>CM072930.1:70079343-70679343 GCA_036971965.1 Nyctalus aviator | reverse complement strand
CTCCTCCAAACCCCGAGGGCCCTCTTCTCCTTGTTACAATTTCCTCCTGTTTGTGAAACACAAGTTATGAGGTCTTTCCTTTTGTCCCATCCGCTGTAGGAGAATAGGAGGTGTCTTTGGGCTTGCTTGCATTTCACGCATCTTTTGGGTCTGTCTCTCTGCTGAAGACACTCATTTTAGGGGAACTGGGGAAACAGTCCAGCCATGCCTGTGACCTCTGTTCCAATTGTTTTGTTATTTCCCAGTGAGGAATCCGTTCACTTTTGTAATTGCTAATTTTGCTTCTGCTCTTGAATGACTTGCTTTTCCATTTGCTTACCCACCTGCAGCGGCACTCATCTGACTTGCTTTCCATTTGTCTAAATGGCAGGTAATTTAGTGCCTTGATTTCCTTTTGGTGGCCAACTTTCATGCCTTCTCATCTACCACTTCTGCATTAACTCCCCAGAATTCCTGAAACTAATGAAAAAAACAATCCCCAAACATTCCGTAAGCACAACCAACTGCTCCCCCAGCTCTGTTGGTCAAGTTCCCTTTTGCAGCTGCTTTTCCACAGCAACCTCCGCTCCCATCCATCACCCATCCTGGTTTCTCCTGGACTTAGGGTTCATGGCCAGTCATTTCACTCACTCTTGCTAATGCCCTAAAACAGTGTTGCTCAAACAGTGTCCAGGGGTTTCTGGGCATTGGTTTCTGTAAAGGGCTTGTGGAATGAGAATTGATATCTGTTCTCAGGAATCACAGAGAAGGATGGTGTTTAAAGGCTGGCGGGCGGGGAGCCAGCCATGCTGCCTGGGAGCGCAGCAGAGGAGGAGGAAGCTTGGGGCTTGCAAGTTGCAGTGTGGAGGTTGAGTGAATTTGGGAGCTGGGCTGCTGGGTCACTGCTGGCCACTGCCAGGGCATGCCGAGTTGGGCAGTAGGAGGGAGGTGACACGCGTCGGCAGAGTGAGGGAGGTGGAGAGTGAAGTCGAAGATGTAGGCTGTACAGGGCAGGGGAGAGTAGGGAACCTGTTAGAAACAGGCTTCCCATGGCTATCTGCGTCACTCAGCCTCGGGGAACCAGACAGCGCCCTCGGGCCTCCAGGCTGCCTGGCGCTCTGGCCTGCTTGGCCTGGAACTTTAAAGTCTGTTTTATCTCACGGGCGTCTCTTGTCCATCCATTTCATCTCCCACTCTCCATGAATTTGCTTCAATTTCGCTGACAACACAGAAGCCACCAAAAGAGAATATTTGGCCTCCACTACTCACGTGCTTACCCACCTGCAGTGGCACGCGAATGTTTTTGTCTCCTGCTCTTCCCCCCTTCCTGCTTCTCCTCTACCTCCTCTTCCTTACAGGTGGATGTTTATACTTAGCCCCTCACCTTCATACCTCCTTTGCTTCCCGTTATCATAAAACTGGCAAGAACTGTCTGCTTGTATTTGTTTCCAATTCTCTCTTAATCGACTTTGGTCAGGGTTTTGCCTCCACCTTTCCAGATCTCTGCATGTCTTGCTCTCTCCTCTCCCACGACGTTCCCCAGATGTCACCTTGTTAGTGAGGTGGAACTCACCCTCCTGGCACTCACTGGTTGTCATCTGACACCCTGTGGACTCCTGTACTTGTTATCTGTTTTCTTACTGCAGTGGAGCTCGGTGAGGCGGAACTCGGTTGTGGTGCTGCTGTGCTCAGTTCTTGGGAGAGCGAGCGCCTGGTGTCTGGTGGCCACAGTGTGTACTTGCTGAAGGAATGAGTTCTGGTCAGCCCCATCACAGATTCCCTGTCATCTGATCTCTCTGGCTTGGACTTCTTATTTCACAGTGTTTCTGGCCAGTGACTTCTCCCATTGCTCCCAGCCTCTGGGACTTCCCTTTCATTGTAAACAACGCCCTGTTTACATTTCTGCACCAATAATTGCTGCTCCTTTCCGACCCACTTCCCACGCTGAGAGGCTAAGGGAGGGTGGTGATGGAGGTGCCTTCTCTGACCTGCCAGGGCTCCTGGGGCTCCCAGCAGTAGGCTGTCCTGGATCTCCTGACTGGTCCTTTGAGTCATGTCAGTATTGTTTCCTGTCACTGTCCGCATGTAGCGGGAGGGCTTTAACAGAGGCTTATAGTGGTCCTCTCTGCCTCAGTTTGTCATTTTGTAGGCTATTATTAAATGAGGATGCGGCCTGCCGGCCGCAAGTCAGACATGCTTGCTGCACAGTGTATGTCCATCATGCAGGTCCAAGGTCGTTCTCAGTCACACACTACCAACCGTCACTCAGAAATGCACGTATGGGGTGCTCCCTAGACTTCATCATCACCTGAAGGCTTTGATTTGAGAGAGTTCCAGGTCTTTCACTGTGGTCCCTGCACTGACGAGCCTTTCTTCCCAGCACACCTGTCTTTGACTGTAACATGAACTGTTTCTGGACCTATCCTTGTGGCCTTTCATGCCCCAGATCTGATAGAAATGAAATGGGATTCAATGTTAAAGTCTGTTCAACTGCAGCTTATTTTGATATGTGTTATGTTTATCTAATTATTGTCACATTAATTAGTGATGCCTCTGTGTGTATAACATGTTACTTGGTTTTCATACAATAGACTTTTATTGATCTCTGATACACTTTTTCCATGTGACCAGAGCTTCCTGTATGTTTTAACATGTGGTGGGGCTGGTAGCCTCTCCCTGACTTTATTTTTCAGAGTTGTCAGTGTTGTCCTGGTTTTTATATATCCACATGATTTTGAAAACAATTTGGTCAAGTTATGAAAAGAAAAATCTCTACTGAAAATGGTATTAAAACTAGTTCATATAAATTAATATTTTATCCAAACTTAATATTAGCAAAATATTTAAAATGTTCACTTTGTAATAAATTACTTTTTTCTATAAATACCATGGATGTATTTTCTATTATTTAAAAAAAGATATGCAAAAAGTGTAAATGATGTGTTAAATTTGTTCTGTTTCAGATATGTTTCCTTCTTTTTGCCATTCTCTACATCGTTTCCTACTTCATCATCACAAGATACAAGAGGAAATCAGGCAAGTAAAACACTGTAATGGGAACTTGATCTTCATGGCCGGGGTCTAGGACTGATACCAGGGCACTGCTCACCGGGCCCGGGACTGAAGGAGTCAGGAACCCGGTGCTAAGAGCACTAAAAATAACCTCCAGGGAACCTGACCACTGTAGGGTCATCTTCTTAGGCCTTAGCCCTTCCGACCTCTGTCCACTGAGCCAAACCGGTTAGGGCTGTTTGTCACATTCTTACAGCCCAACTAAGAATAGTGCGGGCCCTTCAGTACACTGGAAGTTCCCAAGTTTGTGAGGATATTTGGTTCCTTGTGACTGGCTCTGATTTTGAACACACTCAGCCCCATCCCATTATTGCTCTGACCACCAGAATACTTTTCTTTCTCTAAAACAGGGGTGGGAAACCTTCTTTCTGTCAAGAGCCTTTTGGATTATAACATCATTTGTGGGCCATACAAAATTATCAACTTAAAAATTAGCCGGCTATATTGGGTCAAACATTTAACTCACTCCTAATACCTTGGTAGGGCCACACTGAATGATTTCCCCTCTCCCTCCCAACCCCCCCCAACTCTGGCTCTAAAGTGATACAGAATGTAGAGTCTCCCTAACATCATATCCTTTTAGTATATCATATATATAGATGTCCCCAAAAATGTATACAGTCTTTGAATGATTATAAAGTCAATGTTTATTAACATAGAGTTCATTTTCAAAATTTAAAAGAATCTATAGAAATGAATCTTTTTTTTTTTTTTTTTTGTCAATATCTGTTTCCAAACTGATGATAATGTGAAGCAGTAGGGTCGCAAACATCAGGAATCCTTGCGTTCCGTACTTGTGCGCCCTCAATTCGTCATCTGTTGCTGGTTTTGTACCGTGAGCTTTATCTCTTCTGTATCCCCACAAAAAGTCTAGTGGATAAATTTCTTTGTTCTAAAGCTTAGTTGGCTTCACATATTATTTCAAATTAAACCTGAAAAGGAGTGGAAATTGAGTTATCAGCTGTTAAAAATACATCTTTAAAAATACACACTTTGAATAATTATAAAGGCAGTGTTGTACTTCAGCTGCATTTTTAAACTTCCAAAAGCATTTAGGATGAATTTACTTTGTTCAAAGCTTAGTCTGGCTGAAAAGAAAGAAGCATCAGTTGCGCCATTAGCTGTTACAGTGTGTGTACATGTTTTTGGGGGACACTGTATATCCTGTCTCTCCAGAGGGACCACTATATCTTTATTTTTTTAAAGAACTTTTTGCTGTTTATTAATTCACAGGGTTTTTGTGCCAGGGTTTTATAAGCACCTGAACAGTTACCTCACTGCTTTCTGTTAAACCTCTGCTGTTTTCTAGAAGTGATAGGATTTCCTGCCTGTGATGTAGTGCTGATAATAGGGCTGTGTGGATACTTGGGGATTCCATATATTAAAGATTCCCTGCATTATGTCAGCATATCACACTTGTCTGTCAGACATTTGAAAGCAGTCAGGAACTACTCTTTGCTCTGGAATGTTACTTGAGAACTTGGCTCTATGACAGCACTGACATGCTCCTGGGATTCCATAATCTCTCAAAATTTTGCAGGGATCCAAGGCAGTCTCTTAGCTAGTTTACAAGATGTTTTGACATCAGATTTCATAGATTATGGATACAGAGTAGAGCAGGGAAGAAAGAGAGGGTTGCAGGGAGGCAGGCGATATTAATGAATGCCTATAAAGCAGTGTTTTAGGGGAAATTGGGATGATGAGCAGGAAAAGTGGAGATTTATTAGATGCTTTTTTTTGAGTAGTTATGGGGAGGAGATGATAAAGACTCTGGACCTAGGTGGCAGAGGGTTGAGATATAATTGAAAAAAAGCATTCTTTAAGGTTTGAGGGTTGATTGGAGTGGGCACCATAGTATAAAAGTTAGTTGTGACTGCATTATTTTGTGGTCCCTTTGGTTGTAAAGCTACTTATAGCGTCTGTAATTAAGAATGGAGATTAGACTATGAGAATGGCCAAGTGGGCCATTGGCAGGGAAGCAGGTGGTCACTCAGAATTGCAGAGGCCTACAGAGAGAGCTTTTGAGGACAAGTCCAGTAGGCATGGGGGACAGGGCCTGGGAGTTGTGCAGTATCCTTATAATTGGGTCAAAGTTTCTTTGGTAAGTTTACATGGGCAGACAGAGAGATGGCTGTAGCCATGGTGGGGCTGAGTGAACACTAGCCAAGTGGACACATTCTTGTATGTACCTTGGACAGCCATGATGAGTGTGGTGCATGGGACTCCAGGTGGGTTAGGGTGGCCACTGCCAATGACAAACTCAAATTCTAGGAAAGTATACGAGTCCTTAGATTCTGAATTTTAATTTTATAGCAAACTTTTTATTTATTTATTTTGGCTACCAGAAAATCTTATTCATTAGCAAATTCATTTACATTTTATAACAGTAAGCGTGATAGTAGTTTTAAGGGCCTACTAAGCTTCATTTTCCTGAGCACTGAATGTTTGGGATATTTTAATTACATGTGGCCATTTTGTCAATAGGATTTTGATTAATCAAAACACTATTCTTTAACCGTATTCTCTCTTATCTTATGTAATGAAATTTAAATATGAATCTGTGCTGAAATAAACACTGTGCTGTTTAAAAAGTTTCCATCAATAATTGCTGCTATAAGTTTATATGTTTGTTTGTTTTTTATAAATGAATGAAGCATTTTGTTGAAAGAGAAAATAATGTTAGTACCTTAAACATTTTTGCAGATGAACAAGAAGATGAAGATGCCATAGTCAACAGGATTTCGTATGTATTTTAAAGTTTAATTGTTTTGTTTTTAATTCTGCAGTCATAAATCCTCAAAATTTAATTCTACCTTTTGGGCAGAAATATGGAAGAAATTTACCTAAAGTATTTCAACACCTTCATCCTATCTTCGGAAAACACACATGGGCAAATATGCATGAATAACAAAGGATTGATTATCTCTTATTAAATTAGCTTATTTAAGGAGCTGATAGATTTTTGTTAATCCTCACCCAAGGATATATATATTTTTCCATTGATTTTTAGTTGAAGGGAGGGAGGGTGACAGAGACACATTGATTGGTTGCCTTCCACATGTGACCCAACTGGGATCAAGCCTGCAGCTGAGGTCCGAGCTCTTGACTGGGATTGAACCTGGGGACTCTTCAGTTCTCAGGCCGACACTCCAACCATTGAGCAAGTCAGCTTGGGCAAGCCAACAGGTTTTAACTTCAGAAGATTTAGCCTGGACATGGGCTTCAGGCTGGGAAAGTTGCTGAGCCATTAAGAAAGCAAGCTCCCGGCTTCTGAATGGTCTGCTGAGCAGCCTGGACGGGTTTGGAAGAGGGAGCGCCACCTGTGAGGTTACAGACCTCCTGTGAGCAGGGGGGTAGCCCTTTCAGGGCTAAGAGTTCTGCTTCATGGATGCTGGTGACACAGGATAGAAATTCCCTTTAATTTTTCTGAGGAATCAAACTGCTGTAGGTGGAAAGCAGTGAATTCTTTTCTATCAGGTTTACTCAATGAAGCAGACATTCCACAGCTTTGCCTACTACATAGGAGACATCTGCTTTTCGATTGTTTTCATTGATACTTTAAAAATGTTTTGAAGTAGTCTTAAATTTATAGGAAAGGTAGAAATACATACAAAGACTTGTGTTCCCTGAGCCCTTGGAGAAGTTGCTGACTGGATGCTCCATTTCTGCAGGATGCTTTCATATCTAATTCCTATAAACAGGGAATTCTCCTGCCAGTCCACCGTACAGCCACCAGCATCATGAAGTTTGCATTGACAGTCCCAGCTTGCTGCACTACAGTTTGCTGCCGTCCCCGTGTTGTCCCTGGTTCAGAACCCCACACTTCAGGGAGGGCTATGGCCCTGTGGTCGCCCACAGACGAAACTCGACTTCAGTATTTCCTTTGACTCCCTGACCTTGTCAACACGTTTGCACATTTCAGGCCAGTCATGTGGTTTGTCTGTTGTCCCTTCATGGTTAGTGTCAGATTACCCAGCTTCTGCTGAGGTGCTGGGGAGGAGGAGAGAGAGGAGAGGGGAGGGAGACAGGCAGTATGATCTCTCTCTCTCTCTCTCTCTCTCTCACACACACACACACACACTCACACGCTTCCCCTACACAGGCGCGTCACTCGGCCATGAAGAGGAATGCAGACACCTGCTACCACATGCGTGAACCCCTAAAACATGATGCTCAGTGAGATGAGGCAGTCACCAAAGGTCACCAGTGTTGACTCCATTTATGAGAAACGTGCAGAATAGGTAAATTCAGCAAAAGCAGGTGGCGGTTCCTCGGGGCTGAGAGGAGGAGAATGGAGAGCACTGCTCGGTGGGTTTGAGGTGTTACTTGGGTGGTGAGAAGGCTCTGGTTGCACAACATGGGGAACGCTCTGAATCCACTGACTTGTATGCATCAAAGTGGTTGATTTTATTTGAATTCACCTCAATAAGGCAATGCTTTCAACTAACAAATGATTTATTACTGAAAAATGAGTGTGGACAGATCCTGCAGTACTGGATTTGGATTTAAATTATTTAAACACCAAGGGAAAGCAACTGTAACTCCATACTGGGCATTCTCTGAATGACTCTAAAACTTAGCCCCAAAACGTGTTGCTTTAAATGTGCAGGATTAGGGATCTTACATTTTAGTCCCAGCACCGTGACATTTGGGAACATTCTCTGTCACAGTTCCTGCTCCCGTAAAAACACAATGACACACTCACTCACTTCGGAAAGCCATAGTGGGTCCCACACTGGCTGCCAGCAGACAGGAACTGTGTCCAGCGAAACCCTCCAGGCTGAAGTACTGAGATGGCGCCTCTCCTCTGCGTAGTCTCTGTTCCACTTTGGTGGTCAATTACTGAAGTGCATTTGTAGATCAATAATTTATAAATCAATTAGTGCCAGTCACTTTGTTCATTCCCCTTGCAGGATATTTTAGGAAAATATGCAGTTTACTGGTGGTGAGGGTCCGGAGGGGCCCGCACCTTGCCCGGATTTAGCCAGGCAGCAGGTGCGTGTCCGAGTGTCGTGTGGTGACACGGACACCTGCCGGAGGGAGATGGCTGTGCACCCACCGCAGAGTCAGGAGGTAGCGTGGAGGGGGTGGCAACCCAGTTCATTCCCCTGGCCCCCACCCATTGTTCTTTCTGTCCGTCCCTGCCTTTTCTCCCTTCTGTGATGGGATGAGTGAGAACTGGACCTGGGTTCAGATTCTGAACCCAGATTAGTTTGAGTCGAGATGGAGAAGCCGAGATTTGAGTTTGGCACGTGAGCTGGGCCTGCGCCTGCGCCTGTTGTGCAGAGCTGCTGTGCATGTAAACAGCAGGTGCACAAGCGATGGTCAGGCTTTGCACAGTGGCTGTGTTCTCGAGGTCATCTCCTGCGCCCTGACCCTCTTCCTGGCCTGCCCTCCTCCCCCTGAAAGGAGTTGTGGGGGCGCTGAAGAGGGTGAAACAGGAGAGGCGGAGCCTGAGCAGGTAACGGGTGTGGTCAGTGTTATGAGAGTTCTGCATTGCGGTGCTTGCCAGCCGCCTGCACAGAGGGGGCTCCAGGGTGACCCCTCCTGTGCCTCCCCCCTTTGCTCTAGAGCCCACCTTCACGCTCTCTTTGCTCCTCGGGGCCTTTATTCTGCCCTCGTTGTGCCCCCAGGTTAACTCCTGCTGCCCTCCCCAACCAGAATTGCACTTGCTGCCAGCGACCCTCCACCCGGTACTGGGCTCGAATAGAAGTGGTCAATATAAAGTGCGTGCCTAACTGGCGAACAGAACAGCCTGTGAGGAGAGGGCCTCGCCTGTGTCTCACCCGGGAGCGTGGCTAGAGTGGGCTTAGGGTTTGAGAGCAGGGAGGAAAAGTCCCTGCAGAGGGTTTCCTGGCATGTAGGGAGGGTGTCTATGCAGGATGGCAGAGCCCTCGAGGCATGGCCTGGAATGGGTGTGACAGCTCAGGTGGGGAGGGCATAGAGCAGGAAGGCCCAAAATGGTGGGTCACCTGAGCAGCAGGCACCTCTGCCTAGGATGGGAGTCAGTGTGATGGGACACTGACCGCAGAGGTGGGGCCGGTCCGTTAGCGATGACAGGAACCTGTCCCAGCTGGGGGACAACGAAGGAGAACATTGAGTTGGCGCAGTGGAGGTGGCGGTATCACTGGACTCATGGTTTTCAGAGTTACTGGGTCACTGCAGATGCGCGTGTGGGTGCGTGCCTCTACACACAGCACCAGTGCACCCCGGGTTGGCCTCCACTGAGCCTGGGGGCGCAGCACCCAAGAGCAGCGAGTGCCTCTGAGTACAGCTCTCAGGACAGGAACACAGCCCAGACTGCAGGTGTGCCGAAAGATGAGGGCACGTGTCAGAAAGACTCAGGCCTGCAGGGGCTTTCTCGCCAAACCAGGGAGAGTCTGTTCATCACAGTAATGTGTGTAATGGATCCTGCACAGGTGAAATAGGAGCTGAGTGCCGTGGCTGTCAGCAGAGGGATACGTTGTTTGACCAGGAACAGGACATGCTCTTGGTTTCCTTAGCTTCCCACACAGTGCTTATGATGAAGGGGAGGAGTAACTTCATACGGAGAGTCCTGGCAGACACCACCTGGACCAGTGATGAGAAGATGTGACCAGTATGGGGTGGGCAGAGTCACGGCCATCGGAGGGCGTGCGTGAGAAGTTCAGGGCTGGTTGTGACATTTGTCTCACGGACATGGTGCCTGCAAGTGTCCAGGCTGAACTTGTTCCTCCCCTGTAGCCTCCTCCACCAACGGCTGTGTCCTCAGGCTAAAACCCAGGAATGGTTTGTGACCCCTCTCGCCCCACATAGGTACTATGGTCCTGTCCACAGAGCCCTTCCGTGCAGAAAGGGCATTTCTGAAACCATCCATCACTTCCGAGGGCACTTTCCTGCAGTTCCCACATGGCAGGGCCTCACCTTAGGGACCCCGCGCCAGCACCTACCTTCTTCCCATCAGCTTTAAAAAATATATATATCTTACTGACTTTTTACAGAGAGGAAGGGAGAGGGATAGAGAGTTAGAAACATCGATGAGAGATACATGGATCAGCTGCCTCCTGCACATCCTCCACTGGGGATGTGCCCACAACCAAGGTACATGCCCTTGACCGGAATCGAAATGAAAGACAAATGACACACGTATTATCCTAGGAGTTAAGCTAGATCAACTTTAGAACGCCTTACTCTGCAGGGATTGGTGGATCTAATCCCGACACTCTATCCACTGAGCTTTTTTTTTTTTTTTTAATAAATAAGATAAAAATAAAATTGATTGCAGAGGAAGGGAGAGGGAGAGATAGAAACATTAATGATGAGAGAGAATCATTGATCACCTGACCCTGGGGATCGAGCCTGCAACCTGACTAGGAATCAAACCATGACTTCCTGGATCATAGGCTGATGCTCAACCTTGGAGCCACTCCAGTGGGTCCCCATCAGCTTCTCAGGGGCAGCTCTCCGCCTAGCTCCCCAGGGAGTTAGGGAGGATGCTGTGGTCTTTTTGGCATTTCCAGGCCAACGCCAGCCCTGGAAATGCAGAGGGCTGCAGTCTTGATGAAAGAGCTGTGGTCCAGTTGCCGTGCCCGTGTGATCAGGGTTTCCTGGGGTTCTGTGACTTCAGATACTCAATTTGTTTGCCTGCCTGCGGAAGCATGGACAGGTCTGGGCTTTGATTTGGAAATTGTGGCTGTCCTTCATTGCTGGGTCTGTGATCCAAGTGTCGTGGAAGCCAAGAATGGGAGAAGGGAAATGCTGAGGGATGTATAGGGCGACTCTGGGGACAGTGGCCTTGGCCCAGAGCCACAGAACCCATTCACGTGTGGGGCACAAGGAGGTGAGGTAACTGATTGGGGACCGTGGGGCGGAGTGGGGTGTGGAAAAGCCTCGGTGGCTGTGCAGCACCTGGTGTTGATTTCACTTCCAGCTTTGAAAGAGGCGATGGAAGCCAATAGGATGCTTCCTCACTGGCTAGAGGACAAGACTGACGGCCTCACTCAAGGCCACTCGCCGTCACTGCTGCACTGGGCAGTGGCCCAGGTGAGGGCTTGTCTCCTGCTCTGATGGGAAAACATGTCCCCTTAGCAGAGCCTTCAAGGATGTCTGCTGGAGCTGGTTTGGATTGTGCTTTGTTGTGCATCACGTGGTCTCATGCAAATCCATCAGTGACTGAACAGATTCCTGGTGGGTAGGCTCTTAAGCAGGAAACACTTCTGTGGGCCACCAGAAGGTGGCATTGCTGCCAAGTGACTCCATCAGATGTGGATTTGGAGCATTTAGTGTGATGATTTTCCTTACATTTTCACATTCTTCCTGTTTTCTTTAATGGGATGACTATGAAATTAAGTTTCCCTCTCTAATGTTGGTGAGACTCCTATTTTGTTTGCTATTTGAAATAATCTTAAAAAATAGCTATAAAATTTAAATGTTGCAGATGTAGGACTGAGAGTGAGAGCCCTTTGAAAACCACCCTCTTCTCTTCCCCAGCTTCGATATGTGCTGTGCTAGTGTTTCTATCTCTATTTTTCTGTGTGTATATATGTGCCTTTTTTGTGGGGAGGGTCATGCTTTCTATTTATCATCTGTCTTTCCTACAATTTGTGTTCCTGACTTGTTTTAGACACCTTTCTAAATTAGTACATATTAGAGATATCTTATTTTTAAAAATGACAAAGTAATGTTTTAAATACTGTTTAATGATCCCTTCTATTTATTAGTACAATTTATTTACACTTTACCCATTTTAAGGGTAGCAGACCAGTGGCTTTGTAAGCTTTCCCCTGAAATACGAGTTTTTCATTCTGCATTCACATGTATTTTTTCACCTAACATAGCTGTTGCCTTGCTTTTATCATAGATTGCCAAAGCTATTAATGAAATACAATGTGAAATGAACACTCACATATAAAGGAGGAGAGAGCCTACGGTTCATTCTCTGAGTGTGAGGCCTCTGCCTTCAGCACATGTGTCCTCTGGGGCCTCCTCTTTAGATCCACCAATCCCTGCAGAGTGAGGCGTTCTAGAGTTGATCTAGCTTAACTCCTAGGATAATATGTGTGTCATTTGTCTTTCATTTGCATAGATTTTATGAAATTCTCCCATAATTTTTTTTAGATAAAAAATTCAGAATTTTTATTCATTTTGAATGACGGCCGCATTCCCTGCTTCCCCGGTGGCTGGTGACATCTTCTCTTCTCTTCCAGGTTGTTTCTGTGCACCTTCACACTTGCAGTGTCCGCGGGGGCTGTGCTGCTCTTACCCTTCTCCATCATCAGCAACGAAATCCTCCTTTCCTTTCCTCACAGCTACTACATTCAGTGGCTCAATGGCTCCCTGATCCATGGTTAGTATGTCTGGCTTAATCACAATTAATGTTTTAATTTACTACCGCACTGTATTTTTAGGTTTTCCTTTTCATAGTTTCTTCATAATTTGCATCTTTGATAAATCACTTGAGCCCTTAATAAAATCAGAAAACCAGATTTTATTCACCTCCCTTTTCCTGTTAGTTGTGAAAGGCTTCTCTTTTTTACTTACTCAAGGAGTAGTTTAATACTGACCAGGATTCTGATAAGTACATTTTAATTTAAATATTTAGCAAGAGAATTTTGATTTTATCTGAACATGCCAGAAGAACTCAACCTCCATTGACAACCTGGAAAAGGAGCCATAGTTTCCATTGTATTTATTTGCTGTTAGTTTCTTTAGCCATTTCAAAATGGGTGGTAGAAGGGGAAACTCTTTTTATCAAGTACAAACTTTAAAGTTGATGTGGTTTTAAAAAAATAATGAGTTATCGTAGGCAACATGGTATATTACTTTGAAGCCAAAAAAATCTGCATTCCAATCTTAGCTCTGCCATTTTCTAGACATTTTTAGTGAGGTAGGGCATTTTAATTTGTAATACACTGTATATCTAGAAAGGTCTAATGTATATATTTTTATATGTTTCATAGTCTCTTGTTCATCTTTTTTTTTCTTCTGTTTTAAACTATGTGATCTCTTTATGTGTCAAACACAGCTTTTTATCTGATTTTTATAAATATGTTTTTCTAGTTATTTTGCTTTTGAATTTTATTTTTTAAAAAATTTATATAAGTTTTACATTTTTATTCTGTATAGTCTTTTTCTTCCTTTGGATTCTCTAATGGTTTTTGTGTTTAGAAGATCCCTTCCCTTTCTAAGTTGTGACAAATACTTCCTTTTTCTTGGTTGGAGTGTTGTCCTGTACAGCAAAAGGGTTGTGGGTTTGATTCCTGAGTGGGAGGCAATTGATTGATATTTCTCTCTCACATTGGTGTTTCTCTCGCTCTCTCTTCCTCTCTATCTCTCTCATCAATAAACATATCCTCGGTGAGGATTAAAAAATTAAAAAAAACGGTTTTGTTTGCATTTAACGATTTAATTCATCTGGAGTTTATACATATACCTTTTCTCTTACTCCTTTGTGTGTGTTTAAATAAATACATGTTTGCTGTAGAAGATTTGGAAAACAGCATTTATAGGGAAGAAAATCATTTTTCTTCATAGTCCAGTACGGTGGGAAGTCCTGTGGACACTGGCCTGCAGCTCTCAGCTCTGAATTTGAGCATGCCACTGACGGAGGCGCCCGTGGGGCCTGCCACCTGCTTTGTGCCCTTCCCGCTCAGGCTGCGTGTCACTTAGGGCCAATTATCATGGCTCTTCCAGGGTTTTAAGTAGAGAGCTATAATTTGTCATCTTTATAAGTAAATGTTTGCCTTTAAATTTATGCAGTTCACTTTCCAGGTAAGCATACGTTACAAGTTTTTAAAAAGAAATTTCCTCTTTATCCTTCAGAAAAAACTGTACAAATTTTGCAGGCGGCTTCATCCTGACCAGTAAATTTATATTTCTTTAGTTACTAGTGCGGGTGGACATTTATAAAGCACATTTATAGGTCATTCTTTTTAGTAAATTGCCTCCCTGTGTTCTTTGCCTATTTTTGCAGTGTTTTTATTTTAAGTAATTAGTTGTCTATCAGGTTAATTGCAAACATTTTCCTCCCAATTGTCCTTTAATATTGCATAAGCTGTTTTTTGATGTAAGAATTTAAAATTCATTCTAATTGCATATTTTAACCTGACCTCGTGGTCACTGTCATGCTTGAAACTAGAAACAATGGAGTTGTCGACATCTGAGGACCAGGTGAATTTAGTCAGGTTAGGACTGATTTATTAAGTGAATAAAAAAATGAGTCTAGTTTTCAATTAGCAATTGAAAAACTCAAATAAGGAAAATAAGGTGTTTACTGAAATGGACACAGAGTAAGTCTGTTACTCTGCACGCAGGAAGCAGCCTGGTAGCCATGGCTGCGGTTCCTTAGTGACAGAGCTGTTCGTGATGAGCAGACACCTTGGTGACATAGAATCCACAGAGCGTTCTTGTGTGTGTTGTCCATCGTGCTTGGAGAAGAAGGGCGTGCTCCCCTCGGCCTTTCTGTGAGTGTGTGCGCATTGTGCTTGCTGCCCTGGGTCCTGGGTTTCACGGGCAGTAAGGTGTCTAAGGCTGGGCTGATGGTGTGACAGTGGATTTACCTTTGTTTTCAGTTTTACTCGTAGAAATGGCATACTGTACTAATGACCTTCATTTACTCTGAATCAGGGCTATTTCTTTGCTCTGTTTATGAACAAAGTAAGAGCTACCAACACATGTCCTATATATTGGGTACAAGAGGCCTTGAAAGTGACATTTTTTTGTATTGGTTGTCTTTCTCATTATGATGTAAGGGTGTAAGCTCAGGGACATTATTTTGTTTTTAAACCAGGGCCTCGGACAGTGCTTTCCACGGAGTGGTTGCCCAGGAAACATACACTGAAGGAATATACTAAATAAGAAAAAGAACATTAATGTGCAGTAAACACATGAGCTGAAAGTTGGGGAGTAAGAGGAAGAAGCATCTAAATGATGGTATCGCTTCTAAATCGTCGGGGGACGGTCTAGGAGGCCTGGTTGCAGCCCTGGGCTCACTCTGGAGGCTTTTATGACCCTGGTCTTCCTTCTACTGCGATTCTTTGTTCGATCTGTGTCCTCTGTTGCATGTAGTGAATCTCCTGAACTTCCCTCCCTCTTTGTCTTCTGAACTGGGCGCTTTCTGTAAGCTGTGGCTGACATCCAAAGGAATGCTCACTAGCCCCTCAGGTTGTCTTGAGGCTGAAGAGCTGTCAGTCTGAGATGCATGCTTCTTGGCTTCTCAGCAATGATCCCCATGAACAAGGCCACCCTGTTGTGAAGCAGCGCAGGAGAGCCGATGGCGCGGGAGAGCCGATGGTGTTGTCCAGTCCGGTTGGAAGGCCTGAGAACCAGGGGAGCTGCGGGAGTCAGTTTTACTCTGAGTCTGAAGGCCAGTGAAGACCAGCATCTGAGCTGGAAGACAGGCAGAAAGAAAGAGTTCCCATTCCTTGCCCTCTTGTTCTGTTCAGGCTTTCCATAGGTTGGCGGGCCGCCACATGGAGGGACGGGGACAGCCTGCTTTCTCAGGCTACCAGTATAGACGCGGATCTTTTAGAAACACCCTCGCAGGCAGACTCAGAAATAACGTTTGATCAAATCTGGGTGCCCTGCAGCCCCATCAAATTGGCACTTAAAATTAACCATCACAGGTCTGCCCTTTGTTACCAATTTTCCAGTCACCTTCTTTCCAAGATCCTGACCATCCAGCCGACCTATTGGCTGCAGCCATGATGCAGCCTATAGCCACACATCCAGCCCGTCTCCTTCCAAGCAAAGGAACGACCAGGTGCACTGCTCGAGGTCCGCCCCCGGGATGACTTCCTGATCGCTGCCCCTCCAAGGTGTCCTTAGAAGCAGTGCCTCCCTGTCTGCCTGCCCATAACCCAGGCCCACGCCTTCTCCGCTGGCAGCTGACTGAGGGGCCCTTCCCACGAGGCAGGATGCAGGTGGGAGAGAAGGATGGAGACCATGGCGTTTGGGCCAGTTCCTCACCTAGCTCACTGGTGCCTTCAGGCCTGTCAGGCCTCATTACATATGCGCCACTTCTGTTTGAGGGCGGGGGCTGCCATGCATGCCCCGCTTTGTGCCTGGTGGGTCAGATGACACCCTGTTCACACTGAGCAGCGAGGTCACCTGGGAAATCACGGGCAAGTGTTAAGTCTCTCTGGAGGCCCAGGGGCTGCAAGAGCTGTTTCTCAGATGGAAGGTAGTGATCCACACAGGATAGAGGGCTTCACTCCAAAATCCTACGGGCCTGACGGTGCTTCACCCACTGGTGCGTCACCCTCTGGTGCTGTCCAAGGCTCCACACAGCACCCATGTCTGCCTTGGCACTCCAGGCACGGGGCCTGCTGGCTCATGGGGCCCACGGGCAGAGCACAGCCTGGCCTGCCGCAGAGCTTCCTCTCGTGTTGGCTCCACTTGCAGCCTTGCTGGCCACAGGAAAAGGCGCTGAGGAACTACCCAAGTGAGGGATGTTTCCTCCAAGATCCACAGAGGCCATCGGCATGTGGGCTAGTTTTGGTGGTAGGAGGGTCAGGTGCAGCAACATCTCCTCCCGGGAAGGGCTATCTCAGGGTGCCCAGACCCTGACCCCACACATCACTGAGGTAGAAGGCGCTGAGTTTGTTGGATTTCTTTCCCACTTCTGACACACACGTGTATTGCCCACGCATCGAGAGCGGTTGCTAATTCTTGCTCACCAGATCCAGTCAGCATGGTGTTATCTGTGTAATGGGCCTGGATGATGGGTGTGGAAAGAAAGGCGATTAGATCCCTGCAAACTGCATTGTGACTCAGGCCTGTAGCGCTGTGGGCACCGAGGTGGGCACGCTCTGTCTGGAGGCCTTAAGGACAGCGCCGGAGAAAAGGGGCCACAGTAGTACAAACGAGGCCTGTGTTAATTTTCTTAGGCAATAACACCGTGTCTGGTACAGCAGCTGCAGTAGGCGGCTGTGGCCTGACCAAGCTTACGATGACCCGCTGTCCCTCCCCAAGGTCCATCTGTCTCGGGGTCTTTCGCTTCCCCAGGGTACCGATTGCTGTGTGCTTTCCTTCCTGGTTGGAGGCAGTAGCCTCACTCCCCAGCCAGGGAAAGTGTGGGGTTCTGCCCACTGCTAGTGTGGCCAGTTCTGCATCCGAAACTGGGATATGACCACAGAATGGGCTCAGGGACCCACTGTGGACCTGTGAGATCTCAGATAAAATTCCCTAAGTCCCCACTTCGACTGGGACCACAGAGATGTGGGTCTCCTGGAATTAGTATCAGCTCAGAGCCAATGTTCAGTAGCCCCGGAAAGTGTGACTTTTCCCTTCACCCAGTGTGGTTATGTCATCCATGTTCTTTTGCCAGTTATTTACCATGAATGACAGGTGGAGGGTTTTCTTGAATTGTTACTTGTCTTTTCTTTGTTAAAACTTTTATGAATTTATGAAAATTCTTTTAAAAAATATATTTTATTGATTTTTTTTACAGAGAGGAAGAGAGAGGGATAGAAGTTAGAAACATTGATGAGAGAAACATCGATCAGCTGCCTCTTGCACACTCCCTACTGGGGATGTGCCGCAACCAAGGTACATGCACTTGCCCAGAATCAAACCTGGGACTCTTCAGTCCGTAGGCTGACCCTCTATCCACTGAGCCAAACCAGTTTTGGCTGAAAATTCTTTTGAGAGCTCAGAATATGTGTTAAAATGTCAATCTCCCGTGGAGCAGCAGTTCCAGTGCTTTGACACTGAAAATGCTCAATAATGATTCATTGATCGAATGAGTAAAAGTTACTAATTGTATCATTAGGAATACTTGGTAAGAGTGAACTTAATTTGAAAAGAAATTTAATAGCTTATCCTATAAAATTGCCAATATATGTTTTTGGTTGATTGTGCCTTTAATGTATAAATCACAAATGCTTCAATATGTGTAAGTAAACTTCCCTTGGTTAAATACACTGGATTTTGGATATATGGGGTTGAGGTGTTACATGTTAATCAGATGACCTTGGGATGACACTTCCCTTCTCTGGGCCAGAATTTAGCAACATAAAAAAGTAAGATGCTAATCTTAGTTCTAAATCTCTGCATTGTGAAGCAAGATGTATCTCTTTCAGTAAGGAGAAAATCATTAGAATAGTTTGAAGTATGCGATACAGAGGTGGTGCTGAGGCTGGAGTGAGGCAGGATGGTGGGCCTCTGGCAGCCACTGCTCTGGCTCCGGGGTCTTTGCTGCTTGGCAGCACGATGCTGTGGGGCTAGTCCCGTTGCTGTCTCAGTTCGGGCCATGACATGCCAGCAACTGCAGTTTATGGTGGGATGGTACAGGGGAGTAGAGATGACAGTTAAAATGGTAGCTAAACCTTACATAGTTACTTTTATTGGTATGTATCAATAGTAAATGGTAAAATTGGGCAGAAAAAAGAAAGTATACATTTATATTCACTTTCTGTATCTTGTATGTTAAATATTAAGAAAAATAGGAAACTTTTCAGTTCCATAAATTGAAAAATGATGACATAACTGTTTATGGATTTTCCTTTGGGTGATGAAAACATTTGGAACTAGATAGAGGTGGTGGTTGCACAACATTGTCAATGCACTAAATGCCACTGAATTGTTCATTTTAAAGTGCTAATCCTATTAAATAAAAGCCTAATATGCTAAGTGTTTAGTCATCTAATTGTCTGTTCAACCAATCAAAGTGTTCTATGCTAATGATATTCTAAGGCCGCTTAACCGCTCGCTATGGCGTGCACTGACCACCAAAAGGCAGACACTCCAATAGGTAGGTTAGCTTGCTGCTGGGGTCTGGCCAATAGGGACTGAACGAGATGGGCTGGACAAGGCCTGGAGTTCTTCTGCGGTGCTTCCCCAGCTGGCCAATCTCCTCTGCCCTTCCCCACCCCTGATTGTGTACCAGTGGGGTCTCTTGGTCTGGCCTGCACCTTTTCACAATCCGGGACTCCTCAGGGGATGTTGGACTAGGCCTCTAGTTTTATATAATGTGAGTTTAAAATTAAAATAAAACCCAAATGATGACACATCCTGAAGATAGGAGAATGGTGGTATTAAAATTGCAGCTCTAAAGTCAGGAAATAATTCTTTAATTATTGAGGCATTTTCCCCTGAGGGGTTCAGTTTTTGCTAAGCTATTCATTCTTTCTTGTGACCAGGGAGAAACAGACTTATAATGTGATTGCCCAGTTTGACTAATCTTTGTGAGGTACATGTTTTGATTTATCAACAGGAATAGACAGTAGCTGTTTTGGGCATCCTGAAGGACAGTATAAAATACACTTTTTCACATTCCACAGAAGATTTAAAAAAAATCCATACTTTTATTTATTTATTTATTTAAATATATTTTTATTGATTTCAGAGAGGAAGGGAGAGGGGGAGAGAGAGATAGAAACATCAATGATGAGAGAGAATAATTGATTGGCTGCCTCTTGCATGGCTCCACTGGGGATCGAACTTGCAACCTGGGCATGTGCCCTTGATCAGAATTAAACCTGGCACCCTCAGTCTACAGGCTGACACTCTATCCAATGAGCCAAACCAGCTAGGCAAAAAAATCCATACTTTTAGAATCTATTTATACTTATGTATAAATATTAAAAGTCAGCCAATTTAATATACCTTTGTTAGTTAAATGTTACCAATAGTTCCTATTAATTAATTAAATTTTGGTAGGTTGGAACAATGGAGTGCTTTTTTGGCCGGGATAGATGATGGTGTAGATGAGTATTTATTAATACCGAAAGATGTTGAAAAAGTGTTTTTCTCTGGCTGGTAGGATAAAATGATAAAAAATTTTAATTTGGTATTTACATTGAGTAATGTTTCTACAGTGGGCATGTGTTGCTTCTTTAGTATAAGAAAAATGCTATCTATATATATAAAACCCTACTATGCAAATAGATGGAATGAGGAACAACCAACTGGTCACTATGACATGTGCTGATCACCATTGGGCATGTGCTGAACGTGGTGGGCATCGGCAGCGGGAGGCAGAGTGAGGAACATGGCGGGCGTTGGCCACAGTGGGATGATGGAACTGGTAAGCGGGGCCCCAGACCAAGGTGGGGTGCTGGTCGCTGTCATTGGGATGAGCCTCTGGTAGTTACTGAAAATTCTTTGCTCCGTGTGCCACAGTCCCGCCCAGCGCTCACACCTGCTGCCAGCAGTGGCCCCAAACACTTGGCACTGTCAACGGGTGCGAGCAGCTGCTGCCAGCCTGGATAGCCCTGAGGGCTTCTCCACCTTCCCCTGCTCCTGAGAGGCAATAAGGGCAGGAGCTGCCATTCACACTCATTGCTGGTACTGGACCCGCTCATAACTGCTGCTGGCCTGGCCCCAGTCGCTCCACGCCGTCAGCAGGCGAGAGTGGGGCCAGCATTGGGAGAGGGGATGCCAGCAGACAGGACTAGGGGCCAGGTTCGGACACAGAGGATGGGCCCGAGACCTGCCTCTGTGTCCACCAAAGCCTGCCGCCCACAGTTCCTTTCAGGCTGCATGAATTGGTACACTGGGACCCTAGTATTAATATAAAAAATTTCACAGCTCATTGCTAAAATTGTTCTTTATTTGTTGTCTTCAAGCACATAAACAGAAACTATTCTAGTTCTGAAGCTCTCACAATACTGACTCTTCAAACATATACTTGTCTTTTAAAGCTTATGCTTGCTTGGTAGAATTTAAAAAATTACCTTAGTCCCTTTTTGACAATTCCACTGAAATATTTGTTTTAACTTAGTTTTGTCATTTTGGAAATTATTGACAAAGGCTGAACTCAGATTCATTTTCTTGTTTAAGTTTGTTGAGTTTTCCATGTGATGAAAGGTGGGAGCTTAGTGCCTCACAGTGTAGTATGTTATCTTCTGACTCCAGTAGGTGGAGCTAGAAGTTAACACATCCTGTGGTGATCTGGCATTCTGTCAGATGTGGTTTAGTTTGGCTTTAAACTAAGTGTTTGGGGATTATTAAATAATCTTTGTTTAAATTCAGATTCTTCTTTCAGGGATAGGCATTGGCTGTCTTTCAAATATGTTGTCATTGATACTGATTTAGACAAACTATGAGGATTCTGAATTTTTAAGATTTTACTACTGTATTGGAGCATGTAATTTTAACTTTGTGAAGTGGGGAAACTTGACTAATTTTTCTTTTTATCTCCAAGTTGATATGTAATAAAATAAAGGCAGTGGTAGCATGTTACGTTTATTAGCCCTAATTTTTAATTTAGCAATGCTTTATCAAATTATAGGCTATTCTTAGGAACTTTATGTGTGTATATCTGACGTACGTTTGTAAGATGCTGGGAATTTACTAAATTTTAGACAATTGTTAAGAATATAATTACTACTTGGGAATGTATGATAGATCTGTTATTTTTCTGCATTTTAGATCTCACAGTAACTTTAGCTTTCTATATGTGAAATTGATAATTAAGTTAGCATAAGTTAAGTCTAAAACATTCACATTTATTTACTCTTGTTACTCTTTAATTTTTTGCATTTAATTATTTGGACTTTGAAAAAGCTTTTTATGTGGATGATTAGGTAGGATAAAACCATCAACTCTCAAATTCTTAGTGTGAATATTTCTTGCAAAAATAAATGCAGTCATGCACAGCTTAACGGCTGGGATATGTTCTGAAAAATGCATCCTTAGGCGTTTTTGTTGTTGTGTGAACAGCATGGCTCTGCACAAACCTGGACGGTGCAGCCCACTGCACATGGCACGGCACAGTGCTCCAGGCTGTCCGCCTGTCGGCCTGTCGCTGTGCAAACGATGTGAGACTAGAGCAGGCCTGAGAGAAAGGACACCTTTAGGAGACACAATCAGATAAACACGAGGTGTGCCAGGCTGCCACAGGCCTAACACAGCTGTTTACAGCGGACTTTCTATTTACATGTAGAAAGAGTGCATCCTAAAATAACATTAGAAGCATAGAACATACATGAAGTGGTACTTACTATTACCAGGTACTATGCATTATACATGATGGTATTGCTGCACTGGGATACAACTGGTGGAGATTGTGAGAAACGTTGTGACGTTATGATTCCTGCGAGGTCGCTGGGTGATAGGAGTTTCTAGTTCCATGACTATGCATGGCCTACTGTGTACGTACGATCACTGACCAGTGCTTTGAGATGTGGGCTGGGCGGCACAGGCAGGGTCTAGATCAAGCATGTCAAACTCACAAGCTGGTGGGCCGCATGCCTAGGCTGCGAGTTTGAGATGCTTGATCTAGATTATATCCCTCTGAGAGCCAGCAGTCATGTTGACTCTCCGGAGAAAGAACAGGTGAGGGGAAATAACATTTAAATTCTATATAATGTATATTTAAAGTTCCACAGTAAAGAAGGCACCCAATTTCCTGACAGGCTAAACCTTGTTGGTGTTCAGACCATGCTCATCGATGGCCTTTCTCCCTGGTCCAGCAGACTTTCTGCTTGTTAGCATCCACGGGAGCAGATGTCTTTGTGTCACCGTTCATAACTGCTTTGTTTTTCGTGCGCTGGCTAGTCAGAGGAGGTGCTTTTACTGCTGTGTGAGCTTTTGCCCCAGGCAGAGTTTTATATTTTAACTTTTGACTTCCAGAGAAGAATTTGAATTTATAGTTTTCACGGCATGAAAGTGGCATGTATGATCAGAAAGATAAATTCTGGACGCCTATATATTTATAGATCACTAATAATAAAGAGCCTCCTTTTGTGCTGTGCCTGACAGTTGATTATTTCAAATTGCAAAAACTAAATGAAATCTCCACCCCCAGTTATAGAGCAGCATGGACTCTAAGCATCAAGGGTTTGCATTTCTGGTTGGACCTTGTTAAGAGCAGTTGTTGGAGCTCCCTGCCATGTGCTAACATGCGACCTCACTCAGGCCGGATTCGAGCTATGCACCGGGGAGACCAGTGAATTGTGTGGGCCATGTGCCGAGGGCCCCAGCATGCCCAGCTCCTCAGCTCTGCTGCCCTCTGCCCTGTGGCATAGGGATATGGAGAATTTTGAGTTTCACAGTGGGGTTTCAATATATGTTTCATGATTTTTAAGGATTTTTGTGCCATAAAGAAAACAGAATATGTGGAAGAGCAGGATAAAAAAAAAAATTGATAATTTTACTATGTTCACATACCGTGTTTCCCCCAAAATAAGACATCCTCCGAAAATAAGACCTAGCGCATGGAAAGATAAAACATTCCCTGAAAATAAGACCTAGCGCAACTTTGGGAGAAAAATTAATATAAGACACTGTCTTATTTTCGGGGAAACAGGGTAGTTAATAGTTTGGTGTCTTTGCATTTTATTTTCTATGCCAATTTTTGTCATTGTTTTTATATTTGCTAATGTCATGAGCATTAGGCTTTTATTGGTGTTTTTTTGGTATAATTAATGATAACCTTTAGGGAAAAGGTTGGGAGCTAATTTTAGTTGTAACTGGCATCACTTTCTTGTCTTTATCTGACCTAATGCTGGTGGGCATTAGAATTTTTCAGTGTTTTGTCCACTCGCTGTGTGGAGACAGGGCGGGCTGGGACGCTGAAAGCATTTAACTCAGTGGTGCATCGTTTCTCAGTGTTCTTCATGAGAGCCCAGCGAGTTAGGGTACAGCCTGTTTACACAGGAGGGGGCAGGGCCCACAGAGCTGACGGCTGCAGACCAACTGGTCAGACAGACAGACAGACAGTGCCGTCAGGACGGGAAGGTCGCTCAGTGTGAGCAGTGTGAGTGCTTTGTTCTGTTGGAGGACATATAGTACACAGTACAGACCTACGTTAAGTGTTTTATTGACGGGGGATGTGTTTTACAAAGAGGTTTTGGTGTGTTAAGGTGTGGGTGTACGTGTGCACACAAATAACTCCACACACAGTAAAACCTGTTACCCCACTGATCCAAGAAGCTCCACCAGCCCAATGTGCAGGAAAGCCCCATGTGCAAGAAACTGTGCCAGGCCATGCAATCGGCCAGGACCATGATAAAGAGAATCTTGGAAGCATTCAGAGAAAAGGACATCTAAGTGCAGAGGACCAAGGATAAGAATTGGCATTTTTCTTGCGGGGAAGAAAGCCAGTCCATCCTAAACTGCCAACCTAAGTCCAGTGAGAACACTTTTTTCAAGACAAAGGCAAAAAAAGGCAGTGTCAGAAATTCAGAAACTAGAGATTCATCACCAGCAAACTGTGCTCCAGGAAGCAGTGCTGCGGTAGCACGGAGAGGGGAGCGGAGTCGCTTCCTACACCAGCATGCCATTGGCTGGTGAACATAGAGTTTTCCTTTGTCATTTGTCTTATTCAAAGGAGATTGATTGTTGAAATAAAAAATAGTAACAGTTATTATGAGTTGTATAACATGTACAAATAAAACATGTAACCACAGCAGCACAGAGGCGGGAAGAAGGAAATGGAAATACGCTGGTACAGGTCTATGCTGCCCACAAAGTGATACTATGGGAAGCACAGTGTGCGGAGTTAGAGGTATGCACGATGACCCCCAGTTCCTGAAACAGCTCAGCAAGGAGGTGCAGTCAGAAAGCAAATAAAGGAAACAAAGTGGAGCATAGCAAAGAGCTAGTACAAAGGAACACAGAAAAGGAAGGAGAACGGAAGACAGAATAGTGGATGGATAGAAAACGGAGCAAGCTGATAGCTTTGAACCTGACCACATCAGTGGTCTGAACGCCCTAGTTAGAAGGCAGAGATGGACAGATTGATAAAAAGGAAGACACAAGTAGATGCTGCCTAAAAGAAACCACTTGAACTAGAAAGACACAAATAGGTTAACAACAATAGGAGAAAAAGGTATACCCTCCTAATGCTAGCAAAAAGAAAGCCAGAGTAGGTATATTATTAGCAGAAAAGAGTAAGAAATAAAGAAGATAATTTCATAATGATGAAGGGGTCCATTCATCACAAGAACATGATAAACATTTATCTACCAATAAACATTAAACATGTGAAGCAAAATTACAGAAATGAATGAGTTAATAGTCAACATCACACCTATATTCAGATATATCTGTATCCCCTTTTCAATAATTGACAGAACAAGTAGAAAGGAAAACTTAAGGAAATAGAAGACTTGAATAATACTCTTAACCAACTAGACCTAATTTACATTTAATAGCACTTTCTGCCCAACAGTAGTAGAACACATTATTTTCAAGTACACTTGGAGCATTTATTAAGACAGCCACACCCAATGGCATAGATAATCCATACTTTAGAAGAATTTAGATTTGTTTTCTGACAATGCTGAGATCAAATGGAAATCAGTGACACAGCATATCTGGAAAGTGCCTCAAGTCTTTGGTAACTAATTATCATACTTCCCAATAGTGCAAAGATCAAAGAAGAAGTAAAAAAGGAAATTTGAAAGTACTTTGAACTGAATAAAAATGGAAAGAAATCATTTCAAAATGTTTACAGCACTGAAATGTGTGTTTTAGAAAAGAAAAAGGGCTCAAATTAGTTTCTACAGTTTCCACCTTAAGAAACTAGAAAAAGGATGTCGAAACCGGTTTGGCTCAATGGATAGAGCGTCGGCTTGGGGACTGAAAGGTCCCGGGTTCGATTCTGGTCAAGGGCATGTACGTTGGTTGCTGGCACATCCCTGGTGGGGGGTGTGCAGGAGGCAGCTGATGGATGACTCTCTATCATCGATGTTTCTATCTCTCTCCCTTCCTCTCTGTAAAAATCAATAAAATATATATTAAAAAAAAAAAAAAAGGAACTAGAAAAAGGAGAGCAAGTGAATCCCAAAGGAAGAAAATGGGATATTAAAAAAGACAAGAGGAGAAATCAGTAAAATAAAAAACAGAAAATATAGAAAATAGAAGATCAATATCATTGAAAAGCAAAAATAATAAACGCCAATGATCAATATGAGGAACAAAAGAGGGTGACATCACTACACATCCTACAGCTATTGAAAGGATAATTAGTGCATATTATGAACATTGTTATTCCAGTAAATCCAACAATTTAGAGAAATGAAAAAATTCCTTGAACAGAATAACCGAATTCCTTTTAGACATTGTGGAAATGCTACAAATATTTTCATAAATAAAACTCTAGGACAAGAGGGCTTCACTGTCAGCCCTACCAAATATTTAAGGAAGAAATAATTCCAGTTCTACACAGACCTTTTCAGAAAATTGAAATTAACCAAAGATCTTATATGCATACTAGAGGCCCATTGCATGAAAGTCGTGTCCTAGAGGGGTGTCGCTTAGCCTGGTCTGCCCCTTCTCACAGTCCGGGAGCCCTTAGGGATGACCTACTGATGGCTTAGGCCCGTTCCCCGTGGGAAGCTACTGGGCTAATCAGGGGAAGGCGCTGTCCCCATCACTCCATTGCTGTCACTACTGTTGGCCGTGGCAGCTGCAAAGCTAGAATCCCGGGCCTCGCAGCCACTGTGGCTTTGTCTGGATTGAGGTCCGGAAGATGTCTACTCTTTTATTAGTATAGATATGCATAACCCCTGGACACCCGGAAAAATACAGTAATTTCCACTCAAGAAACTACAGCCTGGATACATGGAAAAATACAGTAATTTCCACCCAATTCCAGTTCTACACTGGAGAAAACAGGAAGAACAACATCTTAAGATGCCAAAAAAGAAGAAAGTCTTAAGAGGAAAACCAGCAAAATATTTAAAATACTGATTTCTTAATTTTGGGTTGGAAAAGTGGGGGTGGGGAGCATCTTATGTATGGGGGGAGGGGTCAGGCTAGAAGGGGATCAATGGGGAAATAAAGAGTACATTTGTATTACTTTCAATTATAAAGATAAACTTTAAAAAAGGAAGAAAAAGATAATGAGGGGACGCTTTCTAACTCATTAGGCCAGTATTAGCCTGATGCCAAAACCAGGCAGACATTACATGAAAACTATAGAGGAATATCCCTTAGGAACATAGATTCCTAAATTCTAAGCATAATAGCAAATTAAATATAACAATATTTAAAAAGGAGAATAGATCATAACTTTTGAAAAAATCAGAGTGTAATTTATCATATTCACATACTAAAGACGATATATACTCATCACTGTTTATGTAGAAACATCATCTGACAAAATTCAGCATTCATTCCTGATAAAATCTCTCAGCCAACTGGGCATGAAAGGGGATTTCCTCATTCTAATAAACAGCATCTAGGAAAACCCTACAGGTAACATCGTACTTAATAGTGAAAGACTGAATGCTTTTCCCCTGGGATCAGAAACAGGTCGAAGATGTCCCTCACCACTTCTACCCAACATCATTATGGGGAGTTTTAAAAAATAAAGAACATTCAGGTTAAAAAGGAAAACTATTAACAGGTGTTATGTCCATATAGACATTCTGATGGGATTTATTTTTAAAAAGCTATTAGAACCAATAATTGAATTTTACAAGGTTGCAGGATACAAGATTAATATATAAAATGCAATGGCATTTCTGTATGCTAGCAATGAAAAATTGGAAATTGACTTAAAAACCAATGCCAGTTAAGTATAATGGCATAAAAAATATGAAATAGCTTAGGGGTGTGCGGGTTTGCAAGATATAAACTGTGAACACCACTGAGAAATATTAAAGAGCACCACACTAAATGGAGAGATACACTGTTCATGGGTTAGAGGACAGTACACTTCTAATGTCTGTCCTCCCCAGACACAATCCTACTCAGAATTTCAGCAGACCTTTTTTTGTAGAAATTGACAAGCTGATCTAAGATTCATAAGGGAGTTCAAAGAACTTAAAATTGACAAAACAACTGTACTCAAAGTACTCAAAGACTAAAAGACTCTTTTAAAGCTGCAATAATTAAGACCATGTGGTGTCAGCATCAAGATAGACAAATAGCTGAGTTCAGTTGAATATAGAGTCCAGGAAAGGAACCATACATACATTGTCAATTTACTTTCAACAAAGGTGCAAACTGATTTGTTGGAAAAGGGGTGCTTGCCACAAATGGTGTCAGAACAACTGGATAATCATGCACAAAAATGATGAACTTTAATCCATATTGGATCTTCTACAAAATGCAGTTCAAGAGGATTATAGACCTGAATGTAAATCCTAATGTGGGAGCCCATGTAGGGAACCTTAGGAGGAAGCCTGTGGTACTGGACCAGGCTGTAGTTTGTTGGGTGGAAATTACTATATTTTTCCGTGTATAAGATGCTATTTTTTTCTAAAATCATTAGACTGAAAAGCAAGGGGCATCTTATATGTGGAAGTCAGCTAAGGAGGGAGCCATGCAGATGCGTAGCTGCCCAGACCTTGTCAAACAGGCTTCCTCCAATCACGAGCCTTATTGTTACTGACATCAGCTGATGCTGTAATTGGAGGTGGAGGTGGAGAGTGTGCAGATGCAACAGGGATCGAGTGTTTGGAGCCCATAAAGATGTCAGGATTAAAAAAACAAATACCGGTAAATGATTGTCAGCTATGCAAAAGAGCATGGAGATAGAGCTGCAGAGAGACAATTTGGACCTCCTCCCACTGAGTGTATGATACATGGGAAAATATGGTACCCTTCAAAGCAAAAAAGAGACTTAATAAACTGGACTTTATAAAGACAAAGAAATTTTGTTCTTTGAAATACTGTTAAGAGGATGGAAAGTCAATGCACAGTCTGGAAGAAAATGCCTGTGGCTCACTTCCCTGATCCAGGACTTGTGTTCAGAGCAGATGACGAACTTGCCACCCTGTAACAGGTGAACAGACAAACCAGGAACAGTGGGCAGCAGATTCAAAGAGACATCACCAAAGACTATTATCATGTGGTAAACAAGTTTACGAAGAGATGTCATAGCCTTACTTATTAGGGAAATGCCAATTGATGCAATAATGAGCTACCACTATACACTCACTAAAATGGGCAGAGACCAAGGAGACCGCTCACACCATATTTTGGCAAAATGCAACTGAAATTTGAACACTACTGGTGTAAATGTAAAATTATATAGCCACTTTGGAAAACTTTTCAGCAGTTTCTTAAAATGTTAAACATCCACCTGCTATGCAATCCAGCCACTTTCTGCCCACATATTTACCCCAAAGATATGAAAGCATATGTCCATATAGAGTCCTGGGCTCCAAACACTCGATCTCTGTTGCATCTTTATGGGCTCCAAACACTCGATCCTGCAGCAGCTTTTGTGGTAAGAGCCACATATTGGCAACGATCAGGGAGAGTTTGCAGGTGAATGGTGCAGTGTGAGAGCTGGATTCCATGGATTGGTATGGAGGGGCCAATGCTGATACATGTCAGTGTTGGAAAAGCACAGAAAGCTGTGCGAGGCGACAGGAGCCTGGTAAGACTATATCACACACACTGTGAATATAAAGTTCTAAACTGTGCTGGCTATTCTGAGCTTGGTGCGGATGTGGTGACTGCCGGGAGGAGGGCTGGGAGGTTAGGTGGCAGTGATTATAAAGTGGGAGGAGGAAACAGGTGTGTGTGTGTGTGTGTGTGTGTGTGTGTGTTCATTATCTTGCTGATGGCGATGCTGTCACTGGTGAGTACTTATGTCAACATTTATGAAATTTTACACTTTCAGTATGTAGTTTATGTCAGTTATAACTTGGTGAATTGGTTAAAATTACTATTTTTAATTTTTATCTGTGATGTAATTCCTTTCATTGTGCATTGACAGTGGAGAATTATTCTTAATCTACCTTAGTTTGGCCTGTGAGCTTTTACTGAGAGGGTGTTTCCTAGTTTGTAGGGAGTGACTATAGGGTCAAGCCTTGGACTGACTGGTGGCAGGGCCACAAACAAGCCCCAGCCTGGAGGGCAGAGCCCTCTCAGCCTAATTAAGCTTGACCTTACAGTCCCCCCTAGTTCCTTCCTAGGTAGCTAATGGGCTGTGGGAGGTGCAGCAAGTGCTGCCAAAACAAGGTGAAACAAGAACATTGTAACCATGTTGACCACTTCCTTATTTTGCTTTGACTTTAAAATACAGCCTTGGTTTGCTGTGTCCTCATCCAGGCATGGGAGATCCACCGAGCCCCAGCTGTATTCTCATCTCTGTCTTGGTGCCCAACGTGGGGCCTGAGTATGGGGAACTACAATTGCAAGGTAAAAGGAGGCTCCAGTGAAACATGAGCAGAAAGTGAAAAGTAAAGTAAGGATTGCAGGTTAGTAATAGCTTAATAGCTAGGCTAAAACATGGGCAAAAGGGATCTCTAAAACAATGCAAATTCTTAAATTTCTTAAGGTGTCAAAAGGTACTCTCTTAAATCAGGCTCAAGGAAAACGAGTGCCATTGTCATCTTTAACTGTGTGGGCTCTTGTCTGAACTGGATTATGCCCACTTCATATTGAGCATCAAAAGTCTGTAACACCTAAGGCCTGGATCCTCTGTCTCTAGTGTGGGAAGGCTCAACAGCTAGAGAAAAAGGGCCTAACAGTCATCTTACAAAAGGACTCTTTAATGCTTTGTCTGAAAATTACCATATGATTCCTTGGGACAGGCAGATTTAGCAAAAATAACTTTATTTATTTATTTTTTTAAAAATATATTGATTTTCTGCAGAGAGGAAAGGAGAGGGATAGAGAGCTAGAAACATTGATGAGAGAGAAACATCGACCAGTTGCCTCCTGCACACCCCCCACTGGGGATGTGCCTGCAACCAATGTACATGCCCTTTACTGGAATCGAATCTGGGACCTTTCAGTCCCCAGGCAGACGCTCTATCAACTGAGCCAAACCGGTTTCGGCTATTTTTATTTTTTATTGATTTTTCTACAGAGAGGAAGAGAGAGGGATAGAGAGTCAGAAACATCGATGGAAGAGAATCATCGATCAGCTGCCTCCTGTACAGCCCCCACTGGGGATGTGCAAGGCACATGCCCTTGACCGGAATCGAACTCGGGACCTTTCAGTCTGCAGGCCGACGCTCTATCCACTGAGCCAAATCGCTTTCGGCCAAAAATAACTTTAGATGCCAGTCAATGCTGTGGAGAGCAGAGGTTGATAAGATCTGTGATCAACAGGTTGAGATCTAGGCTGCATCCTCCTTTAAGTCCCAGGCAATATAAAAAACATCTGAAAGATCCATGAAAAGAACTCTAATTTATTAAGTCTTGTGTATGTGTTGTGGGCACTTGTCGACGGTTGTTTTATTTGTTGTTTGGTTTAATTTGTTTATTGTTAGTCTATTAAGCATGCCTTTAATTTAATTTTAAAGAAACAATAGATGGCCAGGCCATTACTAAATTTCTCCAGAGCAAATAATGTGGGAAAAAGAATATAAACAATACACATGGCCGATGACATGGGTTCTAGGAAAAATCCCTAGACAAAGGGAAGGAACTAAAAAAGGGCCTAGCCCGTTAATTACTAGTCTTTCGGCGATCCTGTAAAATGGACGTCCACTCTCGGCAGTGTTATTAAAAGTCTCATTTTGCCATGTTTTTATTTCCCAGACCATCATTTGAAATTTGAATAGATGAGACACTTTTCACAATTTAGAGATATGACTGGGATTTCTGTACCCACGGGGAGAAAAAGGCTAGCTTAAGAGAAGGTGAGCCCTGCCTGAATTTGGGGGGCTCTTAAATGGAGCCCCTTATCTCTTCATGGATGCTAGAGAATAAACTCAAGGCTGTTTTTCTTTAAAAGATGGCAAAATGACACAAGGAAAAGATATAGGCTGTATTTGGGCAACAAGATTAGTGTTTCCATAATAGAGGATCCTTCTTGAATAATAATGGACCGCATTCCAAGGTTGCTTCACAGGTCTCAGGCACTCCTGTTTTTATATTAAAAAAATAATACTTTCACATTATAGTCACTAAAAGTCAATGTTATCTTTAAGGAAAAATGTGGCAGTTTTACATTCAACTGGCCACGGGCCTGCTCTCTCTTCCCCTTGCCTTTTCGTCATGCCTCTACATAATTTTTCAAAGTCCTTGGTAACTTAAGGACCTTGGAACATTGCTAAATTAAAAAAATTGTTCAATATTTAGGCATTTTAAAATGACAACATATCCACATCTCTAAGGATATATTTCAAACAAATTGCACGGCACATTCAATTAATAGATTCAATTCTATCCTCTGGATTCTTCACATGAGGCAAACTCAGACTGACATTTCAGTACCTTGTCATTTTGAAATGCTAGGTGTTTGGCTTAATGGCTAGAGTTTGAGGCTTCTGGGAGTTTGGAGTTCAGGTGCGGTTGGGAGGAATTGTATGGTTGTGAAGGCACAGTGCATGGAGTGTGGAGGTTCATCTTTGAGAGGAATGGTTCTTGTATTTTCTCTGGAGAGACTGGTGGTTCGGAGTGTATTGTGGTCCTTATGTGTATTGCGTGTGGTGGAATTTCAACCTAGGAAATAGTATTTTGTTGGCCTACTTAGAGGATAAGAATTAATTCTATGGTCTGAACCAAATTTTTAATGCTGAGACCAGTTTGAATTTAGTTGATGTCTTTCAGAAATAACTATATAAAGTGTATAATATAATCTTTGGGTTATATATATTTGATAGTCTTTCCAAGTTAAATTTCAAGACTTTAACCTAGAGATAGCTTTGGAACATTTCAAGGGCTCTGGAATGATTCAAGGATTTATTCTCTCCTCTTAAAAGAAATATTTTTAAACTAAATTAGGCCAATCTAATATACTCGAAATCACGTGGGAAGCTTTATCAAATAAAAATTAATAACTATGTTCTATTTGAATACATATAAGCAATTGGTTCTAACAAAGTACACAATGAATACTGTTTAAAAGTAAATTTAAAAAGGAAAAATTTAAAAATCTCTTCCACTACTATTTACAAAGTAAACCAACAGTTATTATTCGGGCATTAAATCTCACCATTAATGAGACACCATGAAGAAAAAGAGAGTTACTTTTACTTGAGATGTATGCATTGCAGTATTGACCAGCATGTCTCTCTCCTACTAATTCTTCTGAAAAGCAACCAAGTTGTTCTGTTTAAAAGAAAGTAAGTTTTTAAAACAAACTCCATACATGTGGCTTAGAGATTGCTCTGGGAAAAAATACAGTGGGAAATGCCCATCAAATACCTAGGAACTGTACTTAAAGTTTTAGGCCTCAAAAGGTAAGAAATGTGAAAGGATTGCCTCAAGATCTTAAATGTCTTTAAGAAATTATTAGAGGACATTAATTAGTTAAGTCCTTATCTAAAAATATCTACGGGAGAAATAGCAACTTTATTCAGTATACTTAGGAATCCTAAGGAAGATTTTTATTAAGTGTATACAAAGACCTACAGAGTCATTTTTCTAATTTTGTGGCTTGCATGTAACAGCAGTTTGCAATCATCTAAAAAATATAAATGACAAGTGGTTTGGGCCATCTAGTAAATCCTGTCATCCCTAAACCAAGGACACTTTTAAAGTGAATAATTTGCATTTTGCCCCCCTAACCAAAGCTTATGTCTGTATTCTCAAAAAGACTGACAGCAGCCAATTAGTGTCATTTACTGTCCACATCCTACGACAAATAAAGTTAGAAAATAAACCTTCTTTTGGACTGATTTAAATTGGCAAATTGAAATAAGTGTATGTGGCAGGGGAAACCAATACTGGAAGGTTACCAGAGGCTTAATACTGTCACAGAGGCTTGTCTCTCACCTGGAGATTATTTATTATGGAAGTATTTTATTCATGTTTGTCCTGATATTGGACCAGCCTACGTCCAGGGAATGGGCCAAGGTGCAGGAGAGGAAAGCATTGGGTAAATGAACGCCCCCGGAGGGCCTGGTCCCCTTTCTGCGGGCATGATGGGACCAATTTTAGGGAGAGGGGTTTCAACATTGAAAGGGTTTCAAGTTCTCTCTGGGGAGATAAATCAGGACTATACTGGAGAAATTAAAGTAATAGCACAAACAATCTTACCTAATAATAGACAAACATATAAATTGACCGTACCTTCACTATGCCCATAGCCAATCAGAGTGACTACGCAAATTAACTCAAACAAGATGGCGGTTAATTTGTATACATAGTATACATACTGGGAACATCCTGGCACCCAGGTCATTGTGAGGTAAGGCCTGGGTAGGCCGAAAGCCTCTGGTTTTTGTACCCTTCCACAGCTCCTGCCCCAGGAGGCTTTCTGCCGAGTGCAGGAGCGGACTCCCTGCATTCGACCGCAGGGAGCTGTGGGCCTGCTCTGGCACCGGGCCAAAAGCCTCTGCCGGAGGATTACGGACCCCCTGCTATTGATCATAGGGAGCTGTGGGCCCACTCTGGCACCGGGCCGAAAGCCTCGGTTTCAGCCTGGTGCAGGAACGGACCCCCTGTGATTGATCATAGGGAGCTGGGGTTGCTTTGGCCTGATGCAGGAGCGGACCCCCTGCGATCGATCCACCTGGGCAGGGAGCTGGGGGTCTGCTCCTACCCAAGAGGCTATCGGCTTGCGCAGGCCTGGGCAGAGGCTGAGCCGGTGATCAAAGGAAGCTGGAGTGGCTCTGCCCAGGCCTAAGCTTCGGCTAGAGGCTTTAGGCCTGGGCAGGGCCCAGCCTGCGATTGATGTGAAATATAGAGGAAACACCTTTTCTGACTGCACATTGGCTAACCTTCCTGTGTGCCACTGGTAATATTCTTAGTAACTTGGGTAATAAGAATCCAAAAAGGTGATCTAGGATTTTCCCACCACACTTCTGGAGAAAAAAAAAAAAAGGTCTGCTGCTGGAGGGCTAAGAAATGTCATATCCTGCCCAGCCAGTTTGGCTCAGTGGATAGAGCCCTGGCCTGCCGACCACAGGGTCTGGGTTTGATTCAGACTAAGGGCATGTACCTAGGTTTCAGGCTCCTCCCTGGCTGGGGCCCAGATCAGGGCTCATGCAGGAGGCAACCAATCAAAGTGTTCCTCTTACTTTGATGTTTCTCTCTTTCTTTCCCTTTCTCTTCCACATTCTCTAAAAGTCAATGGAGCCGGGACCAGTTTGGCTCGGTGGATAGAGCGTCAGCTTGGGGACTGAAGGGACTCGGGTTCGATTCCAGTCAAGGGCATGTACCTTGGTTGCGGGCATATCCCCGGTGGGGGGTGTGCAAGAGACAGCTGATAGATGACTCTCTCTCATCGATGTTTCTAGCTTTCTATCTCTCTCCCTTCCTCTCTGTACAAAATCAATAATATATATATATATATATATATATATATATATATATTAAAAAAAAGTCAATGGAAACATATCCTCAGGTGAGGATAAAACATAAATAAATAAAGAAATGCATATCCTATGAAAGACACATCTTGAAAATGCCTAAAGAAAGTTGTCATTTTTTTTCTTGGTGAAGGGACTGGAGTCCGTGTTGATGAAAACACGTTGGTGGCTGTGGTGACTGGCAGTGGCTGCAGCAGTGGCGTGATGGGGCTGGTGCCTTCCCCTGATCAGCCAGGTTGCCTCCCATGGGGAGCAGGCCTAAGCTGTCAGTAGGACATCCCCTGAGGGCTCCCAGTATGTGAGAGGGCAGGTTGGGCTGAGGGACTCCCCACCCCCATTGCACGAATTTCATGCACTAGGCCCTAGTTAATACTATAAATCAGGTCTTACCAAAAACAAAAATAGCACAAATTCAAGGTCAGGCAATAGCAGAAAGAGCCAAATCTACTCTTAAAAAGCAATTATAAAACCAAAAAAAGGGGAGAAGGATGGTATGTGTTAAATTTTTTGAATTATGATGCAGAGAGTTGTACAGAGGCCGAAAGGCATCGGACCTCCAGTGCAATAGCCTCCACTGAGTTTGCCCTGTGGAAGGATACACAGACCAGACAAGAGTTTTACCGAATCCAGTAATGATGTGGGGAAGAGGTTGTGTTTTGTATCTTTCCAGGAGCAGCACAGTCAGTTTGGGTGCCAGAGCATTATGTGCATCACCACAATAGACTTAGAGAAGGTCCTTGTCCCTTCGTTCAAAAGACTGAGAGTTTCCTTGATGACAACAATGCGGGAGAAGAAAATGAAGGCTAAGGGACCGAGGTGTCAACATGGGGTCAGCTGAAGAAGTTAACAACTGATATCAGGTAGATAGTAGAAAAACAAGAATGGAAGCTACTTCCTCAACTATGTTTCTGGCTATGCTAGCTAGCATTAGTTAACTGTCAGTCTTCTGCAAAGTCTTGCGCAGCCAAGTCCAAGAACTATGAGTAAATATATAGCAGCACAAAAGAAACTTTCATTTTGTAGCTGAAAATGTTAACTTGTTTGTAGTTTTGATTTCTCTCATTGCTGTGTTGCATTGTTATGTTATTGTTTTAATAGCCAGAGCTCTATTCTGGCTACCTTTATAGTAGCTTAACTTTTACCTTTATAGTAGCTTAAAAACAAAAGAAGGGGGAGATGTAGGGAGCGGCTATAGGGTCAAGCCTTGGATTGACCTGTGGCAGGGCCACAAACAAATCCCAGCTTGAAGGGCAGAGCTTTCTTAGCATAATTAAACCTGACCTTGTAGCCCTCCCTAATTCCTTCCTAAAGGGGTGTGGGAGGTACAACAATGCTGCAAAAGAAGGTGAAACTCATGAGAATATTGTAACCATGTTGACCACTTCTTATTTTGCTTTGACTATAAAATACAGCCTCGGCTTGCAGGCTGGATTTTTCTGTGTCCTCATCCAGGCATGGGAGATCTGCTGAGCCCCAGCTCTATTCTCTTTGTCTTCTTAAATGCGTCACCGCCCCTCCTCAGGCTCCACCTTGGCCATGCTGACGTGGCACACTGGTTAACATTGGTGCTCAGACATCACGCTTGTTCTGCCACTCAGGATGGGTTCTTGGCCTTGGAGCCAGTGCTGTGGGGACACGGTGCCGCCCCACTTGGGTGCCTGGCTCTCGGGAGCCGTGCTGTAGAGTGCAGGCATCTGTGAAGAAGATGAGGATGTGAAAATGGGTGCTGGGGAGAAACCAAGAGGGCGGCATAGGTAAATGCCTAACTGCAGCTTCACACAACAATTTCAAAAAATACAACTAAAATACAAAGTGGACATCATCCAGAACTACAGCAAAGTTGACTGACTGGAAATTCTACAACTAGAAGGAAAGAGAAAATCAGAAGGAAAACCAGAGGAGCTGTAACAGCCTAAGGTACGGAGACACGGTGCGCGTGTGGGGAGAGGACGGAGCTGGAGAGGAGGGTCGGCCAAGTGCCTGGTTGGCATTCCCTAGCGGGAAGGAGATAAAAGCTCCGGACTGTGCTGAACCCCAGATCTGACAGCACTGAACCCCAGTTCTAGGCCAGACCCTGGGAACCCAGGCTCAGACAGAGGGATTCTAGGCTGTAAGGCGGAAACTCAGGGGAGCGGCGAAAGGCAGAGTCCCGGAGTCACGCATGTTGTGCACAGAGGAGGGACTGTTGACTGTGCCGCTGGATTGCCCTAGCAGGAAGGAGACAAAAGCTCCAAACTTTGTTGAGCTTCAGTTCTGACTGCACTGAACCTCAGTTCTAGACCAGACCCTGGGTACCCAAGCTCATACAGTGGGATCTGGGCTATAAGGCCGCTGGATTGCCCTAGTGGGAAGGAGACAAAAGCTCCGGACTGCACTGAACCCCACTTCCAACCCCATTATCAATTGCACTGAACCCCAGTTCCGGGCTCATTGTGGGAGAGACTAGACTGTCTGGTAGCAGGTGAAACTCGAGGGCAGTTTTCTCTCAGAGGTACTTGCAGTGAGTACCAAAGCAGCGAGTACCAAAGAACACCGAGGAACACCGAGACTCAGGAACCTCATAGGGCGGGGCTGACAGGAAGCCAAGGCTATAGGCTCCATCCTGAAACTCCATCCCATCCAAGTTGAGCACAGAGGCTTTTGAATAAGGCTGTCTCCCAGCATAGACACAGCTGATACTCATAGCCAATTGGCCTGGAGGTCAGTTCCTCCCAGTGATACCAACAACAATTAAGACTTAACTACAAAAGGCTGTACACACAGTCCACAAAGGGGTGCACCAAGGGTGTCTACCTCAGGTAACTGGGAGGCTGACCCACTGAACTATATAAGACACCTTAGCACACAAAGCCACCCTACCAACTCAGGGAAGCTGTGAAAATGCCGAGACAAGGAAACAGATCACAAACGAAAGAAATGGAGGACAAAAAGCAACTGGATATAGAGTTCAAAACCACAGTTATAAGGTTTTTCAAGAATTTCCTAGAAAAGGCTGATAAAATAAATGAGACCTATGAGGATATGAAAAGGGATCAACTAGAAATAAAGAATACATTGTCTGAAGTAAAAATATTATACAGAGTCCTAAAAACATAATGGAAGATCGCAAAAATCAAGTCAAAGATTTGGAACACAAAGAGCCAGAGGACACTCCTCCGCAGAAGCAAGAAGACAAGAGAATCCAGAAATTTGAAGATAGTGTAAGAAACCTCTGGGACAACTTCAAGTGAACCAACATCAGAATTATGGGGGTCCCAGAAGAAAAGAGAGAGCAAGATACTGAAAACATATTGGAAGAAATAGTGACAGAAAACTTCCCCCACCTGGTGAAAGAAATAGACTTACAAGTCCAGGAAGCACATAGAACCCCAAACAAAAGGAATCCAAAGAAGACCACACCAAGACACATCATAATTAAAATTCCAAGAGCAAAAGACAAAGAGAGAATATTAAAAGCAGCAAGAGAAAAGCAGGTAGTTACCTATAAAGGAGCACCCATACGATTGTCAGCTGATTTCTCAACAGAAACCATGCAGGCCAGAAGGGAATGGCAAGAAATATTCAAGGTGACGAATAACAAGAACCTACAGCCAAAAATACTCTACCCAGCAAAGCTATCACTCAGAATCGAAGGCCAGATAAAGAGCTTCACAGACAAGAAAAAGCTAAAGGAGTTCATCACCGCCAAAGCAGAATTATATGAATTGCTGAAGGGGGTTATTTAGGAAGAGGAAGAAGATAAAGATAAAAATTATGATCAACAAATATGTAACTATCAACAAGTGAATCTAAAAACCAATGGAATTAAAAAAAAACCTGATGAACAACATTAACTGTTGAATATAATAGAATCAGAGGTATGGAGGGGGAGTGAACTGATGAATCTAGGGGGAAAAGGGGAGATGGGGATGTGGGAAGAGACTGAACATAAACTGTGCACCTATGGATGAGGACAATGGGGGGTGTGGAAAGGGCAGAGGGTGGCGTGGGATCCTGGTGGAGGGGAAAAAAATGAGGAACTTTTGTAATAATATGAACAATAAAGATTTATTTAAAAAAAACAAAAGAAAATGGGTGCTGATGCTGCTAAAATGGGGAAGCACCTTGGGAAGAGTGGCTGCCGTTTCTAGCTGTGGGCAAAGGCGTATTTCTGAGCTTGAAGGCCATCTGTAAACTAGAGGAAGATTTTGGTGCGATGTCCAAAGCATCTGGAACATTCCTGAGATGCTAGGGACTTACCAAGAGATAGAATACACTGACTTTTATCTCTTCTGCACAAATGATTTAAAACCACGGTTTCTCTGTTTTCCACCAAACCTAACCAAAGCAACATAAAGCAGTCATGGTTTTCCAGCCCAAAGAATACAATGTGCTATGTGAACCGTCTAGATAACGCTCAATATCATTGGACTTCAGATCTGGAAGTAACTTACTTGGAAACTCTATGAAGGGAGGTCAAGTGCTGTTGAGCAAAGTAGAGAACAAAGACCATGCACTGAAGTTTGTGAACTTGATCTGGAGAGCACAGCTCTGATTCTTAGACACGTGTGTATAGATGGTGCATATCCCCAGCATCTCTTGGGGGAGGGGAGATGGTTGTTGGACATGCGCAAACTGCTGGTGACAAAAAGCAAGAGCTGATACACCTGGCAGGAAGGGAGTAGGGAAGTCATCCCACCTGTTAGCACCTCTGGGGAGGTGGCTGTTACTCAAAGCAGCAAGTCACAAAGTGCTTTTGTGTGTGACAGGTGTGCTGATTGTCCTACGTGCATTATTTCACTTAGTTCTCAACACCACCGTAGGCAAGGTCCTCGCCTCACTTTATAGATAAGAACCTGTGGCTCATTGGGTCTGGCACATGGACATGCTGGTGAGGCTGGAACCCAGGTGTCTGACACTCCAGGTGGGGCATTGAGCCACCGTCCTTTGAGCCCTTCCAGTTATTAATGCATTAAAACAATTGACTGTGACGATAACCCCTTTGAATGAAGAAAGGGTGAAGGTGTTGAAAGTTTGGAAAGTAGAAAAGTACTTTAGAACAATTTTTATTTATTTATTTATTTACTTATTTATTTAAAATGTATTTTATTTTATTTTTATGTATTTATTTAAATATATTTTAATTGATTTTGTACAGAGAGGAAGGGAGAGAGATAGAGAGCTAGAAACATCGATGAAAGAAATCATTGATCAGTTGCCTCTTGCACACCCCCTACCGGGGATATGCCCGCAACCAAGGTACATGCCCTTGACCGGAATCGAACCCTCACTCTATCCATTGAGCCAAACCGGTTTCAGCTAAAATGTATTTTATTGATTTTTTTACAGAGAGGAAGGGAGAGAGATAGACAGCTAGAAACGTTGATGAGAGAGAAACATCGACCAGCCGCCCCCTGCACACCCCCCCACCGGGGATATGCCCGCAACCAATGTACATGCCCTGGACCAGAATCAAACCCGGGGCCTTTCAGTCCGCAGACCAACGCTCTACCATTGAGCCAAACCGGTTTCGGCCAATTTTTATTTTAAAAAGTTCAAATTAAAGTTTTTCCAATGAAAGATATAAGATGTTTCCCCCAAAAATTTGTGCAACATTTTAGTTCCTGCTAAGCTAAGTTGTTAATTTCATTAAATTTGCCTACATTTTTTAATAAGAAACTGTAAGTTGAATTTGTAAATTCTGTCCCCTTACCTATTGAAGATCAGTCTCTAGATCAGCGGTCGCCAGCCTCACTCTGGACTCCACGGGATGCATGGGCTCTCTTTGTTTGCCTCTACGCTGTTCCGATGGGGTTAGGGCAGCGAGGACTCAGGATATTAATTTGTAACCACCACCTTGGTCCCCTGAGAACTCACGTGCAGGACCTGGCGCCTGGATTGAGAGCTGTAAACGCAGAGGTTTATTCTGCTCACTAGTGGCCGTGTCCCTGGCACCCGGCGTCTGCGCCTCGGAAATCCGGGCCGAAAGAAAGCAGGTGCCCGCTTCCAAAGCCCTGACTTCTAATCATAGCATAATTTTTATCTTTGGTTCTGGATTTTGCAAATTTTATAAAGATTATAGCCATCATTTTGAAAGTCAGTTTTTTACCTTATTTAAATATTTTTTTATTACTGGAGACCCGATGCACAAAATTCATGCAAAGGGCTTGGCCCTTACAGCTGTGGCGGCTTGCCTCGGCTCTTGCAGCCCAGGCTTGGCCTGAAAGGTCTTCCGGAAGGATATCCAGAAGGACGTCAGTTTAAGTAGCATATTACTCTTTTATTATTATAGATTTATTTCAGAGGAGAAGGGAGAGGGGGAGAGAGAGAGAAACATCAGTGATGAGAGAGAATCATTGATCAACTGCCTCCTTAATGTCTCTTACTCTTGGATCAAGCCTGCAACCCGGGCATGTGCCCTTGACTGGAATCAAACCCGGAACCCTTCAGTCTGTAGGCCGACGTTCTAGCCACTGAGCCAAACCAGCTAGGGCTCAGTTTTTACCTTTAAAAAATAGGAAATGTTGGGCCAAGTTCTGTCTCAAGGACACACCTAAAGTTCTCTTTCTCCAAATTTATTTTTAGCTGCCTTTTACAGTGGTTTTCTAAAAGAGTGTGGTGTATGTGAGAAAGGGAAAAGGCTATGTGAACTTCTCTTCCCTTCTCTTTCCCACTTGGAGTTGCTCACTAAAACACCTGCCGTGTGGTGCTTTTTAAAAATCCCAGGGGTGGCGCTGCCGCAGGCCGGCTGTGCTCCTCCGCTCGTCTGGTGGCCCGCCTCCACCGCTGTCGTGTTGGGCGGCTGCTGGGACGAGTGAATGAGTTCTCATCATATCTCACCACTTAGAATAGTGCTTGGCACATAAAGGCTCAATCAATGCTAATTATTACTTTTAGGGTTTTTATGAGGCTTAAATTAAATGAGATTATGCATGTAAAATGTTTAGTAGAGTACCTGGAATTTATTAAGTACTCCATAAATGCTAGTGGCTCTAATGTAAATATTCAGGTGCCAATATGTCTAAAGAAGCCAGTATGACCATGTCTGTGGGTCTCTACACATGTCATATTGTAGTGACTGTATTTCAGGGTGTGAGGAAACATTAATTCCTATCTTGGCTTTTACCAGTAAGTACATGTTACAAAGTTGCACACAATTTAAAAAGGTAATTACTTTCTGATTCTAAGGTTAGATCATTTGTTAGACCACTCTTCAAGCTGATGTTTATTTTCCTTTAGAAAGCACAGTACTCTAATGCCTCAGTGTGGCATGGCCATTTCTCTGCCGAGCGTGCCCGGACCTGACCTGGCTGTCTTCTGGATTGCTTTCTAGGTCTGTGGAACCTCGCTTCTCTCTTCTCCAACCTTTGTTTGTTTGTCTTGATGCCCTTTGCCTTTTTCTTCCTGGAATCAGAAGGTTTTGCTGGCCTGAAAAAGGTGAGTGATCTGTGTTTTGGAATTAAATTAGTTACATGGAGAAATAAATACCATTTATGTTGAACTATAAGAAGTTGGCTTAAACAGCCATTAATGGGGATATAAAAAGTTTAATAATAACAATATCTTATTACTATTACTATTAACAGTCTCTTAGTCACACTGCTTATGAACTGACTGAGTCCGCAGGGAGCAGAGCGTCTTTGACCTTCGAGGCTGCCGGGAGCGTGCTGCGGGGCGGATGAGCCATGTGGAGGGGACGCCCGCGCAGCAGCTGCTCGCAGGCTCTCTCCTCTCCTTTGTTTAAAGCATGGAGCAAAGCTCTAGGAGCTTAGGGTGTATCTTGGTGTACGTTATTTCACATCCAGTGTGCTCAGGGTGTAGCCTGTTAGAGCATTAGACATTCTCCACCAGACAGTCAACTTCCCAAGGGGCTGTGCTGCTGCTGGGAGGGGGAGGTGGGAGTGGACCCATTGGAGACTTCGCAAGAGCGTCTCAGTTAGACTTTCTCAGTGGTAAGGACTGCAGTGGTCCTCGGATATGGCATTTTAAAAGTGAAAGGAATATTTTTTACTTGTAGTCTCTTTACTTATAGAGCTCTTTGCTATAATTTTTTTAAATATAATGCAAAGATTTAAGTAGCTAGTACTTTTTGGGTGACTTTTAAACTTGACAAAATGAGCTTCAGTGTTACAGTTTATTTACTGACACAGCATGTCTTCTCATTGCTAGTCTCTTCATGCAACATGCGGGGGAGGCGTGCTGTGTCCTCGCTGAGCAGCACTGCAACGTCACACAAATGAACTTGGCTTGGCAGGTTGTAAGCCGTGTACTTTTTGTGTCACGTCACTCTCTGTGGGTTCTTAGGAATGAGAATGTTTTGCTGGCGTTTGGCACTCTTGTACACGTCAAGTTCAGCACGTTTTGGGCCTGCACACCAGAGGTCCGGGAGAGCCCCTGACGGTGAGGTGGGGGTGTCCGTGGGCCCACCTCTCTGGTTTCTAGAACTGGTTCTTAAGCCAGCGCTAAGCCACTGAGCCACACCGGCTGGGCATCACTGGCTTTTACTTATTGGGGTTGTTTTTTTATTATGATGCATTTAAATTTACCTAAGTTATCTATATAATGTGAAAAATTACATAGTTTAAAAAGCTCTTTGTTATAATTTCTTGAAGAAATTATAAGAAGTGTTGTTGCCGAAAGGGATTTTGTTCAAACCTTTCTTTTATAAGGTGACATCTGAGGCCCAGCGATAGTAAATGTTATTAAATTGTCCACGAAGCACATATGTGCAGTTGCCGAACTCGTACCAAGCCCAGCGGTTGCTGCTGAGCTTCTGAAGTGTGTGTGTTGTTCGCAGCCAGCACTGTGGCAGCACAGTGAGGGCCAACAGGTGGCAGCCGGCCAGGGCCAGCGGGATGGAAGGGAGGGGCCAGCGGGATGGTGAGGGGAGGCTGGCGGGATGGGGGGAGAGGCCGGCGGGATTGGGGGGGAGGGGCTGGTGGGATGGGGAGGAGAGGTGGGTGGGGGTCACCTCGGAGCAGGTGCTGTGTGTGCAAGGACTGGGTAGAGCGTGCTCCTGTATCTAGAAGGGCTTGTAAACTACAGCATTCAGGAGGGTTGGAAGAATGAGCACGGACAAGAAATGAAGTTGTGGGAGATACTTGAAAAACCAGTTCCGTAGAATTTGGGAGCCTTTGATGGATATTCATTCACCTGACAGTTTTACTAAGCGTGTGCTAGGTAGTAATTGTGCTGCTAATGTAGGAGCTCGACAGGGACAGAGGAGAGCCGGGCTCCTGCCTGGAAGGGTGTCCGGGGAGTCAGGAGTGAGTAACTGCCGGAGGTACGGAGGTGCGGAGGAGCAGGTCCGGTTCCGGGCGGGAGGCACAGAGGCCGCCTGCTCTGGAGCTGGGCCCGCGCGGAGCAGGAGGGGCGCGGTGTTGGCCTAGTGCACCCCAGGCCGAGTGGGGCGTGGGCTTCTCTGGGCTGCGGGAATGGCTGGTGTGGAGGCTGGTGAGCAGCCGAGTCCGCCGCTGGGTGATTGTGGTTTTATGGTAGATGGCAGGAAGTGGGCACGGGATTTCTGTGAAGGATTTTTGCACTACTGTTTTATCTAAGTCACTAAGGGAAGGTGAGATGCGTGTGGTGGAGGCACCGGCATATGAAGACATCTCACCCACTGGCCCATCACATAGCGTCTGGGCACGTGTCCCTGTTGTTGCTGTCGGTGTTTGCATACACATGCAGAGCTCTCCTTCCTGTCTGCCTGGGACCTCAGTGTTAAAGAGTTTCACATTTGGTCCCAAGGTGTACTACTTTTATGCTTTTTATAAAAGTCTAGTTATTAAATAATTTTTAAAAACTGCAAATAATTGCCTCCCAATTATTTCCCCCTTGTGAGCTAACCAACTAGAAAGGGACTTGGCTTGATTTATTGGAGCTGAATTAGTTACTATCTCAAGAATTAAAAAAAACAAGCCCAGACACAAAAACCATGACATGTCACTATTCTTTTAGTCAAAGGAAAACCACTGAGCCCCAAAGTGTGTTGTTTGCATGTCAGTGTGGAGGAGGGATGGGGGAGAGGGAAGCATCTCCTCCCTCCATTGTGCTTCTTTCTTTTTAAAAATTTATATTGTTGAAAGTATTACAGATGTCCCCGTTCCCCCCACTAACCCCATCTGCGCCCCCAATGCCTTCACCGTACAGTTGTCTGTGTCTCGGGTTTTGAATATATGCACAAGAGTTCTTTGGTGGATCTCTTCCCAGCGCCCCCGCCCCGTACAACAGTCTCTCCTCTGTTATGTGCTTCCAGTTTCTCTCTACACGAGGGAAAGAACATTCACTCTGTTACTGTTGTCAAGTCCCTCTGGCTCCCCAGCTTCTCTTAGGATCGCAAGGGGTGAATGAGTGAGTGTGGGTAACGTTGACACAGCTGCCCAACTAATGCCCAAACAGCCAGGAGTTTTAAAAGACGCCGAGGAGGCAGCACTCAAGATGCTGCTGCTGATGGACTAGACAGTGTGGAATGAGGGAGGCTGTAGGAACAAACCAGAGAGCGGGTCCTGGGGGCCTCTGAGGGAGGAGGTGCCAGTGAATGGAGGCTGCGGGGCCTGCGTGCTGGGAAGGCCGGGTGCAGGGGTGAGATGCCCAGGCTGAGGTTCCCTGAGGTGAGTGGCCTTGTTTACAGGCCCCACGAGAGGAGGCCGCATGCACAGCGAAGGCTGCACCCTGGGACCAGCCCCTGGCCGTCAGCCCTCCTCGCGTCCTCCAGAGCTCCTGCACTGACGAGTGTGTGTCCCGGGGAGTGCCAGCGGTGCCAGAGTCATCCGAAGCCGCTAGAGGCGGCTCCTCACTGTCCCCACACTCGGAATTTTAAGGTCCCATTTTGATCCCAGACCAGGTGCCAGGCTGCACTAGGGGTGTTTGGGAAGCTTTCCGGGGAAGGCGATCATGACCCATTATTTTAAAACATTCATATTATCTCGGTTCATAGTTACAGGGAAGTTGTAAGCTTATTTATTAGTGCTGCCCAGCTGAGTGTGTGTGTGCATAGCCTCAGCCTGCCTTTCTGGGAAGGCCGCCGCCTGGTAAGCCGAGCTGTTCCGGGCCCAGCGCTGTGGGGGTGCAGCCACTGGCTGTGCTGTTCCGGGCCCAGCGCTGTGGGGGTGCAGCCACTGGCTGTGCTGTTCCGGGCCCAGCGCTGTGGGGGTGCAGCCACTGGCTGTGCTGTTCTGGGCCCAGCGCTGTGGGGGTGCAGCCACTGGCTGTGTTGTTCTGGGCCCAGCGCTGTGGGGGTGCAGCCACTGGCTGTGCTGTTCTGGGCCCAGCGCTGTGGGGGTGCAGCCACTGGCTGTGCTGTTCTGGGCCCAGCGCTGTGGGGGTGCAGTCACTGGCTGTGCTGTTCTGGGCCCAGCGCTGTGGGGGTGCAGTCACTGGCTGTGCTGTTCCGGGCCCAGCGCTGTGGGGGTGCAGCCACTGGCTGTGCTGTTCCGGGCCCAGCGCTGTGGGGGTGCAGCCACTGGCTGTGCTGTTCTGGGCCCAGCGCTGTGGGGGTGCAGCCACTGGCTGTGTTGTTCTGGGCCCAGCGCTGTGGGGGTGCAGTCACTGGCTGTGCTGTTCTGGGCCCAGCGCTGTGGGGGTGCAGTCACTGGCTGTGCTGTTCTGGGCCCAGCGCTGTGGGGGTGCAGCCACTGGCTGTGTTGTTCTGGGCCCAGTGCTGTGGGGGTGCAGTCACTGGCTGCGGCCTCCTCGAGTCACTGACATGCTCCGGCGGCTGGCCAGTGCATGCATTTCTGTCGATGCCTTTGAAGCTCTTTGCTCACCGGTGACGTTTGACACATCAGGTCCCAGCGACATTGAAGAGAGCTTAGAAAACACCTCTAATTGGTAGACCGGCACAGTAACTTGAGTAATGACAAACTTGTAATATGGCTGAGTTACAGTCACTTTATATTTCTCGGCCACCCTCCTGGTGCGTTTTACTGTGTCTCGGTCTGCGGCGTCCCTGCCGGCTGTGGCCCTCCCCATCGGTTCCCCTGGGCACGATTGTAAAGCAGCCCCGTGCACAGTGCCGAGATGCGGAAATTGGCCACTCGCCACAGGCGGATGCAGAGTTGGAATTGAAAGTCAAATTAAGCAGAATTCTCTACATAGTTTTTAATTAAACCACCATGTTAATTCAGACAGGACATTTCTGGCCTGGGGGGCTGACCGGGTCCCTAAAGATCCTTTCTCTCCTTCCCGTGTGGGTTCCTGTCTGTGGGCAGATCTTAGCCGTCCCCGCTCCTCATCAGCACAGGGTCGGCGTGTGTAAATGGCTCTGACAGAGCAGCTGTTCTAGTGGGAAGGCGACTTTGATCTTGGAGCTCTAACTTATGTTTATCCCATAAGATGTGAAATGGTTATCACATTTAGATGATTTCCCTGTCTCATACACATATTATATGTTCATGTGTGTTTGAACCTGAGTCCATGCAGATATCTGAATGTTTCTGATGAAAAGGTCGCCTCTGTTGGTGTTTGTTTGTTTGTGGGAGGCTTTCTCTGCAGTTTTATCTGTCACTCAGATGGACACTGAGTGGGAGGGTCTTGAGACCGCCGTGCGTTTTCCTGTCGCCTCGCTGGAAGCTGTGCGGGTCTCTCTGCCCGCCTCGCCTCGGGAGGCCTCTGGACCGCCTGGGCCCTGCCCTGCGGTGTTTCCCTTCGTATAAGGAACGCTGACGGGTTTGGGTGGGAGCTAGGAATGTGCTCCTTTCATATTGTATTTTAACATCTTACTTGGGATTAAAACGTTAGGAGGAACAAATTCAACAACTTAATGAAAGTGAAAAAAACCTCATCAGTGACGGATTAATTCAAAACCAAAGATATTTCTGAGAGTAACTTTACAGTGTGCCTCACCTTACTGCCCACCTTTTATTTGAAGTCATAGCATAAAATTTAACATGAGTGACAGCAACATCCTGACCAATTACCAGCCCTGGCAGACATCCCCCAGTGTCCAGAGCAGAGCGCGCGGTCTGCGGGATTAAGAGGTTAACCCCTGTAACTTCAAACGGAGTGCTTGATAATAAAAGCAAAAAGTACAGAATTTGGGGTAACTTCCTTCCTAATTAATTAGACTGACCAGGTGGAGCAAGGGCTGGGTGCTGGTGCGGGAAGTCTATAAAGCAAGCGCCATGACAGCCGCGCACGAGGCCGAGCGCTTTAATATGTCTCTATCCTGTGTCACAGTTTGAGATTGTCCTGGTTTATGTCCCTTTTGGCAAACTTACATAAAAGTGACCCTGTACTGTATTTTATGGCCAGACGGCTTTCCCGCGGCTAATTTGTATCAGGCCTCTGTCTTCAAGGGCCGCAGACACGAGTAGGAAGTCCAGTGCGGTCCGGGGAGCTTTCATTGCGTTCTTTCATTATTTTTGCTCGTTTTTGCCACTGATCATCCATAAATTGCTGGAAATGAGTGATTAAGGAAGTGCTGCTTAGTGTCAGTGGCACAGCGCATGTTTGGCCGGCCTTTGGGTGGAGGAAGTCCCGCCCGCACAGAGAGGAAAACTCCTGCCGGGAGCCTTGCACGGAAACGCACCCAGGGTCGCGTTTTGATCTTGGTGTTTATTACGGAAAATGGAGTCATATCTCACTCACTGTTGTTATGTGTTAATTTGATTTCCCCAACACCTTCGAGAAAAAAATCATTCAGTCATTTAGTAATAGAATTCCTCTGCCCTCCCCCTGTGGGAGGACTGGTATTTTTCCAGAGCACCAACATGGACGGGAATGATAATGCAGAGGTGCCCGTGCTGGCCATGTTATATGCTGGGTCCCTTTGCACTTCTTACTCAGCTGTAAAAGGTGCAACAGTAGTGACGCACTGAGCGATTCCCACCTGGAAGCATGGCATGTAGCATTGCCGAGAACAGAAAAGTGTCATTTTGAGGGAAAGAATACACTTGTTTTATTTAAAAATCATTTGAGTTTATGAAGATTTTAAGCCCTTCAGCTCCCGGACGGATTAATTTTGTCACTGCGTCAGTGCAGTTGCCTACTGGACGGAGGGTGGCAGCCTCATGGCACCCCTGCTGGTTGCCAGGCAGTGGAGGTCCTGCACCCACTCCCCTGCACTGGGCGATGGGCGCGTCCTTGGAACTTCAGTTCCGCGGGCTCCCATCCTCTCTGGCTGCCGAGCGGGAGCCTCCCGCTGCCGCCAGACGCCCTCCTCTGCTGACGGTACCGTGCAGGGCCTGCTCGAGGCTTTCGGAGCCTGGCGGGAATCCGCCCTCCTCGCTGAAGGGACCTCAGGCGCGTTTTCTCGGCCTCTGCACCTGTGAAACGGGCTGGCTGTTCTCACTGAGGTGCATGGTCACCTCACCTGATCTGCTTTAAAGTACCATGTCCCGAAGCGGCGTGATTGTGAGGGGCCAGGCGTGTCAGCGGGAGAGCTGACACAGAAACACAGGGAGACTCGTGTGGGATCACTTCTGTGCTGGCGAAGCGACGTAAGAACTTGTGTCACAGACAGAGTCCGCTCCATTCGTTTTCCTTTTGGCTTCTAGTACAGGCAGTAAACATAGGTATTATGTTTAATAGGTAACTAAACTCCAAACTTTATTTTATATGATGATTAAATTACTCACAAATGCTTCATAATCCAGGGCTCTCAGTTAAATGAGGAGAAGTTTGGGGAGGAAGGAAATAAAAATCATAAGATTAGATATTAAAGTAATTGTATTTTAATTAAACTGGTCCTAATACCTTCAGTATTCATGAAACAATTTAGTGGCATAGTCATTGTTAATTAGAGTCTCTTTTCTAAAACTTTTTTTGGGAATTGAAAACTATTCGCCCTTGGTTAGAAAGAACTTTATTTGAAAGTAAAATTAAATGTTAGATTTAATGCTGACTAGAGAGATTTTTACAGAATTATGATCCAACCCACAGACTGATTGGACAAGGGTTCACCCAAGAGGCTGGTGTTTGGATTGTTAAAGTATTCTATTTACTTGGCATTTAAACTCATATTTATTTGTCAGTAAATTAATTTGTTCAGGACATCACAGTGTTAATCTTCTGTTCTCTATGAAATATTGGCCAAGTGTAGCTTCAGCTTGGGATGTCACTTTACACAGCCTGTACTTGGCCCGTGTCCCAGTGGCTTTCTCTCCTCTGTTAGCTTTAGTGGCCCTTTATCTGGAACAGGGCTCGGCAAACCGCAGCTCACGAGCCACATGCAGCTCTTTGGCCCTTTGAGTGTGGCTCTTTCACAAAACACTACGTGCAGGCGTGCACATGGAGTGCGATTGAATCTTCGTGGTCCATGTGCAAAAGTCGGTTTTCGGCTCTCAGAAGAAATTTCAGTCGTTGTATTGTTGATATTTGGCTCTGTTGACTAAAGAGTTTGCCTACCACTGATCTGGAACATAGTAGTAACTCAGTTACTTGTTAATTTGGGGCATTTTTTTTAAACCTTTTTCCAGATCTGGAAGGCTTTGTGTCCCTGTTGAATGAGCTCTGCATTTGTCAATGGGTAGGACCCAGTCTTTTCTTAGAGCACAGCCTGGACCCCGGGGCTGTGGATGGAGCCCGAGCACTCGGGCTGATCTTCTGCTGACGTGGCTGCCTGTGGCGCCTTCGGGTGTCAGCCTGTGGGAGCCCAGAGCGATGCAGATGCATTCTGTCGGAGATAGAGGTGACTGATTTCCTCCATGTGTACAGGCTAGCCCCACGTTTCCTTTTGTTGTCCTATTGGGTATGATCCAGTCCTGCATCTGCTACTGTGTTTCCCCGAAAATAAGTCATCCTCCGAAAATAAGAGCTACTTACAGGTTTTCTTCTGAGTGAAATATAAGGCATCCCCCTGAAAATAAGGCCCCCCCCCCCCCCAAGGCTAAACATGAGAGATTTGGTCCACTGATTCTGAAAGAAATGGAGTCACAAGAAATTCACCAGGAAATTCAGGAATTGGATTGTTATGATGATGTTCCAGAAGATGATGACATGATTGTCATTGAATAAATGAGTAAATTCTTGATACTGTAGGATTCACAGTTTGTCTGGTTTGTGTTGACAACTACCGTACCATATACAGGTAATAAATTTCCTTTATTTTCATTTAACAATAAATGTGTACCGTATTCTTCTTCATGGAAAAATAAGACATCCCCTGAAAATAAGACCTAGCGCATCTTTGGGAGCAAAAATTAATATAAGACACTGTCTTATTTTCGGGGAAATAGGGTAGCAAATCAATATTAGCATTTCCAATTGTCTATGTATATCTGGATTCTTCAGGTTCTCCTCTGGGTGGTTTTAATAAAACTGCAACCATGTGGCTGTGAGGAACAGAGAGCCAGGTGCTGGGGGCCCCATCAGCACACAGCACAGCACTTGTTCTGCCAAAGTAGAGAATATGGGTCCTGCTGTCTGAGAGCCAGACCAGTATTCACACGTGTAAGGTGGAGCTACCATGACATCTCACCCGAACCAGACCCACTGTCCCAAGAGGCAGAAGGTGACAGGCCATGCAGGACAAGGGGTCATACATATAAAGATGAGAGGGACTCTGATGACGACCAGGCTGGGAAAAGCCAGCCCTGTGAGGGTAGCAGATGCAGTGGATGCAAAGAGTTAGGGGATAAGCAGAAGATTTCAGGGAGAATTGCAGAATTCCAGCCAGCATTCCAGGTGATTTTTGGCAGAAGGAATTAAGGTCCTTTTACCCTTAATATTGCCAGAAAGGAGCGTTTTATAGACTCATTCTGATAATGAGGAACAATTTCCAGGACATTTCTACCAGACTTCAAAGAATAGTTAACTCCCGTTTCATACAGATTTGTCTAGAGAGTTGGAGATGGAGCACTCACAGTTTTATGTTATGGGACCAATATGATCTCATTACACAGGATAGTTTGGAGAAAGGAGCATGGTGAATTATTCTTTCTGAATATCTATGAATCCCCAAATTCAGCCATGTATTCAAAAGACCATCACAGAAAGTATATTTCAGGTGTGCAAGTTGGTTTGCCATAGGAAACCTATGGCTGGAATTCATATGAGAGTCAATGGGAATGCAATCAAGGGAGCATGTCTGAAGGGCAGTCAGACTGAACAGAAAGCTGAGAACTCGAGAGTCTCCTAACCTGATGTGGACACCCACCCTGAGCCTACAAATGACATTGTGCTTCATGGTAAAACCTTAAAGTACTTATTTTAAAATTTGGAAGCCAACATATTTTTATTTCCAATAATAAATACCACTGTAGTTGAGTTCTTTGCTAGTGCAGTTAGAGAAGAAAAGGAGCCTAGCCAGTGTGGCTCAGTGGTTGAATGTTGACCCATGAACCAAGAGATTGCGTTTCAGTTCCTGGTCATGGCATGTGCCTAGGTTGCAGGCTCAATCCCCAATAGGGATGTATAGGAGGAAGCTGATCGATGGATCAATCGATGTTTCTCTCTCATTAATGTTTCTAGGACTCTATCCCTCTCTCTTCATCTCTCCTAAAATTAGTAAAAACATTAAAAAATAATAAGTGATATAACAAATTGATATTTAAAACAAAAAAGAAGGAAAGGAAAAATGGAAAGAAACAAATTGTCATTATTAACAGATGATATTGTCTGTTAAAAAAATCCTATAGAACCTAAAGATAAATTGTTAATTCAAATAGGAAAATTTGCTTTGGAAGGTGGACATAGAATTAATATAGAAAATAAATAACAGCAACAAATAAAATCTAATTAAAAATACATTTTTAATAACAAGACAGTCCAAGGTATCTATCTATCTATCTATAAAAGCCTAAGTGACCATTATGACTGGTTGACTGGTGGCTATGATGTGCACTGACCATCAGGGGCAGACACTCAATGCAGGAGCTTCCCCCTGGTCGTCTGTGCTCCTACAGCCAACCTCCCACAGCCAGCCAACCTCCCATGCTGGCCAAACTCCTGTGCCCTTCCTCCCCACTCACCCCCCTCCCCCCCCCTGGCAGTTGGCCTGATTGGCCCCAATAGGGACTGGGCGAGATGGCTCAATTGGCCCTGATTGCCGACCAGGCCGAGGGACCCCACCCATGCACGGATTTGTGCACCAGGCCTTTAGTGTTGAAATAAATCAAATAAATGATATGTAAAACCTTTATGGAAATAATTTATGAAGCCAAAAATCTTATTGAAAGATGTTAGATATTTCTGTCTTTCTGAACTTCTTTATGTGATGAATATATCAGTTGTCAAATTATTTTTTAGAATCAGTGCAATTCTAATGAAAGTTCCAAGAGATTGCCTTATGGAATGGACCAGCGGGGAGTCAGGTTCTCAGGGATGAGCAGAGAGCCCAGGCAGCAGAGCAGCTGTGCGGCACATGACAGCGACAGGACTTACCAACATTAAAAAGGAGCGAAGGAGCCGAAACCGGTTTGGCTCAGTGGTAGAGCATCGGTCTGTGGACTGAGGGGTCCCAGGTTCAGTTCCGGTCAGGGGCATGTACATTGGTTGCGGGGACATCCCCGGTAGGGGTGTGCAAGAGGCAACTGGTCGATGTTTCTCTCTCATCAACGTTTCTAGTTCTCTAGCTCTCTCCCTTCCTCTCTGTAAAAAAAATCAATAAAATATTAAAAAAAAGGGAATGAAGGACACATACACCTTCATTAATTGACAGAGAAGCTGCACACAGCCAGTGAGCACACGAAAGACCTTGATGCCACCAGTTAGGAAACAAACAAGCAAAAACAGCCAGATGTAATATTGGTGAAGCTGTGGAGAAATCAAACTCATAAATAATTTCTTTAATTGATTTGTGAAAGAGAGAAAGGTCAATTGGTGGTTCCACTTGTTTATGCCTTCATTGGTTGCTTCGTGCATGTGCGCTGACTGAGGGATTGAACCCATAACCTTGATGTGTCTGGATGATACTCTAACCAACTGAACTACCCAGCCAGGACCAAGAAATACACTGTTGGTAAGAATATAAAATGGTGGTTGCTCAAAAATTAAGAATGGAATTACCATATGACTCAGCAATTCCACTCTGCAAGGACTTCACAGATATTTACACACCCATTTTTATGGCAGCATAATTAACAATAGCCCAAAGATGGAGACAACCTAAGCATACATCAGTGCATTATAAATAAAAAAAAGTGGTCTGCATACACCATAGAATCTTACTAAGCCTAAAAAAGGAAGGACATTCTAGCACATGCTACAACATGGATGAATCTTGAGGACATTATGGTAAGTGAAACGTCAGACACAGTAAGACACAGTGATTCCACTTATGTAAGGTCCCTAGAGGATTCAAATCTATAGAGACAGAGAGTAGCCTGTGGGGCCATGACTGGGAGGGGTAGGTGAGTGAGCGCTTAAGGGGTGCAGAGTTTCAGTTTAGGAAGATGAGAAAGTTCTGGAGATGATGGTGGTGATGGTTGCATAACAATATGAATGTGTTTAATGCCACTGATCTATACACACAAACATGGTAAAAGTTATATATGTTTTGCCACAGTAAAAATGTATCAGTAGTGAATGTAGCAGTTTGAAATTGGTGGTTGCCTTTGGGCAGGTGTGTGACATTTTCAGTTGGGAGGCCACCTGGTACCACAGCGGTTGTGGTAAGTTGGGCGGTGTGTCTTCAGGTACCTTCCAGCCATACAAGCTGAACAGTGCACTTCCATTATTTAAAAATAGAACAAAAAGGTGATCATGTCTTGGTGATGGGCTCATATTACTCAAACTGGCTGGTAGGTAAAGCCAAAATGCCAATTGACTGGTCCTCAGTAGAAAACTAGGAAATGCTGACACATGTGTGCACCCCAAGTAACAGTTATTGAGCACATGGGAAGGAGTGTGGAGCTAGCGGCTGGGTCCCTGCACAGAGCCAGGGGCTGGGTCTGGGGTGCCACAGAGGACAGTAAGCTGTGTGTGTGTGTTACTCTTCTGTGGTATTTTACAGTTCCTAGTGCTTTTGGTGTAAATGCCCTCTTTGCCACATAAGCAGTATGGCCTGTTATTTACAATGCCGGGTGGCATTGCTTTGGATTCCGTCCTGCACCCTCCTGTCCTGCACACCGGGCTGGAGCCACATGATGGTCCCACCTAGTGATCCTCCTGCTGCAAAAGATCGGAGCTGCGCCTGGTTGTGTGTGTGGGGAGTGCCGTGTAGGACTGAGCCCCTGACCCCAGGATGGTCTTGCTGTTATGGAAAAGAATGTTCTAGTAAAAGAAGCCTTTGTTTATGTTGTTTGATTTCTTTACTAACACGGTAGGTTTGTCTTAAGTACGTTTTAAGCATTTTCCCTCCTCCCTGTTTCCAGGCCATTTTGTCTTTTGTGTCTTTCTGTCATGGGGGTGGGATGCTTGGGCCAACCTGCCCAATTCAAACAGTTATGCTCATTACTGATATACTTTTTTATTGTGGCAAAATATATATACTATAAAATGTTATACCTTTCAGGGGGTGATGAAGATTCAGTGACATAGAAAGCAAACGGCAGCTCTCTACTGGGGTCCCAGGTCCTTTTATCCAGGAAGCTAATAACTAGACTGGTTGCAGCAGAACTAGAGGAAGGACCCTCTGGCTGCCCATTACCTTGTCTCAACGTGAGCCTCTTCAGAGAGGTGTTCTTCCAAATTTAGAATTACATTTCAGATTTTGGATGTAAAGTCCCAGCAGTCTTTTCACAATTGAGTTCATGTTGGAAACTTGCTGTATTAATTGTTTACCAACAGTCTGGAGGGTTTTTGTTTAGCTAATATGAGAAATTTCTCATGAATTTGAATACAACGCACATTCTAGTTCAGTGAACTAGCGATGTTAGAGTTTTTATTTTAACTTTGCCTAACATGCTTTCTTTCTGTCAGGTTTTAAGAACTTGAGCGCTTCATAGTTTAAATTTTTTCTTATCTTGTGTAGACTACATTAAGTGAATATGTATATAATAGCTGCAGGAAATATTGATATAAAAACATTTCACTATAGAATTTCACAAAGCTTTCTGTAAAGCTGTTTCTTTTTGCTTGTGACCAAAATCTGAGTGTCTTGCTCTTACAATGACTTTGGGAGCAAAGAGGCAGTGCTGGCCCATCTCTGGCTGCTTGTGTGAAGTTCCCTTCGTGGTAAAGAGGACTCGCATCTGCCTTTAGTTTCTATCCTTCATTAGAGCTGCTATCGATCTTCCCGCCGACGGCATGCGTGTTTGGTGCGGTCTGCATGTCATGCTGAGCAAACGCAATCCTCATGTTACTAAGAGACCCTTTTTGTTAGAGGAAAACAATGGCTCGATATTTATTTTAAATGTCCTGTGAGTGGAAATGTTCCCAGGCTTTCCTGGTGGGCGGAGACATAGTGTATAAAGTGGTGTTTACATGCCATCCCAGAGGTCAGGGTGTCCAGGCCACGTTTTGTTTACATGTTCATCACCATAGAAACATACAGCTTATTGTTAGTGCTTTTGTAAGTACATTGTGCTTTTTACTTTATTGATGTTTGGTACAGAGCAATTAAATGTATGGTTGACCAGCACAAAGATTTCGAGAAGCAATTATAACCCTTTTAGTGTTTTAACCTTGCACATTCAGCACTTATTTAAATCTAAAAAGAGATTTACTAATCTATGTGTACTTAGTTACTAGCTTTTTAAATCTAATTTGAGCTAGTAGTGTTGAGGTATTGTAATTTCCAAATACTTGTATGAGACTAGTGTACTCATCACATAGCTCACTTTTCTTCAACACTCCATGGCATTTCACTGGCAGAAAGTACCTTGTCTTGATGGTGCTTTTTACTGATATGCTGAGTGCTTGTAACACTACGATTTTAATAAAAGAGATGGAGCTTCCGTACACTAACTTAGATTTATGGTGTTGGGGAGGGATTAGGGTAGGTGTTCACACTGGGGATGAAAATGTCACGGAGTTCATGGAATCCTGGCGCGAGAAGTCGAAGCCTTCACATGGCATGTCGCGCTGCACCGGTGGCAGTGAGAACTGTGCAAGGGCTGTGACCGCTGTTCAGATGAACAGGAAGCCTCCCCTCCTCTGACAGTGTTTGGCACTTTGCGTTGGCGGATGTCTCAGGGAGGTACTCTGACATCTGGTCCTCTTACTTAGCTTATGTCAGAAGGGAGTTTATGGGAACCTCCCCCTTGGGGCCTCCTGGCTCCCAATTCGGAATCCTAATGGAAAGATGAGCAGTGGGCATATTTTTTGCTTATATGCTGTCTTGCTGGTGATTAATGGTGGTGATAAAAGCTCTCACAATGCTTTTCATTACTTTGCAGGCAGACTCACACACAAGAGTTTAAAAACCTCAACACTACCCATGTAGGCTTTGTGATATTTTTATGATCTCAAGAAAAGTATTGATATCAGTTGATGTGTTTCAGGTACTTGAATGAGCCAGGCTGAATTAACAAATGGAGCTTCTGGTTATTTGTGGTTCCATCATCCTTTTTCTGTGGCCTGAATTGGTTGAAAGAAAAAATCTGCACCTTGAGTTTAGTGAACAAGTTTATGTTTTTTACTAGTTTAGCCATAACTCACATTTGTGACACTTAGTTGATTTCAAGTTGAGCTGATTTGTCTCATTTAATCACAAAGAGAATAAAACTAACAAAAGAAAAAATTGTCCTAGCCTCCTAGTGGATTAAGTCAGAATAACAGTTATTTCTTACTACATCAGTTATCTTTAATATTTCATGAACGGCACGATCACATTTAGTAACGTGGACACCTGCGCTGTGGCAGCCTTTCCTGTGAATGTGGTTTCTCATTTACTCTTTTTATTTTATTTTATTTCTTTATTGATTAAGGTATCACATATTATATTTGTTCTCAACCCCCCATTCCAATCCCCCACCCCTACCCACTCATGCCCCCACCTCCCTATTGTCCTTGACCACTGGTTAGGCTCATATGTATGCACACAAGACCTTTGGTTGATCTCTCCCTTTTATCCCCACCCTCCCTCTGAGGTCCAACAGTTTGACCCATGGCTCCTTATCTCTGGGCCTGTTCTTGTTCATCCATCTATATTGTTCGCCATTTCCCCTAGATGAGTGAGATCATGTCCTACTGGAAGTTACTTATAAGAATTGAAAATGAGACAAGCACTAATGGTTACGCTGAAAGGCATATGAATCAGTCTATAGTGAGTTTCTTTCAGGGCCAACAGTTCTTTTGAGACCCAATTTCAATGTCAAACAGTTCCTTATGTGTATATGTCAGCAATGATATTTCAGTTCTGGATGGTGGACAAATGGTGGTAATGCAGGTCCGACTCTCTGGTTTGGTCCTGGGCAACCTGCAGTGATACACAGCTGCTGACTGCTAGTATGGCAAGGCGTCATCAGCGTCTTCCATCTCTGGACTGCTTCTCTTCTGTCTTCATGTTTGGAGTAGTCCTGTCAATTCCTCTCTGTTGCCGGAATCCACATGGTCTTGGAGTTGTTTTCTGAAAATATACAAACATATTCTCGACCGAAAGTTAATAAAGGAATATTTTATATAAATTTGACTTGGGATCCTTTTTCAGTTTTTGCCCAAATGATTTTCCTCTGGCTTGTTTTGACACCATGTGTGCTTTTCATGGGTGTCTTGCTGTTAGCATTACAATTAATTTTCTAAAGTACAAATTTTCTAGATGTAATTTACTTACAGGATGTTTTTCCTTACATGATATTCTTCTACTTTCCCCCCTTTTTTGATTTAAATGTTAGGAGGCTTTTGAAAAATTTATAATGTAGTCTTGATAGCTTTTAAATTTTAATTTTTAGCACTATAATATGACTGCTTTAGGTTCATTTCCTGTTGTGATATTTTATCCTGAGATGAACTACCAATAAAAATTTTAGTCAACACTTTAGGAATAGCTTTTTGTCCAGCTCAATTAATTCTTCTAGAATATTAGCTTATTTCAGTTAGCCAATTTAAATTAGCCTGGAAACTTGTCTACTATTTTACTAGTAAAACAATCTTATTTTACTATGTAAGTATTAGTCTAAAACAATCTTATTTTACTGTGTAAGTATTAGTGGAAAGGATTATTTGGCTTCTTGGGTAGGCCCTGAGCATTCCTGGTGGTAGACTGGATTTAGATATCAAAAACCCACTTTCCTACACCATGTTTACAAGACAACTCAAACAAATCTTGTTGTAGTGAGAGAGCAGCTGCTGTCAGCCAAGTCTCTGTCTGTTACCCGGGTCCTGATTTGAGCTGGGTATGGGAAGTTAAGCAGCCATGGGGGCAGGAGACTCCTTCAGCAGGGGTAATGGTTAAGGCCCCTGCAAAGTAAGGGGAGGTTGAGGGTCTGTGCCCCACCTCAGTTGACCTCCAAGTTCTCTCCTGATGGCCCCTCTTCAACTGTGCCTGTCTTAGGTTGTTCCTTCCCTGAGGAATCTTACCTGTCTCTAGCTAACCAGCCATCCTTCTGGGCTAAGTAGGGTGATGTGAGGTTCAGTTCTGTCTCCTTGGTCATTTACTCTTTTAAAATGTAGATTGTTAGCTGAAATGGACATGTTTCCTTTTGTGAGTTATTTACTATCTTTCAAAAGGAATATTAATAAATTTGAAGTAAATTTTTAGAGTTTATGATTTGCCTACAGAGGGTTTTTTGTTTGTTTTGTTAAATATTTCTTATTTGACCGCTTAAGCATGTGAATATACATTTTATACATTTCTTCTTGGTATTATTAATACATCTATAACAGAAAAGCATCCTCCTGGAGTTATATAGCTTGGATCTATTTAGAAAGACTTGTTCACATATAATTTTTAAAACACACACAAGATTTCTTTTTTGGTAGAGGACTTCGTTTGTAAATATATGTGAACAAATATGTGGCTATTAAATCCTAGTATCACTTTCAGATAGGGTTATATTTAGGTTGCATTTTAAATACTATCTATTTTTCTCAAGGAGAGAATATACTCTTTTTTATTAAAAATAGAAGGGAAGTTTCTGAATTTAATAGATTTCCTTTTTTTTTTTTTTACATAAATTCTATTTAAAACTCTATTTAGAGCTATAGCTTGTTAAATGAGGAGGTAACTGTAACTAAACTGCTTTTCAAAGGATTTTATATGAAGGTTAAATATAGAAAAATGACCAGAAAGTGCTTGAGAACACAGAGCGCTTACATCAGATTTTGTCAGAAGCAGGCTTTTAGCAGTCTGCTTGGTCCAGCATGGTAACCACCTCCCAGGTGGGTCTGTATGAACTTAAAATACTTGAAATGAAATGAAGTTAAAATCCAGCTCTTAAACGCTAGAGTCCTTGGTCAAATGAGGGGACAAGATCTCCCAGGGGAGGAGCAGAGCAGTCTGCGGGGAGCACCCTCATTGGTCTGAGCACTCAGGCAGCAGCCGCTGCCTGGGGTCTCCCTCAGCACAGGGGAGCTGCTGTGCAGCGGCCTGTCTGCTGTGGAATCGCAGACACCCCTGACCAGCGGCAGGAGGTGTGAGGTGACTCTAAACGGTGGCGCTTCGTTGGTGGGGGTGGTGCTCACGAGACTGGATGTTTCCTCTGTGTCCTTGCGTCCATGCACCTGTTTCCCAGTTGAGATTGAGAGTAACACGACCCGTTTTGCATTTTGAGATCACATTTGCACTGAGACAACAGTGGCACAGTAGGACTGGAAGGACGAGCGGTGCAGCAGGAAGGCCTGGTGGGGATGGCCCAGAGTTTCTTTGTTGTGGGATGGGCACCTAGTGAGGCCTGTGCACGAAGAGGGCGGGGAGCTTGGCTTAGCATTCTGTTGGAGGGACCTGTGAGGCCTCTTAGGGAGCTGGCAGCTGGGGGTTGCATCTTGGCCTTAATGATAGATTTGGACTAAAGATAGAAATGCTAGAGCCCTTGGTCAAATGAGGCGACAAGATCTCCCAGGGGAGGAGCAGAGCAGTCTGCGGGGAGCACCTTCATTGGGAGGGCACGGTGCCGCCTGGGGGATTCTGATGCTGCTGGAGTTTGAGCGGTGCTGGTCCAGCGTATGCAAGCACGTCTAAGGCTGAGCCCTGGAAGAGGACCTTAGCCAGTGAGGAAATAATGGTAGAGATGGAGAAACTGAGTGTCGGGGGAGGAAGCTGAGGGAACGTGCAGGCTGCCCAGCTGTTTCAGGGAGGCAGAAGCATGGTCAGCTGCAGCTGTAATAGTTAGCAGGGGGTGAGATTAGGACCCTGGAGGATGGAGAACATTTAAAAATCATGAGGGTATAGCCCTGGCTGACGTGGTACATTTGGTTGAGCATTGTCCTGTGCACCAAAAGGTCAGGGCAATGCCGTGGTTTCGGGCTTGATCCCCAGTAGGGGTGTGTGCAGGAGAGAGTGATCAATATTACACTCCCACATCGATGTTTTCTCTCTCTCTCCCTCTTGCTCCCCTGAGTAATTGAGGCCAATATGCATTTACCCCTTAGAGGTCCCACAGGTACCTTCAGCTTAACTCTAAAACCAAACTCACCATTCCTCTCTCTAAAAATCAATAAACTATTATATTAAAAACTCATGAGGGAGTTGTGAGTCAGCCAGAGATCCATGGAAAGATTGCTAGGTAGCACAGGGCCCACTTCTATTATATTCACCAGTTTATTCTGGTCTTCAGATTTTTTTTTTTTTTTGCCAATGCAAAAACTAAACCACATACATGTTATTTTCAAAACTTGAATGTCAAGAGCAAAACTGGCTATTAAATAATAACAACAATGCCAATGCAAAAAACAAAATGAGAAATCAGAATTATGGACATATTAATATTTTTAGCTACTAAATGAGTCTCTTTTGTTGCTGGTGTAGATTTACTCAGAGTCCTTGGACTTGCTGCACAAGACTTTGCAAAAGACTGGAAGCTAACAAATACTAGCATGAGCAGGAACATATTAAAGAAGTAGCTTCCACTTCAGTCTTTAATTTCTTCAGATGACTCCATGTTGGCACCTCAGTCCCTTGCGTAGCCTTCAGTTTTCTTCTCCCACTTTGCTGTCGTCAGAGCAACTCTCAGTCCTTTTGGATGAAGGGACACAGGAGTGTCTTTGAGTCCATTGTGATGACGGACATAACACTCTGGTACCCGAATTGGCTGCATTGCTCCTTCTTTCATTTTGAACCCAGGGTTTGACCCCACAACATTCCGAGCCTGGCTTCTCAGGGCCTGGATGTTGCTGCTCTGGGCCTGGCTACTGCTGCTCTGGACCTGGGTGATCGGGCCTGGCTGCTGCTGCTCCGGGCCTGGATGCTCAGGGCCTGGCTGCTGCTGCTCCGGGCCTGGCTGCTCTGGGCCTGGATGCTGCTGCTTCGGGCCTGGCTGCTCCAGGCCTGGCTGCTCCGGGTCTGGCTGCTCCGGGACTGGCCGCTCCAGGCCTGGCTGCTGCTGCTCCGGGCTTAGCTGCTGCTGCTCTGGGTCTGGTCACTCCAGGCCTGGCTGCTGATGCTCCGGGCCTGGCTGCTGCTGCTCCGGGCCTAGCTGCTGCTGCTCCGGGCCTGGCTACTGCTGCTTCGGGCCTGGATGTCCGGGCTTGGCTGCCCGGGCCTGGCTGCTGCTGCTCTGGGCTTTGCTGCTGCTGCTCCAGGCCTGGATGCTCTGGGCCTGGCTGCTCAGGGCCTGGATGCTACAGGCCTGGCTGCTCTGAGCATGACAGCTCTGGGCCTGGCTGCTCCAGGCCTGGCTGCTGCTGCTTCGGGCCTGGAGGCCTGGCTGCTCCGAGCCTGGATGCTCCGGGCTTATCTGCTGCTGCTCTGGGCTTGGCTGCTCTGGGCCTGGCTGCTGCTGCTCCAGGCCTGGCTTCTCTGGGTCTGGCTGCTGGTGCTCTGGGCCTGGCTGCTGCTGCTCTGGACTTGGCTGCTCTGAGCCTGGCTGCAGCTGCTCCGGGCCTGGCTTCTCCAGGTCTGGCTGTTGCTGCTCCGGGCCTGGCTGCTGCTGCTCCAGGCCTGGCTGCTGCTGCTCCAGGCCTGGCTGCTGCTGCTCCGGGCCTGGCTTCTGCTGCTCTGGGCCTGGCTGCTGCTGCTCTGGACCTGGCTATTCAGGGCCTGGCTGCTGCTGCCCCGGGCCTAGCTGTTCTGGGCCTGCTATTCTTCCATTTCTCCAGCTGGTCACATTTTAAGAGCCCCATCAGTCCTTCATTGCTCTTATTATCATGTTAATTGTTGACTATTAACTACCCAGTACCTCCTTCCTGTGGTTTTGGATGATAGATATCCTTCATATTAGTTTTCATTTTTAAATTGTTGTTGGAGCGGCAGACCAGATGCTCACCTACGCCGCCATCTTGGTTTCTCCTCCAATCAGTATTCTTGTTTGTGATCTATGTCTTTGTCTCGGCATTTTCGCAGCTTCTCTGAGTTGGTAGCCTTAAAAGTCTCTGTGTTCTGCTTGGATGGGGCGGAGTTTCAGGGTGGAACTTACAGCCTTGGCTTCTGTCAGCCACGCCCTCTGTGGCTCCTGAGTCTCAGTGTTCCTCAGAGTCCTTCAGTATTCGCTGCAAGAACCTCTGAGAGTGAGGTGCCCTCGAGTTTCGCCTGCTACGAAACAGTCTAGTCTCCCCCCAATGAGCCCGGAACTTTGGTTCAGTTCAGTTAGAAGTGGGATTGGAAGTGGGGTTAAAAGCAGTCCAGAGCTTTTGTCTCCTTCCCGCCAGGGCAATCCCATGGCACAGCCAACTGTCGGTTCTCTGCGTGCAATGTGCGCGCCTCCAGGACCTCCTTTTGCTCCTCCCCTGGGTTTTTGCCTTACAGCCCAAGCTCCCTCTGTATGAGCCTGGGTCCCCGGGGTCTGGCCTAGAACTGGGGTTCAGAGCAGACGGAAGTGGGGCTCAGCACAGTCCGGAGCTTTTGTCTCCTTCCCGCTAGGGCAACCTAGCAGCAGAGTCAACAGTCTGTCCTCTGCGCGCAATGTGTGCGCCTCCGGGGGCTCTGCCTTTCGCCGCTCCCCTGGGATTCCGCCTTACAGCCCAGGCTACCTCTGTATGAGCCTGGGTCCCCAGGGTCTGGCCTAGAACTGGGGTTCAGTGCTGTCGGGTCTGAGGTTTGGCACAATCTGGAGCTTTTATCTCCTTCCCGCTAGGGAACACCAGCCAGGCACTCAGCCTCCCCCTCCTCTCCGCACGCACAGCGTGTCTTCGTACCTTAGGCTTTTACAGCTCCTCTGATTATCCTTCTGGTTTTCTCCTTGCTTCTCATTGTAGAATTTCCAGTCATTTGACTTAACTGTAGTTCTGGGTAATGTCCATTTTATATTTTAGTTGTATTTTATTGAAATTATTATGTGCAGCTGCCGTTAGGTGTTTACCTGTGCAGCCATCTTGGATCCTCCTCTCTATCTCAATAAAATATATTAATAAAAAGAAAAAGAGAAATGTCAGAGGAAGTGTGCGAGCTACTGGTGAGTCATTTCCTACATTGATCTTCATCTTAACCCTTATGCTGTACTATGGTTACATTATTATCATTGTTTAAAATAATAACGATTAGTGGCCTGGTGCAGTGGGGTCCCTCCGCCTGGCCTGCACCCTCTTGCAATCCAGGAGCCCTTGGGAGTTGTTGGAGAACCTGTTTTGGCCCAATCCCTGCATGCCAGGCTGAGGAACCCCACCAGTGCACTAATATGTACACAAGGCTTCTAAGATCTTTGGTTAATCTTTTTCTCCCTCCTTCCCTCTGAGATTCATCAGTCTGTTCCATGATTCCATGCCTGTGTATTAAGCGTCTTCCTCCTGGTGGTCAGTGTGTGTCATAGCTACCGGTTGAACGGTCACTTAGACATAGATAGGTAGGTAGGTAGATAGATACTATATTAAAACAGTTTGGCTTGGGCAGTGGATCTCAGATCATTCCAGGAGCAGCATTGCTTCGTTTCTATCTGTTAATACTCCTGTGCGACTTTGCTCATATGTCACAGTGCTTATGACACACGTGTCCATGTTGTGGGAGCCCTGGTGCTTCTGGCTTGTCCTGGGCGGCAGGAGCCGTTAGCGTGGAGAACACACAGAGCACCCAGGCCACCCACTTTTGTCTGTCTCACTCAGAGGCTTTCCACACAATATTTAATGGGTAACCGAAAATTCTTGCTTAGAAAAACAGATTATTGCCTAGAAAGAGAGGACAGAGAAAGAAATCACCATTAAAAAGTGGTGTGCTTTGGTGCAGAGTGCTGTGCCAGGGCAAGATTCAGAGCTGTGAGGCTCTTCTGTGAACCAGGAGTGTGTTCCGTGACCGTTCCTTCCTCCTCTCCCCGGAGAAGCAGCCACTGTCTCATGGAAGACCAGCGCAGTCACTCTGCAGTGCTTACACCGGAGCGGCCGTCTGTTCTGTCCGGCACCGTGTGGGCCTGGGCCAGGGGAAGGCCAAGCCACTCCCCTGGCCTCAGGACATGCCCTGTCCCGTCACACAGGAGGAACAATCTTAAGGGTAACCTTTAACCCAGAAAGTGGGAAATAATATTTAGGGCAGAATCGGGCTAAGTGGGCATGTAGGTTCTTTATTTGTAACTCATATCTTTAAGTGCTTTTTGATGTGGAAGGGAAGGTTACATGGTTTATTAAGAAACATGGATGCACTTATAATTTTGTTTGTCATGTAGATTAGTGCATTACAGTATCAATATGCATCTTTAAGTTCAGATCAGTCATTTGGTAACTTCAGGAACATAAGGAAGTTTTTGTTTTGCTTTGTCTAGTGGGTTTCAATTTAAAAATCTGGTCTCTAGTTTGGCCCTGAGGAAGAAGTCTCTAATGGGAAGGGGATGCTCTATCTATCCCTGGTATAAACTGACCATCTCTGGTCTCTCTGCCGGGTTAGTCCTCTGCTGCTCACTAGAGGGCGCTGGAGGCCGGGAGCTGCCAGAGGCCCGTTGGCCTAGCACCTGGACGAGCCTCTTCCCTTGATTAGGATCACAGGTCAAGATTGGGTAATCTGCTTCCTTGGTGTGTTAGGAAAGTAATTAATTGTTTAGGATGATTCTGCAAAATGTCTGGAACAAGAATATTTTTTGTACTTTCCTCAAAGCTAATGCTATTTTACATAATTTTGGAAAAATCAGTCTCAACATTACAAACTGTAAGCACTTCATGTTTTTTCCTGCTGATACATATAAATTTCTGCCCCTTCCCAAGGAATTTTATGCTTTCTATCTGTGGCTAGAAACCTACTTGTCTATGAGATGTAATACAATATTAAAATCGTGCGTCTGCTTACTTTTCAGGGACTCCGAGCCCGAATCTTGGAGACGCTGGTCATGCTCCTGCTCCTGGCGCTGCTGATCCTGGGGATGGTGTGGGTGGCCTCCGCGCTCGTGGACAAGGACGCGGCGAGCAGGGAGTCTCTGTACGGTGCGCTCACAGCTTGAACCAGCTTCTCCCGGGAGCCCTGCTCGCCACTCACTTTTAAAGCATTGAAATAGTTCTTCCTGTAGTGAACCCTTGTTAGTTTACAGGATTCAGAAACATTTAAAGACATTTAGGAAAGCAGTGAATACTCAGGCGTTTCCTGTGTGCAGAGTATCTTTTTGTTGTGAATTGGTTTCTGTTCTTAAAATTCCACGCAGGCTTTTTTTCTCCTTCTAGACAAGTGTTGCAAAGAGGTTATTTTAGATCTTTTTGTTGTACTGTTTAGAAATTACATGGTTTAGACTCTAATAGGCAATTATGATATTTACTGCACATTATTTCATAGCCTCTATCTCAATGCACAGTGTTTTGGATTTACTAAAACATTGACTGTTTTCACAGATCTCTGGGAGTTCTATCTGCCCTACTTGTACTCCTGTGTATCACTCATGGGATGTTTGCTGCTGCTCTGTAAGTATTTTTCTGACTTAATATTGATCTGAAAGGAGTGTTCTTCTGTGTTCTAGAGAATTATGGGAAATTTTCCAATGACATTCCTTAACAGCTTGGAGAGTTTGAAAAAGTTGGCCCTTTATTTTTTATTTTTTATATTTTTATTGATTTCAGAGAGGGAGAGAGAGATAGAAACATCAATGATGAGAGAGAACCATCAATTGGCTGCCTCCTGCACGCCCCACACGGGGATTAAGCCCACAACCCAGGCAAGTGCTCTAACCTGAAATCGAACCATGACCTCCTGATTCATATGTCGATGTGCAGCCAGTGAGCTACACTGGACGGGCAGCTCTTAACTTTTTTTATGTTCAAGGTAAATTTTGATAAACTGAAACTTTGAAATAATGATACACTTGTGCTGTTCTCTAAGAAAAGCTTCTTCCACAGGGTTGGGGTAAGAGGTGGGTGGAGGCGGAGATACACACATGCCCACATGCAGAGACACACAGAAACATAGACATAGATATATACGTGTATAGATACAGACACACATTAAGGGACATGCACACATACACACAGACATAGGTATACACACAGATATATACATAGATACGCACACTTGCAGGCATTCGCGCACACACATATAAACACACAGGCACACACAGAAAGACATGCACATATACACACATAGACATGCACATGCACATATCCCGCACACACAGACACATGCACAGATATGCACACAGACACAGAGACATGCACATACTCACGTGCATTTACATGCCCTCCATACCCTTACTATTCTGACACTAGATTCTACTTTTGAATGGTAATGATAGAATTGTGTGTGATCAATTGCCGTCTTTATTTTCAAGCTTGCTTAGTTTTACTTAAGACATTACCACATGTCTCAGGGACATTATAAACAGAAAAGTGTTGTTATAAGGATTTAAGATGATAGTTTCACTTTTAGATGTTCTTGTCTGCTTCTCAGTTTCATTAGTGCTTGAAACCAGTCTGTCCTTTAATTGGTTTTCTTTAACTTCTTGTAAGTGAAAATGCTTATCATTCAGCTACTAGAGGCTCGCATGTCCTCAGTCTGTAGCCGTCACCTGTCCCTCGTCAAGTACAGGAAGCAACCTCGCCAGCCCTCTGCAGCATGCTGAGGAGCCTCCGACAGGCACCGCGAGTCTGAGGCGGCGACAGAGCTTTCCGAGAGCCAGTCTGGCTCGGCGCGGTGTGTGAGGGCTGGCGGTCTGTGTACTCGCAGTAAGCGCTGTCTGCCATCTCCCCGCAGTGTGCACCCCGGTTGGCCTGTCCCGCATGTTCGCCATCATGGGCCAGCTGCTGGTGAAGCCGGCGGTGAGTAGTGGGAACCGTGTCGCGACTCCAGCCTTTAGTTGTGAACGTGCATGCAGACACAGCAGGAGGCTGTTTCTGTGGGTTTATGACCCAAATTGTGGTGGTTTTATTTTAATCTTTTTCATTTTTGTATACCACATTTGTTTTTGCTTTTAAAATTCTAACTATATAATGCTCTGGTTTCTCTTCAGACCGCATAAATCTTTCGCCTTTTTAAAATTCTAACTATAGGCACTCACGTAAAAATTTAAAACAAGGTTTACGAATATTTACAGGTATTGTAGGTGTTTGTTCATTAGATCAAATAGTAATGGTTATGTTTCAAAATCTACCACATGGGCCCTTTGGTTTACAAAGCAATCATGTTTCTGAAAATTTGCTGCATATTGTATCATATCCCTTTAATCTCAGAAGTACTGTATATTCATTTTCAATTAGTACTAATTGTAACAATCTATCCCTAAGTTTCTTTGGCTTCTAGGTATTTTGTCAAATATTTCATAATATGAAAGTAGTTCTTAGCAGTATCTAGGACATACATCACTCAAATCACTCATGGATCCTCACTGCCTACAAACTACACTAAACTATCAGCGTGCTGCAACACCTGTACAATCTCCGCACTGAGTGTACCTGTAGCCGCCACCCTCCCACCCTCCCTGCCCCTAGTGACTAACTGTAGACTCAGCGGCCCTGCTGTGCCCCAGGTGCTGTGCCCAGGGCCTCTCCCTTAGCGCCTCCGCACCCCCAGCCACACTGGCCTCCCCTGGCCGGCTCTGCGGTCAGCTGCTCACTGCCATCTCTGAACTGGCCTCACTGCTTTCAGCCAGAGTAGCTGAGTTCCTTCTACAGCTCTTACTCCCCTGTCTGTATCTTACTAGTAATATTTACTACATTTTTATGGTCATAGGTTCGCTTTTCTTAGGGAGAAAATAAGGAAATGTAATAGATATTCTTTTAGTAAATGCTTGCTTAATTTCAAAACTGTTGTTTTTTAATCCTCACAAGAGGATATTTTTTCCTTTGGTTTTTAGAGAGAATAGGAGGGAGGGAAAAGAGAAGTGAAGGAGTGGAGGGAAGAGAGAAAAATATTGATGTAAGAGAGACACATCAATTGGTGGCCTCCTTCATGCAACCCAACTGGGGCAGGGATCTGACCTGCAGCCCAGGTACAAGAATCGAATCTGAGACCCTTTGGTGCACAGGCCATGCTCTAACCACTGAGCACAGTAGCCAGGGCTTGGACTTTTTAAATAAATGGCAATCTCTTCCTACTTCTTTAAACTAAAATTGGACTTTTTACTTGCTTCCTAAATGTGCACACAGCAAATACCATGTATACCAAGCATGTCAAACTCAAAGGCTAACACTGGCCAAATAAACAAGGTTTAAGTGTATGTGGGCCGCAAAAAACACACAAAAGCTTCAACTTTCATAGAAACATAGGTTTATTTTGATAGAGACATGCTGAATACAAAGGGCTGAAATAAGTGAGTAATCGTTAATATAAAATAATAGAGCATTTTAACAAAATTTAATATTTTTTTCCTTGAACATTAACTTACCAGACACTGAATAACTGCACAAATTATTAAGTGTAACACAAACAAACCTATTTTTCTTGTTCTCTGAAAGCAAAATATTTCCTGTTGTGTACACCAAACAAATCAGTCCAAGACTAATGACGTGGCCATTGGCTGCTGAAGTATTCTCTGCTGGTGTCAGTGGAGAGAAATGGTGCGCCTGCGCGCAAGGGAAATGAATGCAACAGGATGATAGTAATCAGGCATTAGCGAACATTGTAGTTTGTTATTAATACTTAGGTTTAACAGGATATTGTAAAAATCAAGTTACAAGATTTTTATTAAAACCTTTCTTATATACCGTTATCTTGTCTGGGCCACAAAAATATTTGTTGTGATTTGACATGCTTAATGTACACACTGTCCACCCAAGAACCACCGCCCTTGGAGACAGATGTGGTGGTCCACGTGCATTCACTTTCTTCCTTTCTCTGTCTGTTGACACATCTTGGCCTCTTTCTCCACTGGCACCTCCTGTTCCAAATTTTGGCAGTGTGTGACGTCCTGAGCGTGGTCTTGGGCTGCGCGCTGTTCTCCTGGCCACTCGGCCACTTCTCCCTGTGTCTGACCTGGTGAGGACAGGCAGTGCGAACAAGCTCACACACACAGAGCCAGCACTTTCTTCATATCTCCTCACACGCTTATTCCCCAGATCCGTCTGTTACTAAGAGGATCTTGAAAATGCTCGTTATATTTTCTGTGTGCTTGCCATGAGTACTTTGCACACGTAATTCACTCCGTCCGGTGGCAGACATGCAGGCTCGGGGGTGGCTTCTCATTTACTGGCTGAGTCGTCTGCAGCTCATGGAGTGGGACGCTTGCTCCAGGTCACTGGCCTGAGGGGACGGCAGGGCAGGATCAGAGCCTGGCTCCAGGCGCCGCTGTCCACAGAGCTCCAGCATCCCTAGCTGCGGCCGAGCACGAGGTGTCTGCTCCCACTGTGACATAGTGTCACCTCTGGCTGGGGGCCTCCCCTCCTTTTGGTGAATTAAGCACTGCCACCACCAGCAGCACTGGCCAAGGCCCTGCTCCTCGGTGGAGGTGGGGGGTCTTTCTTCCCCTGACCTTCTGTAACTGTACTTTAGCTTCTGTTGTGACATTTAAGTCATGTTTGAGCTTACCACATCTCTTCTGGATGCTAGAACACATGCCACTTGAGGTCCAGGCCTGTTCTGACCCGAGTGGTTAAGGCGCAGGCTCCAAAGGCAGATGATTCTTCTTCACCAAACCTTTGTTTCTTGGCAATTCCAAGATGGGGTGAGAGCAGTATATTTTTAGGGTATTGTAGACTCAAGGGCACGATGCACGCAAACTCTTACCTCAAATACAGGGGTGGGCAAAAGTGGGCCTGCAGCTGTTTGCGTGGAGAAAGGCTGTGATGCTCGCAGGAGCTGTAGCAACTGTGACCCCACTTCTGCGCCCCCGGCGCCCCCCCTCCTGCTACCACCGTCATTCCCACAGCAGACCTGTGGGGTCAGTCAGTATCTGACTGTTTGCCAGTATGAGGATGTCCTTTGTGTGTGTCAGATCTGAGGCAGTGGTGAGCCCAGGTGGGAAGGTCCGTCCTTGCACTCCACACACTTGGAGCCGCCTGGCCCTCAGCCCCGCCTCCTCGAGGGCTTTTAGGGGAGCCCTCCTTTCCCAAGTGGGAGGGACTGGAGTGCTGTCTCAGAGAAGGCCTGTCTTCCCGTCCCGCTGGCCGCAGGAGGCTCCTCCATGCAGTCATGGGCGCTCATTGCTGTGCTTTGTCAGGAGGTCCGGCCGGAGGGTCAGGCTGCCGGTATTGGTTCAGGTCCTGAGAGCCGTTGGAATCCTGCAGTCTTGGCGCTGGCAGGATCGCAGGGCTGAGACGTTAGCAGGACAGGAGAGTCTAGGTGGCTCCATCCCGCTCTGTCCCTGCTGCTCAGTCCCGGCGTTACTGAGAGCGTGGCCGGAGTTCACCGCACAGAACATGGTGCTGCCCTGGCGTCCTCCGGGTGCCCCGAGCACAGCCCTGTGAGCACAAGGCCTCTCGGTCCGTTTGGGAGTCAGTGCGGATAACACCCCCCATGGTGGCTGTTGGTCGTGGTTGGTTGTTATTTGTGTTGCTTGGTGTGACAGTGAGGGGTGCGTTCGTCAGCCTGGTTTCCTGAGGGCCTGTGTGAAGGGTGGCCTCAGCCACAAGTGAGGAATTGGCGGGAAGTTTCTAGTGTCGCGATGGTGCCGGTAGAAAGCATTGCCCAGCAAGGCCGGTATGGATTTCTGGTTCTGAACATGATGTGAGAAGTGGCGATGAGGAGCCAGGGTTGGGTGGCCGGCATGGGGAGCCCACTGTATGAGCCTGCGACCATGGGAGTCTGCACTGTGCCTGCCAGTGAGAGCTGCAGAGTGGGTTAATCCTTCAAAGTTAAGCATACCCAATTTAAATACATGTACATTTTGTGGTGGTCAGCTTTTGATGTATCTAGTTATACACTGAAATATTTTTTACTTACTTTGTAAATCAAGTAGCTGGAGCATTTGCATTTTAGATTCCTAGTCTGAGTCCCAGGCCCAACAGCCAGTGCTCATCAGCGGGGTTTGTGACGTTGCCGCATTCAGCAGCCTGGTCTCCCTTTAGATCCTGGAGGACCTGGACGAGCAGATGTACATCGTTGCCCTCGAGGAGGAGGCGCTGCAGAGACGGCTCGCCGGTAGGTACACGGCGCACCAGACGGGAACCCGGCACCTACTGCGCACTCAGGCGGGGACCTGACGGGTCTGGGGCTGCGCCTCAGGCCTCTGCTGGGCACGGGCAGGACTCAGAGGGAAGGGGCCTTCGGGAGGAAGGGCTGCGGGACCGGCGGCTTTTGGTCACGTTCCCATGATTCCCCAGCTGATCCCCTGAAATCGAGCAGGGCTGGTTCAGTTCCGAGACCCTGGCCACCGCGCTGTGCCCACTTCCCTGTCCTTCCCAGCCCGCGCAGAGCTGGATTCCCGCTGGCTCTGGAGGCTGGGCGGGCGGGGCCGGAGGCTGTGTCCTTGGTGACAGTGTCAGGCTTCGGAGAGGCTTTAGGAAGATGAGCTGCCTGCGTGCCACTGTCACTCAGCGTCCCCCCCTTCCGGCTACTGCGCGTCTTCTTCCCAGCGGCGCTTTTGGGCAGGCCAGTTCCAGCTGCGTCTCAGGTTCACGGACTGACTGTTGGGAAGCCGCCGCTGCCGGTGGGGGCATGCTGGGCTCCCCCTCAGTCCTGGTCCTCCCACTCTGTCCTCGGCGCTTTCCACCAGCTGACTTCCCGTCTTCCTCTTCCCCGTTGTGTCCGCAGCAGCACAGGGACACCTCGGGGCGGGGGTCTCTGTGGTCCCTTCCGTGCCCCTGGCCCCGGGACATTGCCAGACAGTGGTGAGGTGCAGGGGGCCGTGCCCCGGGAGGGGAGGCAGGAAGAGGCAGGGTGTGCTGGGGGCATGAAGACAGCCCCAGGGACAGAGCCCAGGACTCACAGGCCCCTGAGGACAGGCCGGGCGGGGGGGCGTTCCCAAGGAAGCAGGAGTAAGGGGGACTTTCCCTGATGGTAACGTGCAATGTGAGCAGTGACTGTGCCTTTCCCAGACCCGCAGAGGAGCCCAGCGGTTGTGGTGTGGGAGGCCCTTTGTACCTCCTGCCAGGCCACGCACACGTCCATGCGTGCACAGTGGAAGTGAGTGGAAGTGAGGCAGAGGCATTGATGGAAATAGCGAGCGTAGCCAATGGGTGTGCAGGTAACTTAGAGGCACCGCAATGAGCAAGGATTACTTTTTGTTGTTTAAGTTCAAAACCTTCACAGTTCTTTCAATGTCATTTATTTAAATTCTGTGTAATTTATTTTAAACTCTTGTAGGTAGGCTTGAACTTAATGACTCAATGCAGTTTTGTTAGGTACTATTTTACCTTCCTGACGAAAACTTAGTGTATCACTTTTGGTAGCAGTTACTTCCTGCTTGGTTCTAACCTTTTTTAAAGCCTGGTCTCCGAAGCTTCATTAACGCCTTCTTCTTAGGGACACCCAAGACATGCTCGTTCCATTTCCCCGGAGTGGCAGGTTGGTGCCTTTGTACCCTGAAGGAGAAAGGACTTTCAGAAAGACACAGCCCTTCCCTGCCGGCAGCGCTGCAGCCTGTGTCCTCGGGCCGGAGCCGCTGTGGCGCTTTTAGGCGCATCTAGGTCTGGGGAGGCGTGTGTGCTGCTCTGGCGTCTTGGGTCCTTTCAGAGCACCTCCAGCTCCCTGGCAGACGGCGTGCTGGCTGGTCACCACCTACCTGACGTCTTTCTCCTAACACCTCAGCTGCCAGGAAGCTGAGGGGAGATGTCCTCTCATGTCCTCCCCTCACTGTCCTCTCGGCGCTACGATTCCACGCCAGCAATGGGTGTTCTAAGAATCCTGTGCACTGTGGGTCTGTCACGGAGTGACTACCGCAGGTTTGCTGACTCTGGGCCCTGGTTGGCTGGGTGTGGACACAGCACATTGCTTCTTTGGTAATACTGTGGCAGAGGAAAGCGTTTAGTAATCCCTGGTGGCCTGAGCGCACAGAAAAGAATGTCGATCCTGCTGGTAAAACTAGTTAAATGACTTCTTTCTAGTAAGATGTCAGCGTTTGGGTCTAAGGATCTGACACGGAGGAATTCCTTGTTATAGTTCATTCAGTTTTTAGGGTCAAATAATCACTTTCTAGACCATAAAATGTGGCCCAAACAGCTTATTTGTTGCAAGTGAGAAGATGTGGCTGAAGAGATGTCAGCTAAGGGGGAATACTTGGAGTAACCAGCTATAGAATGTATTGGAGTCAGGTGTCATGTAGTCTCTGAAATTCAGGGAGAGATTGCTCTATATAATTGCTCCAAATTTGTTAGCAGAACATGCATTTCATACACACGAGCTCCTTGTTCAGCCACAGCCTGCTTGGATAACAGTATTCTCCATAGGAACATGTATATGTAAATAAGTTTGAAAAATAATCCAGGATAAGGTCTATCAGTAACTTATCTAAAGTAGAAAAAAGCCAAACGGCTACTTTAATTGCACATTTGTTTCAAATTTTCTATCTTGCAGTGTCATCATTTATAGTGAAAGTATGTTTACATTTTCAAAATTGTGCTGGATGTTGAAAGTTTTATGTTCTTTACTTAGTCATATATTTGTGGCTATGTCAGAAGTAAATAGAAACTCTTAATGTTACAAATATTAGCATTCAAATGGAGCTGAGGAGTGTATGGGTTGTCTGTCTCCTCTGGAGAGGAAGTGTCTGTCTGTCCTGCCGAGAGCTGTGGGAGCTGAGGAGCCAGGCTTTTGTTTTCACAAACGCTGGGGTCTTCTCCGGGCTCTGTGCAGCTGCAGCCGGTGCCCGCCGCTGAGGGCACGGAGCCTGGGGACTTAGCAACAGAATGGTTTGCCTAAGTGATCCGAAGTGATTAAAAGTACTTGAGTGACCTCACATTCTTGGTTGTAGAGATCACCTTGGTCAGTTTAAAGTACAAAGTATAATAAAAACTTTACTTAGATTAAGAAAATAATCTGTTTATTCTGGAGGTATCTACTTCCAAATATGAGACTAAGGTTAGGGCACTGCTCCACTAGGGCTACCTTCCTATGGCTTCATGGTTTGGGATTGTTTACATACCAGGCTGGAGACTTAGATTTGTTTTAAGAAATGCAACATTGAATATTTTAAATTAAATTGTTAGTTCTGCTCTTGAACACATGAATGTCAGTCAGGGTTGTCTTATGTATTAAGAAATTGTATAAGGTCAGATCAGTTATTGAAGAAATGCTGGGCTTTGGGAAACTGTTATCTTGGAAGCAAAATATGAAAATATTTTCAGTAGCACACTAGTTTTTCAGCTTCAGACTGAAGCTGGGGAAAGTTGCCTTCAGCTATTCGTTTTCCTGCATCCAAAGAGACGGGTGGAGTAGGATCAAAAATACTTATTTGATCAAAGTTATTGGCTCAGAAGTCATTCTTACCGACGTGAGGAAGATGAAAGGCATTGTTTTTACTGCGCGCAGGTAACAGCGTAATTTTGAACTAATTGGTGTTGAACTGCCAATCACCTGGGGGAATGCAAATAGATACTCTTACAGGTCCCTTTGAGGTAGTGAAGTCTTGTGTCGAGGCTGGAAGGAAAACAGAATAATACCGTTAAATTGACCTTAAATGAGCTGCCTTGTGGTTGTCTTGGAGAATCCCTTTTTATTTCTCCTGACTAGCCCAAACAGGTTTTGTCTACCAATTGGACTTATTGACTAGACGATGCTGACGGTGAGCGTTCCGTCGTTTTGAAGTGAAGTGCGGTGATACAGTTCTGCAGGATATCGAGGTGCTTTCGTTGGTGCGACTTGAGTGAGTGTGCCATTCCAGGGCTTGTTTGCAGTTGTCATGGTTCCTCCCAGCGCCATCCTTCCTCTGGTCACTTCCCGTGGAGCGTTCTGCCCGACCAAAGGTGGCTGTGCTCATGGGGATGCGATGGTGCCGGGCAGGGTGGTGGCTTTGAGATCTGTTATTCCTGATGAAGCTGGACATTTCATGAGAACACCATTTCTCTGAGGACAGTTAGAATGTCTTCTTGATTTCTGTGTGCAGGTCAGTATTTATTAACTGCCTCCTGTGTACCTCGTATGTGTTACCCTAAACAAACATACAGCATTCCAGAATACCACTTTCACGATTTTACTTGGAAAAACAGCACACTGGTCGGTGTAGGCATTTGTATTGAGGTTGGTAGACACCAAGCCCCCCAAGTAGTGTCTCGCTTCCTAATTTTAAAGTGGCAGCAGCAACCCCTTCTGCTCTGACAGCTGCCTCCTTTCAGAGTTCACGATGCTCTCACATGATTTTTGTAGTCCTGGACTGCTTACTGGAATAGCATTTCTTTACAGGCAGAGGGAATGGGATGTATTTGGAATTGTATTGGTAATTAATCACATATAGAAGTTAAATGAGCATTACCCTATAAAAAGTAAAATGTACTTATCTCTAAGACTATTCAAAGACACTTGAAAATGGTACACTGCTCTGCCCCCTTCCTGTAGATCTCCTGTTAAATGGAAATACCCATTAACTTTGTAACTTAATTCCTTTCTTTTTTGCTTTGCCTACCAGAAACTCTGAATTTCGTAGTTAATATTGAGTAGTTTAGGGACACACTACTTGAATATTTCTGTACTGTCTTCATCCCCGTTCTCTTATAAATTGTATATCGAGAGTAAAATGATTAAATTCATGACTTCTGGGGACACTGGGTATCACTCCAGGGCATTTGAGACCTCAGTGCCCCGAGCGAGAGGGTGTCGGGTGTGTCTCCAGTGAAGGATGGAGGGGCAGTTCTCATCTCCTAAGCTTCATAGCGACTGGTCGAGTGGTTGAACTCCCAGTGGAGCTCTGGTTGAGAGAACAATTTGCATATTAGGCTTTTATTATATAGGATTATAATATTTGGGGGGAAGTAACCTTTAAATATCTCCTTTATGTCAGTCGGTGCTCACACCTTTAACTCAGCAGAGTGTGTTTGGGAATCTGTGCTACAGAAGTAACAGAGCAGATGACCTGGGTGCCTGTAGATGTGTGCACTGCAGCATTGTTTGTATCAAGCCATCGGAGGAACTTGACTACATAAGTGGAATAATCTCGAATAAAGCTGAAGGATGTCCCCACCCTGGAATAATACATATTCAGCTGTTAAGGACTTGTCACTGTCAATGTGTACCCATCATTGACTAGGAAAGCAAGTGGAAAAATAATGCATCTGATTCAACCCATTCTTATAAACCCCATGCATACATGTGAGTGTGTGAATATGCACCTGAACATGAAGAAAGGCGTGGACGTAACCACATGGTCAACTGTTTCACTGTGGGAAGGTGGGGTGGAGAAGAGAGCTTGCTTTTCTATTACTTTATAATAAGCACATACTTTTATAATTAATAAAAATTAATGATAGATCCATTAGGAATTTTACCAAAGTAATAAATTTTCTAGGAAACAGTGTTTCATCAAGAATTTGGACGTTTTAAGTGGTTAAAAAAAACCCTTTTCTGTGAATCACAGCATTGTTTTCATTCTCTCTACTCAGCAATTGCAATGGGTTACTTTTATATTTTAATTTATGGTGAGGGCCACTATTCTGTGCTCCTAGGGTTCTGTTGTTTTACTTATATGTTTGCTTTCCACAGGACTGTCTTCATCCATGGACTACAATGTAATGGAGCTGGAACAAGAACTTGAAAATGTAAAGATTTTTAAGACAAAATTAGGTACATTTCCCCCCTTGACTGGATTTCTTATTAAAGTCTTTCCTGTAGTCTGAAATATTAAAAAACATATGAAATATTTAGTTGAAGTTACAAGCTTTCAATCTGTCCAAGCCATTTGGGGAGAGGATAAGCAGGCATTGACTCACTTTTTGTTTTGTTTTTTTATGTTTACAAAATGAATATTAAAAACAAGCTGATGTTTAAAGGGGTCTATTGTCTTTTCACTTGTAATATTCCTGATAAGTAATCATCTGTCATCTTTATCTTTTATTGTGTCTTTATCTTCTTTTCAGAAGATTTAGAACATTGATTTAAAACAATTTTATTGTGATGTGCCTTTCAGTAATTTTATTTGTTTCTTATCCTCTGGGTTCATTGATTTTTTTTTTTTTGACCCGGGAAATTGTAATTATCATCTCATGTGGAAACTTTTTGCCATTACTTTTCTAAGTGTTTTTCCTTCTTCTCTTTGTGCCTCCCTCTCCAAGGACTCCAATTCCATGTGCAATAGCTCTCACAAAGTTGCTCCTAACTCAAGGGTGTTCCCTCATTTTTCATGTTTTCTCTTTCCTCTGTGTGTTTCATTTCAGGTAGTTTGTATTGCTATGTCTTCATGTTTACTAATTTTTTTCCTCTGAGTGTCTAGTCTGTCTTTAATCCCACCTATTTTATTTTTTTCTCAGACACTGCAATTTTTATCTCTTGAAGTTCTGTTTAGGCCTGTTATATATTTTCCATATGTCTAATTAGCATCTTTAATTTGATATCCATCTTTTTGAAAATATGGAATACAGTTTTAATAATACTTTTAATGTTTTTGTCTGCTAATTCTAACATCTGTGTTTATTCTAGAAGAGTTTTAATTGATTGACTTACTATATGTTTGTGCCTGTTTGCATGTATGGCAAGTTTGGATACTAGCTACTGTGACTCTTACATTGTTAGTGCTAATATTTTTGTGTTCCTGTAAGTGAGGAGCTTTTTGGGATGCAGTGAAGTTACTTAGAAACAGTTTGGTATTATCAGGTCTTTCCTTGAAGACTTATTAGGCTAGGCCAGAATGGCATTTCGTCTTGTATGGTCATGGTCGGCAAACTGCAGCTCTTGAGCCACATGCGGCTCTTTGGCCCCTTGAGTGTGGCTCTTCCACAAAATATCACGGCCTCGGTGAGTCTATTTTGAAGAAGTGGTGTTAGAAGAAGTTTAAGTTTAAAAAATTTGGCTCTCAAAAGAAATTTCAATTGTTGTACTGTTGATATTTGGCTCTGTTGACTAAGGAATTTGCCGACCACTGGGCTAGGGCTACTACCCTGTTTCCCCAAAAATAAGACAGTGTCTTATATTAATTTTTTCTCCCAAAGTTGCGCTAGGTCTTATTTTCAGGGGATGCCTTATTTTCGGGGAAACACGGTAGTAATAGTTTCCTGCTACTGACGCAAGACCCTTCTAAGCATTCTACCCAGTGCCCCAGTGTCTTGAGGGAGCAGATGATTTTGACCCTTCATGATTGTTGGATGCTGTTCCTTTCACTCATTTTGGCTGGTCCTTTCATCATCCGTGGGTGCTTTCTTCACATCCCTTAGCTGATCGTCATCCTGCTCCAGTCCTTGGGGTTTTCTCTGTGCAATAGTCTCCCCTCTGGCACTTGCTCTGCAAAATCCTGCTGACTTGGTGTCTTCAGACCCCATTATATGCCCTCAACTCAGGGGCTGGGTTCCCCCCTCCTGCATGAGGGCCTGCCGGGAAGCTCTCGCAGACAGTGAGCTTCCAGGGGCAGACACAGGGCTTGCAGCGTTTGTTCCCCATCTTTCAGGGCTATTGCCCCTCAGTGATAGATGTCCCAGGCTTGAAAACTGTTTTTTTCACATCCATGTATTTTTTGGTCTTTAAAATGTTTCAGGCTGGACAGTAACTCTGGCCTCTGTTGTTACTCTGTCTTCAGAAGGGCAAGTTGAATATTATGTTGTTGAAAATCATATATGCAGTTCAATCATTTTAATTTCATAAACACCATTACATTGCTGCAGGTTATTTTCTTCATCTTGCTGTTGATGGATGTTTGATGTGTTTCCAGTCTTGTGTTAATGTGAATACTATTGGTATAGACATTCTTCTCGCATCTCTTGGTTCAAGTGAAATCATAGGATCACTGGGTGTTCTGTACAACGTTTTCAGATAACACCAAACTTTCCCAGGTAGTTGTGTTCCTTATATTCCTGCGAGGGACCAGCAGGCTCCCTGTTGCCCTCATCTTTGCCAACTGTCCACAGGGCTGGGCTTCTCCATTTGTACCAGTTCAGGGCATCCGACTTGGTGTTTCAGCCTGCATGACCCTGATTTGTGTTTCCAGAGTTCATTTAGCTTCTGCTGGAAAAACATTTGTAAGTATTTCATTCAGTGCTGGTTTGCTGGCAACAAATTCTCTCAGTTTTTGTTTATCTGAAAACATTTTTACTTTGCTTTCTTGTTTGTGGGGGCGTTTACATGGAATTTCAACTCTTATTGGGTAATTTTCATCATTGTAAAGATGCCATCCAAAGTTGTCTCTGTGCCCTTGGGGAGGGCTGCTAAGATTTCCTTTTGTCTTTGTCTTTCTACTGATCTTCCTTCCAGCAGTTGTAACTGCTGTCAAAATGATCACACTCATCTTTAGTTACAGTATTTTTTTCAGTTCTAGAAATTCCATTTGATTATTTTTCTAGATTCAATTTGTGACATTTGCCATCTCATCATTTGTCTTATTGAGCATGGTAATCAGTTATTTTAAGGCCACTTCCTGGTAAGTCCAAAATCTGGATCAGCTGAAAGTGTTTCTGTTCTTTTTTCTTTGTTCTATCTCCTGATAATATTTGATTAAACGCTAGACATTTTTTATGTGTCATTGTAGAAACATGGTTGGTATTTTCTTCTTTTTTGAAAGGATTTACTTTAGCTTCCGGTAGTCCGTTAAGAGTAGAGACAGATCCCTTTAATCTGAGAGAGTTTGAGACTGGGTTTTGGTCTTTTCTAGGCTGGTCTAGTTCCAGTTTGGTATTGCTCCTGGAACATAGCTTTTCCGTGGTCCTGAAAGCTGGTTGTTTTATTGTTGACTATCATGCTGTCTTCTTCCTGAACCTTGAACCTTTTAAGAAACATGGTAGCCCGATGGAGCCCAGCTTGGCTTCTCTGCCCAGAGCTGCACCCTCTGTCTGTCCCGCAGCGCTGCGCCTTGCAGGGGCGGGGCTGCACCAGCCCTCCTTCCTCTCTTCTCTGTGAGCCTAGCCTCTCAAGCGCTGGCTGCTCAGTGGCCCCAAACTTCCGTTTTTGTCTCCTTGGCTCTGCTGAGTTTGCTGAAAGCTTTGCTTTAGGAAAGTGGGTTTTCTTTCACCCACTGATTTCTGCTTATTTCTCAGCCTGTGGGTCCATGCAGTTACCTCTGGAAAATGTGGGGGGAAGGAGTGTGGATTCACTTTGCAGAACACTGACCCTCAGTGTGGATTGTCATGGTAATTCTGATAACCTTCACACAGATTTTTAATAAAATCAGTTCGCTCCACCTTCTCCAGTTGTTTATGGCCGGGATGGTTGTGACGTGAGGTCGCCCCTGGCAGCCTGAAGTGGAAGTTTGCCCTCAGCCTCTAGAAACGGGAGTGATGACTTTGGGATGTGAGAGTAGAGGGGACTTTTACTCCTATTACTTTAGTCATTCAAATCCGTGTCAATATGTAAGTTCATGTTAAATACAAATATTTCTATATTTTCAGAGTAAGCTATAAATTACCAATTTATTTCATTAGCAATTGAAATGTCTTTAAAGAGCTAAAATTTAAGCATCACAGAACTGAGTTGTTTAATGTAGCAAACTAACTCTAAATTTCTGATTTTTATAGTTTGTGGAGGAAAAGTAAAATGATTCTTTAAAAAATTATATAAGAATAAAGCATTCTAGCTATAGTAGTAAGGAATAAAAATGGGAATGTAGAGAGGATTTTTGGGCATTTCTGAAATCTTTTGTTGTGTTGTTTCTCTTACTAGAGAGGCGAAAGAAGGCATCGGCTTGGGAAAGAAATTTGGTGTATCCTGCGGTCATGGTTCTCCTTCTCATTGAGACGGTAGGAACTGATTTGCTTGGATGCATAAAGCAAATTATTTTATATTTACTGTTTGAAAATGGCAACTCCCTCAGCGATGCAGGTAAACTAATTTTCTTATCAATAAGATTAAGATGCATCCATGCCTCTATGTGCAAAAACATGATAGAACCAAAACAGAAATGAATAGTAATTTTTTAAAAGTCCTCAAGCTTATCTATTTCTTCGTGAAAGCAGGAAATTCATTCTTTGTTTCATTGAAAATGCAGAGCCGAGGAGGTACAGGAGACAGTCAGGCTCACGGGAGGCTGTGGGCGGGAGTCAGAGAGCCAGTTCTGATGGATTGTAACTATTTCTAAGTGGGGGGAGGGAGATGGGGTTTGGATTTTCAGTGGGTGAGATCAGTGAATAAGTGGATCTGTGTGATTAGCATTTGTCACAAGTTTTGAAATTATAATAATTTACAGAATGTTTTAGAATTTATTCTCGGGTTTTATAGGCAGTCTAATGACTTTAGGGTTATATGTAGAATTTTTGTTTAGACTTCTTTTCCTCTCTGAAACATACAGTTGGTTTTCCACTTAGATTTTAATATATATGTATTGGCAAAATGTCTTTGAAATGTAGAACTGACGATTGACTTTTTGTGTCGTAGTCCATCTCGGTCATCCTGGTGGCTTGTAATATCCTTTGCCTGTTGGTTGATGAAACAGCAATGCCAAAGGGAACGAGGGTAAAGTAGAATGTTTTCATGGCTTTCTTTTGCAAAAGCATTCTGCATAAGCCAGTTAAAACAGTCATCTTTCCGTATGCATATACTTTAAGTTGTGTGAGTTTCTTTATGCAAGGAGCCTTCATAAACAGCCTTTGTAAACTTCAGGAGACCCTATGCATGAAATTCACGTGAGGGGCTCAGCCCTCGGCCTTCGCAGCCCCTGCTTCGTCTGGAAGGTCATCCAGAGGCCATCTGGGAGGTTCTTCGGCTGTCTGGTCTAATTAACATATTACATTTTCATTATTTTAGATGGGTTTGTTTCTGGTATCTTACTTTGGATTGGCTGGGCTTTTTTATAAAAAATCAGATACACTTCATATCAGAGTTTATCTTTGTTTTACTGAAATTCATTACTTGCGATTCTTTTTTAAAAAATGTACACTCTGAAATAGTGGTAGATGAAGAATTTATTAAATGGATACGTTGGGTGTGTGAGAGATGCAGCTGTGTGGTTGACGGGAATCCCGCTTCAGGAGAGTCCACACTTTATGATCCTGAGTTGAAATGTTCATTTACTGATGAGAGTCAGAGGTATATCTTTTTATGAGTTAACTTAGTTTTCTCTCTTGTTAAAAGACTGATGATTTTATTAAATTCTGTCAATTAGCCGTTTTGAATATATTTTCCATCAAGAAGGTAGTTACCACCAAAAATTCATATTTGGCATAGTTTTTTCTAGGTGTCTCTAAACTTTTAAGTAACATTTAAGTTTTGACATTTATTATATTTTTATATTTTTCCAAGTCAGCCACGTTCCCATTTCCCATAGAAATGACTTAAGAACTTTGACTTTTGATGCCCTTCTCTCTGTGCTACACCTGTTCTCTCATAGAGAAAAGCCATTGTCTATCTTTATTCCTTCCCTGCGGTCTATGATGAAGCTACCCTGTGCCTCCCAGAGCCCATTCATTCAGCCCTAGTTCTTGGTCTGGATGCCCTCACGCCGCTCCAGGACGTGGTGCCATCTGTCCTGCCGCGCGCTCCGCAGCTCAGCTCCAGTGCCTCCTCCCCTGGAAGCAGCACAGCAGCCGCCTCCTCCACAGCCCGGCTTTGTCTTTGTTCACGCCCAGGCCCACTGATAGAGCGGGAGTCACCTCCTGTGTTGACCTCTAGCTACTTTTTAACCCATTCTTATATATTATCCATTAAGTAAACCTACGTCTTAGTGGAGAGGGACTTGTACCTGGTAGGCTCCTTGCATGATTGTGTAAATAAATCAGGTCACCTTAATCCTCCTACCTGTAGGCCTCTGAAGACAGGGCATAGTTCCAAAATGTTCTTCATCACAGTTGTTGGGGAGGAAAAAATTTTCCTTCTACCCTTCTAGGTTCTTTTGTTTAAGAATTAAATTGACAAAAGACAGAAAAACAGGAGAAAATAAAATTTAATTATATAAGTGCATAAGGAGACCCCATAGAATGAGACATCAAAAAATGATCAAAGCATTTGTATACCATTCGTAGACAAAGAAACAGTTACTTATGAAGATGCACAAAGCAGAGTTTGTGTTTGGGCTAGGGACTTAATTGAAAAAGTAACAAAGCTTGTTTGTATAGCGACTTCCAGTCCTGAGCTCCCTCTCCCTGGCACAGGGAGCTTTGTTCCTGTGGGAACAGGAGCGAGTGAGCTTCCTGTACGGGGGGCTCTCCAGCAGCTGATTGGAAACGATCAGCGTGGCCTGCGAGTCCCAGTGCAGTCAGTGCTTCCTATGCCTAAGTGAGGATGTAGAGAGAATATTTATTATTTCTTGGTTTATTTTTTTTTTCAGTGTGTCTATACATTTTATTTTATCCTGGTATTTCTCTTAGATGTAATAGAAGCTGATAGTAAATAAGTCATTCATATTCATATACCCGCGTTTCCCCGAAAATAAGACATCCTCCGAAAATAAGACCTAGCGCGTGGAAAGATAAGACATCCCCTGAAAATAAGACCTAGCGCAACTTTGGGAGAAAAAATTAATATAAGACACTGTCTTATTTTCGGGGAAACAGGGTAGTTCCTTTAATTAATAAGCTGTGAAAATATTGTTCCTACTTCATTAAGAAATAATTTTTTCCTCTCTGGTCTCATTGACAAATACTACTTTTCTATTTGTTTTCTTAAGTCCTAGATAAAGATAGTTTTTGAGAATAGGTACAATGTTTAGTAAAAAAAATACATTTTTTTAAATCCGGGTTTATTAAGTTACACCTTTTAAAACTCCCAGTTTCCAAGGAAGAGTTGGGGAAAGGACATTTATTTCTAAGGGCTAGAAACAGGGTATGCACATTCACCTTCTTTCTGTGCGTAGCTTACTTTTGACATACTTTAATAGTATAATTTTTATATGTCGCCTCAGAGTTTGGATAATTACATATTTTATCCCTGTTATACTGTTATTGAAAGGTTAGCATGGAAGGTTAGCATGGTGGTCTGTCGGGGAAGGCTAAATAGCCACCTCTGAGAGTGATGAAAGAAAATTGAATTTATTTAGGAAAAGGGCTGCACAGCACCGAACCGACAGTGGCAGCCCAGGAGCTGGAGTGCCATCCTTACACACAGGCACTGGTGGGACACTTGTGGCCAGTGGATTGGGGGCGGGGTCGGTGGGCTTGGAATGCGGGTGGAATGCATGTGTGTGATCAGGTGTCTTCAGGACAGTTTCAGTTCCCTGTATGGTCTGACTCCTGGTGTCTCGATTCTTTTTCCTGGTCTTTGTCTATTGGGGGGAGAGTGGGGTTCGGGGGGAGGGGGGATTGGCTATTAAGGATTGTATTGCCCTTATTACGTAAGAAACATTCAAATCTGTAAAGAATTTTTGTGAGTTTATTTGAGCCAAACTGATGACAATAGCCGGGAAGCAGAATCTCAATGTACTGAGATAATGCTTCCAAGAACAGCAGTTTTTACCTAGTTTTACCAAGTACCTCAGAGGAGGAGATGTAGGTGGGTTCATGGAATCCACTGGTGATGAGGGAGGTGGGAGAAAGCAAAGCGGGGAAGCCTCTGGGATTGGGAAGGAAGTAAAGTGATAGATACTTACCCTGATCACGAAGGTGGTGTTCCCAGGGCAAGGCTTACCCATTGCACTAGGAGGTGCTGGCCCCGCCGTCTCCCCAGAAAACACAGCAAATGATCGGAGGCCTCTTCGCATAGGCGGGCGCAGGACAGCAAAGCCAGCTCTTAGCCTGAGAGCAGGAATGAGGGGCTCTGTGGTCTCCACCGCGGTGCATTGTTGTGCCCTAAGGGGTCCCCCAAAAAGGAAGTTACAGGCTACCCTGACATTCCACAGGGGTGTTATTGTGGCTGCAAAAGGACAGCAGGCTCAGTAAAGATGAAAGTTGATCTTTGTCAGGGAAGATACTGGCCTAGGACATGACTGCCCACCATAAACTGCTTTTTAATTTTAAAAAGTTTTAATTTCAGGCCATCCTTTCTGGTTACTGTAAGTCCCTCCGCACAGTCTTCCCCTGACTAGCCAGGCCCCTTTTCGTCCACACCCTGTAGTCCTAACAGTTATATTTTAAAAGATTTCTTCCAAGCACATTGAAGAATTAACAAAATAATAATATTATTTTGATAAGTAACTTAAATTTGAAGTAAATCAAATGTCAAATGTCGAGCCTGTTAAAATTGTTAACATGTGGTTGAGTTAGCTGATGAACTCTGTCTAATGTCACATTTTATTACACCAAGTTCCTAATTTCAGTTGTCCTGTATTTGTGAAATGACAGTTTTAGGGAAACCAAATAAATAGTGTCATTGAATTCTGAAAAGTGTTTTTCCCCTCAGGGGCCTGGGATAGGAAATGCCTCGCTCTCTGCTTTTGGTTTTGTGGGAGCGGCACTTGAAATCATTTTGATTTTGTATCCTTTCTTTCACTGGCGCTCTGTCTGTTAACAGGTTTTCTGTCCCGTTTCTGGGACAGTGGTAATTCACTAAGACACTTGCCCCGGAGAAAAACAAGGCATTCTTCCCCGGGCACTCCAAGTGGCTTTTCGTTTTGTTTTGAGTTTCCTTTGGGCCTCAGACTTGCAGACTGAGCGAGGCAGCCACATTCTTCGGAGGTGTTTTCCTTGACTCTCACAGCTATCTGATGGTGTCCTCTGTCGTCGGTTTCTATAGCCTCCGCTTTTTTGGAGACTTTATTCCCAAGAAGGATGACACGACCATGACAAAGGTAAGCTAAGGTCGCACCTCCCCTTTGCCTTGCCATTTAGTGATCGCCGGCTTCCTCCGCGGCAGAGGCTGTGCAAATGGCGCAACAGTGAAGGCGGGCAGGGCGGCCGGGTCCCTGTGTGGCTTGGCCGGCCTCCATTCACTTGTAAATGCGGAGGAGCCGCGCTTGTTAGCTGGCACAGAGGCTCTGAAAAGATGCTTTTCCTCCAAAGAAAATGCTCCGCTAATGAGTCACTTGGGCTGTGCTGACTGCACTTCAGGGAGCTCTTTTGAGATCTGAAGAACCTCTGTTGCTACAAGTAGTGGAGACAAAGTGTTTCAAATTTGAATAATTAAAGCAAGACGGAAGAGGCCTATTCAGAAACATTTTGCAATCTGAGGCTGATTTGACTTCCTACAATATGTCCTTGGCTTCGGAATGGCACAGGCTGTGGCACAATGGCTGCTGCTCTGTAAAACGTTCCCACCGGCTGAAATGAGGGGCAGCTACAGGAGCTGTGTGCTCCTTCAGTTTTACTAAATATTCCATATTGTTGACCTGTTTTAAGAGGGAACTTATTTCCTATTCATCTATTGATGTAGCTAACACATTGAGTTTCTGAGACTCTGAGCTTAAGTGATCACAGGCTAATCAGCATTTCCAGCTCTTATTTATTATGAAAGAACCAGAGGTCCAATGCACGAAATCTGTGCAAGAGCGGGCCTTCCTTTCCCCGGCTGCTGGCACCGATTCCCTCGGGCACCCGGGACCCGGGCTTCTCTCGGAACCCCAGCTTTGTCCAGAAGGTTATCCAGAAGGATGTCTGGTCTAATTAGCATATTATGCTTTTATTGTTATAGATAAGCATAGGGTACATTGAAAATGAATGACTAGAATGTATGTGTTTTGGATTTTGAGCTTTTTGATATTAAAATGTTATAACATAACACATTAGAGGTAGACCTTATATAAATTGTGAGCAGTAGTTGGCTTTAAAAACAGATATTAAATGCATTAATTATTTAAAAAATATATTCTTATTGATTTCAGAGAGGAAGGGAGAGGGAGAGGGAGATTGAAACATCAATGATGAGACAGAATCATTGATTCCTGGCCCCTACACACCTCACACTGGGGATCGAGCCCATAACCAGGGCATGTGCCTTGACCAGGAATTAAATCATGACCTCCTGGTTCATAGGTTGATGCTCACCCACTGGGCCAGGCTGGCCAGGCCGGCATTAATTCTTTTTTACTTGACAAGCAAGCCGTTTTGAAATTGGCAGCATCAATCAATGATGTAAAATCCATTGTCTGAGGTGTAAAGTAACTTAAGTGTTCTGTAGCTTTATATTTGTGCCGGGCACTACCAAGATTTTCTAGAACTTACAGATAAGCCGTTCACTGTCTATAGGCAATTCCTTCTTCTTTTTAAATTCCATAGTGAAGAGTATGATTAAGCAGTTAGCAAGGTACAGTAGACACCTGGAGTGAATAGCACCCCGAGGTGGTGGGTTCCATTTATCATCCGGTGGGTGACTGCCCGCTGCTCTCCTGTCTCCTGGCAGATCATCGGGAACTGCGTGTCGCTCCTGGTCCTGAGCTCGGCTCTCCCTGTGATGTCCAGAACCCTGGGTGAGTCCAAGAGGGGTGCTCCGCTCCACTCCACTCCTTAACTCCAGCTTCTAAAGGAGACACACCACGACCCCTACTTTCCGCCTTTACTCCTGGACTTCATTATGTGGAGCTACACCAGAAAGCGCTTTTATCAAACGAAGGCACTTTTAAAAATCCTTATAATGTGTCTTCTCAAAACAGTGAACTTTTTTTTTTGTTCACTGACTTGTTAAGCTTTTAGTCTGTTTTTTTTATTTTAAAAAATGTTTAATGATTAGAAAATATTAAACTAGTTTTTCTTAATATGAAATGTTTTAAAACATGATTGTGTTTTAAAAAATTGAAAATGTGTCAGTCTTATTTTAAGCTGCTTTGTGCTGTGAAGTGGGCATAAAGGAAAACCACAGGGACTTAAAGAGCAGCCCTTAGTGTAAGGATCTCACGTGCCTGCCATTCACGAAGTTTTCCTGTTTACAGAATTTTGATTCTCTGAAAGTAAAATGTGCGCACATTGCTCTGTGGCTGGGCAGGCTTCTTGGGGCCGCTCTCGGCTTGTAGCCCTGTGGCTGGATGCTCAGGCCTGGCTCAGTGCTGCTCAGTGTTCGGGAGGAGGTTCACTTTCTAGACTGAGGGTTTGACCTGAGAGTGCTCACCACCAATGAGGAAGCATCCCATCATTCAACCTCAGCCACTTGCTCACAACAACTATGACAAGGCTGAGCTCCTTTTGTTTCAGCTCGTATATCGCATCATCATTTATTCAAGACGCACCCATCAGGATGCGGGCTGTGCCAGAAAGCAGGCGTATCTTAGTCTCTAATTCTCACAGGAATTTCGTGTTTAATAAAGAGGGAAATCTCCGATGAATGGAGAGGGCCCGCTCTCCACAGACTGACGCAGAGCTCGTTCGCTCCTCACCCTTTGTGTTCGCTCACAGGACTCGGTATTGTCTTGACATCTGCTATGGTGTGCTAATCTGAAAATGCCAAAAATACGCACTTCCATTCCTTGATTTGTAGCTAAATGTCGTATGTATCATGACAGTTTAACAAATAATTCTGTGACATTACAGCTACCCTACCATTTGGTCACTTGTGCTCTTATTTAAAATTGTTCACAGCAGTACTAGCATATGTTTATTTACGAAAGAAAATTACATGCTGAGTATAGTTTTAATACAAAGAAAACAAATTAATGGCAAAATTTGCTTTTTTGAAGATCAACAAATTAAATTCCTGAGTAGTTTGCCATAGAGATAAATAAAAAGGAGAAAAGGGAAGATGGAACAATTAAAAGGCAGCTAACAAATGCCCGGACCCAGCTGTCCAAACAGGATTAATGGCGTGCATTAGGCGCAGTGGTCACGTGCTCGCCCGGCACAGCACGCACGCACTACCTGTTATGCCAGTGGCACTGAATAGATGAAAAGGAGTAAGTGCACTGAACAGAGTCATAGAAGCTTTTCACAGCGCTAAAAAAGCAAATTTCTAGACAAAAAGAATAAGCTTTATTTAGTATTATGGGAAATGCAAACTTGGGAGTTACTTTGTAATTCCTCTGTTAACTCTTTAGAAGTGAGTCTTTGATTTTAAGAAGATAAAATATAGGGAATTGTCACGACTATTATCCTGCTGTATAACGGGACTTTGATTTACTGGCTGAGAAGCTTATCAGACCAGAATAGAGGGTGTGCTTACCCATGGATTCCAGGCTGTGGCGTCTCCTGTCATGCCTCCTGCAGGCAGAGCCTGACCCCGGGAGCGCAGCCCGCAGCAGCCCGCCACTCGCAGTTAAACGAGAAGCGAAGCAACAGGAGCCTCATCACCTCCATTGCATGCAGTTCTTCTCTCAGTTTAATAGTTTTAAGTGATGATTATAAATTCAATTATAAATTGAAGATATATTGAATCCTATATAAAAAATTAATTTGGTGTTCTGCTCCAAATTTTTTCTTTTAAATTTGCCAACTGCTAATGTTGCTGCCTGTCAGGCATAAACTGTAGCTTTAGACTTACATGTCTGGTGTGACATGACACTTTTATTAAAAAATTCCTTTAAAAAAGCTTCTTTTATTTGAATATGGAAAACTGCACTAATTGAAAAATTAGTTCTAATTATGCTAATTTAAAATGCCACTAAGTAGATGTTATAAGCATATCACTTGCTACAAGGTCTGTGAGAAAAATTTTGACCTTGTATTTTCAGTCAAATATAATTAATATAGATGATAGTTTTGTTACTTATAGGAAACACAAAACTTCTGTGCTTAACATTGTTTATTCGAGCTCTTTAAACCCTTTGCAAGCGAGTAGTGACACTCCAGGAGCTGGTGACCATGCATGGCTGGCTGCGTGGTCAGACTTCAGTTTTAAAGAATCCGACATCTGGGGGATTGGTGTCCAGATATTTGGTAACCAAGGACACTAAAGGTGATTAGAGGAGATGGTTGACAGGTGAAATAGGAACTGGATCAGGCCTAATAAATGACCTATGGATGCCAGAGTTTTCTATAATAAAATATTTTAAAATTTTGAAGAACAGATTTTATCTGGTTGCTAAAGTTATCTTAAATATATATATATATATATATATATATATAGTTGATTTCAGAGAGGAAGGGAGAAAGAGAGAGAGAAATCAACCATGATGAGAGAGAATCCTTGATCCGCTGCCTCCTGCATGCCTCCTACTGGGGATTGAGCCCGCAACCCCAGCATGTGCCCTGACTGGGAATCTAACCATGACCTCCTAATTCATGGGTCGATGCTCAACCACTGAGCCACACTAGCCGGGCTGACATGTTCTTTATTATGCTTAATCAAGAAACAACGGAAAGATTGGCTTTTTTTTTGCATTATTTATTTGAAATCTCCTTTGACCAGAAAATTTTTCTCAACTGTAACCAAAAGACCTTGTAGTACTTCTACTAATTTCTATTTTAAATTTATTTTCTTCATTCTGAGGTTCTTTGACTTGTTAGTGATGCAGGATGCAAATGCAGATTTTTAAAATGCGCTTGTGGTGAACACAGAAACGCGTACCCTCTGAACCAGCTGGCTATTTGTGTCTGTGCCCGTATTTCTCATCCTGCAGGAGAGCAGTGCACTATTCGCTTTTGTTCTTCGATGAAGGAATCCAGTTTCATTTCTGTCCTTTTTTGGAGAGGTTTTCTTTTGGGGTTTTGTAAATATACTCCTCATTTTTACCCTGGGCCTTCTTTCCCTCTCCAGTTCTCAGTGTGAAACAGAAGTATAAGTTGTAATTATAACTTTGATATAGAAATAATTTCAAACCTCATATTGAAAATTTCTCAGCAAAAAAAAAAAAAAAAAGTGTATATGACTCAGTTGTGGCCAGTTATTTTGTAGAAAATAATAAATGAGTGGTACTGATGAACTTTTTAAAAAATTGTATTGATTTCAGAGAAGAAGGGAGAGAGAGAGAGAGAGAGAGAGAGACAGAGACAGAGAGAGACATCAATGCTGAGAGAGAATCAGTGATTGGTTGCATCCTGTATACCCCCTACTGGGGACCGAGCCTGCAACCTGGACATGTGCCCTTGACCAGAATCAAACCCGGGATCCCTCAGTCCGCAGGCCGACACTCCATCCGCTGAGCCAAACCAGCAAGGGTACTGATGAACTTCTGATTGATTACTAATGTCCTCATGTCTGAACAATCTTTTTGTATATCTAGTTAGGATTTTTAATAAAGGGAAGTATTCTGAATCAAATGTCGAAGAGTTCGGAAAGTAACCAAGGCTCATGCTACATGCCCTCATTCCCAGCACCTTCTTGTCATGTCCTGACATTGTCTTAGTTTCAGGGCTCACGGTCTTGCCTAAGAAAATGTCAAGGCCACACATTAACCAAATAACAGCTGTCTGTTGACACACAACCAAATACCTTAACTTTTAGTTTGTTATAAAATATTTTTCATATGAAAATAATTCCAGTTAGGATCATTTTGTTGGCTAAAGCCTTAAGATACAGGTTTAGAATGTTAACAATTAAAACTAGACTGTGAACTATAGTGAGGGACTAATTTGTACTAAGAATCAAGAGTGCTAACCTGGCTGGGAATATAACAAGACACTGCCCTGAGACTGGCGAGGAGCAGTGGTGGGAGCAGGCAGGACGGTGAATGCTCTTCCACTGCTAACGACTTTAGGTGCAGCTTTTGTTTCTATGTTAGTTTCAGACTTGCTGTGTACACATGAAAAGAAGGAGTGTTCTGATACTAACTGGATAGTGTCCTGTGAATGTCAGGTCAGCTTGGTTGATATGCCATACAAGTTCAGGGTTCTTGCTGGTTTTCTAGCTACTTGTTTTATCAGTTATTGAGGAAGGGTTCTGAAATCTAATAATTGTGGATTTGTTCATTTCTTTCTATACCTCTGTTAGTTTTTGTTTCATCTGTTTTGAAGCTCTGGTATATAACTACTAGAGGCCCAGTGCACGAATTTGTGCATGGGTGGGTCCAGCCAGCCTGCCCCGATTGGGGCCTATTGGGGCTGATTGGGCCGGGCTGGCTGGCCTGGCAGAGGGGCCCCCCATTCCCTGGTGGAACTCCTGGCTGAACTCTCAGTTGAATTCCTGGTTGAGGGGACAATTTGCATATTAGCCTTTTATTGTATAGGATTTAGGATTGTTATGTCCTTTTGATGAACTGACTCTTTTATAATTATGATAATGATGGTGACATTCTTTTTTTTTTTTTTTTTTTTAATCAATCTTTATTGTTCATAATATTACAAAGGTTCCTCATTTCTTCCCCCCTCCACCAGGTTCCCACCCCACCCTCCACCCCCTCCCCATCCCCCATTGTCCTCATCCATAGGTGCACAGTTTATGTTCAGTCTCTTCCTCCCTCCCTTTCCTCGATAGTAAATCCCTTTTCAGATAGTAAATCAGTTACTTAGCATTTTCTCATATCAATAATATCTCCACATGCCCAATGATACACTTCAGACAAAAGACATTTCCAAATAGGTCAACCAACCTCATCCAGGCCCCACCCAAGGCGCTTACAAATCAACACCCCAGCGCTATACTAACTCAACACATCCAGATCTAAGCCTTCATCACTTGATTCAGCAGACCCTCAAGTTCCCGCAAAAGTTTCCAGCCATGTCTGAGAGGCAGCCTTGGGGCGGGGGCAGGCGAGGAGCGAGCTGTTTCGGGCCTGGCTGCACCGGGCCTGGCCTCTGTTGCTCTCGTTCGTACCACAACCAGCTGCTCCGGGTCTGGCCACTGCCACTCCCAACCTAGTTGCTCTGGACTTGGCTGCTGCTGCTCCGGGCCTGGCCGCACCCGACCTGGCTGCTCTGGGCCCAGCCACTCCAGGCCTGGCCGCTCCTATCCTGGTAGCTGCTGCTACGAGCCTGGCCGCTCCCAGCCTGGCAGCTGCTGCTCCGGGCCTGGCCGCACCCGACCCATCTGCTCTGGGCCCGGTTGCTCCGGGCCAGGCTGCTCTGAGCCTGGCTGCTCCCGGCCTGGATGCTCCGATTTTGGCTACTGCTGTTCTGGGCCTGGCTGCTCCCGACCAGGCTGCTCTGGGCCCAGCTTCTCCGGGCCCGGCCACTCCGGGTCTTGGTGTTCCTGGACTGGCTACCCTGGGCTTGGCCGCCTCCGCCTCAGGCCTGGCTGCCACTGCCCCAGGTCTGGCTGCTCCAGGCCTGGCTGTTGCTGCTCTGGTTCTGGCTGCTGCTGCTCTCGGGCCTGACTGTTGCTGCTCCAGGCCCGGCTGCCACCGCCTTATGCCTGACCACTCTAGGCCTGGCTGCCGCTGTTCCAACATTCTGTCCTTCTTTTAAAAAAAAAACAAAACACACACGCATTTATGTTGCAATGTTGGCTGGTGAGTTGAGTTCTGAGTTAGTCTTTGATTTTTCAAGATCTTCTTTGCATTCTTTCTTAAGTAATTTTACTGTCTTTTGCTCTCACTTGATTTCTTCACATTGAGAACTTTGGTTTCTTCCTCCTTGTCCTGGAAGCTCAGCAGGTTGGCCTGTGGCACCCCTTTGTTCTCCGCGGGCTCCTGTGCTTCTTCAGCCTGTTGCCGGAGTCGGCGCCGCCCAGGAAGCAGCCCCCAGCCTCGGCTCCATTGCCCGCGCTCAGCGGTCAAAGGCTCAGGGGCACCCCCCCCCCCTGGGGGCCCCATCACCCAGCTCTTTGCTGGTGCCCGGCTGGCCGGTGCCCGGCTGGCCGGTGTCCGGCAGGGGCTCCTGCTCCTCGTCGCATTCCTCCAGTCTGGAGCTTTTTTTCTCCTTCCCGCTAGGGGAGTCTAGCATCAGAGTCAACAGACTGTCCTCTGCGCGTAATGTGTGTGACTCTGGGGGCCCTGCTTTTCGCCGCTCCCCCAGGACTCCACCTCACAGCCCCATCTCCCTCTGCTTAAGCCTGGGTCCCCAGGGATTGGCCTAGAATGGTGAAAGTCCGGACTGGCGCTCAGTGCCGCCGGAGGCTTTGTTTCTTCCCGCTAGGGCAATCCAGCATCAGAGTCAACATTCAGTCCTCTGCGCGCAGTGTGCACTTGACTCCGGGGGCCTTACTTTTTGCCACTCCCCCAGGACTCCACCTCACAGCCCCATCTCCCTTTGCTTAAGCCTGGGTCCCCAGGGATTGGCCTAGAATGGTGAAAGTCCGGACTGGGGCTCAGCGCCGCCGGAGGCTTTGTTTCTTCCCGCTAGGGCAATCCAGCATCAGAGTCAACATTCAGTCCTCTGCGCACACTGTGAGCGGACTCCGGGGGCCTTGCTTTTCGCCGCTCCCCCAGGACTCCACCTCACAGTTCCATCTCCCTCTGCTTAAGCCTGGGTCCCCAGGGATTGGCCTAGAATGGTGAAAGTCCGGACTGGGGCTCAGCGCCGCCGCCAGAGGCTTTGTTTCTTCCCGCTAGGGTAATCCAGCATCAGAGTCAACATTCAGTCCTCTGTGTGCAATGTGCGCGAGACTCCGGGGGCCCTGCTTTTCGCCGCTCCCCTGGGAATCCGCCTCACAGTCCCGTTTCCCTCTGCCCGAGCCGGGGACCCCAGGGTCTGGCCCATAACTGGGGCTCAGTGCTGCTGTTTGGGGGTTCATCCCAGGCCGGGGGTTTTATTTCCTTTCTGCTAGGGAACGCCAGGCAGGCCCCCAGCCTTCGCCTCCTCTCTGGCTGCGACCTCTCCGCGCGCACATGCGGGCGCGCAGCATGTCTCCGTACCTTAGGCTTTTTTTCAGCTCCTCTGGTTTTCCTTCTGGTTTTCTCTTTCCTTCTTGTTGTAGCATTTTCAGTCAGTCGACTACCTGTAGCTCTGGGCAATGTCCACTCTACATTTTAGTTGTATTCCATTGAAATTGTTGTGTGCTGCTGCGGTTAGGTGTCTACCCGAGCAGCCATCTTGGATCTCGATGGTGACATTCTTTATCCTTGGCAGTATTCTCTGCTCTGCTCTGAAATCTACTTTGTGAGACATTAATATAATCTTTTTAAATCTTTTTTAAATTAGGGTTAAAATTGTATAATTTTTTCTATTCTTATACATTCAACCTGTTTGTGTTTTTGTATTTAAATAGTTTGGTTTTCTTCTGTCAATAATGTATAGCTGGATCTTGCTATTTAATCTAATCTCTCTTGTCTTTGAATTTGGATATGGTTGTTATTATAATTATTTTCTTCAAAAAATTTATTGATTTGAGAGAGAGAGAAAGAGAGAACGAGAGAGGGAGAGATAGAAATGTCAGTGATTAGAGACAATCATTGATTGGCGGCTCCTGCATGCCTCCTGCCCGTCCCTGCCACCCCCCATCCCTGCCCCAGGCTTTCAGCACCCTTTGTCCGTGTCCAAGTGCCATGCATATATGCATTCAAGGTCTTTGGTTGGTTACCTCCCACCACCCATGCTCTCCTGCCTTCCCTCTGAGATTCCACACTCTGATCCAGGCTTCCATGTCTTTGGATCCACTCTGTTCATCAGTTTATTTTGTTACTTGGATTTCACATATGAGTGAGATCATGTGATACTTGTCTTTCTCTGACTGACCTATTCCACATAGCATGAGACTCTCCAGGTCCCTCCATGCTATCTCAAAGGGTGAGAGATCCTTCCTTTTACTGCTGCATAGTGTTCCATGGTGTAAATGTCCCACACCTTTTTATCCTCTTATCTACTGATGGGCCCGTGGGCAGTTTCCAGATCTTAGCTATTGTAAATTGCATACATTTTTTCTGATCGGTATTTCGGGTTTCTTAGGATATACTCCTAGAAGTGGGGTCACTGGGAGTTCCATAATTATTTTTCTGAGGAAATTTCATACTGTTTTCCATAATGGCTGCACCAGTCTGCATTCCCACCAGCAGTGTACTAAGGTTCTCTTTTCTCCACATCTTCACCAGCACTTGTTGTTTGTTGATGGTAGCCATTCTGACAGGTGTGAGGTGATACCTCATGGTTGTATTAATTGGCATTTGTGTGTCCTCTTTGGAGAAATGTTTATTTAGGTCCTTTGCCAATTTTTTTTTTTATTGGATTGTTTGTCTTCCTTTTGTTAAGGTGTATGAGTTTCTTATATATTTTGGATATTAACCCTTTATTAGATGTATCATCACCAAATATGTTCTCCCATAGTGTGGGTTCTCTTTTCATTTTGTTGAAGGTGTCTTTTGCTGTGCAGAAGCTTTTTATTTTGATGTGGTCCCATTTGTTTCCTTCTTAGTTTCCTTTGCCCTAAGGAGATGTATCGGTAAACATATTGCTATGAGAGATGTCTGAGATTTTGCTGCCTATGGTTTCTTATAGGATTTTTATGGTTTGACGATTTACATTTAAGTCCTTTATCCATTTTGAGTTTATTCTTGTGTATGGTGTAAGCTGGATGCGTAGTTTCTTTTTTTTTTTGCATGTATCTGTCCAATTTTTTCAGCACCATTTATTGAAGAGACTCTCTTGATTCCATTGTATGCTCTTGCCTTTTTTGTTAAATGTTAATTAAGTGAAATGGCTTAGGTCAATTTTGGGGTTCTCTGTTCTGTTCCATTGATCAATACCTGTTTTTGTGCCAGTACCAGGCTGTTTTGATTATGGTGGTTTTGTAGTATAACTTGAAATCTGGTATTGTGATTCCTCCAATTTTGTTTTTATTTCTCAAAATTTCTGCAGCTATTCGGGGTCTTTTTTGATTCATATAAATTTTGGAGTATTTGTCCTAAATCTGTGAAATATGCCATTGGTATTTTAATAGGGATTACATTGAATCTGTAGAGTGCCTTGGGTAGTATGGACATTTTAATGATGTTGATTCTACCAATCCATGTACACGGTATATTCTTCCACTTGTTTATATCGTCTTCTATCTCTTTTTTCAGTGTCCTGTAGTTTTCTGAATATAGGTCTTTTGCCTCCTTGGTTAAGTTTATTCCTAAGTATCTTAATTTGTTATTGTTGTTGCAATGGGATTGTTTATTTAGCTTCTCTTTGTGAGAATTTATTATTGATATATAAAAAAACCATCGAGCCAAAACCAATTTGGCTCAATGGATAGAGCGACGGCCTGCGGACTTAGTGGTCCCGGGTTTGATTCTGCTCAAGGGCATGTACCTTGGTTGTGGGCACATCCCCAGTGGGGGGTGTGCAGAAGGCAGCTGATTGATGTTTCTCTCTCGTTGATGTTTATAACTTTCTATCCCTCTAACTTCCTCTCTGTAAAAAATCAATAAAATATATTTATTTTAAAAACCATTGATTTTTGGTGTTGATTTTGTATACTGCTAGATTGCCAAGTAGATTTATTAAATCTTTTAGTTTTTTGTTGGAGTCTATAGGGTTTTCTATCTATAATATCATGTCATCTGTGAATAGTGAGAGTTTTACTTTCTCCTTTCCAATTTCGATACCTTTTGTTTCTTCTTGTCTGATCACTGTGGTTAGAATTTCCTGTATTATATTGAATAGAGAGGTAAAAACAGACATCCCTATCTTGTTCCTGTTCTTAGGGGAAATACTGTTAGTTTTTGCCCATTGAATATGATGTTTGCTGTAGGTTTGTCAAATATGGTCTTTATCATGTTGAGATATGCTCCCTTTCTTTCCACTTTGCTGAGACTTTTTATAAAAAATGTGTGTTAGATTTTGTCGAATGATTTTTCTGCATCTATCAATGTGATCATGTGATTTTTGTCTTTTAATTTTTTATGTGATGTATGTTTATTGATTTGCAAATATTATACCAGTCTTGCATCCCTGGAATACTTCCCACTTGGTCATGGTGTATACATAACAATATACATAACAATTTGGCCACTCAGTGTTTGTTTGTTTGTTTGTTTGTTTATTAGAGGCCCCGGTGCATGAATTCATGCATGGATGGGTCCGACCAGCCTGTCCAGGGGAAGGGGACATGGGTGGTTGGCCAGACTACCTGCTGGTTGAACTGGTCAAGGGGACAATTTGCATATTAGCCTTTTATTATATAGGATATATACTGAGTGGCCAGATTATTATGCGTTCAGAGATCATAATAATCTGGCCACTCAGTATATGTTTACCAAGGTTATATTCTCTTATTGAATCAATTCTTTTAGTGTTATGTAGTGACCTTTGTTGTCTCTTGTGATGACCTTCATTTTGAAGGATATTTTGTTGGATATGAGTATTGCCATTCCAGCTTTCTTTTCTTTTCCATTTGCATGGAAAGAATTTTTAATCCCTTTTACTCTCATCCTGTGTGTGTCTTCTTGTTCTGAGGTAGGTCTCTTGTGGAGAGCATATAGTTGGGTCATGTTTTTGTATTCATTTAGCTATCCTATGCCTTTTGATTGGAGCATTTAATTCAGTAACATTTATTGTTATTACTGATAGGTACTTATTCATTGCCATTTTAATTCTGTATGGCTAGGTTTCTCTCTTTGTTTCTTCTTCTCATTATAGCAGTCTCTTTAGCATTTATTGTAATACCAGTACAAGCCTTTTTTGTGTTTTGTCTGGGAAGCTCTTTATTTGACCATCTATTTTTAATGATGGCCGTGCTGGATATAGTAATCTTGGTCTCAGATCCTTGCTTTCTGTTACCTTGAGTACTTCATGCCATTTCCTTTTGGCCTGTAGAGTTTTGATGAAAAATCGGGTGGCAGCCTTATGAGAGCTCCTTTGTAGGTAACAGTTTGCTTTTCTCTTGTTGCCTTTACGATTCCTTTTTGTCTTTAATTTTTGGCATTTTAATTATGATGTGTTTGGGCATGGGCCTTTTTGGGTTGTTCTTGCTTGGGGTTCTCTGTGCCTCCTGAACTTGAGTGACTTTTTCCTTTACAAGGTTAGGGAAGTTTTCTGCCATTATTTCTTCACACATGTTATGTATCTCTTTCTCCCTCTCTGCGTCTTCTGGCACACATGCTATTCTAGTTATGTTTCCCACAGCTCCTTTAAGCGGTTCTCCTGTTTTTTAAAATTTTTTTTCTTTTTGGTTTTCTGATTGATTTTTTTTCTACCCTGTCTTCTAATTTTCTGACTCAATCCTCAGCATCCCCTAATCTGCTGTGTATTCCTTCCGACCTGTTCATTTGTATTATGTCATTCTTTATCTCAGTGTTTTTTTTTTCATGGTTACTGTATCTTTTTTCATGCTGGTGGGCATCTTTACCATCATTACTCTGAACTCTGTTTCAGATAAATTTTTCATCTCTGCTTCATTTATCTCTTGTTCTAAAGAATTCTCTTTTCTTTCATTTAGGCTTTGTGTGTGTGTGTGTGTGTGTGTGTGTGTGTGTGTGTCTTTATTTTGGCTGTCTGTCTGGCTTTGTGACTATGTATTAGGTAGATCATCTATGCCAAGCATGCCAAACTCAAAGGCTAACATGGACCAAATAAACAAGGTTTAAGTGTATGTGGGCCACAAAAAAAACAAAATCTTCAGTTTTTATGGATACATAGGTTTATTTCGATAGAGACATGCTGAATACAAAGGGCTGAAATAAGTGAGTAATCGTTAACATGAAATAATAGAATATTTTAATAAAATTTATATTTTTTCTTGAACACTAACTTATCAGACACTGAATAACTGCACAACCTAATAAGCATAATGCAAATAAACCTATTTTTCTTGTTCTCCATAAGTGAACTATTTCCTGTTGCACACACCAAACAAGTCAGTACAAGACTAATGACCTGGCAATTGGCTGCTAAAATATTCACTGTTAGTATTAATGGAGAGAAATGGTGCACCTGTGTGTAAGGCATGTAAGGAAAATGAATGCAGCATAATTATAATAATCAGTCATTAGCGAACATAGTAGTTCATTATTAATAACTAGAGGCCTGGTGTACGAAATGAATTCATGCATGGGTGGCATCCGGCTGCCTTCCCCCAATCAGGGTGGTGGGGATACCGAGTGGGGGCTGGGCCAGTGAGGGGAGGTGTTATTAATGTCAAAGATCTTTGCAGTGTGTATAGAAGTTTGCTGTTAGCTTTTGGGTGAGTTGAAGCTTCAAAGACACTTTAGTGTCAGGGACACTTACAGCTTCCGTTTCTAAGCCTCTCCCTAGACAGGTAATGTGATTTAGTTCCCTGCTGACAAACCCTCAAGAGAGAGGCCATGGTGTGATGTGGCTGCCCTCTTTGGCAGGAAGCAGTGGAGAGAGAATGCAGGAAAATGGAGCACTTCTCCTGCATTCTATGTTGGGTGCCTCTCCTGGACACCTGACTGCATTGGGGTGGGGTGGGGTGGGGTATTCAGAGGGCAGGGAAGATGGAGGTTGTGTTGGGCACCTCTCCTAGACATCTGACTGACAATCCAGACTGTTTACCTGTCATTCAGGTTCCTGGCCTATGAAGGCTGGAGAGTGTTTACTTAGAATCACTGGAGGTCATACTTCAATGATTGGGAGGCGGGGGGATGGTCAGGAGTGGGGTAGCAGGGTGGAGGGGTCTCGGGTGGTTGGCTGGCTGGCCCTGGCCCCTATTGGACTGATTGGCCACTGCAATGTGTATCATAGCCACCAGTCGTTCTGGTCATTCCACCATTCGGGTGCTTGGCTTTTATATAAATAGATTATGTGTAACAGGATATTGTAAAAATTAAGTTATGAAATTTTTATTAAAATCTTTCTTAAATACCATTATATTGGCTGGGCCGCAAAAATGTTCATTGTGGGCTACATGTGGACCGCGGGCTGTGAGTTTAATGTACTTGCTTTACACCTCTTAATCTCTTGTTTAGGGCAGTGTTAAATGCTGTTTCTGACTGATTAGATCAGGCAAAGACTCAAAGCTTCCAGAGATGCCTCTTCCTACAGACTGATAGGATTCCTACAGATTGATTTGAATTGCCCCGGGCAATTTTCATCAGGTGTGGCAAGACTTTTTTTCCAACAGAGTAGGGCAATTGCTTCTGCCTGGAAGCTACTTGTTATTTTTAGTCTCTAAAGTGGCTCAGAGCAAGATGTTTTCCAATAGGGTATATCAATATATTCTCTCCCCCCCACCACCACCACCACCAGGCAGGGCAGACGTCTGTGTTAGAAATATATCCTCTGCTGCATGAGGGAATGACTCAGCATTGGAAACTTGGGGTGTCTGCCTTCTGAGCTCCACCCCCAGAGTCCCCAGTCCTGGGTTCTGCTCACATAGCTCCAGTCCACTTCACCCTCCCTTTGCTTTAGCACAAGGTGGGTAGCTCCACAGGGAATTTTGTGTGTTGGTCCTTTAAGAGGGTGCTTAATTTCCAGCTCTCTCCCTGGAAGATAATATCCCACTACTTTTCACAGCCTGATGTTATGTGGGTACCCTCCTTAGTTTGTTGCTCTCTGCTGGGGAGCCCAACTTGGGCATTAAGTCCCAGAGTTCTCAGCAGCAACCCCCACAGCTGAGATATCTCTCCGGAACTCAACTGCTGCCTGTGGGTGCCGGGCCAGCCCTTTCGCACCTCTGCCCCCCCACCAGTCTCTATGCCATCTCTACTTTCAGTCCTCAGGCATCAGGGTTCTCGCCTATGAGTTTTCTGTTGATTATTCAGGATGTTTTTCCTTTGCAACAGCATGGATGGAACTGCAGATTATTGGCAGTGATAATTTAAAAGAAGGCTAGTATAGGAGGATAGGCAAGATTCTGTCAGCTAGATGCTTGTCCCAACTCCTTAATCTGTAGTATACATTTTAAACTTACTACAGTCTACCTTCAGGTTATACTTGGTATAAGGACCTTATACCAATGCACAATTAACCCTTGAAGAATATAGGGGCTACAGGTGCCAAATCACTGCACAGTCAAAAATCCACATATAACTTTTGACACCCCCCCTTGAATTTATTCTTATAGGATTGGTTCCAAACCGCCCCTCCTCCCACTCCTAGGTACCAAAATCAGCAGATGCTTAAGTCCCATATATAAAAAGGTATAGATCAATGCATACAGCCAGCCCTCAGATTTCCAACTGGGATCAAAAACAGTACAGGTGTTTATTAAAAAAAAAAATAAAAAAAAAAATCTGCATATAAGTTCAAACCTGTGTTGTTCCATTTTTTCCTGTCAGCTTTTGTGCTACTTTGTCATACATTTTACTTGCACATTATAAACCCCACTAGAGGCCCAGTGCATGAAATGCATGCACTGGGTGGGGAGGTAGGAAGTCCCTCAACTTGGCCTGTTCCCTCGTGGGGAGCAGGCCTAAGCCAGCAGACACATCCCTCTCGCAGTCCAGGACTTCTTGCTCCTTATCACCCACTTGCTTGCTGCTCCATATTGCTCAGCTCACTGCTCCTTAATGCGGAGGTGGGAGAGACTCCTGCAATCGCCGCTGTGCTTGCCAGCTGTGAGCTCAGCTTCTGGCTGAGCAGTGCTCTCCCTATGGGGTTGCACTGACCACCAGGGGCCAGCCCCTGTGTTGAGCTTCTGCCCCTGGTGGTCAGTGCACATCATAGTGACTGGTTGTTCTGCTGTAATAATTGCTTAGGGTTTTATTATATAGATGATACATTGTTTTTATTTTTGCTTCAAATGATATTTTAAAGAGATTTCAAACTAAAAAGTTTTTTCTGTGTAGCCACATAGTAATTATTTCTGTTGCTCTTTAGTTCTTTATGTAGAAGCAGACTTCCTTCTGATAGCATTTCCTTCGGCCAGGAAGACTGTCTTTAACATTCCTTGTAATGCAGGTTTGCTAGTGTTGGATTCTTTCAGCTTGATGTATGGATGTATATGTGAAATGTTTGCCTTGTTTTTTAAAAGATATTTTTGCTGGGTATAGAATTTAAAATGGACTTATTTTCCCCCCTCAGTATTTTAAAGTTGTTACTTAACTGTTTTCTCATTTGCATAGTTTTTGATAAGAAATCTTGTGATCATTATCTTTTTTTATGTGACCTTTTAAAAAATTTGACTGCTGGCCGAAACTAGTTTGGCTCAGTGGTAGAGCATCGGTCTGCAGACTGAAAGGTCCCGGGTTCGATTCCGGTCAAGGGCATGTACCTTGGTTGTGGGCACATCCCCGGTAGGGGGTGTGCAAGAAGCAGCTGGTCAATGTTTCTTTCTCATTGACGATTCTAGCTCTCTATCTCTCTCCCTTCCTCTCTGTAAAAAAATCAATAAAATATATTTTAAAAGTAAAAATAAAAAAATAAAAAATAAAAAAATTTGACTGCTGGAACGAAGATGGCGGCATAGGTAAACACACCTAATCTGCTGCTGTATACAACAATTTCAAAAATAAAACTAAAAAATAAAATTCTATCACCCAAAACCCGAGGGAAAGCTGGATGAAAGGAATCCCTACAACGAGACTGGAAGATAAAGAGGAGAATTCAGGGCACAAGCGCTGAAATACTAAGGTAGGGGGGTGAGAACGCGATACAGACTGGTGGCGGATCCCGGCTGGCTGAGGGCGTTGCTTTCTTCAACCTGAAGAGAGACAAGCTCCAGATCTCTCTGAAATCCAGTTTCTAAGGAGAGGCTAGACTGTCTGCCATCAGGTCGGAAAGTGAGGGTGGCTTGCTTGCAGAGCTGTGCACAAGAATATTTGTTTGCTGTGCAGGGAGCATGAGATGCGGGGAGCGCGAGATGCGGGGAGACTCGGGGACTCACTCGGAGAGGCTGCGGACGGGCAGCCATTGCTGTTGGCCATGCCCCAGCCTAGTGATGCCCTGAGATGCCACCCCACGCAACCTACAACACACATCCAAGCTCCAAGCAGCAGTTTTTGTATATTAATGGCCCTCTCTGTTGCAGTTTAACCTAACAAACTGTTAAAGTCCAAGGAGGAAAAGACTGTGGTTCTCGCTGTAGCTCCTGCAGGGTGGCCTGAGACAGTAGCTGAACTACACCCCATTGGAGACTCAGAAGCTAGTGTTCCTAGTGCTCAGTTTTAACGCCTCACACCTATAAGTGACACATTGGGGTGATGGACTCAGTGAGCACCAAAACCCCACTGAAGCAAGGCGTGTCTCCAGTGCAGCAGTTCTTCCTTTATAGACAGAGCAGATCCTCAACAGACAAGTGGCCTGGAGGTCAATTCCTCCCAGTGTACCAACAGCAATCAAGGCTTAATTACACCAAGACTTTGCACTCAGCCCACAAAGGGATATACCAAAAGCAACCACCTCAGGTGATTGGGGAAGCTGACCTATAGGTCACAGACCACACAAAGCCACTCCATCAACACATGGAGGCAGCCAAAATGAGGAGACACAGAAGCATATCACGAGATATTTTGGGAGAGATAGAGAAAAATAAACTACTGGACGACACAGAGTTCAGAATCACATTTATAAGGTTACTCAAGAATCTGCTAAAAACCTTTGAGAAACTTGAGACCTCCAAGAAGCTTGGTGAGACCTTCAAGGACCTTAATGAGAATACTAAAAAAATGGAAAAGGACCAACCAGAAATTAAACATAGTCTGAAATAAAGAATATACAGAAACTCTACTAGAGACCAACATGCCCCAAGAATCAAAATGAAGATCTGGAATATAAGGAAGCAAAAATCACCCAACCAGAGAGGCAAAAAGAAAAAGAATCCAAAAGTGAGAGGATAGTGTAAGGAGCCTCTGTGACTGCTTAAAACATACCAACATCTGGATTTTTAGGGTGTCAGAAGAAGAGAGCGAGCAGGATATTGAAGGCTTATTGAAAGAAATAATGACAGAAAACTTTCCCTACCTGGTGAAAGAAATAGACTTACTAGTTCAGGAAGCGCACAGAACCCCAATTAAGAGGAATCCAAAGAGGAACACACCAAGACATATCATAATTAAAATGCCAAAGGCAAAAGAAAAGAGAAAATCTTACAAGCAGCAAGAGAAAAACAGTTAGTTACCTACAAGGGAGTACCCATACGACTGTCAGCTGATTTCTCAACAGAAACTATGAAGGCCAGAGAGAGTGGCAAGAAATATTCAAAATGATGAACAACAAGAACCTACAACCAAGATTACTCTACCCTGCAAAGCTATCATTCAGAATTGAAGGTCAGATGAAGAGCTTCACAGACAAGAAAAAGTTAAAGGAGTTCATCAACACCAAACCAGGATTACATGAAATGCTGAAGGGTATTCTTTAAGAAGAGGAAGAAGAAGAAAAAGGTAAAGGTAAAAATTATGAACAACAAAGACATCAACAAAGACACCTTCCAACAAGTGAATCTAAAAATCAAGTGAATAAATAATCTGAATGGACTGGTGAATATAATAGAATCAGGGACATAGAAAGGGATTGGACTAACAATTCTTGGGTGGAAGGGGGTTTGAGGTGCGGGAAGAGATTGGACAAAAATCTTACACCTATGGATAAAGTCAGTGGCGGAGGCAAGGGCATGGGGTGGGGTTGGGAATCAGGTGGTGGGGAGCTATAGGGGCGAGGGGGCGGGGAGAGGAACACCTGTAATGACTGAACAATAAAGACTTATTTAAAAAAACTTGCTTATAAAATTTTTCTTATCACTTAAGCACTTGGATGATGATGTGCCTTGGGTTAGTTTTCTTATGTATCTTGCACATGGAGTTTATTGAGCTTCTTTGAACTATTGGTATAATTTTCATCAAATTTGCAAGATGTTCAGCCATTGTTTCTTCAAATATATTTTCCATTCTCACTTCTCTTTCCTTTAAGAACTGTCACCACAAGCACATTAGCAATTTGAAATTAATTCACAGGTCACTGATGCTCTGTTAATTTTTGGTCTTGTTTTTATTTCTGTGTTTCATTTTGAATAGTTCCATTGATGTGTCTTCTAGTCTATAATCTCTTCTTTTGCAGTGTCTAATCTGTCATTAATCCCTTCTATTGTGTGTTTTATATCTTATACTTTAGTTTTCTTCAGTAGAAGGCCAACTTGGGTTTGTTTTATATTTTCCATGCCTCTGACTTAACTTCAATTTTTCTTTTAGTTTTTGAAATAGTTGACTCTTGAACAACAAGTGGGTTAGGGTGTGATCCCCTACACAGTTGAGAATCTGTATGATTTGACTCCTCTAAAACTTCATGTGGCAGAGGAAATCTGTTGTCTTTTACTCCATCTTTGCTGGAATGTAAAGTTAATTAACATTTCTAATTGATGTAATTTAATGAGAGTCTACTTGCACAGTAAAATTTAATGTCAAAAGTTAACGTCTTTATTTAAATAGTGTTATCTTTCACTTTACCCCCAAAATGGAACCTCTCTTTAGTTTTAGAACAACTTTGTTTTTGAATGAATAAAATGATTGGCAATGAGCCTATTTACATTAATCCTGAAGTTAATGATGTTTAAACTAATTGTAGATTTTACTCTTCCATTATTTTTGTCACATTTATTATTTGACACTCTTAAGCAAATTTATTTCAAACGTCTGGTTTAGAGGAGGGATTTTGGAAATCTAGTCAACATAATTTAAACTAACCACTGTGAGAGTGTGGGTGGGTAGGTGGAGGGGAATGTGTTAATTCCAATGTTTCATCAAAGAATAGTTTAATTTTAAACTTGTTATTTGTAACAAGATGCATATGTTCTTTCTGGCAGTCCTACAGGGAAGCGAGGCATCCACGTCAGCCGCGTGGTTTGCCAGCGCACTGCGGGAACGATCCTTCGGTGTGTGAGGCTGTGACCTCTCATTGTCTTGCTAGTTAAGAACATGAGTGTTCTTGCTGAGCATCGAAGCTGACTGGTGGCTAATGCACACACATTCTGTCACTCACATTGCCGGCGGTAACCAGCTCCTGCTTGGAGTGAGGCTCAGTTGGCTCCTTCATTCTGTGATATGAACAGAAAGAGCTCTTCGCTCAGGGCGGGAGCAGCAGACGTTTTCACTGAATCCTAGTGGGCAGGCTGCTGTGCACTTTGTCCTGGAGACAATTTATTGTCTGATAATCCAAATAATGGAGCCATGCTTATCCACTGCGTAAGTTTTAGGTTCTTGCCTCATATATGTCTTACTTATCTTTAAAAAATGCACTTGTAAATGGGAATAAGCATTTCAGTATTTGAGGAGGAGGGTTAACAACATTTGATAATTGAATTTTCTTATAGTTAGTAGTATTTTAAATTTTGCTGCCTTAAAAATTAAGGCTCTCTTATACTTCTCTCGAGAAGCAGAGATTTTTAAGTATTACACATGTGAATAGTAAGTGTTTTTAAGTTAAAATTTAAGTATTGTTACTTTTTCTTAAGTGTTAGTACTTTTAATAAAAAGGTACATTTTTTCAGTATAACAATTGCCATGACGTTTAGAGAAGTGATTGCCGAGGTCTCTTGCTATCCAGTCTCACAGAAGATTTTCAGGATTGAAGAGCGCTATGTGATCCTAGTCAGCACTAGTTAGGTTTGTAAAATATGAAACTAAATTGGGACAATAGTGTCTCGGCCCGGAATTTGCGCAGTGCTCGGTGCAACCTGGCAGCAGTCCCTGTGGACAGCAGAGCTGTCCTGGGACCGAAGTGTCCGTGAGGGTGTTGCTCTTTGCCTGGTATTTCATCTCAGGGCTTGACCCTGAGTCTCAAGATACTAAGTTGATTCCACTGAGAAGTTCTAGTGAGAGCACTTTCCAGAATATTGTTCCCAGATGTGTGTTCCATTCTCCCGCCAGGTGCATCCTGCCAACTATATTCACACATGGCAGTGTGGTCCCAACGTGGTCAGGTACCAGGAGTGCTGATCACTTTAGCTCACACCGGTGGTTTCCAAAGTGGAGACTGGGCCCCAGGAATTCACAAAGGAAGACTTGGGCCATGTGAACAAACCAGGAGAACTTGCATTTGCCTTTATTGTTGTTTTGTTTGTTTGTTTTTTGTTTGTTTTTTTTAGCTAAGTCTTCGTGTGCGATATGTCTGCCAGTGAATAGCATCATTTGCAAATAATTACACCCACATGTTGGGTCTATGTGCTCTCACTTTGTTTTGCTAATGGTTGATGTCTGATAAGAAGGTTCAGACTAGGCAGGGCTCCGAGGAGTGTCCGGCAAGGATTCTGTCTGTGCCCTCCCAGCTCCTCCAGCAGCGAGTGTCACGCTACGTGAGATTTGCGCATCTGTGTGCTTTTCTTACAGAAAGAGCCCCGGCTCCCCTAGGTTCTCAAAGGCTTCTTTGGCCCCGAAGGTCACATGTCTCTGGGCTGAAACCAGTGACGCTTGTTTGGACGGACTCAATCTTGTTTACAGATGCCTTCTTAGGTTAAATTATAGGGTATTCTATATTTTTATTAAAAAATAAAATATATAATTAGACACGTATTCCTTTTAACAAGTAAAGTTTCACCAAGACTTCTGAGGATCTGCAGCCCCGGCTGTTGGCATGGTCTCGTGGTGTGGGGCCGTGCAGCACCCCTGGCTGGACTCTGGGTCCCCGTTTCCTTTAGAAAGATGTTGTTGTATGCCTTCATTAGTCTTCCAGCTTCTTAAAAGGTTTAGTACATTGTTGTCTCTCAAAGCCAAAGTCATTGGCGCTGGGCAGAAGTGACTGCACAAGAGCTGCTTTGGAAACTTCCTGTTTGGTGTGGAGTTTCCTGCTGTCTCTGTGGCTGCTTCTGTGGAGCCTGCCCGGGGCAGGCGATGGGATTGCATTGGGATGGGGATGAGAGTTAAGTCTGAAAGTTGGCTGACAAGGTGAAGTGGAGTTTAGTCAAAGTCATTCTTGAAACCCTTAGAGCACTCATAAAACAAAGGTTTTGATTTATAGTGCTTTGTGGTTACATTTTTATATGACCCCCTGTAGCTCTTTAAGTTCTTCCTTGGGAGATGGCAACTGTTTACCAAGGGTCAGATAATCTTACCATTCACACATCCTTTCCCGTAAGTATGGCCAGGGCCCATGCTCATCGACGCGGGCTATTTAAATTACTGCTTTCATAAGCGTGTACAGGTGAGTTAAGTATGACAACCATGCTCGTTTCCAGCTGTGCCATTTTATTCGCCAAGCCTGTAGCACCTGATTCCCACGAATGGTGCTTCCTGAAGAGGAATCCCCTGTGCTTAGTAATGTATGTAGTAAGCATTGGGTGTGCTTCCTGAAGAGGAATCCCCTGTGCTTAGTAATGTATGTAGTAAGCATTGGGTGTGCGCAGGGCTTTGCTTTGGTATTGGGGCCACCGGAACCAGAAAGACAAGCCCCTGCTCCACATCCAGTGGTAAAGAAGGCGGGAGAGCAGCCAGAGGAGGCACCGCTGTTCCAGGTCACGTGTGCGATGGAGAAACAGGATTTGAGTAGAGGACATGGAGGGGCAGATGCCCTTTCCAAGAAATGGACACGCGGGGAGGGGGAAGGGAGGGTTGTCAGGTGTCTTTTTCCACCAGACCCTGTTTCCTGGGTTAGTGTGCACCCCCCCCCCAATCCTTACTCTCCTCTGCGCCCCCTCCCACCCCAGCAGCAGGGCAGTTCTGACAGTGTGAGCGTGACCTCGGTGTGACCTCGTTGTGAGTGGCACATGGGGAGCAGGCGGGGCGGATGGTCTGGTTCCACAGGCATCATCACTGACAGAAATGGGGAGGGCCAAGGAACTGGCTCAGATGGGCGCTTTATTCTGTGATGTCTGAATGCATCGTACCTGATTTTAAGGGCTGTTTGTTTTTAACAGGAATCACTAGATTCGATCTTCTGGGAGACTTCGGAAGGTTTAACTGGCTGGGAAATTTCTACATTGTGTTATCCTACAATCTGCTTTTCGCTGTGGTGACCACACTGTGTCTGGTCAGAAAATTCACCTCCGCGGTCCGGGAAGAGCTCCTCAAGGCCCTAGGTAATGCGCAGGTGCGACGTGGTTCCCTCCTGCTGGTTAGGAATGCCGGGAGAGTTAGTTTTCCGTTTCTCTCATTTTTCCAAATGTGAGCGCTCAGAGATCACAGTCCTGACCCTGTGAAATCTCCCCAGGAAGCGCACCCTCCTCACCGGCAAGGCCCCCTCTCTGAGGACGGAGGGTCAGAACAGGCATCGTCCTCGGGGGCTGAGCTCGTCCTGCGAGGTGTCTGCTCTGCGCAGTGAGCTCACAGGGCAGGGAAAGCCTGTTCTCCATTCCTGGGAGGAGGCTCCTGACCCTGTTCCGTGGCCACTCGCACGGGCAGTGGGAGGGTGTAAGTGTGCCCCGGAATGTATTTGTCCTCTCACGGCAGCAATGACACAGTACGACCCAGCCTTCAGATGTGGGCGCCCAGGGTAATGGAAAGGACCACACGTCAGGCCCCCGGGTGCGGGCATGAGCCTGTAGCACGCAGGGAGAGGGCAGATGGTGGGCGATCCTGACGGAGCTCACCCCCCTGCCCTGCAGCACTCAGGCTTGCACTCCATGCTCCATGTGCTCCCAGCTCCTGGACAGCGGCCCGATGCTGGCACTGAGGCCTGCGCTCAGGTAACAGACCATGAGCGACAGCTTGGCTCACCGGGGCTTCCCAGCCCAGGCACTGAAGGGTGATCCTTGGGCCCGGCGGGCATGGCTCAGTGGAAGAACGTGAACCTAGGAAGCAGGAGGCCAGGGTTCCATTCCCGTCAGGCACATGCCTGGTGTGGGCTCCATCCCCAGTGTGGGGCTTGTAGGAGGCAGCTGATCAGTAATTCATCATTGATGTTTCCATCTCTCTCCCTTCTCTCAATTCAATAAAGAAAAAAATACACATATTTTAAATAAAGAAAGGGTGACCTTGGGGAAGGAGAAAAGATTTCAGATTGTTTGTGCTTTGCTTTATATAACCCTGTAGGGAGGTAGGGAGGTGGCTGATGGGATATTGGCCCGAAAGGGGAAAGTTGTGCCTCACGTCAGCGGAGCCCAGAAAGCGGACAGGTCCCTGCCAGCTGCGGGTTCTGGCTGTGGGTCTGCACGGCATGGGACTGGGCATTCCGCTGGCAGTGTGCAGCTCGCTCAGCTCCACGGCACCTCTGCCACAGGCGGCTGTGGCTAAGCGTGCCGCTGCGAACAGGGCCTGGACGTCCGTGAGGGTGTCCGCACACCGCCGACGCTCAGCTTAGCTACGGACGATGGCGCCATGGCGGCTTCTGCACAAGGCAGACACTGGTTCCTTCAAACCCCAGCCGGCGGCACCCATGTTTCAGAAGGAACCCCACCCAGGAGGGCCAGTTCTGTCCCCTCCCACGGTGCAGGGTTCTGAGTGGGGTTCCAAGGAGGTGGCGGCTCAGTGGCACCGGTTGCTGTGACTGACATCAATACTTTCTATTCTCTGAGATACCTTTCTTCAACTTGTTGCTTTGCTATTTCTTTCTCTTTTCATTTGGGTAATGTTTTCCATTGCCTTTCTTTTTAAATGCATGCTTCATATTTTGCTGTATCTGTCCATGTGTTTTCCTGTGTTCTTCATATGTGTGTATTTTGAGACACAAATAGATGATGCTTATGTGGGATTGGGCTCCCTGGGAGGCCCCTTGGGTAGGAACAGTCTTGCAGGAGGATCAGTGCTGAGGGGTGGGTGAAGAGGGTAAGGGGACCTTGCAGAGGAGGCAGCTGCCTGCGCCTCCGCACAAGCCCTGCTGCCTCCAGGGGGTGCTGTGCTTGCCACAGGGCTGGCCGGCCCTGGTGGAAGAGAGACCCCGTGGAGGTGTCCGCAGCACCTTCCCTCCTGTTAGTGCCCTGCTGCCCCCACCCGCCTCGGGCAGAGCCTCCTCTCACCGTCTCTTCTCCCTGCAGGGCTCCATAAGCTGCACTTATCCAGGGCGCCCCGGGAGTCGGACGCCGCCAAGCCGTCCGCCAACGGGCACCAGAAGGTCCTGTGAGCCGCTCACACAGTGCAGACGCCGAGTGGCTCGGACATTCCCGTCCCACGCTCACTTTCTAATTGTGTCCTGGGAACCTGCCACGGGTGCCAGCCCACACCCCCGCCTGCTCCGTGGGGACGGCCACCAGGAGGCAGCCAGAAAGCTAGGGCCTCCGAGGACTTGCCCCGCCAGGACCTGCACACGCAGAGGCTGCTGGTGGCACCTGGTGCTGGGACAGGAGGTGCCAAGGGCGCCGGGCGAGGCCAGGGCGTGCACCGGTGCCGGAAGGTCTGCCTGGGACGTGGGAGTTGCGTGGCACCCGTGATATTTCCCACGTCCTTAATGCAGGACAAAGCACACTTCAGATTTAGTCACAGAGAGTCCGAGGAACACCGGGAACTCACCCCCACGCCTGGCCAGCCCTGCGCCACCAAGGTGGTAGGGAGTGCCAGCCGGCTCCAAGTTCATGGCCGGTCACTGTCTCCTCTCCTGGCGCAGCTGCCAGTGTGAGATCCTGGCAGCGCTTTCCTCACAGGCTGTATGACTCCATTTTTAAGCCCCTTTTCTAAACTCCACTCCTCGTGCTCCTGTGTCCATCCTAAACTCAGCACTCTGGGTAGAAGCCAGTTTCTTTTGCCGCCTCAGGCTTCACTACTTTTGCCATTTAAACCTCAAACCTGAAAACGCACAGCATCTGGTTCCGGTGTAAGAAGAGTTTGGCCGAGTATCTGATCTGCTAGCCACTCAATTGTTAAGCTGTAAATAATTCTCGGGTCCTGTCGTGGCCCCACATCCACTGAATAAAGTCTCCCCCAGGAGACTGAGTTCTGTCAGTCAAGCGTGCCCACACAGCCCTAAATCCAGTCTCTACATGTCTCTACATACACAGGTATGTTCACATGTCTGTAAATACGTACATATATTCATATGCACTGTGTGTGCAATGAGCCATCTATGCAGGCAACAGTAAAGTAACTTTTTTCTCAGATGGTTGCATTTAAAGCTTTTTTGGGGGGGAGAAATGATGAAAACCAGGCTGTGTGTATTGGACATCAAAACATTTCCACTGAGAGTCAAAATAAGAAAAATGAATGTGTGTTTGCAAGCTCCACTGACAGGGCCTGCCCTCCGTGTACACCACCTGCCTTTGGAGCCTCGTGAGATGCAGGCCCCTAACAAACTGAGGACTGAACAGCACCGGCCTCGTGGCTGCCGGCGGCGCGCCCAGGAGGCGCAGCAGGCCTGCTGCCTGCACCCTGCACCCTGTGTGGGCAGCGGTGCCAGCGGTGGCTTTCTCGGGAACGTGTGGGAGCCGGCCCCGGGCAGACGGCCACGGAAGAAGACACGCTTCCTTCAGTAGAGGGGTGCTGCCCAGGACCAGTCCAGGCACATCCCGGCAGAGTTCTGGGTACGTGCGAGACGGCCGACGGTCTTTCCGTGTTTGAGCACTTCTCTCTGAAGACTGAGCCCCCCGCCGGGCCTCCCAGGGCAGCTGCTGCGGACACCCACACACAGGCCCTGCCCGGTCGCAGCCATGAGGACTCTGCAGGCTGGACACGTGGCCTGCAACGGGCCTGCAGGGACCTGTCAGTGAGGACTGGCCAAGGCCAGCAGCTGTCCCCAAAGTGGCACTGCCCCTCGTGACCACAGGCCTCCCCATTCCTACCTCCTGCGTCTTTTCTGAAGGCATTAGGCCTGGGGGTACAGGTTTCTTGAGGAGACTCGGCCAAGTCCGGTCATTAATTGGTTGTACATATTTAGATAAAATATTTTAAAATTATAAAATTACAGATGATAACTTACATAATGATTTTCCAACCTATTTCTTAGATTTAATGTTTTCTTAGCTTTCTGAACATTCTCTCTAAACTAGATCTGTTTTAAGTAAATGCACACACACTCCCATTAGCACTCAGTGCACAGTGGGTGATGGGTGGGATGGAACCTTCCTGTGGTCCTGATGCCCAGGTGGTTAAAGGTGCGTGCACACCTGGTCTTTGGGGCTTCCTGCCTGGCCCTCGGTCCTCGGCCCCCCGGCCCCCCGGCCTCCCGGCGCCCCCGCCGTGCCCTGCTCTCGCTGTCCTCGCTGTGCTGTGCTGGTGGAGCAGGCGGGCGGGCGGGCGGGGCCGGTGCCGCCGTTTGCAGGGGCGCCTTTGGTCTCCCCGAGTGCAGGCCCAGGCCCCGCTGGCCTCACCACCTCCCATCATAGGTTCAGAGTCCTCAAGGGGCAGGTGCTCACAGCCGCTGGCCTCGGGGACGGGTGCCGAAGGATGGGGAAGTGGCAGCAGCCGGCCTCAGTGTGCTCGGCTCGTCTCAGCCAAGGCCCCGGGTTCCAGAACGTGCTGCCAGACGCCCAGCAGCGCTGCCAGGCCAGGGGACAGGAAGTTGGGTTCTAAAATGACCTCGTGCTTTAAAATAGTGATAACAAGAACACTCCCAGCAGCAGCCATGGGTGCTCCTGACGCCAGGCTTTGCTTTAGTGCGTTACTTGTGTGACTGCATTTACAGGTGTCATTCATTAAACCCTGTTGATCCTGTGAGTTTCGTACTGTTAGTAACAGTCTCATCCCCACCTTAAGGTGGGGAAGCTAAAGCACAGAGGTCAGGTAGCCTGCCCAGGCCCCAGGCTTCAGAAACCCGGGCGGCGCCGAGCCCCGCCCTCATCCACCACATACATCGCCCTCAGTCTTCCTCCCACAGACAGCCGAGATGTCCTCCCCTCCCGGCCCGGGATGACAGCCCCTTCGACCTCCAAACTGCGTCACTCCTCTACCGAGAGGCGGGGCTCAGACTCGTCCCAGCGGTCTTGATGGGGACAATCAGGTAGAGAACACGTGGGAGATATTGGGCCTTAAGAACACGACTCGATCGCCTTGGAAGGAATTGTGAGAAACCCTCACCTGTCTGAATCCAAGTAACGGACTCGGAGACAGAAGTATGGCAAAATGAGACTTAATAAGTTCTCAAGAGCGCGTGTCATCCAGTTGTGTAGGCACACCTGGGGCAGCGAACACAGCCTGTTTGTTCAGTCCCTCCTCTTGGTCCTCATTGGCTGAGTACTATGGGGTCACCTGTTTCCTCATCCGTCGCCTAGGTCTTGCTGTCTCCCATTGGGCCATTTAAAACAATTGGGTGGGACATTTCTAGTTGCCCCCACATCCCCCTGTCTAGCTGAGGCAGGTACCCTGGGGGTTTCTACCATGATGCTGGCTGGCTACAGTTCTTTGTTCTTTTAATTTTTATTTTTAATATATTTTATTGATTTTTTTTTTTTTTTTTTACAGAGAGGAAGGGAGGATAGAGAGTTAGAAACATTGATGAGAGAGAAACATTGACCAGTTGCCTCCTGCACACTCCCCACTGGGGATGTGCCCGCAACCAAGGTACATGCCCTTGACTGGAATCGAACCCAGGACCTTTCAGTCCGCAGGCCGACGCTCTATCCACTGAGCCAAACCGGTTTCAGCTAGTTTTTTGTTCTTATATCCTCTTCCCTCCTGCCTACGTTCTGTTTCCACACTGGAGAGGGGTCATGGAGGCCCATTTCCTACAGAAAGAGGCGGTTTGGGAAGTTCTCTCTGGCTCCCCGTTCAGCGCACAGGCCCAGGTCTGGGCACCTGCAGCCCCAGGGGGCGGTGGAGGCCTGGATTTCCCGTTTCCTTGTCCCCCCCCCCCCCCCCCCCCCCCGCCGTGCAAAGCGGCTGTGTAGACCCCGGGCTGTGAGGAGGACCAGGAAGAGTGGCCACAGCCCCGCACTCAGCTCCAAGGGCAGAAATGGGATGCAGGAGGCTGGCATGTCGACAGCATCTTACACGGACACCCGCTCGGCGTGGCCCATGCAACTGAGCTCAGACGCTCGATGAGTGTCAGCTGTTACTTGAAAAGTTTATTTAAATATTTTAATTCCTCAGCCTTTCTATGACAATGTCGTGATCGGCTGTAGCAGCTCCTATAAAGGACTGCAGCCTTTGAACTTTGAACATGGGCTTCATGGCGACAGCTGACAGCATTTAGAAGCCTTTAGATGTCGTGAGCGTTGGACTTCGGTGTTGCAGAACATTGCTTCACAAAGCCCTGTAGTGTGGATGGGAAATATTTGTTGGGTGTGTTGTAAATATTTTCCTTGTTATTTTTTAACTTTATTTTTATTGTTGACACTATTACAGGAGTTCCCATTCCCACCCTGTGTTTTTGCCTGTAAGGAAATTTAAAAATTTGAAGCTACTCCATGGTTAGGAAGAATCCTCCTGCTTCCTATCTCACTGCTTAACTGAGACGTGACACACACACACACACCCCCCCCGTCCCCCCCGAGGTGCTCTCAAGCGCAAGTCGCTGGTGCTCAGGGTCCTCTCAGGCCGAGCGCACCCGTGGGTCGGTCTGTCTGTCTGTCTGTCTGTCAGAAGGCTCACACAGTCCCGTTTCTCCTCCCTCACCGTCGGTCACCTGGTGGCCACCGCGGAAGCAGAGCCAGTGCCAGAGCCCCAGGACCTGGACAGGGGGTCCCGGAGCTGGGGCACCCCGGGGCTCTGCCAGAGGAAGCACCGGGCATGGGCCTCCGGCGTGGCCCTCACCGCACCCGCTCCATCAGAGAGGCGGGACGCCGCCCCGAGGCCGCGGGCTCAGCCTGGCCGCGCAGGGCCCCACCGCCACCCACCCGTGAGGGACACGGAGCCTCTGGCCCCGAGGCTGCACGCGGCGGCACCAGCAGGAGCCCCGTTCGGGCGGTTCTGTGGGCGCGGCCTGAGCGGCAGGAAGCACTGCGGGGGCCTGGGCCGGGGCGCCCGCGGACGGCGGAGCAGGTGCGGGATGGAGCCTCGGGCGGGTGCAGGGCGCTCTGCCCACAGGCTGCCCCTCTGGCCCAGCACCTCCATCACTGAGAGGAGCCACTCTGCTGCCACCGCCTCGCTTTAATCGGGGCGCCGGTGCAGAGACCCACGTCCCGCAGCCCAGGAGCCGCAAGTTCGGGCCGCGTCACGTGCAGTGTGCCCTGCGGAACCTCAGATCGCCAGCCCCACGCGGCGGGGTGCGGGGTGGGGGGCATGTGCTTGTGGCAGCACCAGCTCAGCACCTGAAGCAAACGGAATTACTGTCAAACGGGCACAGGCAGCAGCGCCAGGTGTAAACAGCGATTCCTCAGTCGCTCGGAGATGGTGCCGGCGGTGGGTTTAAACAGAACCGCTCTCCTTGGGGCCCGGCTCTCCCGGTCACTGACGGCCTCCGCCTGGCGTGGTCCCTGAGCCATCGGAGGGGCAGTGTCTGCACCGCCCCTCTGCTCAGTGCTCAGCTCCAGTCCTCAGGCCTGCGGTGGGGGAGCCTGCGGAGGGGATGGGACTCCCCCCACAGTCCTGGCTGCAGGAGACTACCTGAGCCCTCGGGGTTTGCTGCCTCCCTCCCATGGCCAGCCCAGGCCAGCCCCCGACTTCCTGCAGCTGGTGCTTGCTGGTCCAGTCCTGGTGGAAGGAACAGAGGTTTGGGCAGCGCAGAGCCTGGGGAAGCTGGAGACGGGGCTCAGGGAGCCCAGGAACAGAGCCCCGCGCCTCACCGGTGACACGGCCTCCCTGACCTCCATCTATATCCCAGGGTGGGGGCAGTGGACTGGCTGGGCCTTCAAAGGGGATGGTGGGCCAGTGCCCACTTCCCCTGGCTCTGCTGGGCACACCATGGCCCGTCTCCCCTGGACGCTCGAGCTCTGGTCCCGGTGGTAGGAATCAGTCCAGAGAAGTGAGGCGGGTGCTGGCGTTTTAAGAGGATGAGACAGTAATTAGCAGGCTGTGTCTCCAGCATTCTGTCCCTTTTGGCACCGTTGACAGGTGCACCCTTGCCAACCTGTGCACCACGGGCTCGCTGGCTCCCCGTGGAGACGGGCAGGTAGATAGGCTGCCGGAGAGGAAGGGGCACTTCTGTTCTGAGCAACCCTGGCCAGGCCTCTTGGCACAAGTCAGCAGCTACAGAACCTCAGAAACTCAAGTTAGATCCGTCCCTCTCCTGTTTCAACTGGCTAAATGCATGAATCTGGCATGTTCTTTTAACAGTAAAGAAGGACACAGCTTTTAAAATAGAGTTATATTTCCTATGCACAACTGCTAAGGGTCCTTCCCTTAACCCAAACCCCCACAATTTGTCCGAAGTTAAGGCAGATGCTGCCCCCGGACGGCGCAGCTTTTCCCTGACCATGAACTTCAACTTGGAAGAATTTTCTTCTGGTAGCAAGCGCGGCAGAGGGGGCAGGCGTGGAAGGGCGAGCTGTCTCCCAGGGAGAACTGCTCCAGGGCCAGCAGGCATGCGTGGTGGAACATGTGGGAGCAGGACAGGAGCACGGTCCTCCGGGGGCACGGGCCGCTCCCCGCCAGCGGTGCCAGGCAGATGGAGCACTCGGCGGCCTCCCGCTGCAGGGCCTGCAACACAGAGGGAGCGCCGTCAGGTCGGCCCATCCGGGTTCGGGGAGACTGAGGTCCGAGAGACAGGCGTCTGCTCACATGAATGAGTCTCATCCTGTGGTAACATAACACCAAACATCCTGTCACTCCTGTGAAAACGAAATGGGGTCGGACCTGCCTGTGGTAAGACATTTAGAAACAAAATCCTTTATAAAATACTGAGCACCGATAATACAGATATAATTTTAATTAAGCCATAGAAAGGTCTTTTTCAGAAAACAACTATGTAACTGTTAAATATTATGAATGTTCTTGTTTTTATGACATTCAAGTAAGGTTTTCCTCCGCTGGATCCTCAGTGGCCCTTTCTCCCGCGGGCCCTGAAGCCCCAGGCGGAGCACGGGGAGCGGTGAAAACGCAGCACCCGCGGTCTGCTCCCTTTGGTTTTTCCTCTGTTGGCATCATCAAAGCAGAACTTCAGACAGAGGGCCTGGCAGTCACCCAGAGCAGGTGTGTGTGTGTGTCTGTGAAGGTCAGGTCCCTAGGCCTCCCTCCGAGGTTGCCACCCCCGGTGGAGGGCCTACCTGTGCCTGGATCTGCTGCCAGTCGTTGTCCGTGAGCCTGCGGCCACACTGCCCGTCCAGCTGCTGCAGGACGCTGCGGTTGACGGCCAGGCAGTGGTCGATCTCAGCGAAGAGCTCGTCTATGTCCGTGTGGTAGGAGCAGAGCATGCGCTGGCTGATCTCTGTGAACTGGAAACAGGTGACTCGGTGGCGGTGGCCGGTAGTTGGCTCCCCTCAGGCCTCTGCCTTTGGGGGAACGGACATCTGGCTGGCTGTCTAACTCCTTGTCCAGGGGATCTTTTTGGTAACCCCTAGGCCTGAATTACCTGGACAAGTTAGGCAGCCAAATTTCTTAACAGCTGATGGAATCGATTCATGGATGTCTGCCTGGCCCTTTGCCACAGAGCACAGACATGGGTGGCATTTTACATTTCACCTCAAATGTTTAAATAGCTTGTTTGACAATAGTGTGAGGAGGTGCAGTCTCTAGTGCTCCGCACGCTCAGTTCTTTCTTTACGGCACTATGGTCTTCACATGAAAAGATTTAGAGAAGCTTGGCCACCTTGTGACCAAGAATTTAATTGGGTGTTTCTGGCTGATTGTGGAACAGCACGCTATCTCCTCCTGCTGGCAGAAACCGGAATTGCAAGCATGAAGCAAAGGGATCGCAGGCCTGGCTACAGTGTGCATTTGGATTAGTGAAGTGGAATGTTTCTGGATAGTGTGGGGAATGGACTCAGGGGTGACTGCCTGCTCCGTGTGTGCCATACCAGGGTAACGGCTGCCAATGCAAAGTAGCATAACCTGACATCCTTCAGTGTCTTGGGGACTCTGTTTGGCCATGCACCACAATCACTATGTGAATCTCCCTGATCTCTGTGAGTTTTAAAATATATATATATTTTTTATTGATTTCAGAGAGGAAGGGGGAGAGAGATAGAAACATGATGAAAGAGAGTCATTGGTCGGCTGCCTCCTGCATACCCTTCCCACCCCCACTGGGGATTGAGCTCAAAACCTGCGCATGTGCCTTGACCAGGAATGGAACCGTGATCTCTTGGTTCATAGTTCGACTCCCAACCACTGAGCCATGCCTGTTGGGTCTGTGAATTTTTGTTGTTGTTGTTAATCCTCACCTGAGGATATTTTTCATTAATATTTAGAGTGTGAAAGGGAGAAAGGAAGTGGGAGAGAGAAATGTTGATTTGAGAGACACACACCAACTGGTTGCCTCCTGACTGGGGGGTGGAAGGGGGCAGAGAGCAAACCTGCAACCCAGTTCCATGCCCTTGACTGGGAATCAAACCCAGGTCCTTTCGGTTCTTGGGCAGATGCTTCAACTACTGAGCAACATCGTCCAGGGCCCTGAATTTTAAAAAAATTGATTCTTTTGAGAGAGAGAAAGTGAGAGAGAGAGAGAGGAGAGAGGAACATTGACTTGTTTCACTTATTTATCCATCCACTGGTTCATTCTTGTCTGTGCCCTGACTGGGGATCAAACCTGCAATCTTGCGTTTTGGGACGATGCTCTAACTAGCGGTGCTACCTGGCCGGGGCATCTTTGTGAATTTTAATCTCCAGAATTAGGAACTATCCACCCTTCTGTAAACACCCTTCCATCAAGATGCCATCAACTCCTTTTTCAAAAGGTGAAGTCCTGTAGTTATTGGTTTATTAGGAATTTAATGTCTTCAACTTTAGTAGCCTTTAAATGAACGCAGTGATTGTTTTTGTTGGTGTTTTGGTTACAGGTGTACATGTTGCAGGTGGTTTGCCCATTTTCCCTTGAGTCCTGCGGGGTTTTTCAGGAGGCGATGATGAGGTGATGAAGGCCAGTCTCAGGCAGCTGCAGAGGAGGAGCAGGGTCACGGCTTCAGTTCAGCTGTGACGGCCTGGAGTCTCAGGGGCAGAGGACAGACTCACTGCTGAGCGTGTCTTATGAAGAAATACTGGGAAGAGAGGGGCACATGGGCGGGAGGGGTGGGGAGGAAGGAGGAAAGGGGGCCGGCATAGGGTGCCAGAGGCTAAATAAATGCAAAAAAATCCACTGGAAGGCCAACGAACTTTTTCAGCAGGACTGAAAAATCAGCCCTACTGTGGGCTCAATGACTGAAGGCAATTCCCTAACCTGATAATCCTTTTACTGTTTTCCAAACTTTGCCTTTGATATGCCTGCATGCATTCCTAAAGGGCAATGTGTATTCAAGCGAATAAAAGCAGATGGACAGAGGAGTTTCCAGCGAGCTTCTCCACTAGAGGGAAGTTTCCGCCTGGCCCCCATGCCTTCTACATTCATTTCTTTCTTTAAGTTTTTATTGTTCATATTATTACAAATGTTCCTTCCCCTCCCCCCACCATTGCTCTCCTCCACCAGGTTCCCACCCCACCCTCTGCCCTTTCCCCACTCCCCATTGTCCTCATCCATAGGTGACAGTTTATGTTCAGTCTCTTCCCACACCCCCCTCTCCCCTTTTCCCCAAGAATCGTCAGTTTATTCCCCTTCCATACCTCTGATTCTATTATATTCAACAGTTACTATTGTTCATCAGATTTTTTTAAAATTTCCTTGGTTTTTAGATTCACTTGTTGATAGTTACGTATTTGTTGTTCATAATTTTTATCTTTATTTACTTTCTCTTCTGAAAGAACCCCCTTCAGCAATTCATATAATTCTGGTTTGGCGTTGATGAACTCCTTTGGTGTTGATGTAGCTTTTTATTTATTTATTAGTGAAGCTCTTTATCTGACCTTCGATTCTGAGAGATAGCTTTGCTGGATAGATTATCTTTGGCTGTAGGTTCTTACTATTCATCACCTTGAATATTTCTTGCCATTCCCGTCTGGCCTGCATGGTTTCTGTTGAGAAGTCAGCAGACAATCGTATAGGTGCTCCTTTACTACCTTCTTTGCTCTTGTTGCTTTTAATATTCTCTCTTTGTCTTTTGCTCTTGGAATTTTAATTATGATGTGTGTTGGTGTGGTCCTCTTTGGATTCCTTTTGTTCAGAGTTCTGTGCGCTTCCTGGACTTTCACCAGGTGGGGGAAGTTTTCTGTTACTATTTCTTTCAGTATGTTTTCGATATCTTGCTCTCTCTCATCTTCTGGGACCCCCATAATTCTGATGTTGGTTCGCTTGAAGTTGTCCCAGAGGTTTCTTACATTATCTTCAATTTTCTGGATTCTCTTGCCTTCTAGCTTCTGTGGGGAAGTGTCTTCTGGCTCTTTATGTTCCAAATCTTTGACTTGATTCTTGCGATCTTCCCTTCTGTTTTTAGGACTCTGTATAATATTTTTTTATTTCAGACAATGTATTCTTTATTTCTTGTTGATCCCTTATCATTTCTTGTTGATCCCTTATCATTTCTTGTTGATTCCTTATTAATTCTAGTTGATCTCTTTTCATATCCTCATAGGTCTTATCCATCTTTTCTAGGAAATTCTTGAAAAACCTTATAAGCGTAGGTTTGAACTCTATATCCAGTCGCTTTTTGTCCTCCATTTCTTTCGTTAGTGATCTATTTTGCTGTCGCATTTCACAGCTACAGATGGGGCGGGGTTTCAGGGTGGAGCCTACAGCCTTGGCTTCCATCAGCCCCGCCCTATGCGGCTCCTGGGTCTCAGGGTTCTTCAGTACTCGCCGCAAAGCGCCTCTGAGAGAAAGGTGCCCTCGATTTTCGCCTGCTGCCAAATAGTCTATGCTCTTCCCCAATGAGCCCGGTATTGGGGTTCAGTCAGTTGGAAGTGGAGTTGGAGGTGGCATTCAGAGCAGCCTGGAGCCCCTGTCTCCTTCCCGCCAGGGCACTCCCACGGCACAGCCGACCGTCCCTTCTCTGCAGGCAATGTGCGCGTCTCCGGGACCTCCTTTCACCGCTTCCCCCGGGTTCCGCCTTTTAGCCCAGCTCCCTATGGATGAGTCTGGGTCCCCGGGGTCTGGCCTAGAACTGGGGTTCAGTGCTGTCAGATCTGGGGTTCAGCACAGTCCGGAGCTTTTATCTCCTTCCCGCTAGGGAATGCCAACCAGGCACTCAGCCGCCCTCCTCTCTGGCTCCGTCCTCTCCGCGCGCGCCGCGTGTCTCGGTACCTTAGGCTTTTGCAGCTCCTCCGCGCTTCCATTTGGTTTTCTCTTTGCTTCTCGTTGTAGAATTTCCAGTCAGTTGACTTTCCTGTAGTTCTGGGTAATGTCCATTTTATATTTTAGTTGTATTTTATTGAAATTGTTGTGTGCGGCTACGGCTAGATGTTTACCTGGGCGCAGCCGTCTTGGATCAGATCCTACATTCATTTCTTGTCTAGTTTTTCATTTGTGGGTGACCCCGTCTTCAGATCCTGAACCCTGGCTGTAAATGGATGTGGCATAGGGTTTGGGGGGTAGGATTGTATTTGATTTATTTTTATCTCCCAATCATCTCAAAGTGGTGTATGATATACTGAGGGGAAAAACTTCTTAGTGTAACTATTTTAAGAACTTTCTAGCTACTCTAGGTGGGCACTGCCCAACAGAAATGTAACCTGGAATCTTAAAATTTCTAGGGGCTGGATTTTAAAGGTTGAAATTAATTTTAACAATATATTTTATTTAACCCAACATATCCAAAATATTGTCATTTCAAAATGTATCAATTGAATAATCTATTAAAGAAATATTTTACATTCTTTTTCCTAGCCTGGCTCTGAAATCCCATGTGGACTGCATTTTCATTCCATCTGAACTCAGGGGGCCTCCCTCCTGGCTAGTCTCGGTCGCAGGGGAACACTCTGTGGTGTGGAGGGCGGCGCCGGGTGGCCCACACCTTGGTCTCTTCCTTGTCCTCCCCCAGCACTGAGCGGCCCACAGAAGTTAGCATCTCACCCAGGCGCCACATTTCTGGCCTCCCGTGCTGGATGGAGCCACATGGCTCTTCCGAATGGAAGTGGGTGTCGGGAGAACACATAGGGCTCCAAGGCCCAGGTGATGGGGACACAGGACAGAGGGCTAGTGTGCCCGCTGCACTCCGGCCAGAGCTTCCATTTTCAGTCAATGAGTTAGGGGTTGCTCCTTCTAGCAATAGGGGTGCAGATTCCTAGTGAACCTGTGTCTCGGGGAACTGGCTGATGAAGGAACTAGGCCCAGCGGAACCTTGCAGACGGTTAGACGTGTGATGTGGGGGCATACATTCCATGGAGTTGGGCTTCGCACCTTCCACTCGGTCCCGTGCCGCTGAAGGAGGAGATGGCTGGGAGGGCGCTGCTTCGGCTTGTCCTTGTCTCCATGGCTCCAAGGCTCCATGGCTCCATGGCTCCATGGCGGGCCTGAGGCGGCCGCTTCAACCACGTGGGAGGACGTCAGGTCAGAGGTCAGGCCGGAGGTCAGGCCTCAGGCTGCGTGGGGCTAGGACGGGGAGGGCGGCCCAGGCGAGGCGGGTGCAAGTGGTCACATTCCCGCCTCCGGCTTAGTCCGCAGCCCCTGCCCCAGCATGGCAGCCCGGGCTCCGGTCCCTGAGCAGGTCCCTGGCCCGCGGGGGCGCCCGGGCCCGAGGCAGCCTCCCCGTCCCCTGGCCCCTGAGGCGGCCTCCCGGTTCCCTGTCCCCTGAGGCGGCCTCCCCGTTCCCTGGCCCCTGAGGCGGCCTCCCGGTCCCCTGTCCCCTGAGGCGGCCTCCCCGTCCCCTGGCCCCTGAGGCGGCCTCCCGGTTCCCTGTCCCCTGAGGCGGCCTCCCCGTCCCCTGGCCCCTGAGGCGGCCTCCCGGTCCCCTGTCCCCTGAGGCGGCCTCCCCGTCCCCTGGCCCCTGAGGCGGCCTCCCCGTCCCCTGGCCCCTGAGGCGGCCTCCCGGTCCCCTGGCCCCTGAGGCGGCCTCCCGGTCCCCTGTCCCCTGAGGCGGCCTCCCCGTCCCCTGGCCCCTGAGGCGGCCTCCCGGTTCCCTGTCCCCTGAGGCGGCCTCCCGGTCCCCTGGCCCCTGAGGCGGCCTCCCGGTTCCCAGGCCCCTGAGGCGGCCTCCCCGTCCCCTGTCCCCTGAGGCGGCCTCCCCGTCCCCTGTCCCCTGAGGCGGCCTCCCCGTCCCCTGTCCCCTGAGGCGGCCTCCCCGTCCCCTGTCCCCTGAGGCGGCCTCCCGGTTCCCTGTCCCCTGAGGCGGCCTCCCCGTCCCCTGTCCCCTGAGGCGGCCTCCCGGTCCCCTGTCCCCTGAGGCGGCCTCCCGGTCCCCTGGCCCCTGAGGCGGCCTCCCGGTCCCCTGGCCCCTGAGGCGGCCTCCGGGTTCCCTGTCCCCTGAGGCGGCCTCCCGGTTCCCTGTCCCCTGAGGCGGCCTCCCGGTCCCCTGGCCCCTGAGGCGGCCTCCCGGTTCCCAGGCCCCTGCGGCGGCCTCCCCGTCCCCTGTCCCCTGAGGCGGCCTCCCCGTCCCCTGTCCCCTGAGGCGGCCTCCCGGTCCCCTGTCCCCTGAGGCGGCCTCCCGGTCCCCTGGCCCCTGAGGCGGCCTCCCGGTCCCCTGGCCCCTGAGGCGGCCTCCCGGTCCCCTGGCCCCTGAGGCGGCCTCCGGGTTCCCTCTCCCCTGAGGCGGCCTCCCCGTCCCCTGGCCCCTGAGGCGGCCTCCCGGTTCCCTGTCCCCTGAGGCGGCCTCCCCGTCCCCTGGCCCCTGAGGCGGCCTCCCCGTCCCCTGTCCCCTGAGGCGGCCTCCCCGTCCCTGGCCCCTGAGGCGGCCTCCCGGTTCCCTGTCCCCTGAGGCGGCCTCCCCGTCCCCTGTCCCCTGAGGCGGCCTCCCCGTCCCTGGCCCCTGAGGCGGCCTCCCCGTCCCTGGCCCCTGAGGCGGCCTCCCCGTCCCTGGCCCCTGAGGCGGCCTCCCGAGGGCGCTGCTTCCCGCGCAGGCGCAGTCGGCGCACAGGCCGCTCCAGCCCCGTCCGCCCCGGCAGCACCGCCCGGTCCCCGCGGCGCAGGTGGGAGCGGGCTCTCAGGTGGTGCTCCTGTCACCACGCGTGTGACGGCGGCGCCCGCGTCCTCCCACGCCGCGGCTCTCTCCGCCTCGGCTTTCCGCGGGAAGCAGCCCGCAGGGAGCCTCCGGATGGAGCGGCACCTGGTGCGGAAGCAGCAGCCACAAATCCTCACGTGTTTTGCTTTTACTTTAGAGTATTTTCTAGCTTTTCAACCCAAACTGCCATTTTCCAGTAATTTACCAAAGTGACTACCACAGAGGGAGAGCAGAGCCCCGCCGTGTCCTCCGGCCTTTAGGGACGGCGTGGCTCCTTTGGCCACAAGGTGAGTCCCCAGGACCAGGAGACAAGGAGCAGGAGGGGCCTGGGTGCCCTGGGCCAGCTGCCCCGCCCAGATCAGTGGGAAGGAGCAGGGACTGTGGAACCCGCTCCCTGTGAGCTCGTGGCGTGGGAGTGCAGGAAAAAGAGACCTCTGTACTAATAAAAAAGACAAAACCAAAATATTTTCTAATTCTCATTGCAATATCTTTTTTGGCTAGGTTATTCCTAATTTGTAAACATTTGAAATATTTTTAGTTCTTAAAAATTATTTCTATCGTAAGTACACTGTGTCAGCCAGAGAGCATGCTTTATGCTCTTACATGGCTTACAATATGATGAATGATGTTTTGGTCAGTGCTCAGAAGTGCTCTGCTGGCCCTGCGGGAGTTTGTCCCAGCTGCAGGGGGCAGTGTCCTATGCTGTGAGCTCAGTGCCTTTGAGATCTGTCCGACCAGCACCGCAGCTCTTCCTGGTGAGTGCTGTCGGTAAGTACATATAGTCACACACTTCATTCCTGTGTTTTTGCGCATATTTCTTTTGTAGCTGCACTTATTTTTATGGGCACATTCAGTCCAACCTATAACTACCATTGACTGAGTCCGCCCTGCCCTGTCCTCTGCTTGTCCCACCGCTGCTTGGTCTTTATCTCTGCTCTTCTCCCCAGTGGACATTTGCTATCTCCGTGTTGTTTCTTCATTGCTTTGAAGGTTAGAACTGTGTGTTCTTTCAGCTGTTACCCTAGAGATGCATTCAGGATTTTGTCCTCATGCAGTGATGTCCCGAGTTAGGTCACTGCCATGCCTTAACCCTGAGACACTGCCATTCTGCACTGAGTCAGTGTCTGTTGGCTTACCCACATCTGCCACACCCCTCGCACTGTGCTCTGCGTCTCTGCACCAGCCCTCTTCCATGAAAGACACCCTTCGGGGAGGGCGTTTTGGGGGCGCTCTCCCAGCTTTTGTCTGAGACTGCTTTTCTGGTGCCTCCGCCTGACCCGATTTCCATGTGCACGTGTGCAATTCCAGACTGCCGTCCTGTCTCTGTCAGGACCCGTGACGTCCTGCTGGGTGTTCTGGCTTCTGCTGTTGCGGTTGCTCCTGGAGCGTCGTCTGCCTTTTGCTCTCCTGCTTCGAGGATTCTGCCTTCAGTGTTAGGCAGCTTCTGGACAATCCGCCGCCGTCGCCAACATTATTCCCTCTCCCTCCCCCTCCTTCCTTTCCTCCAAACTGTACTGGAGCTCCTCCTCCCTCCCCTCTTCCTCCTTGTCCTCTAAACTGTACTGGAGTTCCTTGGGCTACTTAAATTGGTATTGCCTTCTGATCTGGAAAATTCGTAGCCCTCCTGCTTCCAGCTACAGCTACTGTCCCCATGTCCTGTTTTTCTTCTCCCTCCATGCCTATTCCTCACTCAGGACCAAAGTCGGCGAAGTGCAGGCCCAGCAGGTGTCCTTGCTGGAGGCTGTCTGCTAGTTCGATTTAATTTACACATTCATGTCCACTCAGCTTTTATAACAAACAGTATCGCTTTTGCACTTGCTAACAAAGCATTAAAAACTTACATTTAGCCCTAGCTGGTTTGGCTCAGTGGATGGAGTATTGGTCTATGGACTGAGGGTCCTGGGTTTGATTCTGGTGGAAGGCACATGCCCGGGGTTGCAGGCTGGATCCCCAGTAGGGGGTGTGCAGGAGGCAGCCAATCAATGATACCCTCTCATCATTGATATTTCTCTCTCTCCCTCTCCCTTACTCTCTGAAATCAATAAAAAAAATTGTCATTTAATCCTCAATTATATGCTTTTCATTGAGAAAAAATAATAATTTCCTTTACATGTAATGGTGGCTAAAGACTACTAGCCTGGCCAGGAGGGCTCAGTGGTTGAATATTGACCTATGAACCAGGAGGTTATGGTTTGATTCCTGGTCAGGGTGGGGTGTGCAGGAGGCAGCAGATCAATGATTCTCATCATTGATGTTCTCTCTCCCTCTCCCTTTCTCTCTGAAATAAAAAAATACATTAAAAGTAAGTAATTTTAGACTGGAATTGACCCGGTACCCTTCAGTGTGTAGTCCGATGTTCTATCCACTGAGCCAAACTGGCTGGGGCCAGGGAACCTAACTTTTCATTCATTTTTGCCTCATTTACTCATAATTTAAAATCCCGCGCAAGAGCATCTGATTGGCCAGCCCAAGTCATTTGCCTCTGTCCTAATTGAGGATATTTGCCTTTGTCCTAAGAGACTGCCATCAGATCCAGGAGGAAAGATGGCGGAAGAACAGAAGGGAGGATTCTGAGCCCGGTCCTGAAGCAGAAAGAGAGAGCAGCTGATGGTGTTGAGCTGTGAGTGTTTATTAACAACCTGGGAGACAGCGAACCCCAGAAGAAACGGCTGGGGGGCCGCTGACAGAGGTACCCCGCACAGGGAGGCACCCACACGGGCTGCATCCCTTCCCGGAGCTACCTGCTGGCTTGGACGGGGAATCCTCGCCATCTTGAGAGGAAGATAGGATCTTGTCAGAGGCCTGAATATCCACAGCCGCACCGACCACCAAGCAGCTGTGACCCCCAGAACGCGGATCCCAGGCGGCGCGAACACCCGGCCCCACAAGAGTGCCCCACTGCTCGGCGAGAAGAAGAGAGAGAACTACACAACCAGACATCCTAAATAATGGGGAGACCCAAAACCAGCCCGCAAATGAAAGAAAAGCAGGCTTCACCAGAAAAGGAAGTAAATGAGCTAGAAGCAAGCAACCTATCAGAGCAAGAATTCAGAGTAATAATCATAAGATGGCTAAAAAGAATGGAAGACAAATTTGATAATATGAGTAAGAACCAAGAGGAAATGAAAAATGACATCGCTACTGTAAAGAACTCAATAGAAAGCATCAAGAGTAGATTAAAAGAAGCAGAGGACCGCATCAGCGAGCTAGAAGACAAGATGGAAAAAAATACCCAATTAGAACAGCTTCTGGAAAAAAAAATTAAAAAACAGGAGGAAAGTCTAAGGGAACTTTGGGACAATACAAAACAAAACAATATTAGAATAATAGGGGTTCCAGAAGGAAAGGGAATTGAGGAAGACATGGAAAACGTATTTCAAGAAATAATGACAGAAAACTTTCCTGAGATAGAGAAGAAAAAACCCACACAAATCCAAGATGCTCGCAGAGTCCCAAGCAAAATGAACCCCAGAAAACCGACCCCTAGACACATTATAATTAAGCTGGCAAACACCAACGACAAAAAAAGAATTTTAAAAGCAGCCAGAGAGAGACAGAAAGTTACATATAAAGGAACCCCCATCAGACTAGCAACTGACTTCTCCACCGAAACTTATCAGGCCAGAAGGGAATGGGATGAAATATACAAAGTCATGCAAAGGAAGGGTCTGAATCCAAGAATACTGTACCCAGCAAGGCTATCAATCAAAAGTGAAGGTGAAATCAGGAGCTTCACAGACAAAAACAGACTAAGGGAATTTATCTCCACCAAACCAGCAATGCAAGAAATGCTAAAGGGTCTACTGTAAAATTAAAGAAATAGAAAGCAAAGAAGGAACACAGGGGTATAGAATAAAGATGGCATCAAATAAGTATCTATCAATAATAACCTTAAATGTAAATGGACTAAATGCTCCAATCAAAAGACATAGGGTAATGGATTGGATAAGAAAACAAGACCCATATATCTGTTGTCTACAAGAAACCCACCTCAGGAAAAAAGATGCACACAGACTGAGGGTGAAGGGTTGGAAAAAGGTTTACCAGGCAAATGGAAATGAAAAAAAAGCTGGGGTAGCAATACTTATATCTGACAAATTAGATCTCAGAGTGAAGGACATAACAAGAGATAATGAAGGCCACTTCATAATACTAAAGGGAGCAATCCAACAAGAAGAAATAACCCTGGTAAATATATATGCACCCAATACGGGAGCACCCCAATATATAAAAAAACTGCTGGAGGACATTAAGGGAGAGATTAATAGCAATACAATCATAGTAGGAGATTTTAATACCCCACTGTCACCCTTTGACAAATCATCTAAACAAAAAATCAGCAAAGAAATATCAATTCTAAATGACTCGCTAGACCAGATGGAATTAATTGACATCTTCAGAACATTCCACCCCAAAGCCACAGAATATACATTTTTTTCAAGCGCACATGGGACATTCTCAAAGATAGACCACATTTTGGGACATAGGCAAAATCTCTTCAAATTCAAGAAGATAGAAATCATATCAAGCATCTTCTCAGATCATAGTGGCATAAAACTGGAAATTAACTACAATGAAAAAAATCCAAAGAAATCAAACACATGGAGACTAAACAGCATGCTATTAAACAAGGACTGGGTTACCAGAGAAATCAAGGAAGAGATTAAAAACATCCTGGAAACAAATGACAATGAAAACACAACTATCCATAATCTATGGGACACAGCAAAAGCAGTTTTGAGAGGAAAGTTCATATCCCTACAAGCCTATTGCAAGAAACTAGAAAAAATGGTAACAAATGATCTAACTCTACAACTCAAAGAGTTAGAAAAAGAGCAACAAGAAAACCCCAGTGTAAGCAGAAGGAAGGAAATAATAAAAATCAGAGCGGAGATAAACGACATTGAGACCAAAGAAACAATACATAAGATCAACAAAACCAAGAGCTGGTTCTTTGAAAGAATAAACAAGATAGATGGTCCTCTAGCCAGGCTAACCAAGAAACAAAGAGAGAGGACCCAAATAAACAAAATCAGAAACGAAAGAGGTGAAATAACAACAGACCCCACTGAAATACAATGGATTGTTACAAAATACTATGAACAACTCTATTCCAACAAACTGAACAACCTGGAGGAAATGGACATATTCCTAGAAAAATACAAACTTCCAAAACTCAATCAGGAAGAATCTAAAAATCTCAATAGGCCAGTGACTTGGGAAGAAATTGAAACAGTCATCAAAAAGCTTCCAGTAAACAAAAGCCCAGGACCAGATGGCTTCACAGGAGAGTTTTACCAAACATTCAAGGAAGAACTAAAACCTATCCTCCTCAGACTATTCCAAAAAATTCAAGAGGAAGGAACACTTTCAAACTCCTTCTATGAAGCCAGCATCACCCTAATACCAAAACCAGATAAAGACAACTCAATGAAAGAGAATTACAGGCCAATATCCCTCATGAACATAGATGCCAAAATTCTCAACAAAATTCTAGCAAATCGGCTCCAGCAGAGCATCACAAAGCTCATACACCATGACCAAGTCGGATTTATTCCAGGAATGTAAGGTTGGTTCAATATCTGCAAATCAATAAATGTGATACATCACATAAACAAATTGAAAGATAAAAACCATATACTCATATCAATTGATGCAGAAAAAGCATTTGATAAAATCCAACACCCTTTCCTGATAAAAACTCTCAACAAGGTGGGAGTACAAGGATCATACCTCAACATAATAAAAGCTATATACCATAAACCCACAGCCAACATCATACTCAATGGGCAAAAACTAAAACCATTCCCTCTAAGAACAGGAACAAGACAGGGATGCCCACTATCACCACTTCTCTTTGACATAGTACTGGAAGTACTAGCCACTGCAATTAGACAAGAGGAGGAAATAAAAGGCATCCAAATTGGAAAAGAAGTAAAGTTATCCTTATTTGCAGATGACATGATATTGTATATAAAAAACCCAAAAGACTCCATTAAAAAACTAATTGACTTAATAAATGAATTTGGCAATGTAGCAGGATACAAAATTAATGCCAAGAAATCTATGGCATTTCTATACACCAACAGCGAACTTATAGAAACTGAGACTAAAAAAGCAATTCCATTTACCATCGCACCAAAAAAATTAAGATACCTAGGAATAAACTTAACTAAGGAAATAAAGGACCTATATGCGGAAAACTACACAACACTGAAAAAAGAGATAGAGGAAGATGTAAGGAGATGGAAGAACATACCATGTTCATGGATTGGTAGAATCAACATCATCAAAATGTCCATACTTCCTAAAGCAATCTATAGGTTCAACGCACTCCCCATTAAAATACCAACGGTATATTTCACTGACCTAGAAAGAACTCTCCAAAAGTTCATTTGGAACAATAAAAGACCCCGAATAGCCACAGCAATTCTGAGAAAGAAGAGTAAAGTAGGAGGGATCTCAATACCAGACTTCAAACTGTATTACAAAGCCACTGTTCTCAAAACAGCCTGGTACTGGCACAAGAACAGACATATAGATCAATGGAATCGAATCGAGAACCCAGTTATCAACCCAAATCACTATGCTCAATTAATATTTGACAAAGGAGGAATGAATATACAATGGAGTCAAGACAGTCTCTTTAATAAATGGTGTTGGGAAAATTGGACAGATACATGCAAAAGAATGAAACTAGATCACCAACTTACACCATACACAAAAATAAACTCAAAATGGATACAGGACTTAAACATCAGACGGGAAACCATAAAAATACTAGAAGCATCCACAGGCAACAAAATCTCAGACATATGCCAAAAGAACTTCTTCACTGATACTGCCCCTAGGGCAATGGAAGCTAAAGAGAAAATAAACAAATGGGACTACATCAAAATAAAAAGCTTTTTTACAGCAAAAGAAACCATCAACAAAACAACAAGAAAGCCCACGGTGTGGGAGAACATATTTGCAAATGTTACCACTGATAAAGGTTTAATCTCCATCATCTACAAACAGCTTATACATCTAAATAAAAAGAAGATGAATGATCCAATTAAAAAATGGGCAATGGACATAAATAGAATATTTTCAAAAGAAGACAGAAGGAAGGCCAAAAGGCACATGAAAACATGCTCAAAGTCTCTAATTATCCGAGAGATGCAAATCAAAACAACAATGCGGTACCATCTCACACCTGTCAGAATGGCCAACATCAACAAATCAACAAACGACAAGTGTTGGCGAGGTTGTGGAGAAAAAGGAACCCTCGTGCATTGCTGGTGGGAATGCAGACTGGTGCAACCACTGTGGAGAACAGTGTGGAGTTTCCTCAAAAAACTGAAAATGGAACTCCCATTTGACCCAGCAATCCCACTCCTAGGAATATATCCCAAGAAGCTAAAAACACCAATCAGAAAGGATATATGCACCCCTATGTTCATAGCAGCACAATCTACAATAGCTAGAATCTGGAAACAGCCCAGGTGCCCATCAGCAGATGATTGGATCAAAAAACTATGGTACATCTACACAATGGAATACTATGCTGCCATTAAAAAAAAGGAATTCTCATCATTTGCAGCAACCTGGATAGAACTAGAGAACATCATGCTGAGTGAAATAAGCCAGTCAATGAAAGAGAAATACCACATGGCCTCACTCATTTATGGGTATTAAAGAACATTATAAACTGACAAGCCAAAAGTCAGATATAAAGACAGTAAAGCAACAAGCAGACTGTAAAATTACAGCAGGGACAGTAGGGAGATCTGGGAGAGATAAGAGATCAACCGAAGGACTTGTATACATGCATATAAGTACAACCAATGGACACAAAACTCTGGGGAGGGAGGGTATGTATGGGAGGGGGGGAGTTAAAATATGTACACAGATAATAATTCAATAAAAAAAAATAAATTAAAAAAAAAAAGTAAGTAATTTTAGCTTTACCAGGTAGTGCTGCACAGTGAGTGAGTGGAAGGCCTGGAACAGTTCCTAAGTGGCCGAGTCAGCAGTTTGGAAATCGCAGAGCTATCTAGGCGGGCTCTGTGCTAGCCCGGACCATGTGACCAGGACCTTTTTCTTTAGTGACAGGGCTCCCACTAAAGCAAGAAGGCGGGGTGGGGGCACCAAGAATCAGGAGGTGGATTGTGCCAGGGAAGGGTGGCTGTGAGGCAGGATGTGCACCTGATGCCCACATTGCCACTGGCATCACCCTCCCCACATTTCACTTGATCCAACTTCTTTGCATACCCTCTGGAGGCAGAGGATCCGCGGCCTCACGCCCACACCCCTCTTTGCTTTCCTACGTGCATCTTCAGGACTGGCCACCCTCCCTCCATTCCTCGTTTCCATGACTCCATGCCTGTGCTCCCTGCTCTCAACTCTCTCGAGTACCCTGGCCCCTTCCTTTGCCCATCAGGGCTGGATGCTCTTATCTTGTTCCTGTGTGTACTCACTGCTCCAGCGAGTTCCTTAGATTCGGGGTATCACCTCATTCATCTTGGCGAGGCCCTCAGCATTCAGTAAAAATTGGACTTTAAGTTTGGAATAGCTAGGAATGAGGACACACATGCCCTGTGCACATATTCTGACAGTTTTCTTTCCGGGGTTAAAAAACAACAATGTCTGTGTGCAATGATTTTAAAGTTACTGTCAGTTTCAAGATTGCATAAAAGATCAGTGTTTAGCTAATATAACCATAACATTGACATTAGCTTGTTAATAAATGTACTGAAATCCTTCAGTGTATATTTAAAGCAAATTTCTGAATGTGAACAGGTGTGACTGTCTTTATTTTCATAGTTTCAAGTATTTGAAGGTTCACAAGGGAAATATTTTAAGATGTTAAATCAATATATATTTATTGACTACCTACTGTGACCCATTCAAAGCCATGTTCTAAGTGTAGCTTTTATGGAGTATTTCTTAAATGTCAAATTCTCATGTGCTCACTGTCCACCTTCCTTTACTAACTCCCTCTAAGGTTACATGGGTCAGATGCCCTTAGAAAGTGAAGAGCAAGGACTAGCAAAGGAAAAAAAAAAAGACATGAGTGCTAGTTTTTAAACGAATGCTTACTATTAATTATTCAGAAATAGGCAAAATGCATAAAATTTTGAACTTTAATAAGAATGATTGTCTTAATATATTGTTCCTTCTAAATCTCATATTTCAGATATTTGATGAGTAATTAAGAGTTCAGGTTATTGATATGTAAAGCAATTTCTGGTTATAAGTAATGTACTGGCGAACCATTAAAAAAAGCATGCTCACAACAGTACCCAGGTGAACTCTGACTGCCCAGGAGGCCTCTCAGAGTGATCCATCTTGATGTCAGCAAATTGCTTACTAATGTGTTGACTTAGGGCCACCCTCAAAAGCAAAATGAAAAGCCTGGAATTTACAGCATATCAATGAATCAGTTGATAAGCTTTTACTGGTTTAATATCCTCACAGTCTTTCTGCTTGGAGCCACTTCAAGTTAGCAACAGAATGTTTGCCATCTCTATGTGATAAAGGAACTCAAAGGACTAAACAAACTTTCAGACCATTATGCTGTTTGGTGAGATGTAAATGAAAAAAGTAGGATAAATCTCACGCGGGAGGGTGCGGGAGCGAGCAGCCCCTAAAGTCAACCGGTGTCTGACAAATCACTAACTTTTTACACAATGGTCAGGACGTTTAGCTTGGGTGGAGATGATATAGTGCATTTGAAAAGTTTTAATTGCAGTCATAAAAGGCCATGCCTCAATTATATGACATATGCTAGCAGAACTTCCAGATAAGGATCAAAGGCTTTCGACCAGCAGCCGCTGCATTCTGGGCAGCACTTGGCCTCCCTGTGGGCTGGTGGCAGCCATGGCTCAGACCTCTGCAGGTGGCTTTGATCTGAGCTCCCGATGCCCCAGGTCAGCCATGTTGTCCTCACAGCCGTGCGTCCGCCCCAACAAAGCACTGCTGACTCAGGGTCCGTTCTGGACACTTGCCCACGGGGCAGAGCTGAGCATCTGACCTGCTGGTTCTTATTCAGGACACTGTCTGTCTGAAAGAACCCACAGGCAGCACGGCAGCACTTGGCTCGAGTGTAGTCTTGTTAGGAATGTGCCAGTGACATCTTAAAGCAAGGCGACTCTGCGCAGAGGAATTCTCAGTGTGTGGAGGCCTTAGTATTTGTAGAAAGACGGCCTCTGTATTTTACCCAGTAACACCCAACAGATGCATGAAAACTCAGTAGGAAGAGACTTCACGAATCCCTCTGTAGTATAGGAGTGGAAATGTACTGCCACAGCTCTCGCAAGGAAGACAGACTGACTTATAAAAATAGAATGGCCCCGCTCATCTACACTGTCTTCTCCCTCTCTTGGAACTCTAAAGGAAATAAGCACTTCCTAATTTACTGTGCCTAAAACACCCCATTGTTGCCTCTCTTTTCTATTGATTAGACTTCCTTTTCCCCTGATTGTAACTTATTGTTGATCTCAACCAGTGGTTCTCAAGTACAGCAAAGAAGTTTTCACCCACTCCCAGGGTGAAAGAAAAAAGTAACTTCAATGGAGTGTTTTTATATAGCTAAATGTCTTCAGTGTAAAGAAATCTCCTTCAGTGTGGCCAAATATTCTAACTTTTCTGGTGTTAAAATAGTCTTTCTTATATGAGATGATTCTGATGGGGTGTCATGTGCTAATCCCAGCAGTCTGGAGGCAGTGGGTACAGCACTGCATGGGCTGCTGGTAGGGAAGGAGAACTGTGCCCCATCTGTTTCATTGGCTGGTGAGGCTGTGGGACCGATATTTACCACTGTCGATGGTGGGATGTAGATCATGATTTATTTCTGCTAGTAATGTGCAGTTTTAATTTGCATGAATTTAACATTCACCAGTTGTTAGAATGGGGCTTGAGCTTAGGAATGTGGTTAGGGGTGCACACGTCACCCCAGATCAAAGACTGGCTGCTCCGCAGGTGACTGAGAATTCACCGTTTTGGAAGCTGTGGTTACTGCACAGTGTGCTTTGTAAAATCTCTAGTTTCTAAAATTTGACATTAAATCTCTAGTGGCTCTGTGCACGTGTAGGTTGTGGGAGGGTGACGGATGAGACCTGTGTCAGAGTTGAGCTGAAAAGCAGGCCTCTGCAGGAATGTCACTGCCTGGGTCACAAAGCTAGTCTCCCACCCCAGGAGCCTCGGCAAAGTTATTGTTAGTTTTAGCTGTGGAATTTCTTTATTTTTAAATGGGTGTGTATTCCCAGGAAACCTGCAGACACTGGTTCTTCTGAAGCTGGAATTTGGTACATGTGTCCGTTCTGGAAAATGGGGGTGAATATTGAGAAACCCAAGAGTTATAGTTTTATTTTAAACTAGAGGCCTGGTGCACAAAATTCATGCACTGAGGGAGGAGGGGTCTCTTAGCCTGCTCTGTGCCCTCTTGTAGATATGTCCACTTTGAGGTGTGTCCACCTGCCAGCTTAGGGATCAAGCCTAAGCTGGCAGTCAGACATTCCTCTTGGAATCCAAGGCTCTCACAGTCCAGAACCACTCGTGCCTTACCGCCTGCCTGAAGCAGAGGCAGGAGAGGCTCCTGCCACTGTGGCTGCGCTTGCCAGCTGTGAGTCTGGCTTCTGGCTGAGCAGAAATTCCCTGTGGGAGCGCACTGATCAGCAAGGGGGAGTTCCTGCATTGAGTGTCTGCCCTCTGGTGGTCAGTGCACATCATAGCAACTGGTCATACTGCCGATCATTCTGCCATTTGGTCAATTTGCATATTAGGGTTTCATCATATAGGATATCTCAGTCTGTGATTTTTAGTTTTTAATTGACACATAACATTGGGTAAATTTGAGGCATATGATGTGATGGTACTTATATGCTGTGAAATTATTACTACAGTAGGGTTAGCTAATACTTCCAACATCTCACATAATTTTCTGTAGTGAGAGCACTTAAGATTTACTGTCTTAGCAACTTCCAAGAATATAATACAGCTTTGTTAACAATAGTTGCCATAGTTTACATCAGATCTGAGAACTTGTTCATCTTATAATTGGGAGTGTGTATACTCTGACCAATATCTCCCATTTCTCTGGTAGCTCCCTTTCTACTCTCTGGTTCTGAATTTGACTGTTTTAAATTTTACATATAAGTAGCACTGTATAATATTTGTCTGATTTACTTCACTTAGCATAATATCATCAAGGTCCATCCTGTTTTTGCAAATGGTAGGATTTCTTTCTTTCTCATGGCTGAGTAATACTCTATCATCTGTCTGCCTGCCTATCTATCTATCTTCCTCATCTTCTTTATCATTAATCTGTGTATGGACCCTTAAGTTCTTTCCATGTTTTAGCTGTTGTGAATAATGCTTCAATGAAGGGGTGCAGATATCCCATTGTGGTTTTATATCCTTTGGATAAGTGCCCAGAAGTGGGATTGCTGAGTCATATGGTAGTTTTATTTTTAATTTTTAAGGAACATCTATACTGTTTCCATAGAGATTGCACTAATTACATTCCCACCACCAGGTCACCGGGTTTCCTTTTCTCTGTGTCTTTGCCAGCACTTGTTATCTCTTGTCTTTTGATGATAGCCATCCTAACGGGTGGGAGGTAGTTTCTCACTGAGGTTTTGGTTTGCATTTCCCTGATGACTAGTGATGTTGAGCACCTTTTCATATACTTGTTGGCCACCTGGATGTCCTCTTTGGAAAAATGTCTATTCAGATCCTCTGCTCATTTTTTACCAGTAATCAGATGTGGATTTTTAAAAATTATTAAGTTATATGAGTTACTTATGCATTTTAGATATTAATCTCTTATCAGATACATGACTTGCAAATATTTTATCCCCTTCTGTAGGTTGCCTTTTCATCTTGCTTGTTTCCTTGAGGTGCAGAAGGTTTTTAGTTTGATGTAGTCTCATTTATTTATTTTTGCTTTTGCTTTTCATGTCACATCCAAAAAATTGTTGCCAAGACCAATGTCAAGGAGACTTTTCTCAATATTTTATTCTAGGAACTTTATGGTTTCAGGTCTTAAGTCTTTAATCCATTTTGAGTTAATTTTTGTTAAAGATCATATAATGATCTTTGTCTCTTGTTACAGCTTTTGAGTTAAAGTCTATTTTGTCTGCTAGAATATGCAAGACTGCTGTCATTTGTAAGGAATACTTTTTCCTCCATTTCACTTTGATCCTATGTGTGTCCTTGAAGCTGAAGTGAGCCTCTGGTTGGATCCTATATTTTTACCCTTTGATTGGAGAAATTAACCTGTTTACATTGAGAGTAACTATTGATAGGCAAGGAGTTACTAATGCCATCTTATTGTTTTATAACTGTTTTGTAGTTCCAGACAATCTATTCTAGAATATTCCACAGTGTTAGACTTCTCATTCTATTTGTAAATTATAAGTGATCTGTGGTTGGTACTTTTGAGACTATGGAAGTCCATATTTCTCAACAGTCATTCACCCTGTAATTTACAGTAATTTAATTTATTGACATAAGTTCTCAAACTATTATTTGTGTAATAATCAGATAGTTTGGATGCATCTTTAGCATCCTGGGTAATGTGACATTGACTAGAAAAGATCAATAATCTTTGAGATTCCATTAAAAGATACTGGCATTTTAAAATTGTAAGTTAAAATCATAGATTTTTATTTCCTAGTCCATGTCTATAGCTCACAAAGTGAATTCCATCAAGTTGGAAAACGTAGGAACAATCATGAAATGTAAGTCACTGAGAAACAACTAAAAAGTGGCCTATCACCTGAAGCACAGCTCTGGGTGTGCTGGCGCAGGTGTTTTAAGTGAGCGAGGCAGCGAGGAGGGAGGCAGAAGTGCACACCTGCTACTAACACGGATCTGGCATTTGATCACTTCAGCCATTTAAGGTGGGGTTTGGGTCACAGGTTCACACGTCAAAGACCACAAGGGATGAGGGAGCTGGAGGAGGTGTGAATAAATCGCAGGGAAGGCAGGAAACGAGCAGAGGTGGCGGGGATTCTCCAACTCATTAAACATAGGGAGCACAAAATAGACAGAATGCAGAGGCAGCAATGAAATGCTCTGTGTGCAACAAACTGACCTCGCTAAATACTACTTTTGGGGAAGGAAGATCTCAGTTGTGTGCGTATGTGTGTGTGCAGATGTACAATCAGTTGAGTCTCATGACACTGCTTTATGTGAAAGCAAAGCGTAGCCTATATTTTTAAAAGTTTCAGTGTGTATAGATGAAACAGTATTTATACTCATAAAGTAAAATGACTATCAAATTTGTAAAATTTCGTAACAGAAAATGAGTAATTTCTGATTGGAGAGCCAACACTATCATACTCTGGAATTACAAAGTAACTCAAAGAAAACAGAACGGAGCAAAGCCTGGAGGGGAGTTGGGAGGATGGAAACAGGTGTGACCTGAGAATGAACGACAACATGAGATGACCAGTCCCTGTGAAGGAGGAAAGACATGGCTGAGAAGATGGTAACTGACCAGAAACCAGGTTTCCCACAGGGAGAGAGCATGAAGATTGTAGGTTGGGCTGAAACATCGTTGTGGTTGAGGACAGGACTTTTTAAAAGTAAATAAACTCTAAGGAACTGCGATCCAGAGAGGAGGTGGCACGCTGTTTACCCAGAGGCTCACCAGGACAGCCTGGCCGCGCCCTCCTGCCGAGCAGGGAAGCCTGAGGAAGCAAGAAGGCCTGTCCCTGGACCCTGTCCCCTTTCCCTAAGTAAGGGGCGTGGCTGACTTGGGCATATAACTTCCTCACAGACATGTCGAAAAATGTGTGCCAGCAGCCCCTCTGTCCACGGCCTCTGGGTTCCCTCTGCAGCTCCTCCCACAAGGCCAGCCCCACCCATGGAGGGAGCGGAGGGAGCGGCAGCTCAGCCAGCGCTCTGATGCCTATGCCAGAGAAATTCCTCTCTCATTAAAATAAGCAGTATTTTATGTCATTTGCTCACATAGTGCATTTTGTGTTATCCTGCTGCTGAGGGCAAATCAAGTATATTCTTGATTAAATATGAGGCATAATGATGTCACAGCAAGCTAAGAGTCTGTGCATATTCTGGTGCATATTCTGGCACCTCATTGTTGGGACAGCCACCTGAGTGTCAGGAAGGGCACTGGGAGGAAGGACCCTGTTGTCCACTGCGATGGAGTGAAGGCCATGCCACTGCCTGCAGGATGCCTGCATGGCCCTGGGACTAGGTAAAAGGACGGCATGAGCTGGGGACCAGCTCCTCGGACTGACTGCGCGTCTGAGGAACCAGGGCTGTGTGTGAACATCACCTTTCTCCCCACGCTCAGGACGGAGCCACCGAGGTTCCATGCTCAGGGCAGGACAGAGGGACAGAGGCTCCCTCTACAGGACGGAGCAATTACTGTCACTCATTACTCCACATGGAGGGCAGGGAGGTGCGAACGGATCTAAACCCCATACACAGTGATCCTGGACATGACCGTGAGGTTCTGGCTCCGCCTGAGGGTCTGGGCCAGTGTGCTGTCCGAACGGCCACCTCCCCTGAGGTGCTATGATAGAGAGGTGTCTGAGCACATAGGAACATACAGTAAATACACACTTCTGAGCGCCTACTGTGTGCTAGGCCTTCGTAAACACTATAGAAAAATACAAGGTACAAGTCGCTCCTTCATGTGACAGATGACGAAACTGAAGCCACAAAGCTGGTGGAACACCATTAAGTGGCTTAAAAGAAAAGGCAGAAACAGAAGTTTCTGGAGAATTAAGGGTATGTACCTACCTTTTCCTCAAAGAATTTTCTCCTCAACTTGGTGTCTGTGGGTGGCAGCGTCCTCCTCAGATCCCGGTACCACTTCCTAACCACGTGTCCCCTCCAGCAAGCTTGGATCCTAGGACACGGGTTGGAGAGGGGTGGTCAGGTGGCTGTCCTGTGCGGGCTGGGCGGAAGTGCCCTCCCCCCCCACTGTGACACCAGCCGTTGGCGTGACCTCTGAGCCTTCTGCCACTGCGGGTGCCCTGGGGGCCTTCTCACCGGGTCGCACACTTGGCTTTGAAGAGCCGGGCCGCGTCGTAGATCACGCGGGTTTGATACTGGCTTCTCCTGCAGAGCGGACAGGTCTTCTTGCTGGTGAACTTCTCGAAGGCCTGAAGGCACGCCTGCGGGGAAACATTTCCCTTAAACACGTGATGACTCAGGCACCACATTTTCACTCCCATGTAATTACAGTGTTCTGTCCTCGTAATTATGAGACTCCGTCCAATTTAGATCATGAAGAAGTTTCAAACAGCTGTGAACACCTTCCTCACATAGCTTGTTCCAAATGATCTCTTAAAAGAATACACACGCACATACATCAGAACCTCTGGAAACAAGTCCCGCACAGGAGAGGCGACCGTGGGCGGTGACCGCAGTGAGCCCAGGACCCGCTGCCCACGCTCGGACTGCCATGCAGACGTCTGGCTGGGGTTCTGTCCCATAAAATCCACCACTTTCTAAGCAGGATGAACTGCACTGTGGCCCAAAGTCACATTGCGAGTTGTGAAAGGTGATTGTGGATAAAACCAGCGGGCCTGTGAGGGGACTCAGTGAGCAGGATGGCCCCGTCTCCCGAAGCCACAGGCACGCATCGCACACGTGAGCACAAGCGCAGCCACTCACCCTGTGAAACACGTGGGAACACGAAAGCAGCACCTGCCACGGGAGAAAAAAGTGTTTGAAGTTTCAATTAGTGTAACAGAGAAGCAGCATAAATGCATTAATTAAAAATTCTGAGTGCTTGAAAGGTAAGCTTGTTGTTTCTTTGAAAAATTAAAAAAGCAAATTAATAACCTCCATATGCATAATATTTAGTGTTTTTAGTATGGCACAGGCATATAATCTCAACAAGAAAAGCTAAGTTAAACATCAAACACACATGAAGTTTGCTATAAAAAGAGTGTATACTTAAAAACGAAGCAGTTATGAAGTGGATGCATTTCCTGGGCAGATCCTTGGGGGTGGGGGGGGGGCAGCAGAGAAAGGTAAGAAAGACGCCTTTTCCGGGATTTGTACAACTACATTGCATTCTTTAATTTTAAAAAGCATAGCTTCATTGAGATATAATTCTGACACTCTAAATAGTAATAAGTGCTGGTTACATAGGAATCACTTTTTGTTTTTAAATGTAGGGAGAGTGTGCTCAGGAGAAAATGTTCCCTTTCTGTGACCCAAATTCCCACAAATGGTGACCTTCTGGGTTATGACAAAAGCCAGAAGCTTAGACCCAATCAAGAAAAAGGCTGCTGGTCCTCTGGAAGGGAGAGCTGGGCGGGCGGGGCGGGGGAGGAAGGAGGGAGGGGGCAGTGCAGGCTGGTGGGCAGAACAGTCCCGGTGGAAGGTGCAGCAGCGAGTGCCATTAATGGTATCCTGATAACAGGTCTGTGTCGGGTGGTGTGAGATTTACCAAGATGACCACTTAGTGAGTTATGTAATGTCTAATCTCTGGGGTGTACACCTGAAACTAACAATACTGTGTGTCAACTGTAATTAAAAGTAAAAAATGATTTAAAAAGAAAATTAAAGAAAGAGGTTCCAGGAAGCAAGACACCCGTGGCTTCATTAACTCTCTTTTACACTAAAATGCTGAACTATCCCAGATGGTAATCTTGTAGCTTAAGGGCTAACGTCTTTTGAAATGCCTGAGTTTCACAGACGTAAGGTTAGGTCCTGATGGAGAACTGGAATATATCCAGTGGTGAATTCAAATTAGTGAAGACCAAAAATTTTATTGTGAACTAACTCATTTACAGTAAACCTATGAAAACAAATGAAGTTTGAGACGTTATATGTCAGGGAGCCAGCGAAGTGGGCTCTTGATTCTGCTGTGTTTCCCAGCAAACGCCGAGGGCCTGCCCGGGGAGGCAGGGCCCTGCATGGAGGTCACTGGGATGGAGACTCCAGGGCAGCCGCGTCCCTGACGCGCAGGTTCAGGTAACCAGGCACCGGAATCGGCATACAGAAACCCTGTGACAGAGGTTGATTACATACACTCCCTAGTGTGACAAAGTCTCATGAATAAAGTTAGATTTTACTTAGAGCATCTTCCACAAATTATCTCAAAACACTCAAACCTAGTTTTTATATTTCAACTAGAGGCCCGGTGCATGAAAGCGTGCACTGGGAGGGGGTTGTCCTTCAGCCTGGCCTGCGCCCTCTTGCAGAGCAGGAGCCCTGAGGGGATTTCCTATTGATGGCTTAGGTGAGGGAAGCGGGGCCTAAGCCAGCAGTTGGACATCCTTAGTGCTGCCATGGACATGGGAGAGGATCCTGACGTCACGGCTGCGCTCACCAGCCTTGAGCCCAGCTCAGGGCTTCTGGCTGAATGGCACTCCTCCTGTGGGAGCACACTGACCACGAGGAACAGCTCCTGCATTGAGCGTCTGCCCCTGGTGGTCAGTGCTCGTCATAGCAACCAGTCATTCCGCTGTTTGGTTGATTTGCATGCTAGCCTTTTATTATATAGGATTCATAAAACAGCTTAAAAATGCCTTCTAGCTTTCATGCTTCCCACTTGGGGACAGACGCTCCTGTCGGCGTCACAACTGCTCAGCTCTTGTGTGGGTGGCATGGGGCTTTCCGTCCACAGTCTTTGTGCTTAAGAATACTGTCCGGTCAGTGAACAGCACTGCTAGCTACAGTGTTTAGCTCTTCCTCACACATGTAAATGGACAAGAAAATGTGAGTATCTGAGTGTCACAGGAAGAAAGGACCTTGGTTTGTGTGCGTGTTTTTGTACCTAATGCCTTCTATTAAAGTGCATGGGGCATATAATCTCAGCGCCTCCCAGCGAGGGGCTCAGGCTGCTCACCAGGCCCTCCCGCTACCCACCTGGGGCCGGAGCTGGAACTCCTCCCTGCAGATCGGGCAGGGCTGTGAGGAGTCCTCCTGCGAGACGGACCTCTGCTTCACCTGCTCCCACTCATCTGCGGAGAGTGGCAATGGGGGAGGCTCACACAGGCCCAGCTTCTGCGCTGAAGTGAAAGCAATGCAGTGAGTTAACAGTTTACCACATGGGGCTCAAAGCTCACTCACACCTTAGTGGCACCAGCACACGGCCAGCTGTTTGCGGGCTAGAGCGAAATAGGAAGGTGCTCAGGGTATCGCTATGGCAGTGGGTCCCCTCCACGTGGTGTCGTCAAATGTGCTTGGGGACACTGTCCCAGAGACACCTATTTTCTACTCCTAGCATAATTTTTAAATGTTTTCTATGTCTTACTTTCAGTTTAAAATGTCAGACTTGCAAAAGGTAAAACAGAGTCATCCTGTGTCTTTCAGCAGCTCCCCATAGTTACCGCTCCACAGCCCACAGGCAGAGTCAGACCAGGAGAGAGTGTTGACCCAACTGCCCGTCTACTCCTGCCCACTGGGCCTCTGCTCTGCTCACTCCCCCAGCGGCGTGTCTCCTCTGCACCAGCAGTGATGCTCACACGGGTCCCCGCCGCCTGGCAGGCCTGTCCTCAGCTGCTCTCCTCCCCCCGGGAAGAGTGCGGCCAGGGCCGTGTCATGTCCTTTCACTGGGTTTGTCTGATGTCTCCTCAGGTTGAACTCGCATGTGCGTGTTGTGAGACCACCACAGCAGGGCGGCCGCACCCTCCCAGTGCTCCCAGAGGCACCAGTGGGGTGTCTGTTGGGGTCAAGTGCAGTTTGGCCCATGTTACCATGTAAAGCTATGGCTGTGCCCTTGCAGTGAATGTGTGCATGTGGGACTGTGTGTGGCAGCATGGTTTTCCCCACCGATGGTGTCATCACTGTGCTGCTTGCCAAATGGTGCCGTGCCAGTTCTAGCCCGCTCCTGGGCTTCTGGGTGTCCCTCTGCGGCAGAGTGTTGGCTTCCCATCGGCCACACCATTCCTTATTGCCGTCGGCATGGGTGAGCGATGTGTCATTTCACCGTTTTGCTTATGCTACTGTCATTACCAACACTATTTACTTTATTTAGTTGTCCCCATCATTGCTTCCAAACTTTAGCACACACACATCTTTCTATAAGGTCACACATTCTGTACCAGAGAACATTTTACTATTAACCTCAGCCAAATTCCTTAGCTTGGATATGCAAACATGAATGATGAGGTCAGCTTACCTAACGTTAATGGTGGCGGCTTTGGATCAAGAACATACTCTCTTTCTGGGTCTTCCTCTCTGGGGCCTGGTGCAATCTTTGGAAGTCCTGTCTCTGTGACAGCTTTTGTGTTTCTTTTCAGAGACTTTGATGTGTTCTCTCTCTTCGGTACCTTTGTCTTGGAATGATCAGCCACTGAAAGATCCCGCAGTTGAAGATCATGCAAAATGTGATCTTGTAGTGCAGCTGCAGCAATGGCTAAGTTCTCTCGTTTAGATGAATAACCCTGAAAAGAAGGAAAAAGGCTATATGGACAGGACATTATGTGACATCGTTTAGAAGAAAACCGAGGCTTTCATACTCCACCCGCAGCGCCTCCTAGCCCGAGGGACCCAGGAAAGGGTGCTTGACCCCTTGTCAGCTGGATGGGAGCAGAGCCGTCTCCTCATTATGGCAATGACGTAGTAATAGCTGCTCATTTAGTCTCTACGGTGAATTATAATGCAGATAAATTCATTATGGCCTATAAAGCAGTAGTCACCAACCGGTGGCCGCAGACCACTGGTGGTCTGCGAGGTCCCGAAAGGTTGGCGACCGCTGCTATACAGCCTGTGTGCGCCTAAACACGTTCTGTTTCGCTCTAAGTCAGGCTGCAGGCCAATCTTGCTCTGTTACACCAGAGCATCTTACAATTAGTAGATGCTTTTTGGTGAAAACTCACATGGAGTAAAATTTCCATGAGGCTAAGAGGTCCTCAGTGAAGTGAAGCTTGCCAGCTGTCTTCATGCTCTCACATAACTGAAGTAAAACATATCCATGACTACAACCAGGTGTATGTTTCAGAAAAGAATTGTGTACCTTATTTTTTAACATGCTAAATCAGGAAGCTTTGCGGCTTGCTTGGCTCTATCAAATTCTGTCATCATGGTATTGCATCCCTTTCATTCTTCTACTTAGAAACAGTCCACAGCAAGTCAGGGTGAGACTGCACAGGAGAGCGAGACAACAGTGGTTACACATGAGCGCACAGACCGCAGGCCGAAGGCCGGGCAGTGCGGGAAGTCCTCCGAGAGAGCACTCACTGCGATCTGCAGGACGACGGGGCTCAGCACATGCTTCTCGCCCGGGGAGGAAGGAGACACTGGATTCAGGGGCAGAGAGGAACCTGGCTCGCTTCGGTGTGGCCACCATACACACACACACACACACACACACACACATGGGGACTCCACCTGTTTGCTGGGCAGTTTACTTTGCAGATGAGTCAGCTTCCTCACCTTATAAGGTGTAATAACACACACACCTGGCAGGGTTAGAGCTGTAGCACAGGAGGAAGTTTTTGTAAAGTGTCTTCCGTGGGCCTTTCACACTGAAGGTGCTCTGTAAACGGTCATTGTTGGCCCACGTCCCTTCAGGCTGCTGTGAGACTTCAGGCTTGGCTCTTAGAAACGTAACCCTTGCCCCTTATTAAGAGCTGAAATTAATAGGAATATTCATTCTTCGCAAACTCCAGTATTAGCAAGAGGTAGCTTGGTAATGAAAAATACCATTGTGGTGCCAAAGTAATTAGTTACCAATTTGTTTAAGTGACCTCAAGCTAATTAATAAACATGCCAATTAAAAACATGCAATAAGAGAAATACCATTTAAAGTACAATTGGACATACTGTCTTATTTTTCATATCGTGTGAATTCCTTGTTTGCACATTTTTGGTGAGATCACAGCCGGGACGGCCAGAAGCAGACAGACAGATGTAAAATTAAATAGTTAAATTCTCTGCAAAAACATGGCCAGGCCGTTGGACTCAGTTCCCTCTTAAGCACCGGGTGCATTAAGTTTCAGAAGTCACCCGTTGCAGACTGTTGATTTTTTAGGCCCCACCAAGGCACATCACCGGGGCTGCCCTGGACTGAGGGGCTTCCTGCCAGGTGGGCGTGTTGGGGGGCGCGGGCGTGGCCCAGGCGTCAGCCCCCGACCGCCTCACCTGCCGCTTGCTCATCTCTAGCTCTGCGGGGTACCAGCCGGTACCCCGTAACCGACCCCAGTCCTCCGCGCCCTCACCACAGCCTGCTTCTCCACCTTTGTGACCGCTCACCGTTGCCTAGCAACTGCTGCCTCCGCAGTCATCCCTTCCTCCCCCCAGTGCGCATGCTCAAGGGCCAGTCTCGCCAGTGACAAGTTCTGGATGTGGCCTGGGGTTCAGGCGCTCCCCCTCTGCACAGGACTACTCTGCGCATGCTTGCCGGCTCCTTGGCACAGAGGAGCGCATGCTCCACTGGCCTAAGGTGTGTGGTGGGGGCCCTGATGAGGGGTGGGGGGACTGGGGGTAGGGGGTCGAGAGGTAGGGGGTTGGGGTTGGGGGGTTCTTCTAGGGGCCCTGCCGGTTTTCTCTTAAGCCTTGTGCTGGGAGGTCACTGGCTTCTTGGATCTGCAGTTTTCAGGACATTTGATGAAACTTTAATCATTTATTTTTATTTTTTAAATATCTTTTTACTGACTTTATTTTTTTTAAATTATTCTTTTTAAATATTTGTTTTATAGATTTTTTTTTATAGAGAGGAAGGAAGAGTGATAATTAAAAACATATATCAGCTGCCTCTTGCACACCCCGAGGATGTGCCCGCAACCAAGGTACATGCCCTTGACCGGAGTCGAATCTGGGACCTTTCAGTCTTCAGGCCGACGCTCTATCCACTGCCAAACCGGTTTTGGCTAAATATGTTTTTATTGACTTTAGGGAGAGAGAGGGAGAGAGAGAGAACATTGATGAGAGAAACATCAATGGGCTGCCTTCTTCACCTCGGTCGAGCCTGCTACCCAGGCATGTGCCATGACCAGGAATGGAACCGGTGACCTCTTGGTGAGCGGGTGGATGCCCAACTTAGTGAGGGACACAGCCAGGGCAGCCATTTATCGACTCCACTACCTCTTCTGCCTCTGCCCCACCCTCTCTGGTCTGGATTTGGCTACGTTTACATCAGGCTTCTCTGCATGGATATGTGTACACGTGGTAACATGATTTTTCAGGTTTCATCTTTGCAGTGAGATTCTTGATGGTGCTGGCAGTGCCAGTAAACTGCAGCCCCGGGCCCGGCGCCATGAGGCACACACCCGTACCTACAGAGTCTTGTTAAAATCCATTTTCCATTTACGGCATTTTCAACTTAAAATGGGTTCATTAGGTTGTAACCCCATCATAAGTCAAAGAGCCCTGGGGATTCCGGGATGAAATATGTGGCCAGCCTGAGCGAGTCAGGAGACCGCAGCGCCCTGGCTCAGCCACTGACCCGGGATGGATGGCTGCCCGAGCAGGCTGACTGGCTGGACTCTGTGTTAGTGGGGGCTCCGGGGAAATTCCTTTAATTCTTCCCCTGAAGATGGCAGAGGAGGCGGGAGATCGCAGTGGCCGGTTCTCCATCCGGGCAGGGCCTGGAGCTGCTGAGGGACCCCCAGGCCAGGGGGCGCCTGGGCAGGGAGCGGAGGCCGGGACCCTGGAAGCCAACCCTCCTCTCAGCCTCTTGCTGCCTGAGGATTGCAGTTCCTCCCACGTCGGCCGGTTTTGGTCTGCTTTTCCGTTACTTGTAACGGGCGGATTCGGTTGGTAATCAGGTGTACTATCACCACCTTAGGGCTGTGGTGTGGTAAAAACCGCCCGTGTGTGAACTCTTTATCCGTGTATTCCTTTCCTCTAGCCACATATTTAAAACTTCATGACAGCTTTACTACCTGCATGCTCTGTCCCCCCCAAATGGGCACTTACGTACTTTTTTTTTTAATCCTCACTGGAGGACATTTTTTCTATCGTTTTTGTTTTTTTAAGAGAGAGTGGAAGGGAGGGAGGGAAATAAGAGAGAAATGCCGATATGATAGAGACACATCAATTGGCTGCCTCACGCTGCCCCCCACGCTCACCCAGACCGGGAATCAAACCTGCAACCCAGGCACATGTCCTTGACCGGGAATGGAGCCCAAGACCATCTGGTGCATGGGCTGGCACTCTAACTACTGAGCACACTGGCCTGGGCAGAAATGGGTGTTTCTTGTTAGCTACGCAGAATGTTTTTCTGCAGGCTTTGGTTTGACAACTTAACCTCGCAGCTCTAACTTTGTAATTCTTGACAGAAGCCTGGCTGACTAGATGGACATTGAAGACAGGGTGTGAGGAATACCCTCATCAGTCCTCCTTAAGATGCGGTCCCAGCCTTGGTCTGAGACACATCGCCAGGAGCGGCGTTCTTGGGTGGGGTCGTTAGCACGTCGCACTCCCCGTGGCTCTCAGTGGGCGGGCTTTATGTCAGGGTTAGTGTTTTTGCTTGTTTGTTTAAAGAGGGGCCTAGGAGGTTACCCGGATGCAGAGCATGTGTGTTGTGTGGCTTCCGAGCACCCACATTGTGCACACTTTGTCCTACCCCCCCCCCCCCGCCCCGTGTGCAGCCCTCGCACCCTGCGTTTCTCTTAGAATTCCGTCCCAGCGGGGTGCTCTGACACGGGTCTGGCTGGAAGTGAGAGAGCCATGGCCGCAGGACGTGTCGGCTGCTCTGCTCAGTCGCTTGGAGGACACGGATGTGCTTAGAGTGAACGGCTGCGCCCACCCCGCCCTGCGGGAGAAATCAGCCGTGCTGGGCTTATCTGAGGGCTGTGTGTGCACACGGACAGGAAAGGGCGCTGTGCCGCAGTCCCCTGCACGGCCCGGAGAGGGGAGGGTGGGAGTGAGTGGCGTGTGGAGGGGGTCTTACTCTGTCTCATCCGCGCAGAAGCGAGGCGGGAACACGGCCGGGGCTGGCGTGGCCGTGGAGCCGCCTTCTGGTTGGGGAGGAGGAGGTCCCGCACTTGCACTAGAGACACGTTTGTTTTTTGTTTTTTCTGTGAAGTGATAGAAATTTGTCATAAAATTTCTCACACTATGCAGTTACACAAAGAGGAAAGTAAACATGTTTGCTCCTAAAGCTCACCAGAGTAATTCTTAAGAGCAGATTCCCAGGGCCTATGCATTGCTGGGTGGCTAACTGTACGTGCTGTTTAAAATAAAAAGTAGGGAGTTTTATTTTTAGATAAGAATCTTTTACTACAAGTTTTTGTTTACAAATGATAATTCTAAAATGTGGAGGAGATTATGAAAACATTGAGGCATTGATATCCCAGTTGCATTATCCCATTTCTCTGCTCACCCGTTTATGCAATGAGCTCTGTGCAAACGCCCTCCCACGCCTTGCTGTCACTGTGCCATGGGCCTCTTTGTGGGTCTCACAGACAGAGGACACCATAAACTGTTAAGAATACAAGGCAAATAGGTTGCGGAGCTGAATGACAGTCTTGTGAAAGACTCGGATTTAATGCAGCTGATGAAAGTGCCGGTGACTCCGGTAAAGCCAGGCTGACTGGAGAGCTGGGAGAATTAGGCCAGGTGATGATTTGACAAGGGCGCTGGCCGGGAAGGAGCTTCAAAAGACCAGGCTTGCCAGTGGAGGGATTAGGAGGAGCCCTTGGGAACACTCTGAAGAATTTGAAATCACGTGCACAGAAAAGCCTGCTTTAAAAGTCCAAGGGGAAGTGAGAGAAGCCACTCTGGTTTTAGTCGGTCCTGTGTATTCACACAGCCGTGGTCCCTCCTCGGGTTTCTGACCGTGGGTCTGTTGTCGCTTGTCATCATGTCCCCATCTCTGCTCCTGCCTGTTCTGGAGTCAAGGGCCCGCAAGCGAGAGCTCGCTGGAGCCGGGGTCGGCCAGGGCGGGCGGAGGGCACCGCGGGGCGAACGGGCTGTGGGCGTGGGGGCCGGGGGCCTAAATAGAAGAGGGACACTTCTCTGATGGGGCTGGGTGTGCCTGGCTTCTCGGCTGGTCCCGAGTCCAGGCACGGGCTGCAGTCGGCACCGGGCCTGCCTTTGGGGCCGGTTGCTGCTGAGGTTGTGGCCTCAGTTCTGTTGTTATGTCTGCCTGGCAGGGTCTGTTTGTGTGCTCTCCCCTGTGTTCACGCTGTGTCCGCGTCTGTAGTGACAATAAGGCTGTAATGCAGGCCCCTCTCCCCTTAAACTCAGGGGTTTCAGGCTGTAGCTTCACTTTGCTCACGAGTACGCCTCAGGTGGGCATGGGGCTGGGCTGAGTGGGAGCTGCCATCACTTCCCATCCGCACTGCAGAGGAAGGAACCAAGAGAGGCCACGTGCCGGCTCTGGAGGCCGCTGGCTGCCCAGGCCGCCAGCCATGCGGCCACGCAGTGTCCTGCAGAAGCGTGCCCTCCTCCTGCTGCGGCCTGTGCCAGGCGGGGCCCTTGGGGAGGGCCTGCCGACATGCCTGGTAGATGCCTAGTCCAAGCAAGTCATGTGTGGAGCCTAAACTCAGGGCGCGGGGCCTGCAGGGCGGCCCAGTGGGCACGTGGGTGCAGGCAGCAGGGCGATGGCCAGCTCTGCCCCGGCACGGGCCCGCCACCCTCACCCCTGTGCGGCCGCAGTTTGCTCTGTGCGGGCAACGAGCCACTGGGTGTAAGGAGCAAGGAGCGGGCCTTGGCTGCCGCCCTCTCCAGTCTGACAGCATCGGCGCTTCCCAACGAGGTCTTCGCCCGCGTGCAGAGCATGTTACTGCACAGACGGGCGTTTGCAGCGAGGCCACGAGCAGAAGTGATTGGAGGTAAAAGCTTCTGTGAGAACGTGGATCTCATGTGACGCTGGGGCAGGACTCTCACCATTACGTCATCCTCTGCCGGTGGTGAAGGTGCCATTCATTTCTTCTGCATCTGCTTTCTTTCTTAGTCATGGGCCTTTCGGGAGCAACTGTCTCGCATAGTATGCTTTTCACTCATATGAAGTCCTGTTATGATAACTGTCACTGTCTCTTTATTACCTTCAAAATGAGTCATAAAGCCAGGGAATGCGGGCACCCTGGAGGCGGCAGGTGTGTGCATCTGGGCAGATGGCATCACATCTGTGTACACAGCAATGCGTGGGGCTGGGCTGAAAGGGTCCAGCTGCCTGGGCCCACAGCGGCCCATTGTAATCTCCTGGAAATGCTTTATTCCCCTGAGCAGACGCACGCAGACGGAAGCAGATACTCCCCCAGAGAAAGGCCGTGAGAGAACTTTTACAAGGGTCACCTTTCTAACAGAAAGAGGGCGAGTGGCACGCAAGTGCAAAAGGAAACAGAATAAAGGAGGGATACAGGCACAGCCCTCTTTTTCTGGAATTGCTCTATTTCATTATAATCCTGTCAGTGGTTTGGTGTGGGAATATTTTCATGTATATTTAAAACAAAATTTTTCTTTTTTTTTTTTTTTTTTTTTTTAGTTTTCATTTGTTTTTCAATTGCAGTTTACATTCAATACTATTTTGTATTAGTTTCAGGTGTATAGCATAGTTTACATGTGTATTTTAATTGGTGTTCCTTTCTGTATTATTCTGAGCATAACAATATGCTCAGCATGGCTCAGCGGTTGAGTGTTGACCTATGAACCAGGAGGCCATGGTTCAGTTCCAGTCAGGGCACAGGCCTGGGTTGTGGGCTCGATCCCCAGTAGGGGGCGTGCAGGATGCAGCCCATCAATGATTCTCCCTCATCACTGATGTTTCTCTCTCTTTCCCTTTCCCTTCCTCTCTGAAATCAATTAAAAAAATATTTTTTTAAAAAGGCAAAACCAATTTAGGAGAACAGGGCACTCTGTCTTTACTTCCGTATTTGACCTATTTATTCCCCTAATATTTATTAAATGCCTGTTTATGAATGTACCACGCCAGGACCTACGGAGACCACCAAGTGAAACCAGTTAAAAGCTCGCTCTCAGGTCACAGACTCGGAGGAGGAGGAGAGTGACATGAAGACCTTGTGCCGTTCGGTGACCATGGGGGACACGGCCAGCACTGCCCTGTGGTGAGGCTGACCGCCGGCAGGCACAGAGGCCCGGAGGAGGGGCTGGCGCTGGCAGAGCTCTCTGCAGGCCGGAGGGCGACGCAGCGGGTGCGGCCCGGCGGGCTCCTGGGAAGGAGGCAAAGGGGCTTGGAGTGCCAGGGCTGCGGAGGAGGGAGGACGCTGCTACATGGGTCCAGATGACCATGGCTCATTAAGAATGGCTTCATGTGACAAGAGAGAGCTTTTGATTCCTAGTTGAAAGTTCTCTTATCCTGTTTTTCCTGGAGGGATTTCTAAATAACCTTTAGAAAAGATGTTGACAGCTCACAACGTAAATGTCCCTGGCAAGTCCACTGGGCGCTGGGCTTTGGCTCGTGCTGAGGGCACCTTGCTGTCCCTGCCAGCGTTCCGCCTGCGGCGCCGAGAGGCCGGTCTCTGCCTGCGCCATCTGGCGGGAGGGCCGGCGCTGTCCCGGCAGCTGCTGTTCCTGTGTTCAGGAGGTGAGGCCAGGTGCCGTCCTCATCACACAGATGGGGCTTGCTAATCATTCAGGTCACTTCAGGGGCCAGAAGGCTTAGTGCAAGTTTGAAATGTTGACTGGTTAATTCAATTTTAGATTTACCAATTTGTAGTCTCTAGCAGGACATCTGAATCGAAAACTACATTTTTCAGATAAATCCAGAACATACTTCTCTGAACAAAATGGAAAAGAACTTGCATGCCTTCTCAGTTACGGTGCCCCAGCACACTGCCAGTACCCGTCCAGCCCGGTGAGTTGGTTGCATTCATAATCTCCCGCGTTGAGAGGCCCAGGCCATTCAAACCACCTGGAAGGGTGAAGTAGGAGAACGTTTAGATTCAGGAAGGCATTTGAAAGCAGAGGTCAGTGCATCAGTTCTTTAAAAAAAAAAAATTTTATTGATTTTTTACAGAGAGGCAGGGAGAGGGATAGTGAGTTAGAAACATCGATAGAAACATCAATCAGCTGCCTCCTGTACACCTCCAACTTGGGGATGTGCCCGCAACCAAGGTATATGCTCTTGACCGGAATCAAGCCTGGGACCCTTCAGTCTGTAGGCCGACGCTCTATCCACTGAGCCAAACCGGCTAAGGCAGTGCATCAGTTCTTAAGCCATTATAGTCACTGGTGTGTTAGAGTAAAATATTCTCACCTTGATGCCACGAAGTTGGGTTTTGGAAGTAAAGGAGCTTAGTTCCAATCCAGGCTCTGTCACTCACTAGACATGTGTGATCCGGGGCAAACTCTTTAACTCCTTTGTGCCTCAGTTTTCTCATCTGGAAGATAGGAATAAGGACTTCTGAGAGATTAGATGAAGTGATATGTGTAAAGCACCGCGCCAAGCCCTAGCAGACAGCCAGCGCTCAGTAAACAGCCATTATCCTTGCTGTTTGAGGGGCACAGCTCAGGTCAGGCCGACCCTGGCTAACTTTGTCTCTGTGCCAGTTACTGAATTACCAGTCCTTGCTCAGGGGCCCCTCATGGTGAAGGCTCACCAGAAAATCAGCCGTTGTGGTGTTGCTGAATCATGTAGCTTCTTTTGATACAGTTTGTGGTGCACAGCTAGACCACAAATTATTTTCAACCAAAAAAATAGAGACACTTTAGCGTGTTTTATCTGGACGCGTCCTGCTTGGTGTAAGTTTTGCAGTGCGTTTCAGACAAGAGCGAACTAAAACCACAGGCCTTTGAACAGCGAGACTCGGCGCTTGCAGAATGTGACTCTTCTTGCGTCTCCTCCTCATTTAAAGCTCCCCGCTCTCCGAGAATGTGGCGGAGCTCTGTCATTCCAGACTTCAGAATTAGCACTGAAAACACGGGATTCTTTACCTGGATGGATGAAAGTGATTTATTGTTTGCTGGGTCAAACACACATGCTATTTGTCACACTGTGGTTTGTGTACTTTCTAGAAGCTTTCAACTTTGATCTGAGTCAAAGTACACTCAGTAGCACAGATGACAGAGTTAAAAAAACCCCGTGATATGCATTGTCACTCATAGAAACTCTAAGTCAACAAGTACAGAGACACAGAGTCAAAACCTACTCCTTTAAAGAGGCTTGTACGTTCTTGTGAGGAGCAGACCTCTGCCTTTCTTGGGCGAGACAAAGGTGTGGGACAATTTATTAGTTAAAGATTGAGTTCACTGTGTGCAATCAAAAGGCGCCTCTTCAAGGCCCGCTCCGGCCCCGGCCTGTATTTTTAGGTAAACACCCGCATTTGAAAGGCCTTGCCGAGCAGGGCTCCGAGCACATAAAAGCGGCTTTCTTAAACTGTCATCAGAGTGGATTTCAGGACGTGCTTTTAATACTTACAAGGTTGATGTTTGCCTTTTAAAAAATGCTATTCGAGATAGCTTTTTATTTAACGTCCCCCGCCCTGCATGCCTTTCACCTGATCGAGGCCGCATTAAGAAACTCACCTTGTTGTGAGACCAGACAAAGATTTAGGGAAATGTCGCGCATGTGACCTTTTGAAAGTCAAGGCTTAAAAAAAAAAAATCCCTGTTTAAACACTATAAAGACTGAGCGGGAGACAAAGCACATACTCCTCATCCGGACAGTTGGTTTCAGATTCTTTTTCTGTGCTGGTAGGTGACGCTGGAGACTGTTTCCCAGGCTTGCTCTGTGCTTCCATTTCCTCCCTGGTTTTAGCGAGCCATGACTCGGATCAATAAAAAGGTAAAAACACAGAGGTTTGGGATATCTGCACTTAAGTCTTGCTCTTTTACATTATGGTTCTCTTAAAAGAAATTAATCCTGTTCAATCTGTATTTGTAGATAATGATTAATAGGAATTTCAAGCTTGATTATTAATATTAATAGCTGCAATAGAATACACCGTATGAATGTAGCATTATTTATTAAGGGTGACTGAATATTGCTTTGCTTCCTGTTTTGAAACAACTTTCCTATACATTTATATTTCTATTATAGTACATTGTTAAATCAAGTATGTTGAGGTAAAAAATACATACACCTTTTTAATCATAGTTTCATGCATTTGACCAAAACAAATAGTTATCTATCTACCATCAAAATTAAGATTTTAAAAATACCCATCACCACAAAGAGTTTCCCTGCCTCTATTTATTTATAACCCATCCCAGCCTCTCCCCTCAGCCCCTGACAGCCGCTCATCCGCTTTCTGTCCCTATAACTGCCTCTTCCAGAGGGGCTCCCACACGAAACCATACAGGACGGGACCCTTTGAATATGCCTTTCCGCTTTAGCCTCATGCAGGTGAGCGTCAATCATGCCGTGACACGCATGCGCACTTCCTTTTCATTGCTGAGCCTATTCCACCGGTGAGTGTACCTCATTCTGGTTGTCCACCCCCAGGCGGATGGACAGGGGACTTGTTTCCAGTTCTTGGCAACTGTGAATAAAGCCACTGCAAACATTCGGCCCCGGTTTCTATGTGAGCGTGTTTTCATTTCCTTGGATAAACATGTGGGATTGTAGGGTTTTATGGTCAGTGCTTACCTTTGCAGCCCGCGGTCAGCCTCTGGGTCAGAGTGCATCGTGGGAACGGCCGGGCGCTGGGCTGCCCATCACGTGGCCGTGTCAGCCGTCCGCGCAGGGCTGTCAGCGCGATGCCTGTGATGTGGCTCCAGTTCCCAACACCCCTGAGGTCCAGAATCGGCTCACCTGCTTCTTTCCATCGATAGATGTTCTTTAGTGAAGTATTAGTTCAAGTCTTCCTTTGCCCATTTTTAAAAAATCGGGTTGTGTGAATTTTATATTTTCTGTACACAGTCTTTTATTGGATCACTCATTTACAAATATTTTCCCCCAAGTCTACAGCAGATCATCTGTTTCCTTAACAATGCTTTTGTAGAGCAAATATTTCTCATTTTGATGATGTTTGAGTCATCAATTTTGTTTTTTATGGATTGTGATGGTGTCATATCTAAATTACCCAAGTCCAGGTCACAGACACTGCTTCTGTGATTTCTTCTAAAAGTTTTATAGATTAATATTATCTGTTAGATCTCTGATGCCCTCAGTTAATCTACCCTGTTTCCCCGAAAATAACACAGTGTCTTATATTAATTTTTGCTCCCAAAGATGCGCTAGGTCTTATTTTCAGAGGATGTCTTATTTTTCCATGAAGAAGAATACGGTACACATTTATTGTTAAATGAAAATAAAGGAAATGTATTACCTATATAGGGTGTGTAGTTGTCAACACAAACCAGACAAACTGTGAATCCTACAGTATCAAGAATTTACTCATTTATTCAATGACAATCATGTCATCATCTTCTGGAACATCATCATAACAATCCAATTCCTGAATTTCCTGGTGAATTTCTTGTGACTCCATTTCTTTCAGAATCAGTGGACCAAATCTCTCATGTTTAGCAATAGCACTGTCTTTAAATGAGTACTTCTTGTCAAGGTAGCCTGCTCGCAGTGCATTTGCAATGCAACTGTCAGTGATTTTCTCCCATGAATTCTTCACCCAAGTCACAACTTCTTGCAGTTTAGGTTTCACAAAGTTTCCACGCTGATTTCTCTCCATTCTATTTTCAATGTAGTCAATAATTTTCATGTGAAAATTGTCTTTGAATGGCTTGTTTATTACAATATCAAGAGTCTGGAGATAGACGGTCATTCCTGTGGGAATCATTATCTGATCTATTTTTCTTTTGTGAAGAAATGTCTTCATGTCTTTAACATGGTGAGTGCTGGCTGCATCCCAGACTAGCAGACCTCTGGCTCCCTCGCATAACAAGCGCAGAATTAAATCGACCCACTTATAACTGTTTGTGTGGCCCAGGCTTTTTCAGTTTCAAGAATAAAAACGCCCAAAACACGTCCAATCTTTTCCTTCTTGCCCTTAGAAATGATTAAAGGTGGGATTTTAGTGCCATCCAGACGAATTGCCAAAATACAGGAAACACATACATTTTGTAAGCAGTGGAGGGAATGTACACTAAGGAGGCACCCTGCTGTTCAATTGTTGTTTGAGATGATTGGCCCATAAACACTGCAGTTTCATCCATAGCAATCATGTTGGAAAGATTGTATTTAGAGAGGTCAGTATCATCAATAAAGGACTTGAATGCAAGAGCTCACTTAATAACTTGAGTATCTTCCAACCTAAACAATGTTGTACCAGTAGATCTTCTTAAAGACAGTTCACTTCACTGAAGGAAATTATCCAGCCATTGTTGTGATGCTTTGAAGTCTTCGGGGGCTATGTCAAACTGTGGTGCCATTGCAAGGGCAAATTCTTGAATCTGAGCCCTATTCACAACCAAAGCCTTTGCTCTCCTATCAACAACCCATTCACAGATCAGGTCTTCCAGCTCAGAAAATAATGGTTGCCGACCTGATCCACACTTGCGCTTTTTAGCATTTACCTTGCCCACTTGTTCAATGAGGTTACCATAGTCTGCTCGCCAGTTTTGGACCAATCGGATACTCAACATCTTCTCTTTGCAGAAAGCAGTAAGATTTTGGCCCCAAGGGTCTTCCACGATTCCTTTCTTGTACTCCACGGAGTAGCTTTTTCTTTTTGTGCTCATTTCTAGGGGTAAAAAAAAAGGAATTGGGGTATCAATGTGGGGGGAGGGGGATCACTTAAAATGACACAGGGGGATCAGAGGGGAGAATCAAAATGGCACAGGAGAATCAGAGGGGGGATTACCATTTTAGTAACCTCTTTTGATCCTCCTGTGTCATTTTGATTGCCCCCTCTGATCCTTCTGTGTCATTTTAAGTGATCCCCCTACCCCAACCCCTGTGCCACTGAACACCTTTACCAGACATCCCCCTTACTCCTTTATCAGACATTTACCCCCTGGGGCCTGCGTGGGAACTGTCCCTGGGCTTGCTGGGGCCTGGATCTGGGCTGGAGCAGGGTCTGCCACTGACTGAGAACCTTCAGTCATCATGAGGACGGCCGTAAGCATCTGGTAGTGTCACCAGTGACAGACCAGCACTCACCTCCTTCGCTGCATTCCGTACGCTCTAATCCTCCTGTTCTGCTCACCACTCACTCTGACCTCTGCTCCGCCTCCACACAGCAGTGATGTCAGGACTCCGCATAACATCACTGGTTGCTAGACGCCAGTCGGGGCGGCCCTAGCGACCAGTTTACCGTAAATTAATTTTCATTCTGAGACAGAGCCTAGGGGGGCCTTATTTTCGGGGGGATGCCTTATATTTCACTCAGAAAGAAACCTGTAAGTAGGTCTTATTTTCAGAGGATGTTTTATTTTTGGGAAAACACGGTATATATATAAAAGCTTAAGCAACCGAATACCAAATGACCGAACCACCGGTCTCTGTGATGTGCACTGACCACCAGGGGGCAGACGCTCAGCACAGGAGCTGCCCCCTGGTGGTCAGTGCACTCCCACAGTGGGAGCGCCGCTTAGCTGACTGACCCGTCCTGGCGGCCCCTCAGCCCAGCGGCAGCCACTCCCTCCCTCAGTAGTCCTGAAGGTCCAATCTCTGGAGAACGGGCCAAGCACTGATGCTGGCACGATCCTGACAGTGCACTGACCCCCTGGAAGTCAGCCTCGGACACTGCAGCCCTTCCCCTCCCTAGATGCTCTGCAAGGAAGAAACGATATGCGAGTAAAAGTCGCTGCTAGGTGGCTCCCAACAACCGACGTGAATATCAACGGGATGGATCCGGATCCCGGGCTGGCAAGGGCATCCCACTGCCTGCCTGGAGGGCTGACAGCATCCTGCCCTCTCCCCACTCCGGATGGGAAGACACAGGGCTCACAGCTGGCGCATGCCAGTGTGGCGGTGCGAGCCTCTCCTGATCAGGATGACTGGGTGCGGCAGGTGCAGTGGGGCCAAGGATGAGCGGGAGTGGCAGGCGGAAGCGGCAGGTGGCATTGGACGGCCGGCTTCGGCCAGTCGCCGCAGGCCATGTCAGGGACCCCACCTGTGCACAAATTCGTGTATAGGCCCTCTAGATTTTTATATAAGGAGTGATGTTTAGATCACAGTTATTTTTATTTATTTATTTTTTTGCATTGGATGGTCAATTATTCCAAGTAGCATTTGTTGAAAAGGCTATCATTTTTTCCTCTAATTGTCTTTGTTTTTTTGTCAAAGCTTGGTCATATTTGTGTGGGTCTATTTCTGAACTCTGTTTTTTTTGTCAAAGGTTGAATGGTCATGTTTGTGTGGGTCTGTTGCACTGACACCTGTTACTATTCCTGTGCCAATACCACACTGTCCTGATTGCTATAGCTTTATAAATTGGACTAGAGGCCCAGGATTCGTGTGGGGATTGGGCAGAAACCGGTGGTGCAACACTGCCTGCTGCTCCTGCCGCTGCTCCCGCTTGTCCTGGCCCCATTGCGCCTGCTGCTGCAGCTCGGCAGGCTTGCTGCCACTCCGTGGTGGTCTCCGGGCTGCAGCGGCCAGCCGTGACCCCTGCATCTGGCACCTGTTGGTTAACTGAGCAGCACTCCCACTTTGGGAGTGCACTGACCACCAGGGGGCAGCTCCTGCATTGAGTGTCTCCCCCTGGTGGCCAGTGTGCGTCATAGCGAGTGTTGGTCAAAGTTGTTTGGTTGTTCGGTTGCTTAGGCTTTTATATGTATAGATAACGGGAGTTCTCCAACTTTGCTCTGCTTTTTTTTTTTTTTTATAGTTGTTTGGCTATTTTGAAAGCTTTGCAATTCATAGCAATTTGGGATCAGCTTGGATGTGTACAAACCATGCTGGGATTTTGATTGGAATTGCATGCAGTCTGTAGGCTAGTTGGGGACAGTCTTCCAATCTAAGAAATTTGTATGTCTTCCCATCTAAGTAGGCCTTCCTTCCTTTCATTCTTCAGGATTTTATAATTTTCAGAGTATGTTTGTACTTATGCCAAAACATATCACTTCTGGAGCTATTGTACATGTTTTTTTTGTTGTTGTTTGTTTGTTTTGTTAACCCTCACTGTAGGATATTTTTCCCATTATTTTTCAGAGTGGGAGGGAGGGAAGGAGGGGGAGAAAGAAACATAGATGTAAGAGACATATTGACTGGTGGCCTTCCGCATCCATATTGACCAGAAGCAGGGAGTGAACCCACAACCCAGGTACGTGCTCTTGACCAGGAATCAAATGCCTCTGGTGCACAGCCGATGCTCTAACCATTGAGCAACACAAACCAGGGAAGTAAATATTTTTAAAAAATATATTTTTATTGATTTTTTGCAGAGAGGAAGGGAGAGAGATAGAGAGCTTGAAACGTCGATGAGAGAGAAACATTGACCAGCTGCCTCTTGCACATCCCCTACTGGGGATGTGCCCACAACCAATGTACATACCCTTGACCGGAATCGAACCTGGGACCTTTCAGTCTGCAGACCGATGCTCTACCACTGAGCCAAATTGGTTTCGGCGGAAGTAAATATTTTAAAATATTTTCTTTCTTATGATTTGTTGCTTATATATAGGTGTCCCAAAAAATGTGTACACACTTTAACAACTAATAGCTGTAGATTCTATTACATTTTGAAAATAAAATGTATTTTAATAGAACTGCCTTTATAATGTGTATACATTTTGGGGGGCACACTGTATAGAAATATGATTTTTGTGGGTTGACCTTATATCCCACAGTCTTGCTAAACTCACTAATTTTAGAAGGTGGTTTGGACATTCTTTGGGAACTTACACAATCATGCCTCATGAGAAGAGGGCAGATTTTCGGTATGCCTGTTCTTCTTCTTCTTCTTCTTTTTTCATATTGAACTGGCTAGGACCTCCAGGTGATGGTGAATAGGAGTGGTGGGTGGTTTCCTTGTTTTAAGCGAAAGCATTCAATCTTTCATTATTACATAAAATGTTAGCTCTCGGTTCTTTGTAGGCGCCCCTTATCAGATTAAGGGTTTTCCCTTTACTCCCAGTTTACTGAGTATTTTATCACAAGCTGCTGTTGAGTTTTGTTAAGTGCTTTTCGGCATCCATTCATGTGACCGTGTGCTTTCTTCTTTTGTTGGCTTGTATGATGGATCACTGTGATTGATAAGCCATCTGATGAAAAAGGAGTATTAGCCTTTCCATGTATGTAGATCCAGCCTGCTAGTATTTCGCTGAGAATTTCTTCACCTGTATTCATGAAGGATACTGGTGTGTGGTTTTCTTTTCTTTCCTGGCTTTGCCTGGTTTGGTATGAGGGTAAGGTAGGGTTCGGTTCCTTTTTTTAATCTATTATGTATAAATATGTGTGTGAAAGTTTAACAATGTAACATTGAACCCACGATGGCAACCTTGCCATGGCAATTTCTCTTCATTAAGTAAGGATCATGCCCTTTCCCTTGGTATTGATCTGTAGTATTTTACATCTTCTGAATGTAGGTCCTTCGCCAGTTAGATGTGATGCTGATGTCCAATTGTGTGGGTTATTTTTAATTTTCTTTATATGATTTTTTTTTATGAGAAGTTCTTAATTTTAATGTAGTCTAATTTATCAAACTTTCTCTGTCTAGTCCTACTTTTTTATGTTTTGTTTAAGAGTATTTCTCTGCCCTAAGATCATAAAGATATTCACCTAAGTGTCTTTGACTGACTTGGAACAGAGTTTTATTATGAAATGCTGTAGGGATCAAGCTGATTTTTCCCTGTATAGATACCTAACTTTCCCAGGACCACTTAACAAATAGTTATTCTCTGTCCAGCAGTTTACAAAACCATCTGTTTTCTATCAACTCTCCATGCATGCTTGGTCTGATCGTGGGCCTTCTATTCCTCTCCACTGGCTGGTTGTCTGTGGCTGTGTCATCGCCTCGCGTAGTCTACGCTTACAGCATTCCTTGTGAGCTGATGGGCACCTCCCACTGTCACTGTCTTGGAGGGAACCGCGGCTACTCTGGCCCTTGATTGCTTTGTATGAATTTAAAGTCAGTTCCCGGAAAACCCTCATTGAAACCGAGACTGTGACTCCGCGGTGCCTCATCAGCTGCTGGGAGCTCAGCGGGCTGCATCTTCCTGCGAGTACACAATGTTTCTCTTGCCACTTGCTTTGTAATCATTTTTAAAGCATTTCTTTAAAAAATAGTTTTATTGATTTCAGAGAGGAAGAGAGAGAGAGGGAGATAGAAACATCAGTGATGAGAGAGAATCATTGATCGGCTGCTCCCTGCATGCCCACTACTGGAAATCAAGCCCATAACCCAGGCATGTGCCCTCACCGGGAATCAAACTGTGACCTCCTGGTTCATAGGTCAACACTGAACCGCTGAGCCATGCTGGCCGGGCTTTAATGACTTTCAGTCAAACTTGAAAAAAATGTTCCCATGCAGGTTTTGCCGTCTCAGGTCAGTCTGATCTTCATTATCTCTGCTGTTTGAACGATACTACATTTCCCCCTTTTCTGTCACTGGCCAAGAAATAATGTTGGTTGTTGGACATGGATCATATAATAAGCTATATTGATAAACTGACTATTTTGATAAACTCTAACAGCTTGTATGAATATTCTTTTGGGTTTTTTCTGGACAGCTGGGTAATCTGTAAATAATAAAATCCCTTTCTTTTTAATTCTCGTGTCTTTAATTTCTTCCTTCCTTACTATGCAAGCTGCGCCATGGCCAGTGTCCCCTGGAAGAGGCGACATCGCTCTGGCGGGGACGGCTCACCCAGCACCCGCGGGGCGGAGCGGCGGGGCTGCGGCCTGAGCGAGGTGCTGGGCTCGGTGGGACCTGCTCCCGGAGAGTGTGAGGAAGTCACTAAAACCACCCACCCCAAGTGGCGTTTTCTTCGGGGAAGAACCGTGATTCCATTCCATTGTTTTGGGACCTTCTTAGGCTTTACTTGGTTTCTTGAGTCAGTTTGCATATATTTTTCCAAATATTAGTTACACGTTAGGAATTTTTCAGTTTGCTCTGAATTCTCACATTTGTAGGTACAGTGTTATCTTATAACTCCTGCGTGTCTGTGGTGATTCCGTGTTGTCATTCCTGGTGTTGGTGGTTTGTTCCTTGTTTTTATTATCACTTTTTATTTCTTTCTTTTTCCACCCCTATGGATACCTCTGTGCCCTCGTCCACCCCTCCCCTGCCTGCATCACCGGCTGCTGCCCCCTTCCATTGAGTCTCTCGGTTCTCCCTTTGCTCAGCCCTCCCCCGCAGCCCCAGCCGCTGCTGCTCTGGGCCTTTAGATTCTTGTTCAGGGTCAAAAGCGTGTGAACCTCACTAATCATGGCAAAGAACACACTTTTGGCCTCTGCTTCTCCTTATTGAATGTTTGCTTTTATTAAACCATTTCCACTCTTTATTATTTCTTTCCCTTATTTTCTTTGGTTTATTTTACATTTTCTTCTTACTTTGTGAGATGGATCTGTGTTCATTTATACGTGGCTTTCTTCTCTCTAACATACATTTACTAGTAGGACTCCAGCTTTTCCATTTCTATTGCTCTAGCTGAAGTCTATACATTTAATATGTAATGTATTCATTATGATTCTTTTACTACCTTTACCTCCAATTTGCTGGAACATCTTCAAGTGAATGTTTCTACCTTCTGTGTTACCAGCAGGGGCTCGGGGAAAGGGCAGGCCATGTAGGTTGTGTGTATACGAGCCCTCTGATGGGAGCAGGTGCGGATGCAGAGACATTGGGGTCAGGGAGAAAGCTAGGAAACTATCCCGACTTTGATTGAACAAAATAGCAAGGGGAGCTATCGAACAACTCGACTGCTGCAGAACTGTCTGTAAAGCTGTCAAAGCATAAACATTAGAAAGCTCGTGCAATCAGTGCTCACCAGCTGCTGCATACGTGCAGGCATGAGCTGACCCCTTGGAGTTCGAAGCTGAATGGACACACTTCCTGCCCGTGAGCACTTCAGGGGGACCTGGTCCCAGTCTGTGTCTTCCCTCTGGGAGGGAGCAGGATTGGGGTGGGGACATGTTGGGGTTACATTTCATGGCAAGTAATGGAGCTATGATTACACTAACTTAAACACAAGGGACCTGGCAGAGGGGGGCCAGAGTGGCAGCTTCCCCAAATAATCGGACCCTCAAGATCCTCCTTTTCTGCTTTGCTGGAGTGATTGCATTCTTGAGGTCACTGCATCTTCCCAAGCAGGTTCTGAAGCTGCTGCCATCTTGACAGAGAAGAGGAAGAAAGAAAGAGACCTTTCCCAGCTGCTTGGCTCCCTCACAGCCCCCGCCCGCGGTGGAACGCAGGCACAGCCCACCCCTCATTTCCAGGAAGGATGGGCACAGAGTCTCTCATTCCTGGGAGCGAGGTGCCCAGCAAAAACCAGCTGCTATGAGGAGGAGGGGTGGGTGTTGGGTGGGCGGCCAGCAGCCCTGGCCACAGTGAGTGTCACTGAACGGGCCTTTTTCCTGTCACAGCGAGCAGGTCCAGCGGGCGGAGGGGGTGGGGAAGCAGACAGAGCCCAGAAGCAGCCGACTGTTTTAGGAGAAAAGGCATCTCCATGCCCAGCCCGGTCCCAGGCTGGGCAGTCGGGTTGGGTAGGTAGACTTGGTGTTCCTGGCCCGGTCACAGTTTCCCACGTAACCTCCTCTCGGATCGTGGAGATGACGTGGTGCTGGGGAGTCCTGGTCAGAAGTCATCACAGAGGCCGCTTTGTCCCTTTATTTCCAGCAATTAAGAGAAACCAGCCTGGCCGGCGGGGCTCAGGATTGAGCGTCAACCTAAGGACCAGGAGGTCGCAGTTTGATTCCTGATCAGGGCACAGGCCTGGGTTGTGGGCTCTGTCCCCAGTTGGGGGTGTGCAGGAGGCAGCTGGTCAATGATGCTCTCTCATTATTGAAGTTTCTATCTCTCCCCATCTCCTTTCCTCTCTGAAATCAATATATATATATATATTTTTTTTTTTTAAAAAGAAAAACCATATTCTTGATGTGTCAACGGAGTAGTTCAGAGGCCAGCCGCTGCCATTGATGGGAACGGAGCCACCAAACTCGCTTTTTGCAAGTCATTGTGCTCAGCAACCGGGTGGTGGAAAGACCAGAAGCCGAACAGGAGCTAACTGTTATGTAGACAGGGCACTGCTCACTGCTCAGGGGCTACTGTGTGTTTTCAATGGAGAAATGTCCGCTCAACTCCTCACCGTCTGGGGATCGGGGTGTTGGGAGTTCTTTACAGATCCTGGGTGTCTACACTCCCTGTGAGGTCTGGGGTTTGCAAACACAGCCCCATTCCATGAGCTGCCTTTACCTCTGATATTCTCTATTTTCCCTCATTTTTTCTTTTTTCGTTTTGTTTTGTTTTGTTTTGTTGTTGATAGCCTCCTTTCATGCACAGCAGTAATGCTACCTTGAAGATTTAAAGGAGTAGAAGCCTTCCTTAGAAATAAATGCATTTGCAAAGTAGAATTTTCTCCCTGGCTTGCTTCATGAGACATTCAAAATGGAATCACACTTATAAATCCCTCATCCACAAATTAACACTGACAGTGTACACCACTAGGAAACTATTATTCCTGGTGGGCAGAAAGAAAATACTCGAAAACATCACCTCCATTTCCAGGTGAACAAGGAGAACGGGGACACAGATTTTTTCAGTTTCCCGGGCCAGTGCTGCCATTTTGTCCACACGAAATCCGTGTTGAAACTGAGGAAATGTGGCGCTCTGTGGTGTCCTCGCCGCGCGTAGGGCTCCGCCCAGCGAGGGCGCCGTCTGAGTCCGTATCCGAACCCGCTCCTAATTACACAGCGCTCCGGTGGCCCGCCGGGCTTTGCAGCTGCTGTTTTATGGAGCTATTAACGCAGAGACACATTACTGAAATGTAAATTTTATTATCACAATTAAAGGCTGATTTGAGTTTATGAGATCATGCATTCTTATTTTATGAAAGCCTTATAGTAAATTCCATGTAAAAGATGGCTGTGGTGAAAGTAACATATCAGCAGGTGTAGCATTTAAGTTGTACTCTGTTCTTTTGCACATTCGGTGTTAAGTTTCCATGCAGAGGGTAACTTTGGTAGGAACAAGTGTTTCCTGTTCTAACTGTGTAAAAGCTGAAGAAAAACGATCTTGGCTTATTCTATTTGTGAAATTACAAGCAATTGTTTGCCTATTAAATACATCATTGGGCATATAGTCGGTTTCTGTGAATGCGGTTTTCTGGCCGCTGATGCATCAGGGTGAGCGCTCACCGCTGTCCCACTGCGCGCAGAGTGCGCGACCAGCCCTGGTCCCAACACCTCACAAAGGGCTGAGACCTGCACGGCGATCACGTGGCCCAGGCAGCTGAGGAGTTTGGAAGTTTGCATGCAATATTTGCAGGCTTTTTTGTTTTGTTTTGATGGCAGCAAAGAATGTAAAAGAGTGTTTGCACTAAATAGATTAAGCTGTTAGTAAACACGTCCCCTTTAAATTAACTGATGTGTGAACAAAGGAAGTGCTTTGTCGTTGTCAGCTGGGCTTGTCTTAAGTCACAGGGACCAACAAGTGGGGCCGGGCCCTCTCTACACCTCCCGGGAGGAGGTCAGAGGTTAATCAGAAAGGGTCTGTGAAGCGAGAAAATGGGTTGGATTCTCCCGCCCTCTCACTGGGGCTAAAAGCTTGCTCTCCCTCTCCCAGTCTTTCTAGGGGAACCCGGGTGTCCAACAGCAAATCAGCATCGGAGCAAACATTGCTCTGCAGGTGAGTGCCTTTCAAGGTCTTAGCACTTCGTCGTGCGTTAGGCTGATGGCACGTCCCTGTGGCTGCCCCAGTGCCCGGTGGCGATAATTACCCTCCCCATCAGCCGTCACACAGCGCTGGCTCCTGCTGCAGGTGGGCTGGTGGGGCTGGCGAGGGGCTGACGGCTGGGCTGGGCCCTGGAGGCTGGCCTTGTGCGCTCACCCTCCGTGAGTGCACGGTGCTGTCACTGGACCTGCCACTGGTTTGCGAGAGAAAGGGAAAGAAGGAGAGGACCGGGGTTCGAGGCCTTCGTGGGGAGCGTCCTTGAAGGGAATGTGGGGCCAAAAGGAGGAGAAAAGGCCCTGAGGCCTGGCATGAAGGGGGCAGCGTCTCCTCAGGCACAGGGTCAGGTGGATCATGGCAAGTGCCCATCACGCCAGAGCCAGCGCCGAGATTTAAGATGTGGGGCCGTTTCTCCTCCATTCAGTCGTCTGCTGCGTCCAGTGACCACGTGAAGTTGGGGTGGTCCACAGTCAGGGTTCACAGGAAAAGTGGGAACGCATGAGAGGAGGCATCCTGGGCCGTTTCCAGCAGAATGTCAGCTTCCTGCAGGAGGTCTCAGGAGCTGCCCAGGCCCTGCGCGCATCCTGGAGGGCACGTCTGGAGGCAGGCCTGGCCGGGTGCAGGGGCGCCCCCCGGTCTTGAGGCCTTAGCGCTCTGGGGTCGGACCTGTGTGCTCACTTCCCAGGTGCCAGCGGGAACCCCGAGCTGAGTGTAGGGCCTAGGGAACAGGGACCGAACCTTTTTGTGCTTTTGAGGCCTCGCAGGAACTTGTCATCTCAGAGTCTTGAGCTCACAGGGTGCATGTTACTGATAACAAAAAGCCAGACACGGGCACAAGGCCTTGGCTGTGACAGAGCTTAGTCCACTGCCCCCCGTCCGGAGTCCAGCCAGAGCAGACGCAGCCCCCTGTCCTGGAGTCCATCCAGTGCAGACACGGCCCTGGCTGGCGTGGCTCAGTGGTTGAGCATCAACCTATGAACCAGATCACGGTTTGATTCCTGGTCACATGCCCGGGTTGCAGGTTCAATCCCCAGTGTGGGATGTGCAAGAGCAGCCGATCACTAATTCTCTCTCATCATTGATGTTTTTATCTCCCTTCCTCTCTGAAATCAGTGAAAATATATTAAAAAAATAAAGAGCGTTAGACGGGTCTCTGCTCACCTGTGACTCGGTGATCTCATCAGCTCACATGATCACTAGGTCCCCACCCGGAGCAGGGCCTGTCCGCCCGGAGTAGAGCCGCTGGGCATGGTGCCATCGCTGCGCCCTATCTGTCACTCGGCGTGGTCCCCAGAGTGTAGCCATGGAGTGTGAGCAGAGGCTGGCCCTGGACATGTCCCCGGATGGAGCCTGTGAGCTGCATGGACGTGGGCACCTGACCGGCCTCAGCAGCCACAGGCCAGTGGGAGGCCCGGCGGCACTGGCCCTGGAGGGACACTTTCTTTCCACAACTGGAGGCCTGGCCTCATCCCTGGAACAGAGAACAGCAGCAGCGTTAGTCTTCTCTTTATTCTCAGTTCTAGGCTAGCTCCAAAGCTTGTGTTGTTTTATTCTAACCTTTTAAGTGATTTGAGGCTTCAAAGAGAGCTGCAGACTGCTGGCAGTGGCCAGGTGCCTGTCACCATTTTCCTCTGTGCCAGCTCACAGCCATCACTCAGTAACCCAATGGGAATTCACGTGGGCACTACCCTACCACAGAACCACAGACGCCACCGACTTCAGCAGCTCAGGGACCTGGTAGGATGTTTAGGAACAGAATAGGAGGCTGCTCTGTATCTTGGATCATAGACACCAAGTATGGTTTGCACATAGTGGGAACCATAAAAGAGACTCTGAAGAGACTCTGCAGGCAGTAGACATGTGTCCTAAGCAAAATGCTGAGCCTGCACGATGGCATGTGCCCTGTGGGGCTTGATGAGGTGAGAGCACATGATTTAACGGAGCTAACCATTGATGACACGCAGGGTCTGCAGGTGCACACAGTGGCACACCTACTGTGTGCTGCCTGCCTCTCCAGTGCCTGGTGGAGGGAGCGGAGTCCGGGTGGCACCACGTGTCCCTGCCTGTGCTGCTGCCACCCCTGCACTGAGCTGGGAGCTGGGTGGGCAGCCTCTTGTCGGAGCAGCTGGGCATCCCATTGCTCGGACACTGCGTCTTCCCTCCCCGCTGTCCGGAAGGTGAGGGGCACCTGCCTGGGGCTATAGGTGTCAATGTGACAGCAGAGTCTGTCTGAGGATGGCAAGATCCCTCATGGGCTCCAGCTGTCCTTCACGGGAGCAGCACAGGCAGGGACACGTGGTGCCACCTGGACACCTCCCCCTCTGTTCCCTTGGCTCCTCCTCTCTCCAACATGAGGCTGCACACACAGGACTGGTATGTTTGGGGTTGAGGGTGGGAAAAGGCTCCATGTAGGAACTGCTGGAATAGCAAGTGGGAGTGGGAGGAGCCATCCTTGGGGGTTTGCTGGGTGCCAGGAGGCATGGAGGGCCCAGGAGGAAGGGGAGAGAGACGGGATCTGTGTCCTGTGGTGTGGACTGCACCCATGTTTTAGTGTCCTTGGGCTGTCATACAAAACACTATTCTCTGTGTAGTCCAAGCAACCGGGATTTAATTCCCAGAGTCTAGGGCCATAAGCCCAAGCTCGAGGTACGGCAGGCAGGGCTTTTCCCGAGGCCTCTCTCTAACTTGTAGGCGGCAGCCTTCTCACTGTGTCCTCCATGGCTGTCTCTGTGAGCCTCCGGTCTCTCCCTCTTCTCAGGAGACCCCAGTTGTACGGGGCCAGGTCTCACCCTATGACCTCACTTGACCTTTATTCCTTCTCTAAAGGCCCTATCTCCAAATAGGCTCATATTTGGGGTTAGGGCTTTGGCAATAGAAGGTTTTCTTTTTGGGGGGGACAGACTTCAGTTGACAACAGCTCACCTTGACTGTATGATCAGTAGATCTGAGCCATGAGCGGGTTATAATTAGTTTTACATGAGAACAGGGGACACTCTTGCCTGCTGCAATGGCACTTTCACTTCTGAAGTTTCGGATGCTAGAAAGAGACACATAAATCAACAATGATATCAACCAGCGTGCCAACAGGTGCATCCACACATCCCACCTGGAGTCACTCCCAAATTTTCAGATTTGTATGGAAACAGCCTCCCGGAGGGAGAGTGCGTGTGGGAATCCTACTCCAACTCTGCCCAACAGTGCAACTCCTTCTGCCTCTGATTCGCAGTCTTGCCGCGACGGGACCAGAGTGAAGATCCTACAGGGAGGCCTGGGCTGTCCAGGGCCTGACAGACCTGTCGGGCTTTTTGATTCCATGGTTACTGTTTACTGAGCGTTTACTATCTTCCAGGAGGTATTGGGGGCAAAATGTAAAAAAAGACATTTTTTTTCTTGTTTTCAGGCCAAAGGAACCCAGGGGTGATGACCTCGCACACAGGTCGTTTCAGGAGGGCCGCGGTGGGAATGTGCTGTGTGGATGGACATCTGGCTCAGCCTGGGCTGGAGGCGGGCGGCCAGAGAGAATTCTAATGTTAATCCACTTACCTAGTTAAAGTAAACTGGAAATTAATTCCTGCATATTTCTTTAAAAATAGTCATCAATGCTACTGAGGAAATCACTCAGCAAATAGAAAATAGTTCAGAGATTGGATTCTAATACTGCACAAATAGTGTACATTGGAAACCCGAAAGAACCTGCAAGCAAACTGTTAGACTTGTTTGTAAGGTTGCAGGACATAAGTTATTAGTAATTGCATTTCTGCACACTGTTTTTAGACCATTAGAAATAAAGTTTTAGTGAAGTGCCTGTAACATCCAAACACGAAACACCTAACCACAGCCACAGGAGGATGGACCTGCGTGTACGATATGAGATGCTAAAGGAGTGAAAGAAGACCCCCGTCTATGGCGACACTTGCTGTGTCATCCATGATTTGGAACCACATTTTTGTAAAAATCTCATTATTCCCAAATGCTTCCGGTAGATCCGATGCAATGCCAGTAAAAGCCTGCATCATTTTATGGAAATGGATTGATTCTGAGTCTGTGAGAAAATGAAAGGGCCAAGGACAGCGAGGGCAATTTTGAAGAGGAAAAATGGAGAATAACCTATCTGGGTAAAATGGCCCAGAAATTAACGGAGGCCATGGTTGTGAAGCCTCAGGAGGCCTTGTGCTCGCGTTCCTGCCGGCTTCCGTCCACACCCCCGCCCAGGCCTCGGTGTCCAGGAGCTGGTGGCTGGCAGCCTGGTCTCCAGCCCGGGTCCAGGGTCCCAAAGTGTCTGTGGGGACATTCCCCTCTGGCTTCTCTTCTTACTCTGTCTCCGGGTTTTTTTTTCTTTCTGTGAGCTCAGCTGTGTTCAAGCAGTTTTTTTTTTTTTTTTTACAGATATATATTTTTATTGATTTCAGAGAGGAAGGGAGAGAGAGAAATAACAGTGCTGAGAGTGAATCATTGATCAGCTGCCTCCTGTACACCTCCCACTGGGCATGTGTCCTGACTGGGAATTGAATGCTGACCTTCTTGCTCATAGGTTGATGCTCAACCACTGAATCCCACCGGCTGGGCTTTTTTTCTTTCTTTCTTTCTTTCTTTCTTTCTTTCTTTCTTTCTTTCTTTCTTTCTTCCTTCCTTCCTTCCTTCCTTCCTTCCTTCCTTCCTTCCTTCCTTTCTTTCTTTTTTCTTTCTTTCTTTCTTTCTTTCTTTCTTTCTTTCTTTCTTTCTTTCTTTCTTTCTTTCTTTCTTTCTTTCTTTCTTTCTTTCTTTCTTTCTCTTTTTCTTAAAGTAAAGGACACTCTTCAACTGGCGTGGAGTGAGTGAGACTATATTAAAGAAAAAGTAGTTTATACAATTCAACCTATGCTTTCCCAATGGAAACGTAAATTCTGATGAAATTGGTTTTCGCATGTCTCCTGCTCGGTCACGTGTAGCTGTGGCTCAGGGACCTGCCCTTCCGCGCAGCCTGCTGAGTGTGGGGAGGCTGGGCGTCCACTGGGAAGAGCTGCCTCCTTCCTGGCCCTGGCTCCGTCCACACGCATCACCTGTCTGCTCACCTGGTCCTTCCGTGTGCAGCTGGGCCCCTCTCTCCTCCGTGGGTGGTGCACGCAGCCCGCTGCTTCCCTTCCCGTGTTGATTGAAGTGAAAACCCATCAAGGACCAACTACATTTGTAGCAAAATGAAATCCTGAAGACGGCTCAGGACCCTCTGGGAAGAGATGGGTCACTATAGAAATGATCCCAGGAGCATAATACAGAGTCTCAACAAAGTGCTATGGGGGCACCTAATTATTCACACCCTCTTCCTTTCCTGTTTTGTCGACTTACATAAAAAGCTCAAATAATAAAAGCGAAGCAGCTATCTTCACATTGGCTGCCTGCCTGGAATTGTGTTAACTTGAATCTTATAAATATTCCATAAAGCCCTAGCTAGGTAATGGGCTGCTTTTTCCTGGCAGTACGCCTGAGGGGATGGCATCTTAAACATTTATGCCATTTTTGCAAAACTTGACAAAAACATTTCAGCCATTCATAGTTGTGTTAATAAATTACTTAGCACCAAAACTATACACTGTGTGGCCAGATTATTATGATCTCTGAACACAATAATCTGGCCACTCTGTGTATGTGTGTGTGTGTGTGTGTGTGTGTGTGTATTAGAGGCCCTGTGCATGAATTTGTTCATGGGTGGGGTCCGGCCAGCCTGGCCAGGGGGAGGGGACATAGGTGGTTGGCTGGCCTGCCTGCTGGTGGAACTCTTGATCCAGGGGACAATTTGCATATTAGCCTTTATTATATAGGATATACAATGAGTGGCCAGATTATTATGTGTTCAGAGGTCATAACAATCTGGCCACTCAGTGTGTATTATTTAAGAAAATCCTTGGTGCTCACAGCTTTGCTGTTTTATTTTTGACTCTTGGTAAGACATCGCAAGCCTACAAAGCACCAAGTTAGTCCTACACCTCTGAGGGAGCCCCCGTGGCACCGCTGTGAGCCCCAAGGAGGAGAGCGGGGGTGGGGGGGCCCTGGTGCTGCTCAGCTCACCCCAGCCCCCGCATGCGGGCCAGACAGCCCTCACGCTGCCAGGCAGCGAGCACGCGGGCCATTGACACCAACACACATTTTTTCATACAGAATTTAAATATATTTTATTGATTTTTCACAGAGAGGAAGGGAGAGGGATAGAGAGCTAGAAACATCGATGAGAGAGAGTCATCGATCAGCTGCCTCTTGCACACCCCCTACTGGGGATGTGCCCAAAACCAAGGTGCATGCCCTTGATCGGAATCGAACCCGGGACCTTTCAGTCCCCAGGCCGACGCTCTATCCACTGAGCCAAACCGGACCTGGCTTTTCATACAGAATTTAAACTGCTTCATGAAATGGAGGCAAAAATATCATCTTCAAATTGCATTATGTACCATGTTTAACACGTTGGAAAATATCGGACCATTAAGACATTGGTTCCTGTTTCTAGACTGATTTCCTTTGGGAAACAGATGAAGACAGCCATCCTCTGGGAGTGCACAATGAAGCCCTTACAAAGCTCTTTAAGAGGTACAGTCTCGCCGGGACCGGTTTGGCTCAGTGGTAGAGTGTCAGCCTGTGGGCTGAAAGGTCCCAGGTTCGATTCCCGTCAAGGGCATGTACCTTAGTTGCAGGCACATCCCCAGTGGGGGGTGTGCAAGAGGCAGCTGGTCGATGTTTCTCTCTCATCGACGTTTTTAACTCTCTCTCCCTTTCAATTCCTCTCTGGGTAAAATCAATAAAATATATTTTAAAAAAAGAAAGAAAGAAAAAAAGAGGTACAGTCTCCACCGATCACTTCATAAAAAACCAAACAAATCCAGGCTTGTACTTCCTAATCACATCAAATCCTATGAAAGGTCATGCACCCAGCATGTGTGTGGTGTGTATGTGTGTGTAGCGTGCTGTATGCGGCTCCATGGTGTGTGTTCGCTGTGTGTGTGTGCCATGTACGCTGTGGTGTGTGTGGTATGTGGTGTGTGTGTGTGGTATGTGGTGTGTGTGGTGTGTGTGTGTGGCATGTGGTGTGTGTGGTGTGTGTGTCTGTGTGGTATGTGGTGTGTGTGGTGTGTGTGTGTGTGTGTGTGTGTGTGCTGCTATGTGGAGGGGAGGCAGCCAGAGGGTTCACCTGCAGGGGCCCAGCACTAGTGGGCATCATGTACCGTTTCCAGCGGACCCCACCTGGGGCCCTGCTGGTGCCAGGTAGGTGACGGTGTTATGTCTCCACCAGAAAGGAGGTGACACAGCGGAAGGAGCTTGTCCAGAGCTGCTAGGGGCCCTGTGCTGAGGTGGGGGCTCGGCCGCCTGAGGCTGTCACCTCATGCCGCCCCCACACTGTCCCCCACACTGTCCCCCCTCATGCCACCCCCACACTGTCCCCCACACTGTCCCCCCTCACGCTGCCCCCACACTGTCCCCCCTCATGCCACCCCCCCACTGTCCCCCCTCACGCTGCCCCCACACTGTCCCCCCTCATGCCACCCCCCCACTGTCCCCCCCATTGTCCCCCCCACTGTCCCCCCTCACGCCACCCCACACTGTCCCCCCTCTCACGCCACCCCCACACTGTCCCCCACACTGTCCCCCACACTGTCCCCCCCTCACGCCACCCCCACACTGTCCCCCATACTGTCCCCCACACTGTCCCCCCCTCACGCCACCCCCACACTGTCCCCCACACTGTCCCCCACACTGTCCCCCCTCACGCCGCCCCCACACTGTCCCCCACACTGTCCCCCCTCACGCCACCCCCACACTGTCCCCCACACTGTCCCCCCTCACGCCATCCCCCACACTGTCCCCCACACTGTCCCCCCTCACGCCACCCCCACACTGTCCCCCCTCACGCCACCCCCACACTGTCCCCCACACTGTCCCCCCCTCACGCCACCCCCACACTGTCCCCCACACTGTCCCCCACACTGTCCCCCCTCACGCCACCCCCACACTGTCCCCCCACACTGTCCCCCACACTGTCCCCCACACTGTCCCCCACACTGTCCCCCCTCACGCCACCCCCCAACTGTCCCCCACACTGTCCCCCCTCACGCCACATCCCCCACACTATCCCCCACACTGTCCCCCCCTCACACCATCCCCCACACTGTCCCCCACACTGTCCCCCCTCACGCCACCCCCACACTGTCCCCCACACTGTCCCCCACACCTGTCCCCCACACTGTCCCCCACACTGTCCCCCCTCATGCCACCCCCCCACACTGTCCCCCACACTGTCCCCCCCCCCCCCCCTCACCCCCCCCACCCCCACACTGTCCCCCACACTGTCCCCCACCCCCCCACTGTCCCCCCCTCACGCCACCCCCACACTGTCCCCCACACTGTCCCCCCTCACGCCACCCCCACACTGTCCCCCACACTGTCCCCCCTCACGCCGCCCCCCATACTGTCCCCCACAGTGTCCCCCCCTCACGCCACCCCCACACTGTCCCCCACACTGTCCCCCCTCACGCCACCCCCACACTGTCCCCCACACTATCCCCCCTCACGCCACCCCCACACTGTCCCCCACACTATCCCCCCTCACTTCCCCCCCCACGCCGCCCCCACACTGTCCCCCCTCACGCCACCCCCACGCCGCCCTACACTGTCCCCCCTCACGCCACCCCCACACTGTCCCCCACACTGTCCCCCCCTTCATGCCGCCCCCACACTGTCTCTCCACGGCCAGGCCCCTCAGGGCGGGGGGCGGAGGGCTGAGGGAGACCCCAGGCTGCCCCCCCCCCACGTGGTGCCAGAAACCCCGCCGGGGCAGTGCCGCCATTGCTGTCTAACCTACCAGGAGCAGGCCGCTGGCGGGCTCACTCTGGGGCGGCTCGCTGCACCCCAAACCCGGACAGCACCGGGACGCCATCCTCGGGGCCCTCACCCCAGCCCTGTCTGGGCGCCTCCCGCTTTCGGACCCACAGGAGAGGCCTCATGTTCTCCTGTGCCTGTGTCCTTCCCCGCCTCACTGTGCGCCCACACCGCCACAGGGACCTCCTGCCGGGACTCAGGGCCCTCTGGGCACCCACAGACACACAGACACACACACAGACACACACACAGACTCACACACACACAGACACACACACAGACTCACACACACACACAGACTGATAGACACACATAGATACACACAGGCACACACACAGACACACAGACACACACACACACAGACACACACACAGACACAGACAGACACACATACAGACTCACACAGACACAGACTGACAGACACACATAGACACACACAGGCACACTCAGACACACACAGAGAAACACACAGACACACACAGACACACACACACAGACCCACAGACACACACAGACACAGACATACAGACTGAAGACACACATAGACACACACAGGCACACACAGACACACACAGAGAAACACACACACAGACACACAGACTGATAAACACACATAGACACACACAGACTGATAGACACAAACAGACACACACAGGCACACGTAGACACACACAGAGAAACACAGACACACACAGACAGACACACACACACAGACAGACACACACACACAGACACACACAGACAGACACACACAGACACACACACAGACACAGACACACACACACAGACACACAGACACACAGACACAGACACACACACACATAGACACACACAGACACAGACACACACACAGACACACACACAGACAGACACACAGACACACACAGACAGACACACAGACACACACAGACACACAGATACACACAGACACACACACATAGACACACACAGACACACACAGACAGATACACAGACACACAGACACACACAGACACACACAGACAGATACACAGACACACAGACACACACAGACACACACACACATAGACACACACAGACACAGACACACACACAGACACACACAGACAGACACACAGACAGATACACAGACACACACAGACAGATACACAGACACACAGACACACACAGACACACACACACACATAGACACACACAGACACAGACACACACATAGACACACACACACAGACAGACACACAGACAGACACACAGACACACACAGACAGATACACAGACACACAGACACACACAGACAGACACACAGACACACACAGACAGACACACAGACACACACAGACACACACACAGACACAAAGACACACAGACACACACAGACACACACACACAGACACACACACAGACACACACAGACAGACACACACACACACACACAGACACACACACAGACACACACAGACAGACACACACACAGGGAGCCAGCCGCAGCCGCCTGCCCCACGTTAGAATCGCTGCCTTCAGAAGCCCAGCAGCCAGAGCTTCCGCGGTGCCAAGGCTGACTGCACCCCACGCTGCCTCCGTCAGTGTTTGCTGCCACGGACCCACCAGTCACCAGGGGGCGTTCACACAGCGAGACCACGGCCTTGTCACCCCAGTGCCCCCAGAGCTCCCTCAACCGCGGGCAGTTGGGGCATAAAGACAGCCTTGCAGGCGCCCAGCCGGAAGGCAGAGGGAGCCGCTGGAAGCCCATCCTCTTGGCAGGGCGGCGGACCCTGAGCCCCAGCCCTCTGCTTCAGGCCAGTGGCGCTGCCCGCGCATCCTGAGGCGGGAGCCGCGGAGCCACAGCCCGGTTCGGTTGGGCTTCAGGGAGGACCCAGTGCGGCCTTACCCCATAGCCTCGGCCAACGGGTCTCAGAGGGAGTGACCCCTGTGGCCTGAGACTTCGGCTGGATGCTGGGTGCTGGGTGCTGGGTGCTGGGTGCGGGGAGCTGCAGCCCTTCCTCACTTTTAAGAGACTGCAGGACAGCCTCCCCTCATTTCATGGTGACCTCCCCATCGTTTCCTCATGCAGGAAGCCTGTGGAGCCCCACCCCTGAGGGGACCCATCCTTCGCCCCCAGAGAACCAGTCTGGGCTCAGAGCAGCATCAAGACAGGGGGTCCCCATGTGGACGCCCTGAGCTAATCTTTCCCAGACGACCTGGCGCCTTACTGTGGGGGTGAAATCTCTGTCACACAGAGCCTTCCTGTGGCGGTGAGCGCTCTGTCACACGGGGCCTTCCTGTGGCGCTGAGCGCTCTGTCACACGGGGCCTTCCTGTGGCGCTGAGCGCTCTGTCACATGGGGCATGCCTTCCTGTGGCGGTGAGCGCTCTGTCACATGGGGCAGGGCCTTCCTGTGGCGGTGAGCACTCTGTCACATGAGGCAGGGCCTTCCTGTGGTGGTGAGCGCTCTGTCACATGGGGCAGGACCTTCCTGTGGCAGTGAGCTCTCTGTCACACGGGGCCTTCCTGTGGTGGTGAGTTCTCTGTCACACGGGGCCTTCCTGTGGCGGTGAGCACTCTGTCACATGGGGCCTTCCTGTGGTGGTGAGCTCTCTGTCACATGGTGCCTTCCTGTGGCGGTGAGCGTTCTGTCACATGGGGCAGGGCCGTCCTGTGGTCGTGAGCGCTTTGTCACACGGGACAGGGCCTTCCTGTGGCGGTGAGTTCTCTGTCACGTGGGGCGTTCCTGTGGTGGTGAGTGCTCTGTCACACTGGGCTGGACTTTCCTGTGGCGGTGAGCTCTCTGTCACACCGGGCACGGCCTTCCTGTGATGGTGAGCTCTCTGTCACATAGGGCTGGACCTTCCTGTGGCGGTGAGCTCTCTGTATCAAGGGGCTGGAGCTTCCAGTGGCAGTGAGCTCTCTGTCACACAGGGGCAGGGCCTTCTTGTGGTGTTGAGCGCTCTGTCACATGGGGCCTTCCTGTGGCGGTGATCGCTCTGTCACATGGGGCAGGGCCTTTCTGTCGCGGTGAGCTCTCTGTCACACGGGGCTGGAGCTTCCAGTGGCGGTGAGCTCTCTTTCACATGGGGCAGGGCCTTCCTATGGTGGTGAGCGCTATGTCACATGAGGCAGGGCCTTACTGTGGTGGTAAGCGCTCTGTCACATGGGGCCTTCCTGTGGTGGTGAGCACTGTCACACGGACCTTCCTGTGGCAGTGAGCACTCTGTCACATGGGGCCTTCCTGTGGCGGTGAGCACTCTGTCACATGGGGCAGGGCCTTCCTGTGGCGGTGAGTTCTTTGTCTCACAGGGCAGGGCCTTTCTGTGGTGGTGAGTGCTCTGTCACACGGGGCCTTCCCGTGGTGGTGAACTCACTGTTACATGGGGCCTTCCTGTAGTGGTGATCGGTCTGTCACACGGGACAGGGCCTTCCTGTGGACGTGAGCTCTCTGTCACATGGGGTAGGTCTTTCCTGTGGCGGTGAGCTCTCTGTCACACGGCGCAGGGCCTTCCTGTGGGGTTAGCTCTCTGTCACACTGGCCTTTCTGTGGCGGTGAGCTCTCTGTCACACGGGGCAGGGCCTTCCTGTGGCGCTGAGTTCTCTGTCCCACAGGGGCAGAGCTTTCTTGTGGTGTTGGGCGCTCTGTCACACGGGGCTTTCCTGTGGTCGTGAGCACTGTGTCACACGGGGCCTTCCTGTGGTGGTGAGCTCTTTGTCACATGGGGCCTTCCTGTGGTGGTGAGCGCTCTGTCACATGCGGCCTTCCTGTGGCGGTGAGCACTCTGTCACATGGGGCTTGGCCTTACTGTGGCGTTGAGCATTCTGTCACATGGAGCAGGGCCGTCCTGTGGTGTGAGCGCTCTGTCACACGGGGCAGGGCCTTCCTGTAGCGGTGAGCACTCTGTCACAGGAGGCAGGGCCTTACTGTGACGGTGAGCGCTCTGTCACACGGGGCTGGACCTTCCTGTGACGATGAGCTCTCTGTCACACGGGGCCTTCCTGTGTCGCTGAGTTTTCTGTCACACGGGGCCTTCCTTTCGTGGTCAGCTCTCTGTCACACTGGGCAGGGCATTCCTGTGGCGGTGAGCGCTCTGTCACAGGGGGTTAGACCTTCCTGTGGCGGTGAGCTCTCTATCACTTGGGGCATGGCCTTCCTGTGGCGGTGAGCGCAATGTCACACGGGCCCTTCCTGTTGTAGTGAACGCTCTGTCACACGGGACATGGCCTTACTGTGGAGGTGAGTTGTCTGTCACATGGGGCCCTACTGTGGTGGTGAGCTCTCTGTCACACGGGGCCTTCCTGTTGTGGTGAGCTCTCTTTCACACGGGGCCTTCCTGTGGCGGTGAGCTCTCTTTCACACGGGGCCTTCCTGTGGCGGTGAGCTCTCTTTCACACGGGGCCTTCCTGTGGCGGTGAGCTCTCTTTCACACGGGGCCTTCCTGTGGCGGTGAGCGCTCTGTCACATGGGGCCTTCCTGTGGCGGTGAGCTCTCTGTCACATGGGGCAGGGCCTTCATGTGGTGGTGAGTGCTCTGTCACACCGGGCAGGGCCTTCTGTGGCGGTGAGCTCGGTGAGCTCTCTGTCACTCGGGGCAGGGCCTTCCTGTGGCGGTGAGCTCTCTGTCACACGGGGCAGGGCCTTCCTGTGGCGGTGAGCTCTCTGTCACATGGGTCCTTTCTGTGGCAGTGAGCGCTCTGTCATACGGGGCCTTACTGTGGTGGTGAGCGGTCTGTCACAGGGGGCCTTCCTGTGGCGGTGAGCTCTCTGTCACACGAGTCAGGGCCTTCCTGTTGTGCTGAGCTCTCTTTCACACGGGGCCTTCCTGTGGCGGTGAGCTCTCTTTCACACGGGGCCTTCCTGTGGCGGTGAGCTCTCTTTCACACGGGGCCTTCCTGTGGCGGTGAGCTCTCTTTCACACGGGGCCTTCCTGTGGCGGTGAGCTCTCTGTCACATGGGGCCTTCCTGTGGCGGGGAGCTCTCTGTCACACGGGGCCTTCCTGTGGCGGTGAGCTCTCTTTCACATGGGGCCTTCCTGTGACGCTGAGTTCTCTGTCACACGGGGCCTTCCTGTGGCGGTGAGTGCTCTGTCACACGGGGCAGGGCTTTCCTGTGGTGGTGAGCGCTCTGTCACACTGGGCCTTCCTGTGGCGGTGAGCTCTCTGTCACACGGGGCCTTCCTGTGGCGGTGAGCTCTCTTTCACATGGGGCCTTCCTGTGACGCTGAGTTCTCTGTCACACGGGGCCTTCCTGTGGCAGTGAGCGCTCTGTCACACGGGGCAGGGTTTCCTGTGGCGCTGAGCGGTCTGTCACACTGGGCCTTCCTGTGTTGGTGAGCGCTCTGTCACACGGGGCACCGCCTTCCTGTGGTGGTGAACGCTCTGTCACACGGGGCCTTCCTTTGGCGGTGAGCGCTCTGTCACACGGGGCCTTCCTTTGGTGGTGAGCGCTCTGTCACACGGGGCCTTCCTTTGGCGGTGAGCGCTCTGTCACACGGGGCCTTCCTTTGGCGGTGAGCGCTCTGTCACATGGGGCCTTCCTGTGGTGGTGAGCTCTCTGTCACACACGGCCTTCCTGTGGCGGTGAGCTCTCTGTCACACAGGGCCTTTCTGTCGCCGTGAGCTCTCTGTCACAGAGAGGCAGGGTTTGTTCATGGAGAGAAGTGACATCACCGGCGGCACTCCTGTCCTCTGGCAGCTTTTATCGGTGCAAAAACCCTCAGTTACTCATGGTGTCCCGTGATCCCTGAGTTAAACTGACCCTTGACAGAGACCTGGTGCCTCTGCTGCTTCCAGTTCAGCTGGCCTCGGGAGGTGTGGCCAAAGGCATGGTTCCTGTCAGTGGCTGCAGGTGCCCGGTAGCTGCAGTCCTGCCTGCTGGCCCCTCTTCTAGCAGCCCTTGGGAACGAGGCTCTTTTCCTCTTTATTCCTCAAACATTTCTGATTTTAAAATCAATTCACAATGTACTTGGTCCAGAAAGCATTACTCCCCCCCCCCTCCCCCCGGGAAATCCCTTCCTTATGTTTGAGCATTAATCGCCATATCTGTTAAGAATAGTGTTGTGTACCAGTTTGGTGTGTGACAAACTTTATTGAGAAAATGTGAGAGGGCTTTTTTTTTTTTTTTTACATTTTTATTTATTATTTATTTATTTTAAAAATAATTTCATTGATTTCAGAGAGGATGGGAGAGAGAGAGAAACATCCATGGTGAGAGAGAATCATGGATTGGCTCTCCTGCACGCCCCGCACTGGGGATCAAACCTACAACCTTGGCATGTGCCCTGACTGAGAATTGAACCATGACCTCCTTCAGCCACTGAGCCATGCCAGCTGGGCCCCTTTGACACTTTTAATTAATAACCTGTCAAAAGGCAAAGATCAGAAATGTGACCTAAGGCCAGGGCTAACGTTGGTGGATCATCACATCCCCATTAGCTTGCCTCCTCGGGGACCTACTCACCCAGCGGCTCGATTGAGAGCAAGACCCACATGATCCGAAAGATATTTTATAGAACTTTTGAAATTTCCAGGAAAAGTTGATCCTCGGTGAGAAATAGAGGACGCTCTGCTTTTCATAGTCATTCCTACTGGGAAGTGACACAATGGATTCCTGTTTTTATTCTTTTTAAAAAATATATCTTTATTTTTTTCAGAGATGAAGGAGAGGGAGAGAGAGATAGAAACATCAATGATGAGAGAATCATCGATCAGCTGCCTCTTGTATGTCCCCTACTGGGGATCGAACCTGCAACCCGGGCATGTGTCCTTGGCCAAAATCTAACTTGGGACCCTTCCGTCTGCAGGCCCACGCTCTATCCACTGAGCCAAGCCAGCCAGGGCTCCTGTTTTTATTCTTAAGGAAGGAGCCGTGCCACCACCGTCCCGGGAAGTGTGCTCTCCGCCCATCCTCTCGGGCTCATCTGCTAAGTGCAGCATTACCTCATCCACGGCTCCGCATGAATTTCCCATAAATCCCACCGCCCACGGTGATGGACTGTTCTGCACACCGGCGGGCGGTGCTCATTAGCACTTGAGGCGTTAGTGATGCTCGTCTGGATTAATCTTCTCGGGCCCCGCAGTATTAATTCTGGGGAAGAGACCGTGCTCTGCGTGGGGTTCACTCACGGTTTCTACCCCAATGCTGGGGCCCTGGGTGCTCCCGGCCATGCGTCTCACTCTGGCTTTTCTAGCACAGATAGTTTTGGATCTCTATCAGCATTTTAAAATTAATTTTTAAGAAGTGCCAGTAAGATGAAAAGCATGGCCAAAAAGAATGTTTTATATTAAGGATAAAAAAGAATTTTTAATTTATGCTTTAAAATAAAGTTTACTTTTTTTGATTCCATAAATTTAAAAACATGTAATTTTTTTTTGGTGATTGAGTTATTTTTATTTGTTTATTTTTTAAAATATACTTTATTGATTTTGTACAGAGAGGGAGGGAGAGAGATAGAGTTAGAAACATCAATGAGAGAGAGTCATTGATCAACTGCCTCTTGCACACCCCCTACTGGGGATATGCCCACAACCAAGGTACATGCCCTTGACCGGAATCAAACCCGGGATCTTTCAGTCCCCAAGCTGACACTCTATCCATTGAGCCAAACCGGTTTTGGAGATTGAGTTATTTTTAAACAGAGTTTTAAAAATGAACAATTTGTGGTCCTTTGGTGGTGCCTTTTTTTTGGTAATGTGGGAATTATTTAAACATTTTTTATTTTGTTTTTTAGTTTTTCAATGACAGCTGACACGCAAATATTAGCGGAGGGTACTAGTACAGCAGTGTTAGATATTTACACACTGTACAGTGCAGTCCCCACAAGTCTGGCCCCACCGGCCCTGTACTCGTGACTGCGATGTTACTGACAGCATTTCTATGCCCTTCCTTAAGAAGGGCTGTTAAAAAAAAAATATATATATATATATATACACACACACACATATATATGTGTATATATATATATATAATATATAATTAATTTTTTACAGAGTGGAAGAGAGAGGGATAGAGAGTTAGAAACATCGATGAGAAGGAAACATCGATCAGCTGCCTCCTGCACACTCCCTCTTCCCCCACTGAGGATGTGCCCGCAACCCTTCTATCCACTAGAAGGGTCCCAGGTTCTATCCACTGAGCCAAACCGGTTAGGGCAGGGCCATTTTTAAAGGGAAGTTTTAGGTAATGTTTGCCAACGAATGTGCAGTGTCATGAGTCTGAAATGCCTTCTGTCTCTGTTGTCATTTTGCAGGAGACGAAACTATGGCGAGATGCAAAAATCTGCCCCTGACCCCGAGGCCCAGACAGCGCCCAGCACTGATCTCAGTTGGAAAGACAGTGGTGTCGTGTTGGCACGTGGGTTCGGAGCTGTGGCTTCCGCTTTCAGCTCGGTTCCTCTCTGGTCTGTGGACTCTGGGACTGGAGTTCATGTTAAGGAATGTTCTGATTAATTGAGAGGTAAGCAGAAAAGCTCATTAGTTTTTAATTGATATCCAAATCCAGAGAAAGATCTGATTTGAATCCCATTTCCATTGTTTATCGATCGGCTTTTTAAACTCGGGCAAATTACTTACTCTCTATTCACCATTCTCATCTGTGCCTCAGAGGGTTCTTGCGAGGATTAAATTGTGAGAAATGGGCCCCAACACTCAGGTGACGCCAAAATGTTGTAGCTATTATTTACTGACGCGAGTCTCCCTCGTCCCTCCACCCCGGTTCCTTTCTTCCATGGAGAATAAAACTTTTTTCTGGACCCTCATAGGGTCTGTGCTGGGTCTGAGAAAGACACATTAGCAGGGGAAAAGTACACACATTTATTTACAATAATCCAAACCCCAAATTCGAATCTTTAAAAGTTAAATCTTTCTTGGCTTTTCTTAGCGGCTATTTGTGGTTCAGATATCATTTTATCCCAGCCATTCTGAAATGCACACCCATTTTCCGCTTCCCTTTTCCCCTGACGTAATGAGTTTCATCAGTGGGTGCCTGTAGGGCTGGGGGGACTGACGGTGAGCTGCGGGGGGGCAGATAAGGGAGAGAAGGAGAAAAGAATCAGACAGAGAATGAAGCATAATTTTGGGATGTGCATGTCCACTCTCCGCAGCCCTGATGAGTGGATAGTGCAGTTTTCTAGGGCAAACGTGTCTGTTTTGATCAAGCTCGCCAATTCCTTCTTTCTGGTTTGGATCAATCCAGAAAGCCTCTTGGAATTACTAAATTCACGATGAATCTCCCATGACTCTTATGAATGTGAATGAAGAAGAAGAAACCATTGCAACTTAATTATTTAGTTTGATTAGGTCCAAGGGCTGGGACTGGCAGTCTCTGCTCTACCCTCCCCGAGCAGAAAGAATGGCAGACACATATAAGCTCATGACTGCAGTGAAGTAAGAGAAATAAGTCTCTAATCTTATGGTAGATCTTAGCAAAGGTCACTAGCTCCAATGCATTTTCTTCCTGAATACTGTAGGGACTCATTTGGTGTGGCCTGACCATCGTGGACCAGTGGATTGGACCAGTGCAGACACTGACTTGGGCTCAGCCATTCAGATTCTCTGAAAGGTTTGAGGTTGGAGTCTGCTTCCACCTGGACTGTAAGGGGAGCTCATGAGCCGAGAAAGGTCCAGGCAGCCTGGAGAGGGACTGAGTGGGGAGGCCTATCGAGGGCTGGGTCTCCCTCGGTCCCTCCAGTCTGCATGGGTCTGACTGTGTGTTAGGGAAGTGGACCACCGGGCTTCTCTAGCCTCAGCCCCGAGAGAACATGCCATTGGGCGGGAAGTGCTGTTTCCATCGGTGGCCTGGGATGCACTGCACCATTCCCACCTGGTAGGCCAGCTCAGTGTCCCCACCGGCTTGCTTGGCTTTAATGTTTTCCTGTCTTCGAATGGACAGTAATTGCAATGGATTTATTGTCTAAATTATCCCTCAGTTCAGGATTCACTTAGAAAAATGGGGCCATAAAATGAGGTGTCCATGGCCCGGTGCATTCTGGGGACAGGCTAGTGAAGGCGAGTGCCTGCTGCCCGAATCTGCCCTGTGGAACATGAAATAGTTCTTCACATTTGGAAAATTCGTCTTTATAATAAAAGCCCAATATGCAAATAGACCACATGGTGGAATGACTGGCTGCTATGATGCCCACTGACCACCAGGGGGCAGATGCTCAACCTAGGAGCTGCCCCCATCCCGCAGGCCCCAGGCCAGCCAAAGAGGCAGTGGCGGCAGGGTGATGAGGGGGGGATGGGATGGGGCCGCCTGGCGAGCGGGTCGAGACTGCCCCCCAACTGCCCTGCCAGTTGCCTCCCACAGAAGGAGGCAACCAGCAGCGGGGTGTGTGTGTGTGTGTGTGTGTGTGTGTAAGTGGATGGCACCGGGCTGGCCAAAGGGTGTGGGGTCCCCCTGATTGACCTGCCGTTCACCCCACAGATTGGCCCTGATTGCTGGCCAGGTCTAGGGACCCTACCCATGCATGAGTTTCATGTACTGGGCCTCTAGTTGTATTACAAATTGGAAGTAACATCGTCCTTTACCTTATTTAGAAAGATTGTCAGAAGAAAGTCCAGGCCAGTTCAGACTGGGGCACCAGAACACTGGCCTGGATGACACCTGATATTTTCTCTTCCTCCCCACAGCTGCACTCATTATCTCTCCTCCTGCCCTGGAGTTAGTCCTTCCAGCTCTCCTTTCCCCTTCGCCCCTCACACATCTGCCTCCCGAGAGGGTCTGGGGTCCTCAGGCAGCCTCGCCCCTTCTTCTCCCTCTCACCTCCAGGTGCAAAGCCCTTGGACCTCACCTCACCTTTCCCATGAGGTTCCTAATGCTGAGAGAAACCCCGGAGACCCATCACATTGATATTTCCTCTGAAACAGGTAAATCTTCCTCTGCCTCTTCATCCAGTATTTGATAAATGCCTATAGGAGTGCAGTTAGTAGGTCATAAATCCTGGAGATCCAAAAGTTAAATTAGGGAGTCTCTCATCCCCGGGAGCCCACCATGTATGGAAGGCAGACTACCCAAAGGTCCTAATAAAATAATGGTTGTAGAGGATAGATTCTGAGGAGGGCTTCCCAGTGGCCTGGGAGAATAGAGTGGCTAGCTACTACAGAGAGGAAACGAGTCACCAAAATGTGCAAACTGAGTGAGCACATGTACACACACACACACACACACACACACACACACACACAGTGGAGTGGAAGTAGCTGAGAATAACTGAAAAGTAGGGTGTAAAAAGGCTGGGGAGCTTGGCAGGGTCAGATGATAAGATCTTCCGTGCCCAAAAGGGAGTGTAGATTCATCCCAGAGAGCTATAGACCCTCAGTATGTTCACACTATGGGCAGGAGAGCTATAGACCCTCAGCATGTTCACACTATGGGCAGGAGAGCTATAGACACTCAGCATGTTCACGTCACGGGCAGGGGAGTGATAGACACGCATGTTCACACCATGGGTAGGAGAACTATGCATACTCAGCCTGGCAGTGTTGAGAGGATGGCCAGGCAAAGTCCAGGTGGCTGTCTCCCAAGACATCTTGTGGGATGGCATCATGATTTCTTGGGGTTCAGGATCTGACATTAGAATTTTGAAAGTCTCAGGAAAAAATTTACCCTAAATAAACGTGTGATATGAATGCATAAAACCAGAGTGCTGCTTATACTATATAATAAAGAGGTAATATACAAATTAACTATCACTCCAACCCACAATATGGCTGCTCCCACATAGTCAAAGATGGCTGCCATAAGATGACCAGCAGGGGAGGGCAGTTGTGGGCCATAAGGCCAGCAAGGGGGGGGCAGTTGGGAGGGACCAGGCCTGAAAGGGAGGGCAGTTGGAGGGGACTAACCCTGCAGAGGAGGGCATTTGGGGGGGATCAGGCCAGCAGGGGAGGGCAGTTAGGGGCGACTAGGCCAGCAGGGGAGGGCAGTTAGAGGCAATTGGGCTGGCAGGGAAGCAGTTAGGTGTCAATCAGGCTCACAGGGGAGTGGTTAGGGGGCAATCAGGCAGGCAGGCAGGTGAGCAATTGGGAGCCAGCAGTCCTGGATTGTGAAAGGAATATCTGACTGCCCGTCTAAATGGGCAGTTGGACATCCTTTGAGGGGTCCCAGATTGGAGAGGGTGCAGGCTGGGTTAAGGACCATCCTCCCCCCCCCAATGCACAAATTTTGTGCACCAGGCCTCAAATTAATTTACAATGCAGAACAGCAGTGGAGGCCTGAGAGTTCTAGAAATGTCTACATGGAGAGTATACTTTCTCCCTATAGGGTGACTTATTGAATTGTGGTCAGAGGGCTAGTGAGCACACTCCGAAGGAAGGTGGGGGACTCACATGCCCCCCACAGAGATGACTTTGTCACCCGAGGGGAAGCTTTACCCAGGGTTCTGGTTCTTAAACTTTCTCTGCCTGGGACATGTTGGTTTGGGCTGAGCCAAAACCTATGTCTGAGCTTGTATGTGAATTGCGTGGTCAACCAAGTATGTAGACTCGGGTGTTGCCTATAGATTAGCATGTCCTATAAGGTCAGGGTGAAGGTCGGTGAGCTGGGAAGGCACTCTCCCTCCCTCAGATGCTGTAGGCGCCTAGGAAGGCAGTATCTGGACCAACAGAGAGGACAGTGGCACGAATTTCCGGTATTTTTTGTTGTTAATCCTCACCCACCTGACCGGAGGATAATTTTTCCATTGAGTTTTAGAGGGAGTGGAGGGGAGGGGCTGAGGGCCGGAGGGGGATAGAGAGGGAGGGAGGAAAGAAGGGAGAGAGAGAGAGAGAGAGAGAGAGAGAGAGAAGGGGGGGAGGGGGAAGTGTTGGTGTGAGAGACATATGGATTAGTTGCCTCCCACATGTGCCCTAACCAGGGCGGGCATCAAACTTATAACCCAGGCAAGTGCCCCTGTTGGGCTGATGCTCTAACCACTTTGCCAGCAACACTGGCAGGGCTAATTCCCATGAGTTTAAACGAAAACCTTCCTGATATGTATAGATGTGGGACTGATTCAACGTAAGCCTGTTGCTGGGTCTTCATTTTCAGCTGTGTAGTTCTCAATGGGAAAGCAAATCGGGTCCCAAGCCAGTCATCTGTGCGCTGGGGTGGGCAGGCCCTGCCAGGGCGCACCTCTCCGGACCTGCACTCCCAGCCATGCTCTGCACCCACTGCCTGCCCGCACCCACCCATCTGCCCACCGCTGCTCCACCAGCAGCTCTTTTGCCCCCAAGATCCAATCAGAGAATCTAATTATTTTAAAAGCTACTGATCTCATTCAAGGATCCAAGTTTAAAAATGAAAAATCCAACACACTTCTCTGACTATGTCATGCCGACTCTACAAATGCCTATTTACTTTTTAACACAACTTTCCCGGGTGGATTCTAAACATAAATCATATCACTTTTAGGTGGTTCTCTTTTTCAGGAAGGAAAAAAAAATTGCATTTTATAGGAATCCCAATAAATATCCTGTCTGGTACCTGCTTCACTTTACTCCCAAATTTAGATCATAAACAACGTTAACAACCACCAAAACACCTGTCATAACACGCACCGGGACATTCTGGAATGCTTTCATGAGAAATCGTTACGCCTACACTTTCTCCTTTCTCTGTGCTCCTGCGAGGCTCCTCCTCCTCTTCGCATTGACTTCCAGCTTGCCTGATGCCCCTGCTGCTTAAGTATGCGTCCCCACCAGCTATGACATCATAGCTCATTAATCAGGCGACCAGCCAGCTGAGTGAGATCAGAGTGCGGGGCGGCCAGGGTTCCCAGTGAATCACCAGGTGTTTGATCGGCATGGTCCCGGGCTGGGTGCTTCTGCCCACGCCTGTACCTGCACACCACAGCATCCACAGGAGTTGCCGTGAAGGCGAGGGCTCAAGCACACCCATACACGCCTGTAACCGGCAGCTAACGTGGTGGGTTAACAGCTAGTGAATGGTCGTTATGAAAAAGCTCAACAAGCAGAGGCAACTTTAAGGAAAAAGGAAAATCACTCAGCTCTTACCTTATATTAATATTCATTTAAAAATCCTTCCAGATTTTTTTTGTTATGAATACACACAGAGACACTCTCAAAGGACATGAAACATTTATCCAGGGCATATTATTTTATAACCCGTTTCTTATATTATATTTTGAATATATTTCCAATTCAGCACATACAGACCCATATCGTCATAATTGATGTAAGCTAATTTTTAATTTTCATTTTGGTATTTTTAATTTTTGCTTTAATTTTTTAAAAAAACTTTAGTTGACCTACAACACTATATTAGTTTCAGGTGGGCAACATAGTAACCTAATTTGTGTAGCAGTATTGTTTTAATATTAATTTCTGTTGTTTGTTCTGATTCTCTCCAGCCTGTGTGACAGGGAGCAGTCACTGCGGGTGGGCATTCTGGATGCTTGTGCGTGCCCAGTATGCTGAGCAGCCCGCAGAGCCCACGCCAGTCAGACGCAGGAGACATGTAGTCTCTGCCAAAGGTCAGGCAAGTTGTAAAAGTTAACCTTCATTGTTAAATTTTCCTCCAGAAAGTTTGTGTCAACTTGCACTTCTTGTTTTAAAATTTTTTATTTATTGATTTTAGAAAGAAAAGGAGAGAAACATCCATTTGTTGTTCCACTTATTGATGCATTCACTGGTTGAGTCTTTTTAAAAAATATATTTTTATTGATTTCAGAGAGAGAGAAACATCAATGGTGAGAGAGAATCACAATCGGCTGCCTCATGCACACCCGCACCCCAGGGAATGTGCCCGTGACCGGAACCAAGCCTCAGTCCGCAGGCCGATGCTCTATCCACTGAGCCAAGCCAGCGAGGCCGTGGCTTGATTCTTGCGTGTGCGCCGAGCAGAGACCTCTCACACATCGAGCAGAGGAAGGCGTTTGCACTTCTCGCAGCACAGCTCCTCCACTCCTTCCCACGTTAGCAGTATTTTAGAAAACCACGTTTTACAGGAAGGTTCATATTACTAACTCAATTCCCTTTAGTTTTTTTTGCATCTCTCTGCATTTTTAAATTTCTTTTTCAGTTGACAGTTTGTGTATTTCACAAAATTCATAATTTTTGCATAAATTGTTAAAACATTGTCATAAAGTAGTTCATAATATTTCCCTCTTATCTTTATGATATCTGTAAGACTTACTGTGATTTCTCTTTTATTCCTGATTCTGGAAATGTGCATTTTCCCCAAAATTTATTATTTTATTAATTGTTCAGAAAACCATTGTTTTTTTCTATTGTTAGTCTATTTTTAAATTTTATTTTAGCTTTTTATTAATTTTCTTCTGTCTACTTACTTTGGGTTCAATTTGATTCATATCCCTTGATCAACCAAAGTAATTTACTCTTTTATTTCATCATAATATAACCTGATAAAGCTCGAAGGAACTACAGGGGAAAGTAGCTTCCTGCAGGGCTGGCTCGGTAATGACAAAGGTTGGGTGCAGGTGGACCTTTGTGCTCACGTCCCCCTCCCCCCTCCGCTCCCCGTGCAGTCCTTCTGAGGGTCCTGCTGCTCCACATGCCCGCGAAATCACCAGCACACATTCTGGCATAGATATTTTTCAAACCCTTACTTATAGAAATACATTTATATTCATTTCCCTATATCTTGCTTTTCCTTATATATTCCTTATAATCAATACATAATCAATAAGTAATAGACACAGTAATCCTTCCAAGGTCATTGGTAAAGTTCTGTCTCATCCTCTTTAATGGACTCCACGCGTTGTGCAATGTGTACATCCACACCCAGTGTTAGTTCCCCTCCTGTGGTCCTGGAAGCCAGGCGTCCGCACCTGTGTGTCTCCTTCCCACGGCCACTCGCGGCTCTGGGGGAGGGATCCGGGGAGGCCTCCCCTCCTGTGCTACTAGATTTGGTGTAGAGATTTGTAACAACACGTATTCCTATACACAGCCAATGAGAGCTCCTTTCTCAAATCCCGCTTTCACAATTTACTGCCATTCTTTGATTTAGCATTTTGGACAGGGTCTTTTTTATTTCATTGTACGACTGAAGATTTAATTTCAATATGGCTATATTTCTGTTTTCATTTTAATCAGTAAATAGTGCTTTTGGCATGCGGATATTCTGCACCTCACTCCTCCAGCCTTTATGGTTTCTGCTTTGATGTCAGTCTTCGCTGCCGTCCACCTGGGAATTATAGGCAGTCATCTAATTACTCCTGCTATCTCTCCGGTCTGTTCTCTCTCCTTTCATCTCTAGTCTACCTATAATTTATTTGAATGTAAGGCATGAGATATGGATAAGACATAATTTCCCCCCAAATACAGTTGTTCTGAGAAGCATTTCTGGGGTAGGCCGTCTCCACTACAGTGACTAATACCTCCTCCAGTGCAGGGTCATTCCGGGTATTCTGGGGTCTGTGTTTGGAGCCCATTTTTGTTCCACTGATGCAAACAGCCATTTCTTCCACGTATTCGAGACCGTTACGGTCGCTGTTTGTCTGTTTCATTACCTGGTAGCACCAGTCCCCCTAATTTTTCTCCTTTTTGTATATATGAAAGGCTCCTGGTGAATTGCACAACTTGTCAGATTCCTAGAATAATCTAATTAAGAGTCATATGGAATTATGTTACTCATTTAGGGAGAAATGACATTCTTTTTTTAATCCTCATCCAATATATTTTTCCCATTGATTTTTAGAGAGAGGGAGGAAGTGAGGAGGGAGAGGGAAACATCTATGTGAGAGAGACACATTGATGGGTTGCCTCCAGCACGCACCCTCACCGAGGCTGTGGGATCAAACGTGCCACTCAGGCAGGCACGCTTGCCCAGGAATCGAACCCCAACCCTCTGGTGCTCGGGTGAGGCCTGGCCACTGAGCAAATTGTATTTGTTCTATTTATTCTATAAATTGGCATTTCAGTTATCCTCCTACTGGGCAAAGAGAGCTCTCCGGGCCTTAGTGTGCCCGGTCAGGCAGCTCCCCCGGAGTGCAGAGTGGGGGCTTCTGGAGGCACCCACTTGGGCCTCCCCCTGCGGGCCTGCGAGGAAGGTGAGGAGCAGGTTTGGTACGTCTGTGAAGGCCCCACGTCGAGGCCTGGTCAGCGGCCCAGGCTCAGGCAGACCCGCTGCCTCGGGACGGGTGATCTGGGGGTCCAAGCGCGGGTTCTTGGGGTCCTGGGGTGGCTCCCTCACCCCCACCACCCTTCTTGTTTCCGGAGAATCGGGAAGCTGCCGCTGTGCTTCCAGGCGCTCCTGTGCCTGAGGTGGGAGGGGGGACAGCGCAGCCTGCTGTGTCACATGCCGAGCGTGGCAGAGCCCACTGCCAGCCCAGGCCCTGGAGGGGCAGTGGCCACAGCAGCCAGCACGACTGTCTGGATGGTCACACAGGAGAGGCACATGGGGCGTCTCTGCAGCTGCTGTGTCCGGCTCTTCCCAGTCAGCCGCCTCCTCAGCAGCAGGAGGCCCAGGATGGCTGGGGCGGGCGGGGTGCCGGGGGGTGGGGGGTGCGGAGAGCAGACACTGCTGTGCGGGGTGGCTTGTGAGCCACTTGCAGTTAGTGTACTGACCACCGGAGCCGGGCTGACTACGGCCTCAGGAGCCGGGACTCTGGGGTAGCCGTCTCGGGGAAAAGAAAGGTTTCAGTGAGAGCTGGTCCTTCCTTCCCACTCACGGCCGCGCAGTGGAGAGAGCACAGCCAGCGGGGAGGACTGGCTGCGGGCAAGCAGCAATGGAGGCCCCTTCCCTCCGGACCTGCAGACATAAATCACGTGCTGGTTTTAAAAACGGATTTGTTTGCCTTGGCTAGGGTGGCTCAGTGGGTGGAGTGTCGCCCTGTGCACTGAGGGTTGTGGGTTTGATTTCAGGACAGGTTGTGGGTTTGATCTTCAAGAGTAGGGAGGGAACCGATTGATCTCTCTCTCTGTCTCTGTCTTGATGTCCCCCCCCCCCGCCCCCCCGTTTTAGTTTGGACACTATCTCTTGGCCTGTCTTCTCTTCTTTTATTGCATGATTCTCCTGTCACGCCCATCTTTGGAGTTCCCAATTTCAATTACGGTATTTTTCAGTTCTAAAATTTCTAGTTGATTCTTTTTAATAGGTTTCAATTTTTGATGAGATTATCCCATTTTTTCATTGTTCTCTCCACCATTTCCTTGGACATATTCATAACTATTTTAAGTTCCTTATCTGATAATTTCAGTATTCTATCAAATGTGGGTATGTTTCTATTAGATTGATGGTTTCCTTGACTTTTGGTTAAATGTTTCTATCTGTCTCTTTTTAAAATCCTCACCTGAGGATATGTTTATTGTGTTTAGGGAGAGAGGAAGGGAGGGAAGAGAGGGAGGGAGAAGAGGAGGGAGGAAGAAAGGGAAGAGGGAGAGAAAGAGAAAGAGAAGGAGAGGGGGAGGGAGAGGGAGAAGGGGAAGGAGAGGGAGAGGGAAAGGGAGAGGGAGAGGGAGAGGGAGAGGGAGAGGGAGAGGGAGAGGGAGAGGAAAGGGGAGAGGGAGAGGGGGAGAGGGAGGGGGAAGGAGAGGGAGAGGGAGAGGGGAGGGGAGAGGGGGAGGGGGAAGGAGAGGGAGAGGGAGAGGGGAGGGAAGAGGGAGAGGGAGAGGAAAGGGGAGGAGGGGAGGGGAGAGGGGGAGGAGGAGGGGGAAGGAGAGGGAGAAGGAAAGAGAAAGGGGAGATGGGAAGGAGGAGGGGGAAGGAGAGGGGGAGAGGGGAAGGAAGAGGGAGAGGGAGAGGAAAGGGGAGGAGGGGAGGGGAGAGGGGGAGGGGGAGGGGGAGGGGGAAGGAGAGGGAGAAGGAAAGAGAAAGGGGAGATGGGGAGGGGGAGGAGGAAGGAGAGGGGGAGGGAGAGGGAGAGGGAGAGGGGAAAGGGAGAGGGAGAGGGAGAGGGGGAGGGGGAGGGAGAGGAAGGGGGGAGAGAGGGAAGGAGAGGGAGAGGGGGAGGAAGAGGGGGAGGAGGAGGGTGAGGGAGAGGGAGAGGAAGGGGGTAGAGGGAGAGGGAGAGGGGAAGGGAGAGGGAGAGGGAGAGAGAGAGAGAGCGCATGCTTGGGTGGTCGGAGCATTGTTGGTAACCCAAAAGGTGGCAGGTTCCATTCCCAGTCGGGGCTCATGCCTCCTGGAGACAACAGAATGATGTTTCTCAGTCCCTCCATCCCTCCTTCCCTCTGTCCCTCCATCCTTCCCTCCCTCCTCCTTCCTCTCTTTCTAAAAATCAGGAAAAACATATCCTCATAAAGCGTCCCGGGTTCGATTCTGGCCCAGTTGCGGGCTCAGCTCCCATTGTGGGGCGTGCAGGAGGCAGCTGATTCTCTCTCATCATGGATGTTGCTATCTCTCCCTCTTATTTGTCTGAAATCAATAAAAATAAATAAAGTCAATAAAAACATTCTTAAGAAGAAAAAGGGGGAAAGAGAGCTAACTTACCTCCTGCGATTGTCTTTGGGTTCAGACCTGGGCCTTGCTTTGGTAGCCATCCTGGGCAGTTGTAATGTGTGACGTGCATGCCAGCTGCCAGGGCTGTGAGCTCTGCCCTCTCGCCCACACCCCCTCTCCCGCATCCCCTCACCCGCACCCCGCCACCCGTACCCCCTCACCCGCACCCCCTCACCGCACCCTCTCACCGGCAACCCCTCACTGGCATTCCTCACCCGCACCCCCTCACCCGCACCCCCTCACCCGCACCCCCTCACTGGCATTCCTCACCCGCACCCCCTCACCCGCACCCCCTCACCTGCACCCCCTCACTGGCATTCCTCGCCTGCACCCCCTCACCCGCACCCCCTCACCCGCACCCCCTCACCCGCACCCCCTCACCTGCACCCCCTCACTGGCATTCCTCGCCTGCACTCCTCGCCCGCACCCCCTTGCCCGCACCCCGTCCCTGCCCCTCTCTTGCTTTGTGGGCGCCCAGCTGGCACCGTTCCCAGGGGGCGGGAGGAGAGCCGCTGCCCCCGGCATCTGGCGGACGGAGGGGCCTTCAGACGGGAGAGCACTGGCCTCCCGGGCTCCGGGCCTGTGGCTCTCACGGGCGGCTCACTGCCCCTCAGGCCGCCCCCCGCCTCCGTGGTCGAGCGAGGCCTGCATCTCCGTCTGAACTCCACGTGCTACAAACACATGGCACTTAACCATGATATGTTTCCCCTTTTTGACAGTGTTTGTAACAAAAACAAACCAACAACGATAGACGCGCCGCGGCCCCGTGACTGGTGTGCGTCCTTCGAGAAGGAGGAAGCAGCACAGGGCGTCACGCTGCGGCCTCGGGCTCTGGCCCACGGCTCCTTCCTCGCGCCAGACCGTCTCCTGTGCTGGAGACGGCGACAGGAGCGACCGTGCGCTTGCACGCGGAGCGGACAGTTAAAGCCCCCGCCCCGGCCCGGAGGCCGCGCCTGCGGAAGCAGGGCCGGCACTGACCTCGCGGGGAATGGGCTCTGTGCCAAGGCCTCAGGCCCAGATTCCAGCTGAGAAACGGCAGCTGTTGGAGGCTCGTGTGCTCATTGGCACAAGATGTCACTCTTGTGCTTGCTGTGCAGATAACACTCTTGTTGAAATGTTAATGTCTTTAATGATTTGCCTTTTTAGCCCAGAGTGAACTGATCAGACAGCCTGTGCGGAGACATAAATCACAGCATCTTCCCGGGGAACCTCAGGTGACATAAATCAAGATTCTTTTTTCAATCAGCTTGTCATTCTTCTTAGTCACCCAGGAAATACGGCCCGCACTGTATTTACAGGCTGATGGTAAGGAGATGTTTAACATCAGCGCGGGAGATTAAAAATGACAAGTTATATGGTGAAGAGTGTGAAAAGGTGTTTACACTGACACGTAATATCTGGGTTGATCTACAACTCAGTAATAGGTACCATCAATCTGGCAGGCACGCGCCTGGCGTGGGTGAGCGAGTGCGGGGTCAGCGTGCGCTCCAGGCACTTGCCCGCGCGGAGGAGAGGGCGCTTGGTCAGTGCTGACGGCGCCTGCGGGAATGGCTCCAGCTGCAGGCACCGCCTCTCACCCCCTCATCTGATTCCTGCAGATGTTGTGCCTGAGACCCACACACCGTTTCCTCTTCACCTTCAAAGAATTAAAATATGTTTCCCAGCCCTGCCGGCATGGCTCCCTGGTTGAGTATCAACCCAGGAACCAGGAGGTCACCACTTCGATTCTTGGTAGGGCGAATGCCTGGGCTTCCCGCTCCATCTCCAATGGGGACTGTGCAGGAGGCGGTGGATGGATGTTTCTCTCTCAGCCATGTTTCTATCTCTCTCTCCCTCTCCCATCCTCTCTCTAAAAAGCAAAATGAAAAATCTAACACTAAAAACACTAACAACAAAACCCACGTTTTTCTGATTTATGTGTGAAGAACAAACCCAAGAAAACAGTGTTTTTATTCCACTTCTGGTCCCAAACACCTAATTCCTGCAAGACAATTGTGGATTGCAGATGTTCTGGGATTTTTATCTAAAAGATGAGTCTTATATAAAACATTCAGTATAAAAACTTGACAGACACTAATATTATTAAAGTCACTAGAGAGAGGCCTGGTGCACGAAATTGGTGCATGGGGGTGTGTGTTTCCCTCAGCCCAGCCTGTACCCCCTCCAATCCTGGACCCCCAGGAGATGTTCGAAACTGGCAGTCAGACATCCCTCTCGCAATCTGGGACTGCTGGCTTCTAACTGCTTGCCTGCCTGCTGGCCTGATTGCCTCCAACTGACCCCCCTGCTAGCCTGTTTGCCCCTATTTGCCCCTTTCCCCTGCCAGCCTGGTCACTCCTTACTGTTGTCCCCCCTGCTGTCCTGGTTGCTTCCAACTACCCCCCTCTGTCAGCCTGGTCACCCCTTACTGCCCTTCCCCCCCTGCCAGCCTGGTCACCCCTTACTGCCCTTCCCCCCCTGCCAGCCTGGTCACCCCTTACTGCCCTTCCCCCCCCCCCCCCCCCCCCGCCAGCCTGGTCACTCCCAACAGCCCTCCCACCCACTGCCGGCCTGGTCACCCCTTATTGCCACCCTTGCTGGTCTGGTTGCCCCCAACTGCCTCCCTTTGCCAACTTGGTTGCCCCTAACTGCCCTTCCCTGGCAGCCTGGTCGCCCCATGCAGCCTGCTGTTCAGTCATTTGGTTGTCCCTCACTAACCCCCCTGCAAGCCTTGTCATCCTATGCAGCTTGTGTTCGGTCATCCGTCTGGTGGTTTCAGTCCCTGGCTTTTCATATGTTAGGATGTGTAAAGTAAGACGTGAATTTGCTCTGAGTGAGAGCCCAAAGCCTCTCACCAGCTTGTGCTCCCAGCTGTGGGGCTGGCCGCCTCCCTAGTTCCTTTCTCTGCCCCAAATCAACATTTACCTGAACTTACACACACATCACACACGAATACCAAACACATGCACACCACACATACCACACACCCACACACAAATACCAAAGACACACCACACCACACACACACACACACACACATACAACACAAACACAAACACCACACACACAACACATAGGCACCCACACACCACACAAATACTAGTAAACACACACTGAACACACACCACAAACACACACAGACCACACACACACACACCACACACTCCACACACACACCACACATACCACACATACCCCCCCACAACACCACACACACCACACACACACACCACACAGCACCACACACACACACAGTACCACACATACAGACACCACACCACACACCACATACATAAATAACAAACACCACACTTACCACACACACCACACACACCCACATCACATACAAACACACACAACAAACACACACAGACAACACACAGACTCCACACACACATCACAAAGACACACACTCACCACACACACAAATACCACACACACAAATATAAAACACATGCTACGCACACATCACACACAAATATCACCCTCTCCAATCTGGGGCCCTTGGATTATGATGTCCAACTGCCGGTTTAGGCCTGATCCCACAATATGGGACTGCTGGCTCCCAATTGCTCACCTGCCTGCCTGTCTGATTGCCTCCTAGCCACTCCCCTGCTGGCCTGGTCACCCCTAACTGCCCTCCCCTGCTGGCCATCATGTGGCAGCCATCTTATGATGACATGGGTGTGACCATCTTGTGACCTTATGGGGCACCATCTTGTGCGAGGATGTGATGGTCAATTTGCATATTACCTCTTTATTATATTGGATGACTCCAGTTGTAGGATCCCTGGATAGCAATAGCTTCTTATGAAGGCTGCTTATATTTAGTAAGTACTTGTTGAATGCTTAGCACATTATAGCAAAATGCGGCTGCTAAGGACTTAAAGGGACCCAGGCCATGGCTGTTCCCAGGGCAGCTCACTCCATCTGGAAAGATAACAGATGCACATTCTGCTGATTAAATCATGTTAGAATCAATGGAACTGCCTCAGCCCCATCTAGAAAACAAAAATATTTAACCAGAGCTAAACAATGACTTTTAAAAAGAAATAATTTTGCCAATGGTCTGTTGTAATTTTTTAAACTCAGTATCACAATAGTATAGAATGCAAGGATTTCTGTGGCTTGATAATTCTTTTCACAACATACCATTTTCATCTTTTCCAGACTCTTCCACCCATGCATGTTATTTAAGACTAGAGGCGGGCGTGAATTTGTGCACCTTGAAAGGAACTGTGGACGGCGAGGCTGCTGTGAGCACAAGGCAGGTCTTGGCCCACCCTCCGTGCCCCTGCCCAATCCTTCTTTCCACACACCCGATCCTGTCTGCCGGCAGCCCTGCTCCCGCAGCTGCTGCTTCTATGCACTGATGGCACTGGCCCCGCTCGCACCTGCTGACAGCATGGAGCGATTGGGACCAGTGCCAGCAGAGGGTGTGAGGGGCAGCTGCCAGCCCCAGTCGCTCCTCAGGAGCAGGGGGAGGTGGGAAAGTCCTGAGAGGCGATTGGGGCCGGCAGCACCACTCTTACCTGCTGACAGCGCCAAGCAACTAGGGCTGGTGCTGGGTGCCAGCAGTGTGAGCAGAGGCTCTGGTGCCAGCAGTGTGTGCGAGTGGGGCAATGCCGGCAGCAGGTGCAAATGCCGGGTGGGATGCAGCACATGGGAGAAAAGAATTTTCAGTAACCACCAGAGGCTGGCCCAGATGACAGCAGCTGGCGCCATGCCTTGGCCTGGCGCTCCCGCTCACCTGTTCCACCATCCTGCCATGGCCAACGCCCGCCATGTTCCATGCTCTACCACCTGCTACTGACGCCTGCCATGTTCTGTGCGTGATCCCTAGTGGTCAGTGCCCATCATAGCGACCATTGTTTGGTTGTTCGGGTGCTCCATCATTCGGTCTATTTGCATATTAGCCTTTTGTTATACAGGATGACTGGAGTTGGTAAAGCCCTGGAGTGCCAGGGCTGGCTTCCTCACCAGCCTCTCTGGCCACCTTTCTGGAGGCCTCTGCCACCACCTTTCCTGACCATCGCATACTCTCCTCTCACCTCTTCTTCATCCTCCTTCTCAGCATGTCTTCTCAGGTCTGGGATTTGCAACCTGGCCTCACTGTCTTACTTTGTCCCAGGCAGGCTGTATTCTCAGCATTCATCTGCATTTCTGAAACATTTGTGATATCATTTCCTATATTCCTGCCTGGTACTTAATGTTAAAACCTCAGAGGAAATCCTGCTAAAAACATGAAAACTGTGAGTGCTTAGTAACCTGATCATTATTTAATGCTATTCTGAAAATCCTAGCAATTACGAAGATTATATATATAAAGTAGAGAAATATGCAAATTATCTGAGACACCATAATGTCATGACAGAACAGCAGGGACCTGAGACTGCATGGCGCCTGGCTGGGGTGAGGGATCTCAGGCTGCCCGCCCCCCTGTCCCACAGGGCTTGATGGAAACCTCAGGCTGTTCCCTGCCCCACCAGGCTTGATGGGACCTCAGGCTGTGTCCCCCTATCCCGGTGCTGGGTTTGGAGACCTCAGCCGCCCCCCTGCCCCATGGGGCTTGACAGGGACATCAGGCCATGCTCCCCCACTGCAGTGCTGGGCCGGGGACCTCAGACCATGCACCCCACTTGGTGAAGCTTGACAAGGGACCTCAGGCTGTGCCCCCCCCCCCCACCTGGCCCCGGGCCAGAGGACCTGAGGTTGTGCTCCCCACCCAGAGGGACTTGACAGGGGTTGGGCCAGCCTGGTCTGGTTCTCACCCAATTGGGGTGAGACCGGCTGGGTCTGGGTCTCCTGTGTTTTTGAAGTGCATGCAGGTGGAGGGCGGGAAATTCACTCTAGGTCCTGCAGTTTGCCCCAAACTCTGACAGGAGGGAGATTTTCATATACATTTTACTAATTTTATTTAATTTCTGACACTTCTGTTATAGAGAAAGGGCAAATAGCAAAATTAAAATATTTCCTCTAATTAATTCCTTTTTAATGTGCACAAATTTTGTGCACTGGGCCACTAGTCTATATCTTACCTAATAAAAGAGTAATATGCAAATTAACCATCACTCTGCTAATCCCACCAGACATACCCATCAGCCATGCCCACCAGCCAATCAAAGTGAGTATGCAAATTAACCCCAACCAAGATGGCTGTGGCCACAGAGAGTAGGAGAGAGTCTTGGGTTTCCCCGCCAAAAGAGGAAGCCAAGCTTCTGCAGCCCTGGCTGGCCTAAGCCTCCACGCTAGGCTACAAAGTTTCAATTATAGAAGGTAAATAAATCCAAACAGAAATGATGGCGGCCACAGAGCAAGCAGGAGGCTTGGCTCCACTTCAGGCTACAAAGTTTTAATTATAGAAGATAAATAAATTTCAGATACCAGGGGCACCACTTGGGTCACCAGGGAGTGTGGCTGGCCTGCAAACCACCACAGACCCCTCGCCCAGGCTGCCCCACACCCCAAGGGAAGCCCTACCCTACTGTGGGACACCCTTCAGGGCAAACCAGCTGGTCCCCACCTGTGCGCCAGGCCTCTATCCTAAATAATAAAAAAGTAATATGCAGATTGACCATTACTCCAACACACAATATGGTTGCCTTCATGTGGACAAATATCCTGCCCCCATGTGGACATAAGAGGGCCACCACAAGATGGCCAGCAGGGGAGGGCAGTTGGGAGACACCAGGCCTACAAGGGAGGGCAGTTGAGAGGGATCAGATCTGCAAGGGAGGGCAGTTGGAGGCAATCAACCCTGCAGGGGAGGGCAGTTAGGGGTGACCAGGCCAGCAGAGGAGGGAAGTTGGGGGCAAACAGGCTGGCAGGGGAGCAGTTAGACATCAATCAGGCTGGCATGGGAGAGGTTAAGTGGTGATCAGGCTGGCAGGCAGAAGCGGTAAGGGGCAGTCAGGAAGGCAGGCAGGTGAGCAGTTAGGAGCCAGCAGTCCTTGATTGTGAGAGGGAGGTCCAACTGCCCATTTAGACCTGATCCCACTAAACAAGCAGTTGAACATCCCTTTAGGGGTCCCAGATTGGAGAGGGTGCAGGCTGGGCCTAGGGTCACCATCCTGATTGGTCCACAACCCCACCCCTCCCTCCCCATGCATGAATTTTGTGCACCAGGTCTCTAATATATATATATATATATATATATATATATATATATATATATGCCAAAGAAATGGTCGACCATGTGCTATGACTAGGGGGCAGATGCTCAATGCAGGAGCTGCTCCTTGGTGGTCAGTGTGCTCCCAAAGCCAACCTCCTGTGGCTGGCCAACTGCCTGTGGCCCCTCCCCTAGCCCACCGGGCCCCATCTGCCTCTGGTGCTAAACCATTCGTAGACGACCTGCTTCTGGGTTAGAGTTTTGTATGTAGTGGAGCAGCTTCCTCACTGAGATCTATTGAAAGTCAGCCCTCTGGGGTTTGTCTCGCTCCTGACCTCTCTCTTCCCAGTGGTGGCGCACAGTTCGTGAAGGAGGAGTGCGGGAGGCGGGGAACCATGTGGTGATAGGGTGCCGATGAGGCACTGTCGTTCCTTCTGCACCTGGCCTGATGATCATTGCCTCCTCTCCCGACCTTGCCATGGCCTTCAGGCCTTAGGTTAGGATGAGGAACCGAGGATGGGTGGTGGTAGACGTGGCCCCTTTCCCAGGGGTGCCACGGGCCAGCTCCCTCCTTGAGGCCAGCAGCCAACCTCCCATGGTCCCTTCCCCCAGCTGGCCAATCTCCTGTGGTCCCTTTCCCCATCCCTCCCCCTGGCTGGCAGGTCCTGATCAGCCCATCCCCATTGGCCCTGATCACTGGCCAGGCCTAGGGACCCCACCCATGCACGAATTCATGCACCAGGCCTCTATCTATCTATCTATCTATCTATCTATCTATCTATCAATCTATCTATAAAAATCCAGTGACTGTAATGCCGTAATGACCAGAACAACTGGTTACCCACTGTGGCCAGTGAACTGGCCCTATCAGGAGGGTGGGGCCAGCTGGCCAACTTCTGCGGCCCCTCCCCCCAGCTGACCCCACTCCTGATTGAACTCTCCCACCCTGATCGAGGGTGGGGCAGCTGGCCACTTCCCTGCAGCCCTTCCCCCTGATTGGCCCCACCCTAAGGGGCCCCCCTCATCCTGATTGGTCCACAGCCCCTCCGTCCTGCTGGTCCCACCCCTGATTCCTCTCTGATCCCAATAGGGGGTAAAGCCAGCCAACCAACTTCCTTCAGCCCCTCCCCTGCCTGGCCTCACCCTAGGTCAGCCCCCCTATCATGGGGGGGGGGGCAGCTGGCCAACCACCTGTGGTCCCTTCCCCCAGCCGCCCTACCTCCAATGGGCCCCCCACCCCATTCTGGGGCAGGACTGGCTGGCCCACTGCCCATGGCCCCTCCCCACAGGTGGCCCCACCCACAATCAGCCTCCACCAATTGACTCGCAGCCCCACCCCCCAGATATCTCCACTCCCTGATCGACATCCCCACACAAATCTAGTGTGACATTGGCCAGCCAACTTCCCACGGCCCCTCCCCCAGCTGCTGACCCCTGGGTAAGCCCTTCTCATCCTATAGGGGTTGGGGCCCACTGGCCCACTGCCCACAGCCCCTCTCCACGGCTGGCCTGCCCCCAATTGGCCCCCCACCCCAGTTGAGGGTGGGGCCCACCAGCCAATTACCCATGGCCCCTCCCCAGCTGGTCCAGTTCTGATTGGGCCCTGACCAGGGTGGGCCGGCTGGCCAACCTCCCGCTTTCTCCTGCCAGCAGGCTCGGCCCAATCCACCCTGATTGGGTAGGGCCAGCCGGACTCCATCCAGGCACGAATTTGTGCACTGGGCCTCTGGTATATATATATATATAAAAGCCTAAGTGACCTTTACCACTGAACGACCAAATGACCAAACAACCGGTCCACTGGTTGCTATGATGTGCATTGATCACCAGGGGGCAGATGCTCAATGCAGGAGCAGTCCCCTAGTGGTCAGTGTGCTCCCACAGCCAACCTCCAGTGGCTGGCCAACCTCCCGCAGCCCCTCCCCCTGGCTGGCCAACCTACCATGGCCCCGATCAGCCCCCATCATCCTCGATCACTGGCCAGGCCCAGGGACCCCACCTGTTCATGAATTTGTGCCTCTAGTATGACAATAAGAATACATTTTTTAAATTGGGGGGAATTTTTTGTTAAGTGTAAGGACTGAAAAACCTAAAAAGAATCAAGTTAAAAACGATTAGATTTGGTGAGTGGAGTAACTCCTGGGTACATAATAAAGACACAAATGCCAACAGCAAGCACACTTCACTGTGGGACAGAGCAGGGCCAAGTTCCCCCAGGGTGGCTGTGGGTCATGACGAAGCAAAGCCCTGTGCCAACTGAAACAACTGGCACCACGGAGGATCAGGTACCGTGAGTCAGCAGAGAAGCTGGTCTGGACCCAGCCACCTGTCAATCATGATGCTCCACCTTCCCCCGGAGCTCCCACTGGGCTGCAGAGCCGCATGGCAGCCCATGGCCTCCTCCAGCCCCGTCCTCCCCCTTTCCTTCAGGTGGCAGGCCAGAGACTCGGCCTGGAGCTCTGCCTGCCTCCTCCGCTCACTCTGCCCGTCTCTCCACGGCACTGCCATTGTGGTCACCTGCACAGCTAGCTCCACTCTGACATCTTCCCAGGCCTGAGCGGGCCCACAGGCACCCGGGGGCCGAGACCGAGGAGCTGACTTTGGGTCTGTGGTGTCCTGGAGTGGGGGGAATACATTGCTGAGTAACACAGACAGATTTGGTGCACAGTCAGGCTGAGGCTGCATTTTTGGGAGATTATGAATATTCCACCAGCAAGGCAGATTCTGCCCTCACTGGTCTGACTCAGGGGCTAGAGCATCGGCCTGTGGACTGAAGGGCCCTGGGTTTGATTCTGGTCAAGGGCACAGGCCTGGGTTGTGGGCTCGATCCCCAGTAGGGGGGAGCGTGCAGGAGGCAGCTGATCAATGATTCTTTCTCATCATTGATGCTTCTATCTCTCCCTCTCCCTTTCTCTCTTAAATCAATAAAAACATATTAAAGAAAAAGAAAGGCAAATTTTATTCAAAAAGCAGAGGGAACCGAGACCTCCCTGGAGCAGGGGCTGGCTCAGCCTTGGGTGTCGATGGCACTGGACGTGGCGCCCACAGGTGGCCCCGGGGGCTGGGGAGGCGCCCCATGGGGCCGAGGACATTGAGATGCGTGGCCACGTGTCCTATCCGGAGACCCAATGGTGTTAGAGCCGGACGGACCTGGAGCAGCTCACTGCCGGGCTGCCTCTGCTGCAGCACACGTGCCTGTGTCCCCCGAAAGGCGTGCGCTGAGGTCCTGACCCCCATGCTCCTTTACTCCTCCTGTCCTGTTGGATGCTTTCAAATGCATTTTCCCATTTTTGATCCAGTCACGACTGGCTTCCTATCCACTACGTGGGCAGGGTTTTCCAATGCGGCTCGCTGTGCCAGTCGCCGAGCGTGGGCGATGGGCGCTGAGCCAGGGGACCCGCTGAGAGGAAGGCGGGTCGGTGTGAGGCCCAGGAGTGAGGCTGCTTTTTACTGCCGTCCCCACAGGACACGGCCTGTGGGAGCGGGAACTGGAGGGGGAGCTGGGGAGCTGGTCGCCGCCCCGCTGACCGCCCCGTTCCGGGGTGGGGGGGCAGGCAGGGCTGGCGCTACCCGGGGGGCGGGGGGTTGTGTCTGAGACGGACTCAGTGCCCCTGGAGGGACGTCCCGTGCCAGGTCCCGGGTGGACGGAGCCGGTGACCGGCCTGAGGCGTGGCCATGGCCCGGCTGCCCCTCTCCTGCCCAGGTGAGAAGGCCCTGCGCCTCTGCCCGCGCGTTCCCTGCGGGCCTAACTGCGACAGAGCAACGAGGACACGGAATGCTGCCTGAGCTCACCGTTCCGGGAAACCTCTCCGCATCCCCCCATCCGCCTTGTGGCATCTGGGGCGAGTGATACAGATGCGGGGCCTAATGAGGGGCTCAGGGCGCGGTTAAGAGCCCTGGGATGTGAGCGGCGGGAGGGGCTGGCAGGGGTGCATTTGGTGTCAGTCTGTCCACCCAGGTGTGGGGGGCGGCCGCCTCCAGCGTGTCTGCTGCGGGGTCTGGGCGTGTGAGGCCCGGCCTCCCCAGACCCCCGGCCCTGCTGCCCTTGGCGCTCACACCCGGAGCGGGTGCTGTCTGGGCAGAGCAGCGCCATGTGTGGCTGGAGAAGGAGCGGCCTAGGACAGCGTCTGGGGATGGAAGCCACAGAGGTTCTGAGCGCAGCTGCCTGGCCTGCTGCCCGGGGAGAGACCCCACTCCCCTCCCCGCCACCCTCCCTCCCCGTCAGGCCTGCTGCAGAGCCGGGGGTGGGGGGGTGGGGAGGGGAGGGAGGCGGGGAGCCCAGGGCCTGTGCCCACGGGGAGCCGTCTGCTCGTGCTGGCGGACAGCCTCCCGTCCACACCCTGCCCTGCCTGCCGCTGGCGTTCCCCCAGGTCCCCCATCCTCCTTGCAGCTTGGGGTTGGCACTTTGGGCCAACCTCAGGACCGGGGTGGTCCTGTGTGTTGGCCTCCCACACGAAGGGAAGAGGCGGCCCGCTGCCTGCAGGGCCCAGACCCAGGGTCCCCACGAGGCCAGGAAGCTGGGCCTCAGTCCTTATTAGACGAGGGAAGGGCACAGGGGTGTGTGCATGGGTAACACGTGGAAGCATCGGGAGGGTGGTGTCTGCAAGCCCAGGAGGGGGCCTCAGGCAGCTGGCCCTACCGGGTCAGGGAGGAGGCAGGTCTGTCCATGCAGCTGCCTGTGCGCTGGGCAGAGTGGACTGACCACTCGCCGGTAGGCGCCACGCCCGTGGCCCTGGCCAGCCATTCAGGAGGTGCCCAGGCTGCTCATTAGTCGTTCATTCAACAAATGTCCCCGTGCCAGCGCCAGAAGCAGGCAGCCGTGTGGATGCCAGGGTGCCCGGGCTCAGTGAGGGAAGCACCCTCAGAGCTGGAGATTCAGGGACTCCGTTCTCCAGCCAGCACGTGGCAAAAACCTGTGGCTCACCATGCTTTGTAAAGTGATCCATCTTGTCATCCACGGTTACTACTTAAAGGACCGCGAGAAAGTAACACTGTGAACAGGTGCACCCTGCATCCTTCACACCGACCAGAAGAGGGCCAGGCGTCCTGAGGGGCGCACAGCACAGCAATACCACACTGCCAGCCCCGCCTCCTCCTGGTGGGAGGGGAGCACCTCTTGTTGTGAGAAGACAATGTGGCCATGTGCATGCATACGTCATGCCAAACATCACACCTCAGCCATGGCACAACAGGCACACACATAAACACACACACAGGCATACAGGGGCACACACACAGGCACAACAGGTACACACATAGACATACACAGGCATACAGGGACACACACACAGGCACAACAGGTACACACATAGACATACACAGGCATACGGGGACACAAACACAGGCACAACAGGCACACACATAGACATACACAGGCAAACACTCAGACATACACAGGCACAAACAGGCACACACAGAGACACACACAGGCACAACAGGTACACACACAGGCACACACACAGGGAAACACACAGGCGTGCACACACACACAGTCACACACAGGCACACACACAGGCACACACGTAGACACACACAGGCATACAGCGGCACACACAGGCACACAGGTACACACAGGCACACACAGGCACACACGCAGGCACAACAGGAACACACAGTTACACACAGGTACACACAGGCACACACAGAGCCACCAATGCAGTCACACACAGGTGCACCCGGGCACACAACAGGCACACATAGGCACACACACAGTCACACACAGGCACACACACAGGTACACACACAGACACATATGCAGGCACAACAGGTACACACAGACACACACAAGCATACCCAGGGGCACACACAGCTACACACAGTCACACACACTGGGCACACACACATTTATATACAGGTGCACACTGGCACACAGGCAGACACACATGTATGCACAACAGGGACACACTGGGACACACATGCACACACAGGCACACACACAGAGTCATATACAGGCGTACACTGGCATACAGGCAGACACACATGCATGCAGAACAGGGAAACACAGGCACACACAGGCACACACACAGACACACATACAGGAGCAACAGGTACACACAGGGACAGACACAGGTGCACATGTGCACATACATACACACTCACACACACAAGGGCATACACAGGTGCACACAGGCACAGACAGCCACACACATGCACACATGTTTCCTGAGGACAGACACTCCTGCAGGCACCATCCCCTTTGTTGTGTCACTAGCATCACATCAAAGCAAAGCTGCTGCTTGTCGGAAGGGACAGCAGCGTGCTGTGGACGCACCGAGTACCACAGACACGCAGCCATCCTGACATTGACCTCCTGGTGTGGTTCTGGGCCCTGCAGCCCGTGCTGTGCAATATTCCTGTGGGCAGGGGCAGGAGGTGGAGCCAGAGGGACCTGGCCGGCGGGAACCCCCCGGGCAGGGGGCGGCGTCACTGGCGAGCAGGGGCGCCTGGGTCTGAGCAGGAGTGCGGGGCCACAGGAGGCTCCGGCTAAAAACAGAAGTGCGCACAGGAGGACGCAGGGGCTGCAGCCGGAGGACAAGGCCGGGCCGGGCCATCGTCCCCGACGGCACTGTTTGCCTTGGCTTGTCTTCTGAGGGCTTTCTGACGTGTCCCCGCCAAGGACAGGCCTCTGCGGCCTGAGGCCGTGGCTCCCTGAGATGGCGGTGAGGGTGGAGCTGACCCCGCACACATACACACACAGGTGCACACAGCACACACAGGCACATACACTGGGACCAGCTCTGCACCCCTGACAGGTCTGCAGGGCTGGGACTCCGTGCCTCAGGTGGCTCGTTAACGACAGGGCACACACGTGTGCGTTCTTCTTGACCCTCCGACGCGCAGCGCCTACAGAGTGCTCGCAGGTTGACTGTTGGGGGGTGGGGGTGGGGTGGGGCAGTGACCTTACCCCACTTTGTCCTCAGCTTAGGAAAAGTTTCAGGCATTGAGAAGCCAGTAGGATGATGGCTGCATAGACTTTCAATAGTTGTTATCACGTTGCCCTGATGTTTTTGCTGAAACGTCCTAAATTGAAGATGTTATAGTTGTCAGGGCACTCTATCCTCCAGAACGTGGCCCCTGCGCTTTCCAATCATGGCTTGCGGTGTGCACATGCTGTCTCACCGTTAAGGCCCGTGAACGTGTGCCGTCTCACCGTTAACGTCCGCCTCGGGCCGGCCGGTCCCCCTCACAAACCGCTCAGTTCCCGCAGCATCCCTGCCCCCCACCCCCACCCCCACGTCCTGGCGGCAGTGCCTATTCACGGAGCACAGGCCTCGGGCATGGGGTCACCTGCAAAGCTGAACCACTAGACTAACTTCGGGGTTCTTTTTAGGGGAAATGAGATTTCTCAGAGTAAAAAAGCAGGCTTTCCCATGGGTCGTCCCCGCGGCTGACAGCGCAGAGACGGCGCTGTGCGTGGGGACTGTTGCCAGGAAGGCCACATCCTTCCATCCGTGGGGAAGGCAGTGACGGGAGCCAGGGGCGAAGCCACACCGGTGGAGGCGGCTGGTGCGGTGGCCCGAGGCTGTTACCCTAAAGGACCCATCTGGTTCGGGGTGCCAGCCCCACTCAGTGTCCCTCCAGCTCTCTGCCCATCAGCGCTCCAGCCACAATGTCTCTGCAGCTGAGCCCCGTGTCTGTGGCTTGGCCAGAAGTGTGCCCGGTGAGGTGGAGCTGCCTCATGAAGCCTGGCTCTCCTGGCCTTCTGCTGTGGTGAGACATGGGAGCATGGAACAGAGTGGACCGGAGGGAGGTGGGACCTTTATGCACATGTACATGGCCCACGGGCACAGACAGCGGGCGGTGAGGGCCTGGGCGGGGCGGGGCCTGGGAGGTCAATAGGGGGAAAGGGGACACCTAATCCTTTCAACACTAGAGACTGATGTTTAAACATGTTCTGGGGTCAGATCTCTGCAATAAACTTTTTAATGCCGCCACCCCCCCCCCCACCCCCCCGGCCCCAAGCTGGGGCAGCAGCTCAGCGTTTCTGCCACAGACAGGAGGCACTGAGTGTGCACACAGCACCCAGAGCATCGCCATCTCCCTCTGCAATGGAGGCGCCGTCTCCATCCCCGAACAGGAAGTGAGGAACAAGGATGCACGATTCTGTAACTCTGATTAATTCAGCACTTAAGAAGGAAACAGGCTTCTTAATGATTGAACTTATGGTGTAAGACACCTGGTGTCTCTTGTTTCCACTCTTCTGGGAACACTTCACGTCCTTGAAGGCTTTGACTTCCTATTCCAGTAGGGCATCACTGAAGGAGGCAGTGTCTGTGGGAGCCTCCCACCAGGTGGGGACTGTGGGCCTCCCATGGGGGTGGGGACTGTGGGGCCTCCCACCGGGTGGGGACTGTGGGCCTCCCATGGGGGTGGGGACTGTGGGGCCTCCCACCGGGTGGGGACTGTGGGCCTCCCATGGGGGTGGGGACTGTGGGGCCTCCCATGGGGGTGGGGACTGTGGGGCCTCCCATGGGGGTGGGGACTGTGGGCCTCCCACCGGGTGGGGGCTGTGGGGCCTCCCATGGGGGTGGGGACTGTAGGGCCTCCCATGGGGGTGGGGACTGTGAGCCTCCCATGGGGGGGGGAGATTGTGGGCCTCCCACGGGGTGGGGGGAAGGTTGTGGGCCTCCCACGGGATGGGGGGAAGGTTGTGGGCCTCCATGGCACCGTTGCAGAGAAGGAGGAGTCTGGCCAGATAGACACACAAGGTCTAGGACACAACCAAGGTCTCTCAGCGACGGCCGGCATTGCAGCTCACTGAACAGAATGAACATCCCAAAGCGGTGTGCACCCCTCTCCTGGTTTGACACCTCCCCGTGATGTCTCCCTGTGTGTCTCCTCGCCTGCTATTAGCAGCCCCAGAGCCCTAAACCCTTAGAGTCTCAGTGTGTGTGGCGCGGTGTGTGTGTGTGTGTGTGTGTGTGTGTGTGTGTGTGTAGAGCTGGCGCTGGCCGCAGCACCTGAGGCTGGCTTCTCACCCACAGACGGAGTGGCAGCGGCGCCTCTCAGAACGCTGTGTGCCCACGGGGCTGTGCTCAGGGGACACTGGCTCTTCTGTTGTCCACACGGTGACTTACGCGGCCTTCACCCTCAGTGCGTGTTTGGGCTGGACCACAGGAAGAGCGCACTCGAGCCCCTCAGACGGCTCAGTGCGGGCACGGCTGGCAGAGAGCAGGGATCGGAGGCTGCGGGCACTGGGCCAGGGCCAGGCGGCACAGGAGACAGCCCGGCCCTGAGGCCCCCAGGCCCCCACACCCGTGTGGAGCGTTCAGGGCGATGCTGCTTCCCGTGGTCTCCTCCCCAGTGCAGAGCGGCAAATGCTCCCGGAGAAAGGGGCTCAAGGCCAGGTGGCGTTTGAGACAAATGTGGGCTCCCTTTGGGAGAACCATGTGTTTTTAAATGTCTGAATCAAAGAAACCTGGTTAATTTGGTTAAATGAAAAATTTCCTGAAATTATTCGTCTATTTTTCTTTCTCATTTGAGCTCGCTTGGCCCGAGCATTCCACGCAGCTGGTTCCGAGCGCGGGGAGAGGGAGCGCCGGTGGCCGGCCGCATCTCCAGCCACAGCCTGATTTACTGCACTGCACGCCCCAGGCTGTGCTCCTGTCCCACAGATGAAGCTGTGCTTCTAGACTGTTTAGATTTTACAAAAGTATGTGTCCTGCCAGCCCCCAAATCCAACTTGATGTAATGAAATAGAATTATAAGGCTGTAGGATAGGATGGAATTATTAATTTCCACAAAGGATGAGAAATAATGACCACAAATGAGCATGAGCCAGCTTAGCCTGTGACCTGAAAGCCCAGCTCCCCAGCCAGTGTGGCTCGGGGCTGTGTCAGTCATGAGTCAGGAGGCTGCAGTTCGATTCCGGGTCAGGGCACATGCTCGGGTTGTGGGCTCCGTCCCCTGTGGGGGGCGTGCAGGAGGCGCCGATCCATGACTATCATCATGGATGCTTCTATCGCTCTCTCCCTCTCCTTTCCTCTCTGGAATCAATTAAAATATTTTAAAAAGAAGGTCCATTTATAAAGCCCAATACATGGCCATTTAGAGTGATGATGGGTAATAATCACACTAACACTTATTTTCTTCTTAGGACTCAGAATTTCAAGGGGAATGAATAAAAGAGATGAATCTAGTTATTTGTAACTTCCTTTAGCTGGAGACATGGTTTTTAAAGTTAAGATTTAGCTAGTAAGCTCATTTAATCATCTTTCAAAATTCATGAGTCACCAGAGTCCATTGGAGATGAAAATTATTCTCATTTTTTCAGAATGTGAAGAGAGGGATGCTGGCAGGCCCAGGCGCCTGGTGCTCTGAGAGACCCGCCCGCCCGCTGCCCGCTGCCCGCCCGCTGCCTGCCCGCTGCCCGCCTGCTGCCCGCCGAGGAGGTGGGAGCCTGCTGCTTTCCTCCCTCAGCTGTGAAGGTTCTTGCCAAAGAGCAGACTCTGCTGCTGCTTTTTATAGGAAGCAATAGCAGGGAACGGAATCAGCTTTTCCTGTGACGGGACACTGGCAGCTGCCGGGGTCACGATTCAGAAAGCATGTTTGGTTTTGTCCGGGAGGCTGCCATCAAGGTCGGACGGTGGCATGAGGCAGAGCCCTGCTTGGTGCTAAGGGGAGGGAGGCCAGCCTTGGTCGCCATGGAAGCTGAAGAGAACACTGGGCCTTGCAGCATCGCTAGGAGGCTACTCAAAATAGGCCTGCAGCTTCCCGCTGCCTTTGCACCTGGTCCCCGAGAACCCTGGCCCTTCGTGAGCCAGGTGCTGAAGGGAATGAGGGTGCGATGTGCAGCAGGACTTGCTGAGTGGAGGCTCGCCTCCTATTGCAATGGAGGCCACCAGAATTATTTTTAATTGAGGGGTTTGCCTAATTGATTGCTGCCATTCTCTACATGGAAAAACCAGGGAAAGCCAGCCTTAGGAAGGAAGAACAAAAAGGGACATTTAGCCAAGGAATGTGAACCAGGGCGCATTGATGAAGAATGTCCCAGGGGACCCTGGATTGATTGCCAGAGCTCGGTCGTCTGCAGCTGGGATCTCGCTGCCAGGGGCTAAACTGTGCCCCCACCCCTGACTGACCTGTGGAAGTCTGACCTCCCGGCCTCGTTTGGAAACAGCTGCTGTAGATGGAAGCACGTCAAGTCAAGATGAGCCATCAGGTGGGCTCTGACCCAGCGCCGCTGGCTTTCACATCAAAGGGGAATGCCACACAGACAGGTGCAGAGCCAAGCGACGATGGAGATGCTTATTGACAAGTAGAGGGGCGAGGCCTGGAACAAACCTCCTGACGCCTGGAGTCAGACTCTGGCCTCCAGGATGGGGACAGTTTCTATTGTTCAAGCTACAAAGTTTGTGGCACTTGGTGATGGCAGTGCCAGCAAATGATACATTTCACTGAAATCCTTTGAGTTTCTACCTGGATTTCGGTTACAGAGGTCAGCGGCTCCTGAAGTGAGTCACTCCCCTGAATTCCCTGACACTTCACACCCGCGGTCCTTCTCTTGGCATTTCTTCTGCAGCATTGCCCACCCTTTGCTTTTTCATCAATCAAAGTTCTAATCAATCTCTGTCTCAGTTCAAGAGTCACTTTCTTTGTGTAGCTTTTCTTAATGAGCCATCATCCATTCATCCTCTATCCATCCATTCATTACCTATCCATTCTTCAGTCGATCCATCCATCCATCCATCCATCTTCCATTCATCTATCCATTCATCATCTACTCATTAGCATCCATTCTTGATCCATCTATCCATCCATCCATCTTGAATCTATTCATCTACCCAGCCATCATCCAGCCATCATCCATTCATCTTCTATTTATCCATTCATTACTTATCCATTTCTCAATCGATCAATCATCCATCCATCCATCCATCCTCCATACATCACCCATCCATCCATCAATCTACTCACTCATTCATCCATCCATTCAACATCTATCCATGATCCATCCATCCACCATCCATCATTCATTCATCTATCCTTTCATCATCTATTCTATCCATCCATTCTTGATCCATCCATCTTGAATCTATTCATCTACCCAGCCATCATCCATTCATTCTATATTCATCCATTCATTACTCATCCAATTCTCAATCAATCAATCATCCATCCATCCACTCATTCATTCATCCATTTAACATCCATCCTTGACCATCCATCCATCTATCCATCATTCATACATTCAACCACCCATCATCCATCCATGCATCCAACCATCCACCATCCATCATCCATCCATTCATCCGTCAATCATCCATTCATCATCTATCCATACATTCATTTGAGTTTCTACCAAAGTTCCTACCCACCCACCCACTCATTTGCTGGCTTACTCATTTAGACCTACTACCTTAAGGCAGCACCTACAGGGTGTAGGTTTAGTCCTTCCTTTCTCTAGTTGTCAAAGGTCTGTTACAAAAAAATCTATAATAAAAAAGAGTAATATGCTATTAGATCAGACAGCCAAACGACCTCCTGGACGTCATTCTGCACATCCTTCTAGATGAAGCCACAGCAGGGGCTGAGGCAGAGATGGTTAGAAGTGATCAGGCAGGCAGGCCAGTGGTTAGGGGTGATCAGATAGGCAGAATGGTTAGGGAGGATGAGGCAGGCAGGCGAGTGGTTAGGGGCAATCAGGCAGGCAGGCAGGGAAGTGGTCCTGGCTTGTGAGAGGGTGCAGGCCAGGCTGAAGGACTTCCCCCACCCCCCACCATGCACGAATTTCATGCACCGGGCCTCTAAGTATATATACACTCTGTTGATTGATTTCAGAGAGGAAGGGAGAGGGATAGAGAAATAGAAACATCAATGATGAGAAAGAATCATTGATTGGCTGCATCCTGCAAACTCCCAACTGGCGATTGAGCCTACAACCTGGGCATGTACCCTTGACCAGAACTGGTCCTCCAGTCGCAGGCCAACACTATCCACTGAGCCAACCAGCTAGGGCAGTGGTCTGTTTTGTGTAACTAGGGAGCACTATGGACTGTATTGCTCATAGGCTGTTCTCCGTCTCAGTGAGGTAGTTAATGTGCACAGCAGTTGCTAGAATGTTATAGGGGAGCATGATGCTGTAAAGAAATGAAGGGCATTCACTTTTGGGAGAAAAAATATCTTTCTTAACTCATCTGTTGTGTGAATTAAGACGTTTTCCATTTCATGTGTTGGGTTACCTTAAAGTAAGCAAGCTTCTTAGGGGATTCAGTGCCTGGAGAAGACAGACTATTTACTATATTTCACCAGTACCTCTGACTTCTAACTTTAGACCCACAGTCATCTCTGACACCAGCTTTAAGTTCTGGAACACTGTGGATGGGTTGGTATTTCCATAAGTTAAACACAAGTTTTAGCTGGAGAGATGAGTTGTGGTGAATCAACTGAAAGGATCCCTGGGGCTTATCTTTTTTTTTAAAAGTATAATATATTTTTATTGACTTCAGAGCAGGAGAGAGAGAGAGAGAGAGAGAGAGAGAGAGAGAGAGAGAGAGAGAGAACATCAGTGACGAAAGAGAATCATTGATTGGCTACCTTCTGCATGCCCTCTACTGGGGATCGAATTCACTACCTGGGCATGTGCCCTGATTGGGAATCCAAAGGTGACCTCCTGGTTCCTAGGTTGATGCTCTACCACCGAGCCAGGCCGGCCAAGCCCGGGGTTTTATCTTTTTAACTAGGTTCAGGAGGAGTTACTTCCTCAGCACAGGCTACACTGTTATTGTGAATATGACTCCTAAGTGCTCAGGTCTGTTCCCTTCCTGGCGACAGTGCAGTGACTTACCCCCACTTTCAGAGCTGATCTCCCTCCTGGGTTGGCTGCTGGCTCTGTCACCATGACCCTCACTTCTCCTAATATTTTTCTTTTCTTTCTTTAATTTCAGAAAGTAGGTCACTGCTTTTTCTATTTCAAGGGCCATTGCTGCCAATGCTGCAAGAAACAGACAGCAAGTTTGTGGATGTGAATCTGCGCCTGGGGTTGTGCTTCCCGGGGCTGTGCTGCCACTGGCTCCTCCGTCCTCTTTGGGGGCTTTTCTTTGTTTCTCCATTTTTGTGGGGAAGCCCTGTTTCCTGTCTTCTCTTTGGTCATATTTGCATCTTTCTGATTTTTTTCTGTTCTTTCTTCTGACCTGTTCAAGGTGATTAAGCCCCAAGCATGTGCTGAAGGTGGTGCCTGGAGAGTATGCTGAGTGAAATAGGCAAGTCAGAGAAAGACAAGCGTCACATGACCTCACTCATATGTGGAATCTAATGAACAAAATAAACTGATGAATGGAGTGGATTCAGAGACATGGAAGCGAGGAACAAAGCTCGGAATCTCAGAGGGAAGGCGGGGGAGGGTGGGTGAGTGGAAAGAGATCAACCTATGCCCTTGTATGCATATACACATGGCCCATGGACACGGAGGATAGAGTGGTGAGGGCCTAGGGTGGGGGGCAGGGCCAGGGGTAAGGGGTGGGACCAAGAAAGGGCTAGAAGTAGTCAATGTGAGGGGGGGAAAGGGGACATATGTAATACTTTCAACAATAAAGACTTAGAACAAACAAATAAACAAAAAAGATTCTTATAACTATGATTAAGCCCAAGCAGGACAAATCTACTAAGTAAATGAATGAATGAAAAGTACATGACATTATACGATGACTAGAGGCCCAATGCATGAAGATTTGTGCAAAAATGGGCCTTCCTTACCCTGCCTGCTGGCACTGCTTTCACTCTGGCCAGAGCCGCCTTTTCTCTCTGGCCCAGAGCCACCTTTCTGCCTTTTCATGCAGCCAGAGGCCCAGAGCAGTAGAGGTGGTATGAAACGCTGCATCATGCAAGCATCCCACCCTGCCCCCTGCAGCTCTGTGCCTGCATATGCAAATTAGCCTGTCATCTTTGTTGGGTTAATTTGCATACTGACTCCTGATTGGCTGGTGGGCATCACAAAGGTATGGTTAATTAGCATGTTACTCTTTTATTAATGTAGATATCCTAAGAGTTGTATTTATTTCCTCCATGGAAACAGGGGAGGTAAAAAGTGGCAAGAGTTTTTCGGCAATAGAGGAAATAAAATAAGAACACTGCAATCCACTTATTTTGGCAGTGGAGTTTGGGTTTGAGGGGGGATGGCTAAAGGTTAAATTTGACTTTCCACATCCTAGTGGGGAGGGGACCCCAGAACAGGCGCAAGCCTTGCTGTGGCCGCTGTCTCCACGCGGTGAGGCGGTCTGAGGGCTGAGCCAGGCTGACCTGACCGAGAGCTGGCGGAGGGCACCTCCCCCTGCCCGGCCCACACAGAACCCACGGCCACTGCCATCCCCTGCTCTCCCCCTGCGCTGTCCCCACACAGAACCCACGGCCACTGCCATCCCCTGCTCTCCCCCTGCGCTGCCCCCACACAGAACCCACGGCCACTGCCATCCCCTGCTCTCCCCCTGCGCTGCCCCCACACAGAACCCATGGCACTGCCATCCCCTGCTCTCCCCCTACGCTGTCCTCGCACAGAGCTTCCAGGGCGAGTGCCCTGGGCACAGTGAGTGCGCGGTGTGGCGCCGGCAGGACGGAGCTGGACGTGCAGCCTGGCAGCTGTGTTTCAGGGGGCCGTGCCCTGGAAGAGCCCTGTCCAGTCATCCGTCTGCTTATCGCAGCCTCGCATCCTCGCTGGCGGGGCCTGGCGCATTCCGAGGGGCTGTCACGGTTTGCACACCCATCTTCCCAGGAGGCGTGTGTGTGTGTGTGTGTGTGTGTGTGTGTGTGTGTGTATGTGTAGGGAGGGGGGTGGGGGGCCTCTGCCTCCCCGGGCCTGGCGCAGCACTTCCTGCAGGAGGGACATGAGGACTGGGTGTTGAAGGGCCCGGAGGCGTTTAGCTAACCTCAAGGCTGTTCTCTGAGGCCAAATGAGACCATGTGTGCACAGCCTTGACATTTGAAGGATGGCCACAGCACTCACATGCGTTGAGCCCACACTGCTCCAGCCCTGAGCAGAGGCGCTGATCTGACTTCTCTAACCAGGGCAGCGCCTGCTGCCCACAAAGCGGCCGGTGGGAACAGAACTGGTGCGGAGTGCTCTTATGTGGGGGTCCAGCTTCCGGCGACATGATGGCAGGACGTGAGCAGCACAGTTACCTACCAGGGCGCAGTGAATCCCCAGAGAGAGATGCAGCTGTCTATTGAGTCCACACTTTGCATATTTATTACTTTCCGGCAGTTTATAGCTTCTTGCCCCTGTAGAGTCATTCCTCCTGACAAAGATTTTTATTTGAAACTCTTTCTAAAGCAATGGATGTGTTTGTGGACTTCTCTCCATCTTTATGACAGAAGTTTAGAAAAACCAAAGGCAGATCTTCATGGTTGCCGGCTTCTCTGAAAGCTGGTGCTGCTGAGAGAGTAGGCCCCATGTGGCTCAGGGGTGAGCGTGGACCATGACCAGGAGGTCACTGTTGGATTCCTGGTTGGGGCACACGCCTGGTATGCAGCTCCATCCCCAGGAGGGGGCGTGCAGGAGGCAGCCAATCCATGTTTCTCTCTCACCAATGTTTCTATCTTTCTATCCCTCTCCCTTCCTCTCTCTCTAAAAAAATCAATAAAAACATATATATATATATATATATATATATATATATATATTTTTTTTTTTTTTTTAAAGGAAGAGTAAGGCCAACTGTAGGGCATTGGGTCAGGGAACCACCCACGAAAACCTCCGGGTGCCAGGTAAAGAGAGATCCTGGGAGGACCTGAGAGGCTTCCTTCTGCCTGGGCCCAGCCGCTGGGCGGTGTCCTGAGGGTCAGGCAGTCAGCAGCGCCGAGGAGAAGCTTGCTTGTATGTGATTTACGGCCCCACTCCGGTCCAAGGGCGCGGATACTGTTATTTATAACCTACTGGCTGGCAGACAATAAACGCTCCTGATGTATTTCTGCTATTAGACTGATATTTTTGTTCTTAAACAGGACAGAAAAGAACGAGTTTGTCTAAAAATAGGATTGACTTAGCCATCATATCTTTGCACTTTCCTCTGATATCATCTCGTCGATATTTAGTAGCTTTGTGTCCGCATCTGGCTTCTCTTCAGTGACACTTGGCCAGGAATCAAAGCAAACTCCGCTGTAACTTTTTAAAAAGGTGACCATAATAAAGACTTTGGTTTTGAGCTTAAGGTCAGAAAATGTCAAACACAGACCATCAAATTAAAAGTAACTAAATCAATAGCATTAGGCGGCTAAAAATACTTCTCAACGCGGGGAAACTCATAGGCCTGTGAAGGCATAGATTATAAAAGTGTTAACACAATGGAACAAATTTAAAAAAATTTAAAGCACGAATGAGAACGGAAGGAGGAATAATAAGTAAATCTGCCTTTACCGGGTGAGGTGGCCGCTAAAGAGATAAATGCATAGAAACATCCTACCTCTGTGTCAGCGGAGCCCCCAATGTCCACGGGAACGTTTTCCACATTAACGTGAGCACACCCGCCCACACCCCAAACCAAGGTGAGGGTCGTCATCGGCCAGTGCGCAAGGCACCTCAGCCTTCGGTCTGACCATCTTGTTCCTAGGTTTGGCGGAACTGGCCCCACGCACGCTCTGTGGGGAGCGTCAGCCCACGCTCCAATGGCCTCCCCTCTTCAGGGGGCTCAGAGGCTGCGGGTCCAGTGCCAGGAGAGGCCCCAGGTAACCTGCTCTCACTCTTTTCTCCTCATAGTGAGACGGGAGTCTGTGTATTCCTTTCCCCAGTGGCAGCTTTTTATCGAGGTGAAATTCACCAGACATAAAGTACTCACGTCCCAGTGCCTGATGCAGGGACGGTGAGCACATTCCCGCTGTCTGGCCCAGGCGTTTTCGTCACCGAAGGCAACGCCACGCCCACGCAGTGTGCCTGCTCCCCTCTGCCAGCCCTGTGGGCCCAGCTCTTTCTCTCCATGGACTTGCTATCCTGCATATTTCATACAAACAGAACTGTACAGTACGTGTCTGCTCTGGCTTCTTCCCTTACATGTTTTCAAGGTTCACTCTGTGGCAAGTGCCAGGGCTCCGGGCCTTTTCATGGCCAGTAATACCTCCCCGGTGCGGGTGGACTGCGTCTGCTTATGTATGTGCCGGTTCCTGGCCATTTGGGCCGTTCCGGCCTCTTGGCTGTTATGAAGTGAGCTGCAGCGAACGTCCATTCACACAGATCCTGTGTGAGTCCCTGATCACCTGGGGGTGGAATTGCTGAGTCACATGTTAATTCTGTGTTAACCTGGGGGTGGAATTGCTGAGTCACATGTTAATTCTGTGTTAATCTGGGGGTGGAATTGCTGAGTCACTTGTTAATTCTGTGTTAACCTGGGGGTGGAATTGCTGAGTCATTTGTTAATTTTGTGTTAACCTGGGAGTGGAATTGCTGAGTCATTTGTTAATTCTGTGTTTAGCTTTTTAAGAAAACGCTGCATTACTTCCTACAGCAGTTGACCATTTTGCATTCTCCAACCAATGTCTGAGGTGCCTTCAGAGAGTCTGAACAGAGCTTGGAGTAGCTGCGGCTGTTGGGGGAGGGACTGGAGGGCAGTGAGGGATGCGCTCACTCTCCCTCTGTCCCTACCACGGCTCCAGACGTTTCTGTGAGGAGGGGTCCCGTGGCCCAGCTGCTGCAGCAAACACACTGAAGCCCCCTCACTGCGCCTGTCTTCTTCCCTCCTCGGGACTTGCTCGCACTCTCCGCTCCCCTGTCTCAGGGCGCTGGGGAGGGTCCTCTCAGTGCTAGAACCTGGGTCCTGGCCCAGCTCAGGAGCCAGAGGGGCAGGCGCACAGAGCGGCGGGCAGTGCCGCAGGCTCACCACTTTCTAGGACAAGCTAGATGTCAAATGAGACCTGACTCACGGGGCGCCTGACACCCCTCTGAGAGACACCCCAGCCTCGGTTATGAAGGGTCACAGATCACCCCCTTCATTAGCCGCCTTCCTCAGTCAGCTCACACTTGGTGAGGGTGGAGAGGACAGTTACGGAAGTCCTATGGGTGAGCCCTGGCCGGTTTGTGCAGTGGTTAGAGCATTGGCCTATGGACTGAAGGGTCCCAGGTTTGATTCCACATACCCGGGTTGCAGGCTCGATCCCCAGGGGGCAGCCAATGCATGATTCTCTCTCACTGATGTTTCTCTCTCTCCCTCTCCCTTCCTCTTGGGAATCTATAAAAATATTTGTCACGAGCCCCGTGGGTGCACGTGTGGGGAAGAGCGCACGTGGGGCTGCTTCCTGCAGAGGGCTGTGCAGTCCCTGCTTGGCACAGCGGACCGGAGCCACACGGTGTGAACGAGCGGTCCTGACCAAAGACCAGCCTCAGCGCGGGTCCGGGTGCGCCGCCCGCCACCCGTGTGCGGCCCACGGTCCGGGCGAGTGGAGGCTCTGCGGCCCCAGCTCTCTGGCCTCTCTGGCCTCTCTGCGGCGGGCACTGGGCTTTTCTCTTAAAAACAATTTTAACTACTTTTCCATCGACAGGTGATGTTCGAGGTTAGTTTGTATGGGCTTCAGGTGCACAGCACAGTGGTGAGCCTGTTTCACAGAGTGACCCCGATATTCCCCCACCCCTACCCCCAGCCCCGCACCACGGCTACCGCACGTGGCTGACTGCACTCCTGTGACTGTTCCCGCCCTGTCCTCAGCCCGGCACTGCCTCCGGCACCAGCGTCTGAACGGAAAGGCCCCTGGGACCTGCAGCCCCCAGAGCGGAGGCTGCCATCCCTGTGCCGGTGCCGGTGCCGGTGCCGGTGCCGGGAGAGGTGGCCAGAGCGTTGCCGGGCAGCCACGGGCCGCGAGGGGCGTCCCACGTGGACCCGACACCTGTGGTCGCAGCATGGATGTACTGCGTGTTATTAGTGGGTGAGACGCACTGGCCTTGCTGTGCTCGCCCTGCTCTCAGCCTTCTCCACGTACGCCACTGCCCAGGGCTCAGAGGGAAACAGGCACAGCAGAGTAAGGAGTCTCCGGCTCAGCACCAGGACAGGGACACTGCCTGTGGCTTCTGACGCCAACTCCTTCTCCAGGCGGCGAGCTGTCTGCGGGGGCACGCTGCCCGGCCGCCCATTCTCCCGGGACTGCGTTTCCGAGGAGCTTCCTGCTGCGGCCCGGGGTTCTGAGAGGCCGCCCCCTGTGGGGACCCTGGAGCCGCTTCCCCTCCGGGGTTTGTGGGCGCAGACCTGAGAGGACCGGCTCCTCTGGCGCGGGGGTGGGGGACCAGCACCGCCCGTTCCCACGCCTCCCGCCCAAGCCTGGCACCCCCACCGCACGCGTCATTTCACCTGCCAGCGAGGCCCGGGGATGACCTCCTGGGGCAGCAGGGGAAACAAAAATGTTAATTGTGGGAGGACATCTGGGCCAAACTTAAATGGAGTTTACCTGAAAGAAGCAAAGCGGAGAGTTCTGGGGAATATACTTCTGAATTCCCAACTTTATTCCTCTGTGTCCTCATTCAGGAGGCCGTGCTAACCCTCATGTGACCCGAGGTTCCGTCCATTCTGTCCCGGGCCCGTTCTGTCTTGGGCCCGCGCTGGCCTGGGCCCGCGCTGTCCCGGGCCCGTTCTGTCCCGGGCCCGCGCTGTCCTGGGCCCGTGCTGTCCTGGGCCCGTGCTGGGGCTCTCAGGCCACAAGGCAAAGCCCTGCCCCATCGCGGGAGCTGCGGGCCTTGTCAGGACAGTGTCCGCACAGGGGAGAGCAGGATGCCTGAAGACCCGGAGACGCAGAAATGCTCTGGTTGGAGGGTGTGGCCTCGTGGGGGAGCCATTGACCGGGTGGAAGGCGGGGAGAGGCTTGGGTGCAGGTGAGTGGGCACGGGTGAGGGGAGAGGCGACGAGGAGGGAGCGAGACTCTGAGGATCCTGGGGGCAGTCCCGGTCCCCAGTGGACATGGCCACCTCCTAGAGTGCAGGACTGGCTCTCAGACTCCGAAGGTGGATGTGAAATATGGCTCGGACATTAGTGTTTAATGAGAGGCAAGTCTCTGAACACGAGACCAGCATTTTTATGACACCGGCTACAACTGAGATTGAAGCCCACTGGCGGGCACAGAGGGAGGGCCGGAGGGAAAGGAAGCCATAAATACAGGAGACAGTTTAGAGGGACACATCAGAGCCTCTGGCTATAGAGAAGGTAAGACATTTAATGAAAACATAATTGTTGATCTCTTGTGTTCATTACGTGGAGACATGAAAAATGAACCAGGTTGGCCATATCATTGGAGTAAGACAGATGCATGTTAGGTGTGAGTTTATGGAAACCAGTTTCTGGATGCGGCTGACTAAGGGATGTGTGCCGGGTGGGGGTGGTGAAGGGGTTATAGCGGCCGCCGGGGGGCGGGGGGGGCAGGAGCTCGGCGAAGTCTAAGGCTGGAGGACGGGTGACAGTGTAGAGATTTAAGAGCCACCTCAGGGAGGGGTTTGTGAAATTGTGAGTGGATAAGTACTTTGATCAAAAGTTTATAGGAAGCCAAGCCAGGGTTAGCCTGGGACTGCTCGGCTCTGGGCCGGGAGGAGAGAGCAGACGCAGAGTGCGGAACTGTGCGGCGGCCAGAGGCTGCAGGTGTCTCAGGAGGAAGGGGCTGCGACGATGACCCAGCTGCCCAATCAGGAGGTGCCCCGCCACCACCCTCTGCCAGGGCTCAGGAGGGCATGTGGTGCTGACAGCACCGAAATGTTCAACACATACTTAGGAGTGCCAGCTGGTGCTGAGAGCAGCCCTCCGTGAGGGCAATGGAAGGCATTTACCCCAGTGGCGTGGCAGAGAGCGAGGGAGCAAGGCAGGTGCTGGTGGGCGCAGAGGAGGAAAATGGTGCTTCTAACTTGGAGACCCCATGGTGTAGAGATGGGAAGGAGGGTGAGGGGTCAGAAAGGAACCAGGCAGGAAGTGAGATGAATTGGGTCTTGACAGATCACTAGGAATCGAATGTCTGCAGATGGTGTGATAGAATTTTAAGAAACTTGATTGGAAGGGTCAAATAATTTGGGTTTGAAAACAATAAGATGTGTAGGGCAGGAGGAGGTGGCAATGGGTAAATGGGCTAAAAAGATCCCAGAGAGCTGACTGTGGAGGGCCTTGGTGGGCAGCCTTTCAAGTTAGCATGTGGGGTTTACCTGAGTGTGCACATACACTGTCTACTTTAGACTACCTCCACCCCCACCCCCACCTCCACTTCCACCCCCACATGTAGGCAGCCATCTTGTGTGTTGGAGTGATGGTCAATTTGCATATCATCCATTATTATATAGGATGACATTAGCTAAAGTTTAAAAATTTTTTATTGATATCTTCCAAGATTTTGGTTTCATTGATTTTTGTTATTTCATGATTTCTAAACTATATTTCCTTCTCACTTTAGATTTAATTTGTTCTTATTTTTATGGCTTCCTAAAGTAGAATTTTATATAAGTGATTATAGAGTTTCCACTGTAAAAAATATTTTTATTGATTCTTTTATTTTAGAGAGAGAGAGAAAGGGAGGAGATTGGCTATCTCCTGCATGGCCCCCAACCCCTCTTGGGGATCGAGCCCACAACCTGGGCATGTGCCCTAACCAGGAATTGAACCTACAACCTTATGGTGTACAAGATGACATTCAACCAACTGGGCCACATGGGCCAGGGCTAGAGTTTCCACTTTTCTAATATACTAGTAAGTTTTTAGTGATGCATTTCCTTCTAAGCATGACTTTAGCTGCATCTCACAAATTTTAATATGTTGTGTTTTCATTTTCATTATGTTCAAATTATATTTTCCTAATGATTTATCCTTTGATCTCTTGATTATTTATAAGTGTCTTATATTCTTTCCACATATTTGGGGATTTACCAGACTTTTTTTTTTTCTATTACTAACTTAAAATCCAGTTCTGTTGTGGTCAGAGAACATGGTCTTTATGATCTCAGTCTTTAGATTTATTGGGACTTGCATTATGGCTCAGCATGTGCTTGTCATGGTGAATGCTGCATGTGGTTTGAAATAATATTTTGCTGTGATATTCTGAATATTTTGCTATTTTTGGGTGTTTTATAGATGTCAATTGTTTGACAGTGTTGCTTTCTATTTCCTTGCTGGTTTTCTGTCTATTTGCTCTATGAGTGATGGAGAGAAGAGAAGGAAACCTCCAGGTATGATTATTTGTCTGTCGCTTCTTCCAGTTCTGTCAGTTGTTGCTTCATAGCCTTCGGAACTCTGTTGTTAACTTCATATGTGTCTACATCCACATTTCTGCCATACTGAGCATCTCATCATTGTGAATGTACCTCTTTGTCTTCAGGACACTCCTTAGCTTACGATGCTTTTGTTTGACATTAATGTGCAAAGCTCTCTCCTGCATACAGTTTGCATATCTTTCACTTTTATGGTCTTTGCATGTACTTGGATTTTGCTTTTAGACCCAGCCTGACGACCTCTGCCTTTTGAGAGCCAGGTTGGCGGAGGGATAGCTGACAGAACGGAAGCTGTGATTGGATCCATGTCCGCCCTCTGTTTGGCTCTATTTCATAGTTTCCTTTTTCCTGTTCCCTCTCTGGTCGCTGTGCTTAGCGTGTTTTCCTTCCTTTGACCTATTTTCCTTCCAGTCTTTGAACATATTTGTAATAGCTTTAAAAAAAACATTGCTAAACTTTTGGACAACATGGAGTTGCTTTCTAGGACTGCTTTCCCCATGAGTGAGGGCCGCACTTCACAGCTGCGCTTGGGTTTGCACTGGGCCGCCTCGCAGTGACGGGGTCTGGACGCTCTGAGTGAGGCCGGCGCCCGCTCAGCTGCTGTGGGTTTGGTTTTGCTGCCTCCCCGGGGGCTGCCGAGCCGATGCGCTCCTACACTCAGGACAGGCCGGTTCCCTCTGCGCGGGGCCCCGTGGGGGCTGAGGGATGCATTCGAGGGCAGTCATTTCACAATCTCCTCTTCACTTTTAGCTGCTTTGCTACCCACTCTGGGCAGCTCAGCCCCTCGCCACAGAGCTGAGACCTCTGCACCTGGCTGGAGGATGAAGGACGAGCTCCCAGGCAGCGAGCCGCACACCTGCTCAGACAGCCCTGGCGGCCTGCCCGTGGTGCTTTCTGATGCACCCAGTGGCTGTTTTTCATATTTTCTCCAGCTCCACGCTTGTTCTCTGTGGCGGAAAATTGTCGAATATTGTCACGATGCCATCACTGGGAGCATTTCACTGTAGAAATGCAGCGGGTTTGTCTTAGGGAGACCAGGGGAGTGAAGATGTGAGCTGGGTGGGAATGGTGAGAGCCCGGAGGTGGGCGCGCTCAGAGGGGGCGGTGAGCGCAGAGGGGCAGGGGGAGGCACGGAGGGATGAGCCTGTGCTTAGCTTTTAGGACCACTGTTGGAACTCAGACTGGGAACGGAGTTGTTGGAAATTAAAAAGATGAATCCCAGCCTGGCTGGAGTGGCTGGTTGGTTGAGCGTTGTCCTGTGAACTAAAAGGTTGCTGATTCCATTCCTAGTCAGGTCACAGAGTGCATGGGGGAGGCAGCCAATTGATGTTTCTCTCTCACATCGATGTCTCACTCTTTGCCTTCTCTTCCTCCTGCTCTAAAAAACATCGATAAAAAGATGAATACAAGAGATGAATAACAATCGCTTCTCGGCCTTTTGGCTAAGATCAAGTGTGAAGAGATGAATAACAAGAGCTAGCCGGGGAGCCATGGCAAGTAGTATGTGGCTTCAGCTGGAGCACCCTGCAGGCAGTTGGGAGGTCCAAGTGACAGGTGATCCACGTGTGGAAATTCAGTCCTGAGTCACGATCATTATCTGAGGTGACATCTGAGGTGCGGCAGCATCTGTGCTGGTTTCCATGGTGACCACAGAGCAGCTTCCTCCAGACACTGCCCGGCCACGCCTTGCTCCTGGGCTGGGGGCGGCCCCCTCTCAGTCTGTGGAAAGGCCAGGGTGGACCCTCCCAGTCCTCGGAGTCTGTGGTGTGATTGTGTAAGAAATTCTACAGGAGGCTGTGGATGGCCCAGTCAGAGAGGCTGATCGATTGGTAAGCAGTAGGTGCCTTAGCGAAGCAGAGAGCGAATTATCATGTGACGTTGGTGACGACACGTGACCTTGATGTTGGGAATGGGCTGTGAGCCGGTGTGGGTGGTGAAGGGGGCCAGGGACTGTGCGGCCTGGTGTTGGCCACCCGCTCTGCGGGAGGTCGTCTGCTTTGTGGCCCTGAAGTAGGTGCGATTGGAGGGTCGAGGCCTGCCTGCAGACAGGCTGCCGCATCCTGTGGTCTCGCTGGAATGTTTATTTTAACAAACTTCTAGGTCCTTGCACTTAGAGTGTTTCTGATGTGTGTGCACATCATAACTTGTTGGGGTTGTGGCATAATCATGAGCTAGTTCTGTTACATGAGTGATGGGGCCGTGGACAGCCTTCCACACGTGGCAGTGCCCGCCTCCTCACTCCCTGGCCGGTCACAGCCATGCTGGCCGGGAGGCCCAGGCCCCGGGGAGACGTGAGTGACAGCACATGAAGGGCTCACATACTCACAATTGTCTTCCACAGCCATGTGCTCGGGGCCCAGAATTCTACCCCTGGAAGCTGCTTCTGCAGGGCGAGGTGGTGAAGTCTCAGGATTCTTTTTTTCCAAGCTTTATTTACTTTTTTAATCCTCAGTGAGAACATACTTGGGAGGTGGGGAGGAGAAACATCAATGTGAGAGACAAACCCAAAATCCAGCCATGTGCCCTGATCAGGAATCGATCCAGCAACCGTTTGGTTCCACCCACTGAGCCACCCAGCCTTCTTCAGGATGCGTTTCTAAATACCCTAACACTCCTGGAAACAATGACAGTGCACGCCGGGCACTGTGATGGGTTAGTTTATTTCAGACACACTGTCCCGTGGTGGCATCACATCGGCGGCATGGAGGGAGGACAGTGGTCCTCGCGTCATGTGGATGGTCGGACAACCCGGTCGAGCAGCTTCGGTTAAAGGGGAAGAGCATGTATTTTCAGGGCCCGGAGAGCTCACGGAAGCCAAGCAGGAAGTGAGGACATGGTGTGGCGAGGCAGCTGAGGTCGGGAGGAAACGCTCAGGCTTAGCAGCTGTCGCCGTGCCGTCTGGGCTGCGTTCCTCTTGTTCGGTGCCTGGTCCCTCCGCTCGGCGAGGGAGAGTGCCCGCCGCCCCGTCTGTAAGCTGCCAGCCCCGTGCCCTGGACTCACTGCTGAGGAAAGGCCCAGATCAAGCCGGTGAGGGGTCTGCATGTTGAACGTTAAGAATAAATAAATACTGGATCATTGGAGATGGGGATCTGGTGGACAGTCTGGAAAGAGGGAAAATGTGTCACTGGTGGTAGGGCCACCCCGGAGGCAGAGAGTAAGGGGTGAGGAGCGGAGGGCTTAGGAGAGCTGCAGGTGTGACAAGGACCCAGGCTTCCAAGGCTGTCCTGTGTGAGCCCATGCGGTGACGGGGGAGGGTGGGCCAATCACGCTGACCCTGTGATGAGTTCGAAGATGCAGACATGCCCGCCTCCCACCTGGCTGCTCTGAGCGCAGGCCTCCGGCGTCTCGGCGTCGCTGGCGGTGAGGAGGGGAGCCAGCCTGCGTGGCTGCCCTGCAGGCACCAGCAGCCCCGCATGCATTCGCTGACGCTGTGGGCAGAGAGCAGCACAGCGTGGCTCAGGAGCATGGGCGGGCCGGTGGCCTCAGACTGAGCTGCGCACGCAGCCGGCCAGGACCAGCCACGTTTCTTTCTTCATCACGTGTCTGATCCTGGTGGGTGCCTGCCGTGCCCAGCACAGAGCCAGGCGTGGGGGTGCCTTGAGTGTGGGGGCCAGATGGGGCGGGGATCTCCCTTTTCCATGTCCAGCACGGAAAGAGAGATGAACAAACCAGTTCTAAGTGGAGATGGAGAAAGATTGAGAAATAATAGAAAGAAACATGCAGAAACAGATTTAAAGCTGGGAGCTGGGTGGGATGCCATTCTCTCTGATGGAGAGGCAGGAGGAAACGATAACCCTGAGCCACGCAGCACATTTATTTATACCCCCAATACGAGGAAGTATCACCAAAACTTAGGATCAAAGGAGCATATTGGCATTCTTAAGTAAGCCTTAGCATTCCTAGACCTGCTCCTGCCGACACCTGGGCTGATATGAAGGCCAAGCTGACAACACTGTCTGCCTTCTCGGGGAAATGTGTATCTTAGACGCAACTCTGCCAGTAAGCTCGGACTCAGCTGACGACAATTTAAAGAAATGCCCATGTGCCTTCCCTCTGCACTCAAGCACATCTTGAATAAAGGGCTAGAAACAGGAAGGGGAGAGTGATCACGCTGGGAGAGGACCTGGCGGGGCCTCGGCTCTGAGCAGTGCTCGCCTAAGGAGCACTTGTAGCAGTTCCAGCTGTTTGTCCTCAGCCCCCAGAGCACGGGAGCCAGGGTGGCGGGTGCAGGGATGCTGAGGGGAATGTTGGGAGCAGGTCTGAAGGCCAGGGTTCAGGTTAGCTCGAGTCAGGCTGCCAGAGAAAACCCGGGAGGCCAGTTCAGATAACAGCCGTGGTCACCTACTAAGAGGGCTCCGGTGGTTCGCTGGGCTCCAGTTTACAACAGCCTGGCATCTGTGTCTGTGCAGGCGCCTGTCCTGCAAACTGCTCAGGCCGCCTCTGCCCCAGGCTGCCCCAGCCCTCCACGCTGGATCCCCGCCTCTGCCTTGGATGCCCGCCAGCACTGCGATCCTGCATCTGAGCAGCCCCTGGAGAAGAGTTCCTGGAATCCCATTTCAACCAAAAGAACTGAGATGCACCCTGTACAATCAGAGCCAACAGCTATATCCCCATCAGCATCTTCACCAGCCAATCAAAGAAGCTCCGTTCTGGCCAACCAGGACTGTGCCTTTTTGACCAACTAGACTGTGAGGATTTGGAGTCTTCGTTTGCATGAGGATCGACCAGAGACCAGTGGCGGGGACTTTTCTCTACAAGCCCTTTGGGCTTGCGAAGCACACGTTCCCTTTCCTCCAAAGACTGTGTCTCCCAGCTGGAGCGGAAGCAGTGAAGGTGTTTCAGCGGAGCAGAGCGAAGGGCCCTGCAGCCATGCTGGCCCCGTGCAGCTTCATCGACGGTCCCAGCCTGCTGGACGCGATGAGCTGTTTGCACGGCACCCACGCGGGGATTCTGCTGGTGCCAAACGGGTGCCGATGGCACTGGTTGACACGCACATACCTTCTGCAGTGTGAGTGTGTGTGTGTGTGAGCTGTGTGGAATGCACTTACACTAACGCGTTACTTGCTGTTGGTTTGGAATTCCAGCCTCCCCGGTGCTGTGGACTTGTCTGTTTGCTCAGCCTGCAGCCCAGCTGGCGTGTGGCTCTCGTGAAGGTGGGTAGCTGCCACTTCCCTTTTACGGACCCGACCCTCGCTGTCGGTCAGGGGCTGAGGACCAGTGGTGGGAGGCGGCAGGCCCCGGCCCTGCAGGGCAGCACGGTCTCTGTGGGAGGGCCGCTGGGTCATTGTGGTGGCAGAAGCCACACCACATGGGTTTCGGGACCCCATAAGGATGATTAGACACACGTGGGTTTTGGACCCCAGTTTCCACCATTCTGCTTTCCTCTTCAATTCCAGGCATAGCTGTGCTCAGAGGATAGAAAGTTCTGGGTCGGACGTAGACCCTGTTGAGAATTGTAGAAGAGTGAGAACCCTGGTTCAAACCCCTCCCCCCACCCACAGCTGTCAGTGCTGAGCCCCTCTTCTCTGTGGGTGGTGGGGGCTGGGAAGGACACGTGGTTCTCACGGCCCCACTCCCCTGTCTCGAGGACCCCACTCCCCTGTCTCGGGGACTGGGCCGTGGGGAAAGGCTGCTGCTGTGAGTCCTGCCAGATCCTGGGGTTGGGAGCTGCGTTTGTAAATGGAGCTGCAGCACAAGAGAAAACTGTTACCTACAAAGGAGCTCCCGTAAGGCTGACACTGATTCCTCATCAGAAACTCTACAAGCCAGAGGAAGTGGCATGGAGTACTCACGGAAAGCAAGGGTCTGAGACCAAGATTACTATATCCAGTACAGCCATCATTCAAATTACAGGGTCAAATAAAGAGCTTCCCAGACAAAAAAAAGGCTAAAGGAGTTCATCACCACCAAGCCTGCATTACAAGAAATGCTAAAGAGATTGCTGTAAGACAGTGTTTCCCAAACTTTTGACATATGAGTACCTATTCTATAATTTTCGTAACGCTGAGTACTCCTCGTACTCATGAGAACGTAGAATTAGGTGCAGCTAAGCACGGTGCAGTGCATATCCCCACCAAACTCTGTTGCAACGCGTACCCCCACCAAACTCTTCCTGTACCCCTGGGAGTACACGTACCACACTTTGGGAAACACTGCTGTAAGGGATTGCTGAGAAGAAGAAACAGAGAGAAACCTAGCCATACAGAATTAAAATGGTTATAAATAAGCATCTCCCAATAGTAACCCTAAATGTAAATGGATTAAATGCTCCAATCAAAAGGTGAAGGTTAGCTGAATGGATACAAAAACATGACCCAACTATATGCTGTCTAAAAGAGACCCACCTCAGAACAAGATACACAAGATGAAAGTGAAGGGATGGAAAAAATTTCCATGTAAATGAAAAAGGGAAAAAGCTGGAGTAGCAATACCATATCTGACAAAACAGAGTTTAAAAACATCATGCTAAGTGAAATAACCCAGTCGGAGAAAGAAATATCATAGGATCTCATTTGTGAAATATAATGAGTAGCATTAACTGATGAATAAAAATAGAGCCAGAGGGGGGAAATATTCTAGAATATAGTAGAAGTAATCCTGTTATTTGTAATATTTCCTACAACTTTTGTGATATCATACCATGTTAGTACAGTTTTGCTAATATTGTTTTACTACAGCCCTTTTATTCTTGAAATATTATTTATTGCATATAATATTACTACATGTGACATAAGTTTTCTTAAATAATTGGTGTTTATTGCATGTAATATTATCATATTTAAAATCATTTTTCTTGAGATATTAATGTTTAGTGCATGTGACATTATTGTATTTAAAATCATTTTTCTTGAAATTAAAAAAAAAAAAGGACCTAGCAAAAAAAATCACTGTGTCCTCAAGTGTGAGAAGAGGAAGCCAGGGCCCCTGTGGGTGTAGCTGGCTTTGTAGAAAGGATTTGTTGTAATACGAGGTGCTGACTGCTTTCAACAACAGAGGGCAGGAGCAACGAGCTACCTGCAAGTTCTAAGTTGGCCCAAAGTGAAGGAGTGAATTGGGCCCTGACCTTCCCACTTCCCAGAATCCTGACAGGATGTCAGGATTTATACATTCTGTAAGGTCTCCAGGCTGGCAGGGGCCTAGGAATGGGTGCTGGGCCCAGCACCGCATCTGAGCCGAGCTGCTCTGTGGGACCTTCTGCTGATGGGAACACATCTCTCTGCAAAGTGGCTGCTGTGTGTTCCTGGGTTGGGGCAGCAGTTTTGCTGAATTCCATTCATGTGCACCTTATCCATTCCTGGCAAGTCAGGTGACCGCATACCTGGGGGAAACCCTCGGTTCCAGTTGTCTGCCTCGGGCCCACGGGATTGGAGCTGGTGCACGCATATTCCACGTTCCTCTTTGGTGGGAGTGGAGCAACCCCTTCCACCTGCAGGAAGCCAGCCTGGGACCCCTCCAGGAGGTTTCATCAGGAAAACCCAGTCTCTCACTTTAATATTCCTTCTGATGTTAAAGCTGTAGGTAAGCATGGGGAGGGACAGGAAGCTGTAGGTAAGCATGGGGAGTGACAGGAAGCTGTGAGTAAGCATGGGGGAGGGACAGGAAGCTGTAGGTAAGCATGGGGAATGACAGGAAGCTGTAAGTAAGCATGGGGGAGGGACAGGAAGCTGTTTGCTGGGCAGAGGGTCTGTGGTGGGTACGGTGGTGTTTCGTTGAGGAGACAGAGCCGGCAGAGACTGAAGGTTGTGTTATTGTGGACATGTTGGATTTGCTCGCTTTAAGAAAAAGATACGTGGGAGAAACCAAGATGGCGGCATAGGTAAATGCCTAACTGCAGCCTCACACAACAATTTCAAAAAAAAATACAACTAAAATACAAAATAGACATTATCCAGAACTACAGGAAAGCTGACTGACTGGAAATTCTACAACTAGAAGGAAAGAGAAAACCAGAAGGAAAATCAGAGGAGTTTTAAAAGCCTAAGGTACGAAAACATGGTGTGAGTGTGGGGAGAGGACGGAGCCAGAGAGGAGAGGCGGCTGAGTGCCTGGCTGGAGTTCCCTAGAGGGAAGGAGATGAAAGCTCAGGACTGTGCTGAACCCCAGTTCCGACTGTACTGAACCCCAGTTCTGGGCAAGACCCTAGGGACCCAGGCTCATACAGAGGGATTCTAGGCTGTAAGGTGGAAACTCAGGGGAGCGGCGAAAGACAAAGTCCCAGAGTTGCGCACATTGCGTGCAGAGGATGGACCGTTGACTGTGATGCTAGATAGCCCTAGCAGGAAGGAGACAAAAGCTCCCGATTGTGCTGAGCCCCACTCCCAACTGCACTGAACCCCAGTTCTGGGCTTATTCGGGGAGAGACTTGACTGTCCGGTAGTGGGCGAAACTCGAGGGCACCTTTCTGTAAGAGGTGCTTGCAGAGAGTACCAAAGGACACTGAGAAACACTGAGACTCAGGAACCTCATAGGGTGGGGCTGACAGGAAGCCAAGGCTGTAGGCTCCATCCTGAAACTCTGCCCCATCCAAGCTGAACACAGAGGCTTTTTGCAATTTTCCAAGTCTAGTCAAATAAGGCTGTCTCCCGGCATAGACACAGCTGATCCTCACAACCAATTGGCCTGGAGGTCAGTTCCTTCCAGTGATACCAACAACAATTAAGACTTAACTACAATAAGGCTGTATACACAGTCCACAAAGGGGTGCACCAAGAGTGTCCACCTCAGGTAACTGGGAGACTGACCCGCTGAAACATATAGGACACCTTAGCACACAAAGCCACCTTACCAACTCAGGGAAGCTGCGAAAATGCCAAGACAAGAAAACAGATAACAAACGAAAGAAATGGAGGACAAAAAGTGACTGAATATAGAGTTCAAAACCACGATTATAAGGTTTTTCAAGAATTTCCTAGAAAAGGCAGATAAAATAAATGAGACCTATGAGGATATGAAAAGGGATCAACTGGAAATAAAGAATACATTGTCTGAAATAAAAAATATTACACAGAGTCCTAAAAACAGAATAGAAAATGGCAAGAATCAAGTGAAAGATTTGGAACATAAAAAGCCAGAGGATACTCCTCCGCAGAAGCAAGAAGACAAGAGAATCCAGAAAGTTGAAGATAATGTAAGAAACCTCTGGACAACTTCAAGCGAACCAACATCAGAATTATTGGGGTCCCAGAAGGAGAGAGAGAGCAAGATACTGAAAACATATTGGAATAAATAGTGACAGAAAACATCCCCCACCTGGTGAAAGAAATAGACTTACAAGTCCAGGAAGCACACAGAACCCCAAACAAAAGGAATCCAAAGAGGACCACATAATGAAAATTCCAAGAGCAAAGAGTTTCTTATAAAGGAGCACCCATACGATTGTCAGCTGATTTCTCAACAGAAACCATGCAGGCCAGATAGGAATGGCAAGAAATATTCAAGGTGACGAATAGCAAGAACCTACAGACAAAAATACTCTACCCAGCAAAGCTATCACTCAGAATTGAAGGCTAGATAAAGAGCTTCACAAATAAAAAAAAGCTAAAGGAGTTCATCACTGCCAAACCAGGATTATATGAATTGCTGAAAGGGGTTCTTTAGGAAGAGGAAGAAAATAAAGATAAAAATTATGAACAACAAATAAATAACTATCAACAAGTGAATCTAAAAACCAAGGGAATTAAAAAATCTAATGAACAATATTAACTGTTGAATATAATAGAATCAGAGGTATGGAAGGGGAGTGAACTGACGATTCTTGAGGAAAAGGGGAGAGGGGGTGTGGGAAGAGACTAACATAAACTGTGCTCCCATGGATGAGGACAATAGGGGGTGAGGAAAGAGCAGAGGGTGGGGAGGGAATCTGGTGGAGGGGAAAATGGAGGGGGAAAAAGTGAGGAACATTTGTAATAATATAAACAGTAAAGCTTTATTTAAAATTTAAAAAAAAATAAATGCGTTCCAGGAAAACGAGTTTACATGGAAACTCAATTAGAAAGTGATTATCCCCCCCCCCCAAAAAAAAAGAAAGAAAAAGAAAAAGAAAAAGATACGTGCTCCTGTTTGTGTGTCCATTTCCCTGACCAATCAGCCAGGTTCTTGGCACCATTCGTTTGGGTGGCTCACCGCTCAGCATGGCTGGTGGGTCCCACCGGCTCTGACCTGCAGTGTGGGTCAGCTGGAGACTCGGTCTGTTCCACACCGGGGCCCTGGGGCCACTCCTGGGCAGACGAAGGGAGAGTGGGACCTGGGCCTTGAGAGCCTAGTAGACGGTGCTGAGTAAGGAGTGTGAAGCGGAGGCCAGAAACGCCAAATGTGGCCAGTGGGCCTCACGGGAGATACAGGCCGGGGGCAGGCGATAGGTTTTGACTCTGACATCGGGAGCAGGGGCCTTGGGGACCGCACGAGGCCAGATTCCACCCAGTAGCCATGCTTCTTTGCTCTCTTTATTGATTGTGAGATTTAAAAATAATTATTACCTTGGAAAGGTATTTTCCAGATGCCAAACCCAGCCGTTCTCTTGGTTGGGCTAATGCATTATGGCCATTAGCTTCCAAGGGATGGGGTGGGCTTGCATCGATCCCGCCATCGATTTGCAAGAAAGAGGCTGCCAGATGCACCTGGAATTTCAGAAGCTTCCGAGCGGTCTGACACAAGGAAGGGACATGCTCTTTCCATATTCGTCCCAACTGATCTTCCGAAAAACCATGAGTTTTAGCTTAAAGCACAGGAGAAGCCAGACACTGCGTGGACCCTTTGATTTGTTTTTTCTGGCGGGTAATGGGAATATCTTATTGGCGACACAGATGTGAACCCTGCCTTAGTGAGTGCCGGCTCCCATTTCAGAGTAAACGTTAACCCGTCAGCAGGCGACCAAGGGCGCTGCTGGGGGGCGGGGGGGCGGAAGTGGATCCTGTGTGCACAGGGTCACAGTCTATCCGCAGGGTGAGCCAGCACCGCCAACTGCTAGCAGAAGCCGGAAATGACAAAATAGCGTCGTGACTGTGCTGCGATGTGTGTTTGAATCACCAGCTCTGTCAAGATACAGCCATTTCCAGGACATGGTTAGGTCTGGGAGTTTGGAATAGGCACTCCTCAGCTTTTTGGAAGACTGCAGTGACTGTACCTGTGGAATGTTGGTGGAAGAGAGAGTGACATTGCTTATTCCCTGCTGCGGCAGGTTTGGGTTTGATGCTCGGTGTGAGTTGTGAAATGACCTCCACGTCACACTTTTTCTGTGTGATGAGGACCGCTGAGAGCCATGCTCTCCCCCGCCCTCCCCTCTCTCTCTCTCTCACACACACACACACACACACACACACAGTGTCACCACCTGTGGTCTCCAAAGAACTTTTTGTTTAGAGAGAATGATTATTCTCATGCCAATGTTTGTTTGGGACAGTTTTCCAAAAGAAAGGCAAGCAGTGAAAGTAAATAGAATGAGCTACAGGTGAGGTGTGCATGCTGTGTGTGTGTGTATGTGTGTGCATGTGAGTGTGTGTGTATGTGAGCATGTGCATGTGAGTGTGTGTGTGAGTGTGTGCATGTTAGTGTGTGTGTGTGTATGTGAGTGGGTGTGTGTATGTGAGTGTGTGCGTGTGTGTGTGTGTGTCTGTGAGTGGGTGTGAATGTGTGTGTATGTGAGTGTGTGTGAGTGTGTGTGTGAATGTGTTTGTGTATATGAGTGTGTGTCTGAGTGTGTGTGCGAGTGTGTTAGTGAGTGTGAGTGTGTGAGTGTGAGTGTGTGTGTGTGTTTGTGTGTGTTAGTGAGTGTGAGTGAATGTGTGTGTGAGTGTGTGTGTGAGTGTGTGTGTGTGAGTGGGTGGGTGAGTGTGTGTGTGAGTGTGTGTGTGTGAGTGTGTGTGTGTGAGTGTATGTGTGTGTGTGAGTGTGTGAATGTGTGTATATGATTGTGAGTGTGTGTGTGAGTGTGTGCATGTGTGTGTGTGTGAGTGTGTGTGTGTGTGATTGAATGTATATGTGTGAGTGTGTGTGTGAGTGTATGTGTGTGAGAGTGTGTGTGAATATGAGTGTGTGTGTGTGTGAGTGTGTGTGAATGTGAGTGTATGTGAGTGTATGTGTGTGAATGTGTGAGTGTGTGTGTGTATGTGAGTGTGTGCATGTGAGTGTGTGCATGTGTGTGTGTGAGTGTGTGTGTGTGAGTGAATTTGTGTGAGTGTATGTGAATATGTGTGTGTGTATGAGTATGTGTGTGTGAGTGTGTGAGTGTGTTAGTGAGTGTTATGTGTGAGTGTGTGTGTGTGAGTGAATGTGTGTGTGTGAGTGTGTATGAGTGAGTGTGAGTGTATGTGAGAGTGTGTGTGTGTTAGTGAGTGTGAGTGTGTGAGTGTGTGTGTGTGTGAGTGGTTGTGTGAGTGTGTGTGAATGTGTGTATCTGTATATGAGTGTATGTGTGAGTGAGTGTGAGTGTGTGTATGTGAGTGTATGCATGTGTGTGTGTGAGTGTGTGTGTGAGTGTGTGTGAATGTGTGTGAGTGTGTGAGTGAATGTGTGTGAGTGAATGTGTATGAGTGCATGTGTGTGAGTGTGTGTGTGAGTGTGAATATGTGAGTGACTGTGTGTGAGTGTATGTGTGTGTGTGTGAGTGTGTGAGTGAATTTGTGTGAGTGTATGTGAATATGTGTGTGTGTGAGTATGAGTATGTGTGTGTGAATGTATGAGTGTGTTAGTGAGTGTTTATGTGTGAGTGTGTGTTTGAGTGAATGTGTGTGTGTGAGTGTGTATGAGTGAGTGTAAGTGTATGTGAGAGTGTGTGTGTGTTAGTGAGTGTGAGTGTGTGAGTGTGTGTGTGTGGGGGTGGTTGTGTGAGTGTGTGTGGATGTGTGTATCTGTATATGAGTGTATGTGTGAGTGAGTGTGAGTGTGTGTGTATGTGAGTGTATGCATGTGTGTGTGTGAGTGTGTGTGTGAGTGTGTGTGAATGTGTGTGAGTGTGTGAGTGAATGTGTGTGAGTGAATGTGTATGAGTGCATGTGTGTGAGTGTGTGAGTGTGAATGTGTGAGTGAATGTGTGTTAGTGTATGTGTGTGTGTGAGTGTGTGTGAGTGTGAGTGTGGGTGTGAGTGTGTGTGTTTGTGATTGTGAGTTTGTGGTGTGTGTGTGTGTGCGTCTGAGAGTGTTTGTGTGTGTGTATGTGTGAGTATGTGTGAGTGAATGTGTGTGAGTGTATGTGTGTGTGTGAGTGTGTGTGAGTGTGAGTGTGTGTGTGTGAGTGTGTGTGTTTGTGATTGTGATTGTTTGTGGTGTGTGTGTGAGTGTGTGTGTGTGAGTGTGTGTGCGTCTGAGAGTGTTTGTGTGTGTGTGTGAGTATGTGTGATTATGTGTGAGTGTGTGTGTGTGTGTGAGTGTGAGTTAGTGTGTCTGTGTGTGTCTGTGTGTGTGTGAGAGTGTCTGTGTGTGTGTGTGTGAAGTAGTGTGTCTGTGAGTGTGTGTGTGAGAGTGTCTGTGTGTGAGTGTGTTAGTGTGTGTGTGAGTGTGTGTGAGTGTGTGTTGAGTGTGTGTGAAAGTGTGTGTGTGAGTGTGTGTGTGAGAGTGTCTGTGTGTGAGTGTGTTAGTGTGTGTGTGTGAGTGTGTGTTGAGTGTGTGTGAGAGTGTGTGTGTGAGTGTGTGTGTGAGAGTGTCTGTGTGAGAGTGTGTTAGTGTGTGTGTGAGTGTGTGTATTTGTGTGTGTGAGTGTGTGTGAGAGTGTATGTGAGAGTGTGTGTGTGAGTGTGTGTTAGTGTGTGTTGAGTGTGTGTGAGAGTGTGTGTGTGTGAGTGTCTGGGTATGAGTGTGTGTGAGTGGTGTGTGTTAGTGTGTGTGTGAGTGTGTGTTAGTGTGTGTTGAGTGTGTGTGAGAGTGTGTGTGAGTATTTGTGTGTGTGAGTGTGTGTGTGTCCATGGAGCCTCTGCTGTCCGTGCAGGAAATCCGGGAGTGCTGGTTCGCTGGGAGAGGCGTCAGCGCCACCGCACAAGCCAGCAAGCATCCAGCTGCTCAGCGCCGGCTTTGTAAACGAGTGCCTTCCCTGGCCTCCTCTTAGTTTTCCTTTGCTTAATTGCAGGTGATGATTCAAAAAAGCTTCACCTGTTTCCAGGCTTTCATCTTTTGCAGACAAAGCAGGCCGGGGCCTGGCCTTGATCTGTGCGTGTTTTGGGCCGAGTATGAAAGGGCTGGGTCGCCCCGAGGCTTTCCAGGGTTTTTGGGTTAAATTGGTGAGCATGTATAATAAATCGAGGCTTTGTTGTTTGGAAGTTTGTGTGTGTGTGTGTGTGTGTGTTTGTATTTGTTATTCTTTTATCAGTTGAGAGACTGGAGGGAAGGCATCAACCCCCGCCCCGTCTCAGGTTTGCCTGCAGATGTAATTGACCAAGAGGGGCTTTGATATTACAAACGTGTGTGTTTGCGTCTCAACTAATTACCCCAATCCAGCAGCCTGAGTGTCTACCTCGTGCTGATATCCCCGCAGTGTGGGTGCTGGGCCCTGTGCCCTGTGCCTTCAGTCTCTGCAGAGTGGCCGGACCCAGTGGAGGTCCGGGCACCCTCTTGCCGTGTGGGTGCCTGGCGAGCCTCCTCCACTGGGTACCGTGCTTCCCCTCAGCCCCGTCTCTAGTTAGTTGTTAGCTTGTTTAGAATTTCATTTTGTTCAGAGCAGACGTGAACGAGCCCATTAAGCATTCCATTAGGCTGCTTGCCCGAGGACGGCTGTGATCAGAAAGCAGAGCAGACAGCGCCTGAGCTGCAAGTCTGCGTGACCCACGTCACACAGCTGGTCGGCTGTGAGCACGTGGCCACACTGGGTGCCCCTGTTCTCGACAGGCCAGTGAAAGGCTACAGTGCAGGAGACCTCTGCTTCTGACCGGGCAGAGTGCAAACAATGTGCACACGTGTGCATGTCCGGGTGTGCGCACGTGCCTGTATGCATGCGTGTGCATGTGCTCGTGTGGCTGTGTGCCCAGGTGTGCATGTGCTGCGTGTTTATTTGGGTGGAGGAGCGGACAGTTACCCAGCACTTCCTTTCCCTCGGCTGCAGACGCCGCAGAGCACAGGGCGCGGGTGACTTCGTGTTCGTGCCGGTTTCCTCGGGCCGAGGGGCTGGGACTCTGCCTGGACCTGCTCAGCCAGCTGCTCCCTCTGCCGTTCTCTGTGAATGGCACCCCACTCCCTCTCCCTCCACTGCGGCTCATCCTGTCTCCTCCACGCTGCGGCCAGTCTAGTCGCATCTGAGGGAAATGACATGGGGAGGTGAGGCTGTTTCCCTCCGTCGGTGTAATAAGTCTGGATGCTTTCCGAGTGCCGGGCGTTAATCACACGCTCGGCGGGTTCGCCCATCGTGGTCGTGTCACAGGCAGAGCGCCCGGCCTGACGCCACGTCCTCGCCCATGGCCCTCCCTGGTGTGAGGAGCTCGCATTGGGTCAGGGGCCAGGTGTGGCCTGGGGGTGGGAGTTTTGTATCCTGGGGAGAGTTTCATGGGTGCGTTTTCCTGGGGAAGGAAGGAGCGGGCTCGGAACAAGGAGGGATGGGCCTGTGTGGCAGTGACGGGTTCTGTGGGCATCGAGGAGACGGAGAGCCGCTGGCGGTCCTCTCCGGGGAGACCGTGACCTTGGACAGCGACGTGTGCCTGGCCGGGGCGGGTAAGGTGCTCCGGCCGAACTGCTTGCTCGATGGAAGGTGGGGCTGCAGGGACCCAGACAGAAACGACGACAAAGAACCACCTTCTTCGTTGCCAGAGGTGCTGGTCTGCTGCTCTGTCCTAAGGCTGCGTGGCTGCCGCGGCCTGAGCCCAGCGCCCCTGAAACGCTCCCCTGTGGCTCGGCAGGGAGGCCTCCACGTTGCCGCAGAGTGACGGCAGTGGCCCTGCTGTTGGTGACGACGGATCGTGTCCTCATCAGAGACCGGCTCCAGGGAAAGGCCGCGGGGCGGAGCCCGCCGGTGGTGACACTCAGCCTGGCCGTGGACGCCGCCTGCTCTGATTTGGCGTCTGCAGAGCGTGTGCCGTGGACCCGCCTGGGCTGTGAGGCAGGCACCCCGCCGGCCTGCACCCCGCAGGCGCCGTTCTCTGGGATTAACCTGTGGGAAACACCCAAGAGAGTCCACGGCTCTGCAGTCTCACAGCACCCCGTGCCACCCGCCGTGCCACCCGCCATGCCACCCATCGTGCCACCTGCCGTGCCATCCGCCGTGCCACCCGCCGTGCCACCCGCCGTGCCACCCATCGTGCCACCCGCCATGCCACTGCTGTGCCACCCGCCGTGCCACCCGCCATGCCACCCGCCATGCCATCCGCCGTGCCACCCATCGTGCCACCTGCCGTGCCACTGCTGTGCCACCCGCCGTGCCACCCGCCATGCCACCCGCCATGCCATCTGCCGTGCCACCCGCCCTGCCACCCGCCGTGCCACCCGCCATGCCACCCATCGTGCCACCTGCCGTGCCACCCGCCGTGCCACCCGCCGTGCCACTGCTGTGCCACCCATCGTGCCACCTGCCGTGCCATCCGCCGTGCCACCCATCGTGCCACCCGCCGTGCCATCCGCCGTGCCACTGCTGTGCCACTCGCCGTGCCACTGCTGTGCCACCCGCCGTGCCACCCATCGTGCCACCCGCCGTGCCACTGCTGTGCCACCCGCCGTGCCACTGCTGTGCCACCCGCCGTGCCACCCGCCGTGCCACCCGCCATGCCACTGCTGTGCCACCCGCCGTGCCACCTGCCGTGCCACCGCCGTGCCACCCGCCGTGCCACCGCCGTGCCACTTGCCGTGCCACCCGCCGTGCGGGCCGTGGACAGCCGGCAGCACCGCTCACACGGTGGGGCTGGCCGGCGGTGCCGATGCTGAAGCAGGCACTGCGGGGGGGAGGCCCCCCAGCTGCTGCAGGCGGCGAGGGGACGCGGGCTCCGCCCGGTCCGGAGTGCAGGCTCTTTACCCGCCGCACCCCGACCCCGCAGCCGCAGCGGCCCCATCGCAGAGGACCTGCTCGGAGCACACCGGCGCCTGTTTATCTCATCGCAGGAAGGTGCTCTGAGGGTATAAAGCGCCGGGGAACAAGGAAGAAGACAGACACGCAGCCACCGAAAATCCGAATTCAGGGCAGTTTCCAACTGACAGCAGCCACAGCACCAGGCTCACTGCTCACCCGGGCATCGCTCTCAGCTCTCGCTTAAAAATATATCTTTATTGATTTCAGAGACGAAGGGAGAGGGAGCGATAGAAACTTCAATGACCGGAGAGGATCATTGATCGCCTGCCTCCTGCGCTGGGGATTGAGGTGGAACGGGCTGACCGGAATTGAACCACGGCCTCTAGTTCATGGGCCGCGCCCAGCCCTGAGCCTGTGGCCGGGCAGCCTGCTGTTGGACGTGTCTGCTGGAAGGTCTGTCCGGGGAGAGAATGGCTCGGAACAGGCGCGCTCTGCTTCACGTGTGAGTGTCTGACATTCCCGCTGCCTCAGCGCTGATGCTCGGGTCTGGAATGTGTTCAGCTGGGTTGCTTTACACACCAGTCACAGACAACACATCTGTCGTGCTCACATACAGGCCCAGCGTTTGGGACACGCCTGAGACCATCGCACGGCAGACGCTGTGGCGCTGCTCCCAGGGCTGAGCCGGTGGCGGGCTGCCCTTAGGAAGGGGCAGTGTGTGCAATGGTTGCAGTCTTTCTTGGAAAACATCTTAATGCGCGTGACCTCATCCTGTGAAGTAAGCCGCACTGACTCATCCCTCAGCGCAAACTGAGAGTATTTATGGAATGCCGTATGATCCAGGTTCGTGTGTGTGTGTGTGTGTGCGCGCGCGTGCAGGGGGCGTGTGAGGGCTGGGAGCTGCATTCTCTTGGGAGGAGCCAGGCAGCCCCATGGGGTCAGCACAGGAAGGAGTGTAGGGCGACGAGGTAGGGAGCAGCGGGAAGGCTGACGCTCAGCATGGCCAGAGAAGTCCCCGCTGACACAGGGCATGTGTCGAGACCTGAATGCAGTGACTGAGCGAACCCTGGAGGAACCTGAGGGAAAGAACATTCTAGAAGGAAGAGCAAGCTTGAAGACTTGAAAGTGTGCTGATGTGGTCAGAAGACATACACTGTTCTCCAAGGGCTATATTGTCTGTATGAGTAGATTTTTAACTTAACCAGGATTTTTAAGTATAAATACATTGCACCACCCCATCTATGTGTGCGAGGCTGAGACTGGTGCAACCATGTCTGGACTTTGACAGTGTTTAGCCTAATGGTGAATCATAACAAGTGCTTGACAAATGCACGCTACCATGAATGGATCCAATGATGAAATATTTACATTAACCATATGTGAAGGCTATGTAGTGGATATGGAACAGTTTCCAAGAAAAACAAACAAACAAAAAATCCGGCTGTCTCAACCTTTTTTGTTCAGTTGCCTTTCCATTAAGATTTTAGGTAGGCCCTGGCTGGGTGGCTCATACACTAACTTTTCAGGTTTGATCCCTGGTCAGTCAATAAGAATTTTTAAAAAGGTTTTATGCAGTCTCAGGCACAGTTAGTGACTGCGCACTGTCAGGAGTGGCCGGAGGCTGGACAGCGGGTGGGACATTTTCTGCTCCGTCTGCCAGGGGGCATGGAGCACACAGTGAGCATTTGGAAGGTGGTTTTGCGTTCACTGCCACGTTTATTAAAGGCATTAGCTTTACAGCGGCGTGCTCTGGAAACAAGCGCAGGGTGGGTAAAATGCATGACGAGCAATCACGTGCCTCTGGGGGGGTGGGTTTAGAGCAAACCCAAGCGGAGGCTCCTCGGGGACCCCGCAGCCTGCCGCGCAGAAGCAGCGAGGCCTGGGCGCCCCTCGTGCTGAGAGGAGGGGAGAGCCTGCAGGAGCGGGCACAGGCCTGGGCAGGGGCTTTGGTGACCCGAGCGCCAGGAGACCTGCTGTGTGTGCCCCAGCCACCCTGTCGGCACAGACCGCTGTCCCTGAGCCAGACCTGAGCCATGGCCCTACAGAGCTGGAGCCTGGGGGGCACTCCAGGGATGGGGGTGGTATTTGTGGGACGGAGGAAGTTCAGGGGCGAACCAGAGAGGAGCGGCAGGGAAAGGCCAGCGAGGCTTCTGCCCTCAGAGTTTGAGTTTCACTCCATGCAGCCCAAAGATTCAGGATGCAGTGTGGATTTGAAGAGACCCTCATCTGCCTCCTGGAGGCGGGGGTGGGGGGGGTGGCGCCCTCATCTATCTCCTGGAGGGGAGGTATCTTCATCGACCTCATGGGGGAGACCCTCAGCTACTTCCTGGAGGGAGGGGGGACCGTAATCTGCCTCATGGGGGGACCCTCATCCGCCTCATGGGGGGGGACCCTCATCTGCCTCAGGGGGGGACCCTCATCTGTCTCCGGGGAGGGGGAGACCCTCATCCACCTCATGGGGGACCCTCATCCTCCTCATGGGAGGGAGACCCTTATCCGCCTCATGGGGGACCCTCATCCTCCTCATGGGGGGGTGGAGACCCTCATCCGCCTCATGGGGGACCCTCATCCGCCTCATGGGGGGGTCCTCATTTGCCTCATGGGGGACCCTCATCTGCCTCATGTGGGGAGACCCTCATCCGCCTCATGGGAGGGGGTGGACCCTCATCCACCTCAGGGGAGACCCTCATCCGCCTCATGCGGGGGGGAGACCCTCATCCGCCTCATGCGGGGGGGAGACCCTCATCCGCCTCATGGGGGGGGGAGACCCTCATCCGCCTCATGGGGAGACCCTCATCTGTTTCATGGGGGGACCCTCATCCGTCTAATGGGGGGGGGGACCCTCATCTGTTTCCTGGAGGGAGGGGGGATCCTCATCTACCTCATGGGGGTGACACCCTGAGCTGGGTAAGCTCCATACTCTGAGGAGCGGAATGCAAATGCAGAGCCCCTTGCTCAAGAGTGATTGAAGCTCAGGACAGCCCGGCCCCGTGGAGACCAGTGCGGCCCATCTAGGCGAGGACTGTGGAACCCTGCCCCGCAGACGGCGAGCCTGCGCTCAGCGGCCCCCGAGCCCTGTCCGAGCGGGCGTCTGCTGGGAACCCCGTGGTGCCCTGGAGAAGGTGTTCTTCCCGGCGCCCCTCCCAGGAGGCTGTCCTGGGGCCGCTGCTGCCTGCCCCCACCGCCCTGAGCGCAGGGGCCGCACACCGGGCTGAGCAGTCCCAGAGCCCCTCCTGCCCACCTTCAGGCCCGGAGGTGCAGTGGGCAGCGCAGGCAGAGCGGCTTCTGCTGAGGCCCGTGGGGACCCTCCCTCAGAACCTGAGGGCCACAGAAAGGGCATCATGGCTGGAGGCTTCCAGGCATCCCTGTGGGGAGGGGGAGGGGGAGGAGGTCACTGAGAGAAGTCTTCTCGTGGAAACAGGTGAGAGGAAGCGGACGGGGCAGCCATCGCTCTGTGCAGCCTCTGGGGACAGCAAACATGCCCAGCCCGGCCTGTGGCTCAGGGGTGGAGCGTAGACCTATGAACTGGGAGGTCACAGTTTGATTCCCGTCAGGGCACAGGCTCGGGCTGCAGGCTCCATCCCCAATGTGGGGCGTGCAGGAGGCAGGCGATCCATGATTCTCTCTCATCACTGATGTTTCTATCTCTCCCTCTCCCTTCCTCTCTGAAATAAATAAAAATATATTAAAAATGCCCCCAAATTTCTGAACATGATGCCACCAAGTACCAGCCTAGGAGGCGCTGTGTCCCTCACTGGCCTCGTCCCAGCTCCTGGAGGACAATACTTCCACGTTCCTGCCATCGGGCTGAAGGAAGCACAGCCCTCCGAGGCCGAGGCTCGGGCTGGTGTGGGCCATGCGTTGTCTCCCTTTCACGCCCCGCAATCCTCCCAGCGAATCCCACGCTGTCCAGGCACGGACACTTACTGTCCAAACACTGGGCATCTCTTTCTCAGCACCGGCCATCCTCTCCTCACACCGTCCCACAGCGCCGGTCCCAGCGGCGGGCACTGTGCGAGGCCCGGGTTCTGCACAAACCAGACACAGTTCATGTGGCGCAGGCGCAGGCGGGACCGGCCGTGAGCTGAGAACCCACGGGGCGATCGGAGGAGCCAGAGCCGGGAGGAGAAGGATATGCTGGAGCGATCTGAGGACTGCCAGGCGGGGCATGGTGACAGCTCTGGGCTCCGGTCTGAGCGGAAAGGAGTGAGCAGGCAGAGGGGGTGGCGTGGTGCAGGTGCAATGGAAACAGTGGTGGCAGTGTGAGGGCATGTCTCCCTGTGGAGGGAGAGAAAGGGATCGGGTCAGCTGGGGCTTGTGCGGGTGCCGGGCATGCTTGGCGCCGATGCCGGTGGGGAATAACGAGGGAGGATGCTAAAAGCCAAGGGACGGGTGGCTTCACCCAGGAAGAAATGGAGCCAGAGATGGAGAGATGGGACCCCGATGGAATTCCCGCAGACCAGTGGCTTTGTAGGGTAATAGGTGGTTAGGACTGTCACCGATGATCAGCCAAATGCGTGCCTCAAGCACAGTTATGAGGAACTAGAATGTTTGCTCTGGGGAGGCCGTGCCAGGCTCTTAGGCTCCCGTTCTCGAGAGCCATAGCCAGGTCCCCTGCTTCCAGAAGTCCAGAGCATGCCTCCGTGCTCCCGGAGACAGCGTGTGTGGTGCTCCTGGAGACAGTGAGTGTGGTGCTCCCGGAGACAGCAAGTGTAGTGCTCCCGGAAACAGCATGTATGTCCGAGCTCCCGGAGACAGCGTTTGTGGTGCTCCCGGAGACAGTGTGTGTGGTGCTCCCGGAGACAGCGTGTGTGATGCTCCCGGAGACAGTGTGTGTGGTGCTCCCAGAGACAGCGTGTGTGCTGCTCCCGGAGACAGCGTGTGTGGTGCTCCTGGAGACAGTGTGTGTGGTGCTCCCAGAGAGAGTTTGTGTGGTGCTCCCGGAGACAGCAAGTGTAGTGCTCCCGGAGACAGCATGTGTGTTCGTGCTCCCGGAGACAGTGTGTGTGATGCTCCTGGAGGCAGTGTGTGTCCGTACTCCTGGAGAGAGTGTGTGGCCATGCTCCCGTAGACAGTGTGTGTGATGCTCCTGGAGAGAGTGTGTGTGGTGCTCCTGGAGAGAGTGTGTGTCTGTGCTCCCAGAGACAGTGTGTGTGGTGCTCCTGGAGAGAGCATGTGTGTCCGTGCTCCAGGAGACAGTGTGTATGATGCTCCCAAAGAGAGTGAGGGTCCGTGGTCCCGGAGAGAGTGTGTGGCCATGCTCCCGGAGACAGTGTGTGTGGTGTTCCTGGAGAGAGTGTGTGTCCGTGCTCTCAGAGAAAGTGTGTGTGGTGTTCCTGGAGAGTTTGTGTGTCCATGCTCCCAGAGACAATGTGTGTGGTGCTCCAGGAGACAGTATGTGTGGTGCTCCCAGAGAGAGTGTGTGTGCTGCTCCCGGAGACAGCGTGTGTGGTGCTCCCGGAGACAGCGTGTGTGATGCTCCCAGAGAGAGTGTGTGTGGTGCTCCTGGAGAGAGTGTGTGTCCGTGCTCCCGGAGACAGAGTGTGGGTTATCTCCTGGAGAGAGAGTGTGTATCCATGCTCCTGGAGACAGTGTGTGTGGTGCTCCCAGAGAGAGTGTGTGTGGTGCTCCCAGAGAGTGTGTGTCCGTGCTCCCGGAGACTATGTGTGTGCTGCTCCTGGAGGGAGCGTGTGTGGTGCTCCAGGAGACAGTGTGTGTGGTGCTCCAGGAGACAGCGTATGTGGTGCTCCCAGAGAGTGTGTGTGTGCTGCTCCCGGAGACAGTGTGTGTGGTGCTCCTGGAGGCAGTGTGTGCGGTGCTCCCAGAGAGTGTGTGTCCGTGCTCCCGGAGACTGTGTGTGTGCTGCTCCTGGAGAGAGCGTGTGTGGTGCTCCAGAAGACAGTGTGTGTGGTGCTCCAGGAGACAGCGTATGTGGTGCTCCCAGAGACAGTGTGTGTGCTGCTCCCGGAGACAGTGTGTGTGGTGCTCCTGGAGGCAGTGTGTGTTCATGCTCCCGAAGAGAGTGTGTGGCCATGCTCCCAGAGACAGCGTGTGTGGTGCTCCCGGAGACAGTGTGTGTGGTGCTCCCGGAGACAGTGTGTGGTGCTCCTGGAGAGAGGGTGTGTCCATGCTCCTGGAGACAGTGTGTGTGGTGCTCCCGGAGAGAGTGTGTGTTTGTGCTCCCAGAGACAGTGTGTGTGGTGCTCCTGGAGAGAGAGTGTGTGTCCGTGCTCCCAGAGACAGTGTGTGTGGTGATCCCAGAGACAGCGTGTGTGCTGCTCCCGGAGACAGTGTGTGTGGTGCTCCTGGAGGCAGTGTGTGTTCATACTCCCGAAGAGAGTGTGTGGCCATTCTCCCAGAGACAGTGTGTGTGGTGCTCCCGGAGACAGTGTGTGTGGTGCTCCTGGAGAGAGTGTGTCCGTGCTCCCGGAGACGGTGTGTGCTGCTCCTAGAGAGAGAGTGTGTGTCCATGCTCCTAGAGACACTGTGTGTGGTGCTACCAGAGACAGTGTGTGTGGTGCTGCTAGAGAGAGTGTGTGTCCGTGCTCCTGGAGAAGTGTGTGCTACTCCTGGAGAGAGCATGTGTGGTGCTCCCGGAGACAGCGTGTGTGGTGCTCCCGGAGACAGTGTGTTTCCATGCTCCTGGGGACAGCGTGTGTGGTGGTCCTGGAGGCAGTGTGTGTTTATGCTCCTGAAGAGAGTGGGTGGCCATGCTCCCAGAGACAGAGTGTGTGGTGAACCGGAGACAGTGTGTGTGGTGCTCCCAGAGAGAGTGTGTGTGTCTGTGCTCCAGGAGACAGCGTATGTGGTGCTCCCAGAGACAGCGTGTGTGCTGCTCCCGGAGACAGCGTGTGTGGTGCTTCCGGAGACAGCATGTGTGGTGCTCCCAGAGACAGTGTGTGTGGTGCTCCTGGAGAGAGTGTGTGTGTCCATGCTCCAGGAGAGAGTGTGTGTGGTGCTCCTGGAGAGAGCATGAGTGGTGCTCCTGGAGACAGTGTGTGGTGCTCCTGGAGAGAGCGTGTGTGTCCGTGCTCCCGGAGACAGTGTGTGTGGTGTTCCTGGAGAGTTTGTGTGTCCGTGCTCCCAGAGAAAGTGTGTGGCCATGCTCCCGCAGACAGTAAGTGTGGTGCTCCCAAAGACAGCATGTGTGGTGCTCCCGGAGACAGTTGTGTGGTGCTCCTGGAGAGTGTGTGTGTGGTGTTCCTGGAGAGAGCATGTGTGTTCATGCTCCCGGAGACAGTGTGTGGTGCTCCCGGAGTGAGTTTTGGTCCGTGCTCCCTGAGAGAGTGCGTGGCCATGCTCCCGGAGACAGCAAGTGTGGCGATCCCGGAGACAGTGTGTGTGGTGCTCCCGAAGACAGCGTATGTGGTACTCCCGGAGACAGTGTGTGTGGTGCTCCTGGTTAGAGTGTGTGGCCGTGCTCCCAGAGAAAGTGTTTGTGGTGCTCCTGGAGACAGTGTGTGGCCATGCTCCTGAAGACACCAAGTGTGATGCTCCCTGAGACAGCTTGTGTGGTGCTCCCAGAAACAGTGTGTGGTGCTCCTGGTTAGAGTGTGTGTCCGTGCTCCCAGAGAGAGTGTGTGAGGTGCTCCCGGAGACAGCGTGTGTGGTGCTCCCAGAGACAGTGTGTGTGGTGCTCCCGGAGACAGCGTGTGTGGTGCTCCCGGAGACAGCATGTGTGGTGCTCCCAGAGACAGTGTGTGTGGTGCTCCTGGAGACTGTGTGGTGCTCCCAGAGAGAGTGTGCGTCCGTGCTCCCAGAGAAGTGTGTGCTGCTCCTGGAGAGAGTGTGTGTGGTGCTCCCGGAGACAGCAAGTGTAGTGCTCCTGGAGACAGCGTGTGTGGTGCTCCCAGAGACAGTGTGTATGGTGCTCCTGGAGACAGCGTGTGTGGTGCTCCCGGAGACAGCATGTGTGGTGCTCCCAGAGACAGTGTGTGTGGTGCTCCTGGAGAGAGTGTGTGTGGTGCTCCAGGAGTCAGCATGTGTGGTGCTCCCGGAGACAGTGTGTGTCCGTGTTTCCGAAGACAGAATGTGTAGTGCTCCCGGAGACAGTGTGTGGTGCTCCTGGAGAGAGGGTGTGTCCGTGCTCCCGGAGACAGTGTGTGTGGTGCTCCCATAGACTGCGTGTGTGGTGCTCCTGGAGACAGTGTGTGTGGTGTTCCTGGAGAGAGTGTGTGTCGGTGCCCCTGGAGAGAGCATGTATGTTCGTGCTCCCGGAGACAGTGTTTGTGGTGCTCCTGGAGACAGTGTGTGTCAGTGCTCCTGGAGAGAGTGTGTGGCCATGCTCCTGGAGACAGTGTGTGGTGCTCCTGGAGAGAGGGTGTATCCGTGCTTCCGAAGACAGCATGTGTGGTGCTCCCAGAGACAGTGTGTGGTGCTCCTGGAGAGAGGGTGTGTCCATGCTCCCGGAGACAGTGTGTGTGGTGCTCCCATAGACTGCGTGTGTGGTGCTCCTGGAGACAGTGTGTGTGGTGCTCCTGGAGAGAGCGTGTGTGTCTGTGCTCCCGGAGACAGTGTGTGGTGCTCCCGGAGTGAGTTTGGGTCCATGCTCCCGGAGAGAGTGCGTGGCCATGTGCCCGGAGACAGTGTTTGTGGTGCTCCTGGAGACAGTATGTGTCAGTGCTCCCGGAGAGAGTGTGTGTGGTGCTCCTGGAGACAGTGTGTTTCCGTGCTCCCGGAGACAGCGTGTGTGGTGCTCGCGGAGAGAGTGTGTGTGGTGCTTGTGAAGAGAGTGTGTGTGGTGCTCCCGGAGACAGTGTGTGTCCGTGCTCGTGGAGACAGCGTGTGTGGTGCTCCCGGAGACAGTGTGTGTGATTCACTCGGAGAGAGTGTGTGTGGTGCTCCTGGAGAGAGTGTGTGTGCTCCAGGAGTCAGCATGTGTCCATGCTTCCAAAGACAGCATGTGTGATGCTCCCGGAGACAGTGTGTGGTGCTCCTGGAGAGAGGGTGTGTCCGTGCTCCCGGAGACAGTGTGTGTGGTGCTCCCATAGACTGCGTGTGTGGTACTCCTGGAGACAGTGTGTGTGGTGCTCCTGGAGAGAGTGTGTGTCTGTGCTCCTGGAGAGAGCGTGTGTGTCTGTGCTCCCGGAGACAGTGTGTGGTGCTCCTGGAGAGAGGGTGTATCCATGCTCCCGGAGAGAGTGTGTGGCCATGCTCCTGGAGACAGTGTGTGGTGCTCCTGGAGAGAGGGTGTATCCATGCTCCCGGAGACAGTGTGTGTGATGCTCCCATAGACTGCGTGTGTGGTGCTCCTGGAGACAGTGTGTGTGGTGCTCCCAGAGACAGTGTGTATGGTGCTCCTGGAGACAGCATGTGTGGTGCTCCCGGAGACAGCATGTGTGGTGCTCCCAGAGACAGTGTGTGTGGTGCTCCTGGAGAGAGTGTGTGTGGTGCTCCAGGAGTCAGCATGTGTGGTGCTCCCGGAGACAGTGTGTGTCCGTGTTTCCGAAGACAGAATGTGTAGTGCTCCCAGAGACAGTGTGTGTGGTGTTCCCGGAGAGAGCGTGTGTGGTGCTTCCGGAGACAGCATGTGTGTCCGTGCTCCCGGAGACAGTGTGTGTGGTGCTCCCATAGACTGCGTGTGTGGTACTCCTGGAGACAGTGTGTGTGGTGCTCCTGGAGAGAGTGTGTGTCTGTGCTCCTGGAGAGAGCGTGTGTGTCTGTGCTCCCGGAGACAGTGTGTGGTGCTCCTGGAGAGAGGGTGTATCCATGCTCCCGGAGAGAGTGTGTGGCCATGCTCCTGGAGACAGTGTGTGGTGCTCCTGGAGAGAGGGTGTATCCATGCTCCCGGAGACAGTGTGTGTGATGCTCCCATAGACTGCGTGTGTGGTGCTCCTGGAGACAGTGTGTGTGGTGCTCCCAGAGACAGTGTGTATGGTGCTCCTGGAGACAGCATGTGTGGTGCTCCCGGAGACAGCATGTGTGGTGCTCCCAGAGACAGTGTGTGTGGTGCTCCTGGAGAGAGTGTGTGTGGTGCTCCAGGAGTCAGCATGTGTGGTGCTCCCGGAGACAGTGTGTGTCCGTGTTTCCGAAGACAGAATGTGTAGTGCTCCCAGAGACAGTGTGTGTGGTGTTCCCGGAGAGAGCGTGTGTGGTGCTTCCGGAGACAGCATGTGTGTCCGTGCTCCCGGAGACAGTGTGTGTGGTGCTCCTGGAGGTAGTGTGTGTGGTGCTCCCGGAGATAGTGTGTGGCCATGCTCCCAGAGACAGCGTGTGTGGTGCTCCCAGAGACAGTGTGTGTGATGCTCCTGGAGAGAGTGTGTCCGTGCTCCCGGAGACAGTCTGTGCTGCTCCTGGAGAGAGGGTGTGTGTCTGTGCTCCCAGAGAGAGTGTGTTTGGTGCTCCCGGAGACAGCGTGTGTCTGTGCTCCCGGAGACAGTGTATGTGGTGCTCCCGGAGAGAGCGTGTGTGGTGCTCCCGGAGACGGTGTGTGTGGTTCTCCCGGAGAGAGTGTGTGTGGTGCTCCTGGAGAGAGTGTGTGTGGTGCTCGTGGAGACAGCGTGTGTGGTGCTCCCGGAGACAGTGTGTGTCCGTGCTCTCGGAGACAGCATGTGTGGTTCTCCCGGAGAGAGTGTGTGTGGTGCTCCCGGAGAGAGTGTGTGTGGTGCGCTGTGTGATGGCGGGAAAGTCTACACATGGAAGCTGCTCTGAAGAGAGCCCACAGCCATCATGGCGGGAGGCGCGCTGCAGCCCTTCCATGGGAAGCTACAACCTTTTTGTATCACCCAAGGATATTTTCCTCCTCGTCACCCCTCCCCATTGAATTTAGGGAGAGTGCAAAGAGGGGAGGACAGAGAAACACTGATGTGAGAGAGACACATTGATTACTTGCCTCCTGCACGCAACCGGGTCAAATCTGCAACTAAAGTACATCCTTGGCCAGAATGGAACCTGAGACCCTTCAGTCTGCAGGCCGCTGCTCTAACCACTAAACAACTAGCTGGGGCAGAACTTACAACTCTTTGCCATACTTCACAAAGTGGCGCGTGCTTGTAAATAACTCTGCAGGTGAAAATGTATTATAGTCGGATGGACACGAAACCCTCTTCTTACCACTCCGGGCCAGCGGCGGATTTCCCGGGCAGCTGCTTAGGTTGGGAAGGATGTTCAAACAGGACCAAGAAAAGGATGAGCCCATGCGTGACCTCACGGGCGGGACTGGGGTGAGCGTGTGGAAGCTCCGACACCCTCTCTCACCACACACCGCAGCCCCGGGGAGCGGCGCCGCAGCAGGCTCCCCCCCACTGGCGCCTGGTCCCAGTGCCCCCGCAGGGGTCCCCATGGGCCTGGGCCCCGGCCGTGGGGTCACCTAGGCTTCCTGTTCTTACGTCCTGCCACGGTCACTGCTCACTCCGTCACGTTCCTTCCCAAGTCCCACTTCTCCTTGCAGAGCACAGCGGATAGGTAGAGATGTCAGGAGTCCTCCCGGGCTTTTCGTAGATTTGTTCCCACCAGCGACTTCTGACCCAGACAGAAGTGGTTAGCTGGGAAATTTGAATGATCTTAATATTGATTTAAGCCTTAAAACGGTCTGTTGGATGTTTTGTCCCGATTTCTGAAATTCCTACACTGAATGGTGTGAGCCAACGTGGAGACCTAGTCCCTGTCAGAGTTAACTGGTGCTTTACCGCCCATGCATGTTTTTAAAGACAACTCGGGTCTCGTCTTGTGGCGGATGCCAGCTGCACTCCTGCTTCTGTGGTGGAATCAAGAGACCCCGTTTCTTAGCAAGTGGCGGCAGGAATGCCATCTCACCTGCGCTTTTGTGCAAAGGAGTCACGTGGCGGCTTTCCTCTGGCTCCAGGTGGGCGATGCCAGCTCCTCTGTTGAAGTCAGTGAGTCACTGAGCAGAGCCTCAGCCCCTCTGGGTCGCCCCGGAGAGGGTGTGGGAGTCTGGGAGGAAGAGCTGGGAGCTGGTAACTTCCAGACGAAGACACCGCGTCTGGCTTGTTTGGCGCAGAACGTCACGGCGTCAGGAAACTCACACCCTCACTAACACCTCCTGCCTCGGCCTCCCCCTGCTCCTCCCCCCACGTGGCTGGCAGTGTCTCGGCCTTGGTATCTTCCCTCTGGCGCTCGCGGACGGTGGGCGGAAATGCTGGCCTGCAGTGTGCGGGCCAGTGCGGCTGGTCACCGCCCCTGGCATGAGGTCCTTTTGCAGGAGGTCAGACAAACCTGAGTCAGAGAGTTGGGCCCTCAGAGAAGTAAATGTGCACCATTCTGCCCACCATTCTGCCCATCGGGCCAGGAAAGACACAGCCACAGGCATCTTGGATTGGCAACTCTGGGAAACTTCTGTTGATAGAATCCCATTGCTCAGGGCTTACCGCTCTGTTCCAGGACAGGTGCTACCTTCCTATGAGCTGGTGCATTTACCTCAAATAAGGAGGCTATCACTCAACTCTGGGTGTACTGCAGGAAGCCTGTCTGTCTATCCATCCATCATCCATCCATCCATCATCCATCCATCATCCATCATCCGTCCATCCATCATCCATCCATCCATCTATCCATCATCCATCCATCTATCCATCCATCCATCCATCGTCCATCCATCCATCCATCCATCATCCATCCATCCACCATCCATCCATCCATCATCCATCCACCATCCATCATCCATCCATCCATCCATCCATCCATCCATCCATCCATCCATCCATCATCCATCTATCCATCATCCATCCCTCATCCATCTATCATACATGTGGCTCACTGTTTAGAGCATTCAGCCTTGCTGGGGCAGGAGTGAGGAGCGGAGGGGAGAGGGAGCGGGGGGAGGGAGGGCGGAGGTGAGGAGAGGGGGGAGGGGGACGGGTGAGGAGCGGAGGGGAGGGGGAGGGGCAGGGTTGAGGAACGGGGGGAGGAAGGAGGGAAGACAGAGATTAGGAGAGGGGGAGGGGGGACAGGGGTGAGGAGCGGAGGGGAGGGGAGGGGCAGGGGTGAGGAACGGGGGGGGGCGGGGGGAGGGAGGGCAGAGGTGAGGAGAGGGGGTAGGGGGACGGGATGAGGAACGGGGGCGGGGGGGAGGGAGGGCAGAGGTGAGGAGAGGGTGTAGGGGGACGGGGTGAGAAACGGGGGCGGGGGGGAGGGAGGGCAGAGGTGAGGAGAGGGGGGAGGGGGACAGGGGTGAGGAGCAGGTGGCGCGGGGGCGGCCAGTGTTTAGAACGCCTGCAGTGACCCGGGCTGCCCGGCTGCGGAGCCCGGGTCCACATGCCTCCCCACGCCGCAGAGCTGCCTGACGGGGACCGGGGCGGAACCTCTCACCTCCGTGTTACCCAGCTCGCTGCCTGTCACCACAGCGCCGTCACGCGCCCACGCGGCCTGAGGAACACGGGTCAGGAGGCGGAGCTTACATAGCTGCTGCGTGAGGACTCTGTCCGCTCCGTCTGGGGCTTGGTCTGCATCACCCACCGCCTGTTTTTCTCAGCCAGTCACCCTTAGCTCAGCGTTTCCACAGGCACGCCAGGCCCCTCACGCTGGGGTCCCTCCTGTCTGTGTGTGCAGGACTAAAGTCGCCATGTCCTCTCCTGTGGGCGGCACTGCCTTAGGCCGAGGACCCTTTGCTTTGGAGCGCGGGTTCCAGAATGAACCAGTGCCCCTGGCCCGCAGGGAGGGGGCGTCTGGAGCTGGGGGACTGGAGGCTGGGCGGGCGGCCGGGGTGGCCTCAGAGCTCCTCCATGTGACCAGGAGGCCGCGGAGGCGCGGAACTGTTCGAGCTCACAAACCCGCAGGTTTCGCTTCCTGGGAGCAGAGATGGTAAGGCGTCGGCGGCAGAGGATTTGAAATAAGGTTTCTGGATTCGCGTGGACCCCAGTGCCCGGCGGCCCTCCCCGTGGACAGGCGCTCGGTTCTGTAGAACAAGGCTCATTTCGCAATGAGCTTGACCCAGAGAAAAATGACAAAAATGAGTGGCACAAAATGAGTTTTCTATTTTTTATGGATCAAAAGCTAATTTTAGATCTTGGTGCTGCTCTCGCAGGCTATTTCTAGCTCACTCTTATTGCTCCCGTTTATTGGCTCTAATTTTAAACTTGAGCTCGGAGAAGAAATTTGATAAGTTGGAACTTTTAGGCTTGAAAGAGGAAACTTGAATGAGACAATTTGCAGCAAGGACTTGGCTGCCTGGGGACTCGGGGGACGGGAGCCATTGCAGGCCGTCCTCCCTAAAGGCGACTGCACTCTGCCGCCTCGCAGGCGGCGCCTGGCTCACACTGACCGGCGTGCACCGCCCCAGTCCCGCCGCCGCAGCCACCTCCTCCTTCCTGCCTTCCTGCTCCGAGCTCCCCGGCTCCAGGCTGCCTCAGGGCCTTGCACGTCCCGGCTCCATTCTGTGTGAGTCTTCCTCTCAGTCCACGCCGGTCTCCCCAAGGCCCGTGGCCTCCCCCCTTCCTTTCACATGTCCACCTGGCTCTCTGCCCAAGCGACACTGCTTTCCACGCCTACGGCCTCCGTGTCCGCTTCCAGAGCGCCCTCACCCAGCGCTTCCCGTCGCTAACATGGCGCCACGGCCTTTCGTCTCACTCCCAGACCCGGAACCTGCCCGCTCTAGCCGGGACTTTGCCCCAGATTCTCAGTAGCTCTTCCTAAGCCGTGCCCGCCGGTCCCATGCCCGCCGGCCCTGTGCTGCCCGCCGGTGCAGCCTTGCAGACCTGGAATGACAAGACTGAGGTGCTGCGGCATCTGGTGGCTGTTCATGTCCACGGCCTCACGGCTTCCCTGTGTGAACATCAGGATGAACTCCTTCCTTCCTTCAGCACTCGAGGCGATTGAGCTGTTCCCGGGCTTTGGCGATTATTGTCAACTTCTGCTGTCACCATGGCTGTGTGTTTCCCCTCGGGCACATGGCAGCTCCTCTGGGACAGAAGCACGAGGAGGGACTGCTGGGTCCACACGCCCTCTCCACACAGTGACAGCAGTGACGCCCGGCCTCAGGCAATCAGCACCTGTGCCCTGTCCCCTGCGGCCCGCCCGCTCCCCGCCGGGGCGTGCTCCCATGGGACTGCGGACCCAGCGGGCACAGGTGCAGCCTCCTGTGTTCCTGCTTTAGGAGCTGATTGCCTGAGGCCCGAGTTTAAGATGCCGTTGTGTTTTCTGTGTGTGCCTTCTGCAGGCACAGGACACGGGTGCTTCTCCCTCTGCAGCCCTCGCCATGTGACTGTCCCGTTTCCCTGACCGCTGGCTCCGGCCTCGCTCTGTGAGGAAGTCGCAGCGGCGGCCGACCTCACCCTCTGGCAGGAGTGCGGCCCGGGCTTCCCAGAGGACCGAGGCGGATGCTTCACACGATCTCCCACATCGAGGTGGTCCTCCACTCCTAGCTCGGTAATGTCTTATTACATCCAGTGTGTTGTTCACTTATTACAGAGATGGCGGTAAGATATTATTGTCTTTTTAGAATATTCTTACTCTGATGAAATTGTGGATGAAATCTGTGGATTTTCCAACATTGAAACCCTCATACTTCTCAAATAAATCAAGCGTGGTCACTAAGTGTTACGTTTTCCTATAGACTGTGTGTCTCGCTAGCTCCTGTTTCAGTTGGGGTTAGGGTTATGCTCACGAGTGAGGTGGGCATTGTCTGCACTCAGCCTTCTGGCGTCCTGCCTCTGGCACAGGCCGGACGGACCTGGTCCTGAGCACCTGCGGGCGCTGCCTGGCGCCTGCTTCCTGGGGAGCCCAGGGCCACTGCTCTGGTCCCTCGAATAGCAGAGCTTCGGGTTCTGTGTTCGCCTGAGCCCCTAAAGGAGGAAGACCAGATCCCACCCCTGTCTGCAGCCATCACTCGGGCACATGTCCCTCAGTACACGGCTCCTATTACTTAGTTGTGTTTTTCTTTTACCAGTTTCTCCAAAATCGTGTCTATAGTTGCTCTTCCCACAGAGCCGACGTATAGCTTGGCTGCTGGTCCCAGGTTACAGGGGACGGAGGAGAGGCTGTGCGTGTGCGGGAAGCACTCTCCCCTCCTTCCCCCTCTTCCTAACATTAATAAAAACAACAAAACACAACGAGACGTATGGAGCCTGCTGGGCCTTCCTCGGGCCAGGCGGGCACCTGTGCTGAGCAGGTTTGAAGGGACAGTAGGAGGCACAAGGGCAGCTGTTTCTCACTCCAGTGGGCGCCCCACTGTCTGACGAATGGTGCTTGGGGTGTCTGTACTGCTCACAAAAAACCGCATTGCAAGGTTTGCTCAGAAAGATGCGATGCTGGGAACAGGGAGCTTCGGGAAGGCCTTAACTGTGAGCTGTGACTCAGCCTGGAAGCAGGGCAGGTGATTACCATGCACAGGGGCCGGTGCCAGGAGATGTGCTCATAGTACCCGGGGCGCTGGGCAGCGCAGAGCTCACCTTTGGAGGCCAAGGCTGGGTCGACAATCAGTCTTTCTTGTAACACTAGAGGCCTGGTGCACGAAATTCGTACACGGGGGTGTGCGTGTCCCTCAGCCCAGCCTGCATCCTCTCCAATCTGGGACATCCCTCTCACAATCCAGTACTGCTGGCTTCTAACTGCTCACCTGCCTGCCTTCCTGATTGCCCCTAACTGCTTCTGCCTGCCAGCCTGGTCACCCCCTAACCACTCCCATGCCAGCCTGATTGATGTCTAACTGCTCCCCTGCCAGCCTGTTTGCCCCTAACTGCCCTCCCCGGCAGGTCTGGTCACCCCCATCTTCCCTCCTCTGCTGGCCGGGTCATCCCTAACTACCCTCCCTTGCAGGCTTGATCTCCCCAACTGCCCTCCCCTGCTGGCCTGATTGCCCACAACTGCCTTTCCTTGCAGGCCTAGTCCCTCCCAACTGCCCTCCCCTGCTGGCCATCTTGTGGTGGCCCTCTTGTGTCCACATGGGAGCAGGATCTTTGACCACATGAGGACAGCCATATTGTGTGTTGGAGTAATGGTCAATGTGCATAGTACTCTTTTATTAGATAGGGATAGAGGCCTGGTGCATGAGTGGGGGCCAACTGGTTTGCCCTGAAGGGTGTCCTGGATCAGGGTGGAGGTTCCCTTGAGGTGTGGGGCAGTCTGGGCAAGGGCCTGTGGTTGTTTGCAGGCCAGCCACACACCTCTAGCAACCCAAGTGGAGGCCCTGGTATCTGGGATATATTTATCTTCTATAATTGAAACTTTGTAGCCCCAAGTGGAGGTCTGGGCCTGCCAGGGTGTGCGAAAAGCTTGGCTTCCTGCATTGCTAGGGAAAACCAAGCATCCTGCTCACTCCGTGGCACCAGCCTCCTTGGTTGGATTAATTTGCATATTCGCTTCTGATTGGCTGGTGGGCATGGCTTGTGGGCGTAGTTGAGTGATGGTTAATTTGCATATTACTGTTTTTTATATAGGATATCCTACATTTTTAAAAATATATATTTTATTGATTTTTTACAGAGAGGAAGGGAGAGAAATAGTTAACGAAACATTGATGAGAGAGAGTCATCAATTAGCTGCCTCTTGCATGCCCCCTACTGGGGACGTGCCCACAACCAAGGTACATGCCCTTGACCGGAATCGAACCCTGGACCCTTTAGCCGTAGGCCAATGCTCTATCCACTGAGCCAAACGGGTTTCGGCAGGATAGCCTACATTTTTAACGTTGACACAATGGCAGGTGTTCCCTTCCTTTCCCCCCTCTCCCCTCTTCCAGCTTTCACCACAGTGTGGTCCATACCCATGGGGGATGCACCATGTCCAGCCCCCCATCGGGCATTGCCAGTCCTTGAAGACAAATCAGGCTTCATTGGGCCATATATGTGCTCAACAGGGCATTTTATCTGCTGTTTCCCATTAACTACGGTGAATTCACTAAGTATTGTCTCTGCCCGTAGTCCCCTTTTATTCCCCAATGGCTCTGTGGTGTCAGCATTGAAGATGTGGGGAGTCCCCAGGGTTGGGACCCCTGGCTTATGCGAGACCATGTTGCAGCCCACACGCTGCACAGAAGCCAAGTTCATTAAACAGCCTCCTAGTGTCATTCAGTTCTCTACGTGAGGAGAGTGTGGATCTTCCAGATACATGACAGGGAGAGATTCTGAATGAAGGATCTCAGGGTGAGATCGTCCGAGGCCCTTGGTCCTCTGTGAATGTCTCGGGCGGCGGCAGCTGCTGTTTGTCTCCCGATCCCTCTGTCGGGGTAATTCACGTGCCCCAGAGCAGGCCATGTTGGCTGCTACTTTTGGTTTGAGGATTCCGTTCTGAGCAATTCTTGTGCCTATAAAGTTTCAGAATAATCCTACACCCAGCGTGTCAAACTCACAGGCTAACACTGGCCCAATTAGCAAGGTTTAAGTTTGTGTGGGCCACAAAAATAAAAGCTTCCATTTTCATAGAAACATAGGTTTATTTCTATAGAGACATGCTGAACACAAAGGGCTGAAATAAATGAGTAACCATTAACATAAAACAACAGAACATTTTAATAAAAAATAATATTTTGTCTTGGAACATTCACTTACCAGACACTGAATAACTGCACAAATTAATAAGCGTGATGCAAATAAGCCTATTTTTCCTGTTCTCCAAAAGCGAAGTATTTCCTGTCCTGCACACCAAACATGTCAGTCCAAGAATAATGACGTGGCCATTGGCTGCTGAAGTATTCTCTGCTGGTGTCAGTGGAGAGAAATGGTGCGCCTGCGCGCAAGGGAAATGAATGCAGCACGAGTACAGTAATCAGGCATTAGCGAACATTGTAGTTTGTTATTAATACTTATGTATAACAGGATATCGTAAAAATTAAGTTCCAAAATTTTTATTAAAACGTTTCTTATATACTATTATATTGGCTGGGCTGCAAAAATATTCATTGTGGGCCACATGCGGCCTGTGGGCCGTGAGTGTTGACATGCTTGTCCTACACACACACACACACACACACACTCACACACACACACACTCTCACACATACTCTCTCACACACACATACTCACACACACATACACACACTCACACACACACACTCTCACACACTCTCATACTCTCTCTCACACACACACACACACTCACACACACACACACACACTCACACACACTCTCACACACTCTCACACATACTCTCACACATACACACACACACACTCTCACACATACTCTCTCACACACACATACTCACACACACACACACACTCACACACACACACACTCTCACACATATTCTCACACACTCTCATACATACACACACACACACGTGCGCATGCTCACAGACATGCTCATAAACACATACACACTCATTCACACTTACCCACATGTACACACACACTTATTATTGCAACATTGAAAATGCTCCATGCTTGACTGCACACTTGGTGACCCTCTTTGTCTTTCCCTCCCTCCATCTCTCCCTCCTGTCCTCTGTATTTCCTCCTCTTTCCCCCTCCTGTCTCCCTCCCTCCTGTTTCTCTCTCCATAGACCAGCCATTATGCTCACACTTCCTCAGACTGTCTTGTTTACAAGACGATCAGTAGCTTTATTACTCAGTCTGGTAGGCTGATGCTCCGTCTTTGCTTCAAGGAAATGTTAACTGATGGTCTAATGCTAACGATACAGGCCTGCCTCTTGAAAATCATTACAGATCAATAGTTTATGGGTGGTTTATAACATAATTCACTATAGTGTTCCTTTAAATATTGACATGACAGTTTAATTCACAAGACTGGATGTTTTTCCGTTTTCATAAAAATTGAGTGAAGCCACATGACATGATGGCCAGCAGTGTGCCCTTAGGTGGCACCTCCCGTCCCGCGAGTGGATCCCTGCTCAGTGCCCCTGCTTCCCAGGTTTGGGGCCCCCGCCCTCCACTCGGGGGAAATGGCTGAGGCTCAGCTGGCCGGCCCTCGGTGAGCCGTGAGCATGGAGGAGCCCGGGCTGCGGAGCGGAACCGATAAGCCGGTGGTTAGCGTGACATGCCCAGGACAGCGTGTGACATCCCGGGACAGCGTGTGACATCCCAGGACAGCGTGTGACAGCCCCAGGACAACATGTAACATCCCCAGGACAGCATGTGACATGCCAAGGACAGTGTGTGACACCCCGGGACAGCATGTGACTTTCCAGGATGACATGTGACATTCCCAGGACAACATGTAACATCCCAGGACAACATCTGACATGACAAGGACAGCGTGTGACACCCCGGGACAGTGTATGACTTCCCAGGACAATGTGTGACATGCCCAGGACAGTGTGTGACAGCCACAGGGCAACATGTGATAAACCCAGGACAGCATGTGACATCCTGGGACAGCATGTGACATGCCCAGAACAATGTGTGACACACCCATGTTAACGTGTGGCATGTCAGGGACAACATGTGACATACTCGGGTTAGCGTGTGACATTCCCAGCACAGTGTGTGACATGCCTGTCATGGGGAAGGGGAAGACCAGGTCAGATCCGAGGGGATCAAGTTCATTTCCCACGGGGCTGTGGCTTGGAAAGGGCAGGTAGTGATGGGCTGGGCTGGCTCTGTGCCCACTCCGAGCGCCCACTCCCAGTGTGGTGAGGCCGGCCGGCCCTGCAGGCAGACAGAGCCACCCTTTGCTGGGTGCTGGCCTTACTTAAAACAAAACAAACAAAACAAAACAAAAACAACTTTTAACAATTGGTTTTTTTAGAGAGAGAAACATCGATGTGACAGTGACACATTGATCGGCTGCCTCCCGCACGCCCCCTACTGTGGATGGAGCCCCAAACCCAGGCATGTGCCCTGACCGGGAATCGAACCAGCAACCTCTTGGGCTCAGGATGACACTCAACCCACCGAACCACCCAGCCAGGGCTGCCTCCTTCTATTTCTCGTTCAGGTTCCTTCTAACAGGCCTGCTAGGTATGTCCTCCAGTCCTCTCGCCCCCCTGCACACGGGTGCTCGGCTCCCTGAGGAGCCGGGCCTGAGACTGAGGCAACCTGAGGCCGGCATGTGTGCCGGGACGGCGGCCGCAGCTCAAGGAGAACGGACTTCCCACGCGGGGCTCTTCCCAGCGCTGCCGCCTGCCTGAGGTTGTGACACGCGTGCTGTGGCGTGCACGCGGCGTGGCCGGGCAGGAGGCCACGGCATCTGCCTGCTGCCTCACCGCCAGGAGGCCCCGGATGCCATCGGTCCTCGGCGTTTCTAGTGCGCGAAGCTGGTCCCGCAGGAGCCCATGCCACCTGCCGCCTCACTCCTCACGGCGGAGGGTCCCCGAGAGGGAGGTAGAGGGAGAGAACGGTCACCACTGCCCCCTCGCCCGCCTTACCCAGGCCAGCCCACAGCCTCTCTGCTGGGGCCCGGCGCCTCCGCCCGCCGGCCGCCAGCCCCAGGCCGTGGGGAAGATGCAGGCGAATGGCAGCCACCTGGCCTGACTTCCAGCTCCTGTGTTCCAGCCGCCTCCATGCCCCGTCCCGTCCTCCAGATGAAGGGATGGCAGTGTCCATCCTGGGAGTCCTGGCTGCCGGACACATGGATGAGGCAGCAAACAGCGGCCATGGCCTCCACGCAGTGTGAGTCCGGTGAGGAGCTCCTGGCGCAGAGCCGGCTCTCGGGAAATGCCTGACATGGAGCCACAGAACAGGGAAGGTCAGCTCCCCGACTTTCCCCGGAGTGGGGTGCTACAGTCAGGAAATCAGGAAGGGGCATCCGGCCGGGAGCATTGGCTCTGAGGGGGACCGTTCACTCTGAGCAGGGGCTCTGAGGGGGGCATTGGCTCTGAGGGGGGCATTGGCTCTGAGGGAGGGGCATGGCTCTGAGAGGGGCATTGGCTCTGAGGGAGGGGCATGGCTCTGAGGGAGGGGCATGGCTCTGAGGGGGGCGTTGGCTCTGAGGGAGGGGGATGGCACTGAGGGAGGGGCATGGCGCTGAGGGAGGGGCATGGCTCTGAGAGGGGCAGTGGCTCTGAGGGAGGGGCATGGCTCTGAGGGAGGGGCATGGCTCTGAGGGGGGCATTGGCTCTGAGGGAGGGGCATGGCTCTGAGGGAGGGGCATGGCTCTGAGGGGGGCATTGGCTCTGAGGGAGGGGCATGGCTCTGAGGGGGTCATTGGCTCTGAGGGGGGCATTGGCTCTGAGGGAGGGGCATGGCTCTGAGGGAGGGGCATGGCTCTGAGGGAGGGGCATGGCTCTGAGGGGGGCATTGGCTCTGAGGGAGGGGCATGGCTCTGGGGGAGGGGGATGGCTCTGAGGGAGGGCCATGGCTCTGAGGGGGGCATTGGCTCTGAGGGAGGGGCATGGCTCTGAGGGAGGGGCAGGGCTCTGAGGGAGGGGCATGGCTCTGAGGGAGGGGCATGGCTCTGAGGGAGGGGCATGGCTCTGAGGGGGGCATTGGCTCTGAGGGAGGGGCATGGCTCTGAGGGAGGGGCATGGCTCTGAGGGGGGCATTGGCTCTGAGGGAGGGGCATGGCTCTGAGGGGGGCATGGCGCTGAGGGGGGCATGGGCTCTGAGGGAGGGGCATGGCTCTGAGGGAGGGGCATGGCTCTGAGGGGGGCATTGGCTCTGAGGGGCTGGCTCTGAGGGGGGCATGGCTCTGAGGGAGGGGCATGGCTCTGAGGGGGGCATTGGCTCTGAGGGGGGCATTGGCTCTGAGGGAGGGGCATGGCTCTGAGGGGGGCATGGCTCTGAGGGAGGGGCATGGCTCTGAGGGAGGGGCATGGCTCTGAGGGGGGCATTGGCTCTGAGGGAGGGGCATGGCTCTGAGGGGGGCATTGGCTCTGAGGGAGGGGCATGGCTCTGAGGGGGGCATGGCTCTGAGGGGGGGCATGGCCCTGGGGGGGGCTTTGGCTCTGAGAGGGGCATTGGCTCTGAGGGAGGGGCATGGCTCTGAGGGAGGGGCATGGCTCTGAGGGGGGGATTGGCTCTGAGGGAGGGGCATGGCTCTGAGGGGGGCATTGGGTCTGAGGGAGGGGCATGGCTCTGGGGGGGGCATTGGCTCTGAGGGAGGGGCATTGGCTCTGAGGGAGGGGCATGGCTCTGAGGGAGGGGCATGGCTCTGAGAGGGGCATTGGCTCTGAGGGGGGGGCATGGCTCTGGGGGGGGCATTGGCTCTGGGGGGGGCATTGGCTCTGAGGGAGGGGCATGGCTCTGAGGGGGGCATTGGCTCTGTGGGAGGGGCATGGCTCTGTGGGAGGGGCATTGGCTCTGAGGGAGGGGCATGGCTCTGAGAGGGGCATTGGCTCTGAGGGAGGGGCATGGCTCTGAGGGGGGCATTGGCTCTGAGGGAGGGGCATGGCTCTGAGGGGGGCATTGGCTCTGAGGGGGGCATTGGCTCTGAGGGAGGGGCATGGCTCTGAGGGAGGGGCATGGCTCTGAGGGAGGGGCATGGCTCTGAGGGAGGGGCATTGGCTCTGAGGGAGGGGCATGGCTCTGAGGGAGGGGCATTGGCTCTGAGGGAGGGGCATGGCTCTGAGGGGGGCATTGGCTCTGAGGGAGGGGCATGGCTCTGAGGGGGGCATTGGCTCTGAGGGAGGGGCATGGCTCTGAGAGGGGCATTGGCTCTGAGGGAGGGGCATGGCTCTGAGGGGGGCATTGGCTCTGAGGGAGGGGCATGGCTCTGAGGGGGGCATTGGCTCTGAGGGAGGGGCATGGCTCTGAGGGGGGCATTGGCTCTGAGGGAGGGGCATGGCTCTGAGGGGGGCATTGGCTCTGAGGGAGGGGCATGGCTCTGAGGGGGGCATGGCTCTGAGGGAGGGGCATGGCTCTGAGGATGGCCGTGCTGGGTGTGGCGCTGCTGGGGCCTGGCAGGCCGCGCTCAGGATTGCTGGAGCCGGCGGGCATGGTGGCAGCAGTGGAGCGGCAGGTGGTGAGTGTGTCCGGCACAGGGACGGGGAAGGTGCCTGAGGTGTTGGTGGCATTGGGGCAGGAAACATTGGAAATGGGGGTGAGCAGTGAGCCCCCGTGTGCTGAGGGCACCATGTGGCACTCACCAAAGAGAGGCCGGGCGGGCACCAGGGCCTGCGGGGTCTGGGCAGCCAGGGACGGGCACTGGGCCCACAGCAACGCAGCTGCCTTTTCCCCGGAGAGTCGGCCCCCCTGAGATTCAGCCATGTTACACCCAGGTCCGCCTGTCCACGCTCCGAGGCCCAGGAGCTCAGTCTGTCCCGGGAACGCTGGCTGAGGCGGGCGGAATGCGGGATCAGCGCCCCCTCTCACCGGGCCGGGCCTCACCGGCAGTTTGTGGAGGTGGTGTGGGGCACCCGGGGATTCCAGGGGCGGACAGAGGGTGCAGCCTGAGGATGCCACCTCCCACGGAGCTGCCCTTCTCCGTGCGGGCACTAGGTGGCGCCATGCCGCAGGCTCCTAACCATCATTAATTTATTATTTAAAAATGAATTTGGGAATGATGGCTGCTGGCATTCCATGTTCACTAGCTTTTGCATCGTGTTTCAAGCTGTGAGAAATTTAAAGACTGTGTTTGACATGTTCTCTCCATCCTCCATCCGTCACAGTGGACTTCCTCCCCAGATCTGGATTTTCAGGGAAGTGGGGAGGGGGGCAGCTTCACGCCGGACCTTCCTGGGCAGAAAGCTGACGCCCCGCCCCCGCCTTATTATTGTTTAGTCCTGTTCTTTCCTTTCATCTGTAGAAAGTGATGTAGTGAGAACACTTACACTAAAACGATAGTGACTCATTTCACTGAGAAATCAGTACAAAAATAATGACTGGTCCATGATTCCAGCTCAGTGACGAGCCACCAGGACACAGCCTGCGGTCTGCGCTCATCTCTGCCGCGCACCGCACTGCCCTTTGCACCGGGACAGACAATGAAAGCACAGCTATCTGTGTGCCGTGCTCCTTGCTGAGGGCACCGGGCTCTCTGTTGTCCCGGGAACATCAGCGCCGTGGCCGGGGCCGGCTCACAGGGCAGCGCCGTGGCCGGGGCCGGGGCAGGGGCAGGGGCCGGCTCACAGGGCAGCGCCGGGGCAGGGGCCGGGGTAGGGGCAGGGGCCGGCTCACAGGGCAGCGCCGTGGCCGGGGTAGGGGCAGGGGCCGGCTCACAGGGCGGCGCTGTGGCCAGGGCAGGGGCAGGGGCCGGCTCACAGGGCGGCGCCGTGGCCGGGGCAGGGGCAGGGGCCGGCTCACAGGGCGGCGCTGTGGCCAGGGCAGGGGCAGGGGCCGGCTCACAGGGCAGCGCCGTGGCCGGGGCAGGGGCGAAGGGCTGTGTGAGAAGTGGTGCAGGAAGAGACTCACAGCGCCAGGAGTGCGGTAATGATGTGTTTGGAGCTGAAAACACTGTTTATCGTCGTGGCTAATGCGGAATAATATCTACCGCTGGTGCTTCAAACGGGAAGGCAAATTCCACGTCGAAATTACAGCGTCTAGGGTGCATTCTTTTGGGTTATCCTTTATTTTCATAAAAATATTCCTCGCGCTGAACGTGTATTTTGAGATTAGGAAGTCCTTCCCCTCCTGGAGAGGGCATTCTCACACCGAAGCTCTGGGCGCGGAGGTGCTGTGGGAGGGGTCTGGTCTGTGCAGGGTGGGCGAGGAGGAGCGGCCAGAAGCAGGGGCCTCCGCACTCAGCGGTTCATTCAGGAACCGCTGTCCCCCCCGCCCCCCGCCCCTCTGAGCTCCTGCTGCGTGCCAGGCCGGGCCAGCAGGCGCCTGGGCGAGGGCAGTGACAGCAGAGTTTGCTCCCATGCTGCCAGGCTGGCTCCCGAGGAAGGGCACGGCGGGCGGGCCCCGGGTCCTGGAGGAGCAGTGGACAGACAGAGCCGTCGTTTGGAAATGGGGGGCAGCAACAGGACCAGCACGGGGTCCCCACGGCTTCCCTGTGAGCAGACACTTCTGGGAGCTCTTCTGATTTTCTTTATTTTCCCTCTAACCCCAGGCACCTCGCACACGGATGTGGCTCCAGGACGCCCGCCCACCTCCTTGTCCCACAGTTACCAGGAATGGGCTCTAGAGCTGCAGCCAGCCACGTGGTGCCAGCCACAGGTGCCAGCCATGGAGTACCAGCCACTTAGTACCAGCCTCGGGTGCCAGCCATGGGCAGCACCGTCGGGGCGGGGGTGGGGGTGGGGGTGGGCTGGCAGGGACGCCATGGGGAAGGACTGAGTGTCGGTGCTTCCCGGGCCTCGGCTTGGCCACAGGGACCAGCAGCGTGTGGTGCCCTGCCCGCTGGCTGCGGGAAGGCCTGCGTTCCCAGCCCAGAGGGAGCCCCTGGTCTGAGTTTGAAGTGTACTGGGCCGCTCACCCCACTGGCCTGAGACGTGCTGTGGGCTCTGGGCTGTGCCAGCGCCGCTCACCGGAACCCGGCATCCGCACCCTGCACCGCCATCGGCGAGGACAGGCGCACGAGAACCGCGGATGCTGTTCCTCCCTCAGGAGCGCCGCCAGGCTGGCGGGCCTGAGAGGAAGAGCCTGGCCCTGCCCGCAGACGGGGCGGCTCGGGAAGGGCCCCCGCTTAGGGCCAGGCTGCTTTTCAGCTTCATCCTGTTCTCAGCCTCTGAGGACACGGGCTGATGTGAGGCTCTGACGGTGAGGCTGGGTCCCTGTCCTGGTTCCGCTGCTGTGGAGGCAGAGGAGAGGAGAGGAGAGGAGAGCAGAGGAGAGGAGAGGAGAGGAGAGCAGAGGAGAGGAGAGGAGAGGAGAGGAGAGGAGAGAAGAGGGGGGGGGAGGGGAGGAGAGGAGAGGAGAGGGGAGGAGAGGGAGGGGAGGGGAGGAGAGGAGAGGGAGAGGAGAGGAGAGCAAAGGAGGGGAGAGAAGGGGGGGGGAGGGGGGGGGGGGGGAGAGGAGAGCAAAGGAGAGTAGAGAAGAGGAGAGGAGAGGAGAGGAGAGGAGAGGGGAGGAGAGGAGAGGAGAGGCAGAAACCCACCAGGGAATCCCCTTTCCCACCAGGGAACCCCCCTTTCCCACCAGGGAACCCCTCCTTCCCACCAGGGAACCTCTCCTTCCCACCAGGGAACTCCTCCTTCCCACCAGGGAACCCCTCCTTCCCACCAAGGAACCCCTCCTTCCCACCAAGGAACCCGTCCTTCCCACCAGGGAACCCCTCCTTCCCACCAAGGAACCCCTCCTTCCCACCAGGGAACCCCTCCTTCCCACCAAGGAACCCCTCCTTCCCACCAGGGAACCCCTCCTTCCCACCAGGGAACTCCTCCTTCCCACCAGAGAACCCCTCCTTCCCACCAGGGAACCCCTCCTTCCCACCAGGGAATCCCTCCTTCCCACCAAGGAACCCCTCCTTCCCCACCAGGGAACCCCTCCTTCCCACCAGGGAACCCCTCCTTCCCACCAAGGAACCCCTCCTTCCCACCAGGGAACCCCTCCTTCCCACCAGAGAACCCCTCCTTCCCACCAGGGAACCCCTCCTTCCCTCCGGGAATCCCCTCCTTCCCACCAGGGAACCCCTCCTTCCCACCAAGGAACCCCTCCTTCCCACCAGGGAACCCCTCCTTCCCACCAGAGAACCCCTCCTTCCCACCAGGGAACCCCTCCTTCCCACCAGGAAACCCCTCCTTCTCACCAGGGAACCCCTCCTTCCCACCAGGGAACCCCTCCTTCCCACCAGAGAACCCCTCCTTCCCACCAGAGAACCCCTCCTTCCCACCAGGGAACCCCTCCTTCCCACCAGGGAATCCCTCCTTCCCACCAAGGAACCCCTCCTTCCCACCAGGGAACCCCTCCTTCCCACCAAGGAACCCCTCCTTCCCACCAGGGAACCCCTCCTTCCCACCAGAGAACCCCTCCTTCCCACCAGGGAACCCCTCCTTCCCACCAGGGAACCCCCTTTCCTACCAGGGAACTCCTCCTTCCCACCAGGGAACCCCTCCTTCCCACCAGGAAACCCCTCCTTCTCACCAGGGAACCCCTCCTTCCCACCAGGGAACCCCTCCTTCCCACCAGGGAACCCCTCCTTCCCACCAGGGAACCCCTCCTTCCCACCAGAGAACCCCTCCTTCCCACCAGGGAACCCCTCCTTCCCACCAGGTTCTTTCTCACCGAGGCCCTGCAGCACCCATGGTTGGGTCCCTCACACCCCCTCCTGGAGCTCCGCCCACACAGCTCTCCCCATCTGGCCTGGGGAGGAGGAAGGACTTCCCGAGGCCCTGGGATGGGGAGGGCGTGGGAGGCTGGGCCTGGGATGGGGAGGGCGTGGGAGGCTGGGCCTGGGATGGTGAGGGCACGGGGAGGCTGGGATGGGGAGGGCGTGGGAGGCTGGGCCTGGGATGGGGAGGGCGTGGGAGGCTGGGCCTGGGATGGGGAGGGCGTGGGAGGCTGGGCCTGGGATGGGGAGGGCACGGGGAGGCTGGGCCTGGGATGGGGAGGGCACGGGGAGGCTGGGCCTGGGATGGTGAGGGCACGGGGAGGCTGGGCCTGGGATGGGGAGGGCGTGGGAGGCTGGGCCTGGGATGGGGAGGGCACGGGGAGGCTGTGCCTGGGATGGGGAGGGCGTGGGAGGCTGGGCCTGGGATGGGGAGGCTGGGCCTGGGATGGGGAGGGCGTGGGGAGGCTGGGCCTGGGATGGGGAGGGCACGGGGAGGCTGTGCCTGGGATGGGGAGGGCGTGGGGAGGTGAGGGCATGGGGATGGGGAGGGCGTGGGAGGCTGGGCCTGGGATGGGGAGGGCGTGGGAGGCTGGGCCTGGGATGGGGAGGGCGTGGGAGGCTGGGATGGGGAGGGCGTGGGAGGCTGGGCCTGGGATGGGGAGGGCGTGGGAGGCTGGGCCTGGGATGGTGAGGGCACGGGGAGGCTGGGCCTGGGATGGGGAGGGCGTGGGGAGGCTGGGCCTGGGATGGGGAGGGCGTGGGAGGCTGGGCCTGGGATGGGGAGGGCGTGGGAGGCTGGGCCTGGGATGGTGAGGGCACGGGGAGGCTGGGCCTGGGATGGGGAGGGCGTGGGAGGCTGGGCCTGGGATGGGGAGGGCGTGGGAGGCTGGGATGGGGAGGGCGTGGGAGGCTGGGCCTGGGATGGGGAGGGCGTGGGAGGCTGGGCCTGGGATGGGGAGGGCGTGGGAGGCTGGGCCTGGGATGGGGAGGCTGGGCCTGGGATGGGGAGGGCGTGGGAGGCTGGGCCTGGGATGGGGAGGGCGTGGGAGGCTGGGCCTGCGATGGGGAGGGCGTGGGAGGCTGGGCCTGGGATGGGGAGGGCGTGGGAGGCTGGGATGGGGAGGGCGTGGGAGGCTGGGCCTGGGATGGGGAGGGCGTGGGAGGCTGGGCCTGGGGGAGGGCGTGGGAGGCTGGGATGGGGAGGGCGTGGGAGGCTGGGCCTGGGATGGGGAGGGCGTGGGAGGCTGGGCCTGGGATGGGGAGGGCGTGGGAGGCTGGGCCTGGGATGGGGAGGGCGTGGGAGGCTGGGCCTGGGATGGGGAGGGCGTGGGAGGCTGGGCCTGGGATGGGGAGGGTGTGGGAGGCTGGGATGGGGAGGGCGTGGGAGGCTGGGCCTGGGATGGGGAGGGCGTGGGAGGCTGGGCCTGGGATGGGGAGGCTGGGCCTGGGATGGGGAGGGCGTGGGAGGCTGGGCCTGGGATGGGGAGGGCGTGGGAGGCTGGGCCTGGGATGGGGAGGGCGTGGGAGGCTGGGCCTGGGATGGGGAGGGCGTGGGAGGCTGGGCCTGGGATGGGGTGGGCGTGGGAGGCTGGGCCTGGGATGGGGAGGGCGTGGGGAGGCTGGGATGGGGAGGGCGTGGGAGGCTGGGCCTGGGATGGGGAGGGCGTGGGAGGCTGGGCCTGGGATGGGGTGGGCGTGGGAGGCTGGGCCTGGGATGGGGAGGGCGTGGGGAGGCTGGGATGGGGAGGGCGTGGGAGGCTGGGCCTGGGATGGGGAGGGCGTGGGAGGCTGGGCCTGGGATGGGGAGGGCGTGGGAGGCTGGGCCTGGGATGGGGAGGGCGTGGGGAGGCTGGGCCTGGGATGGGGAGGGCGTGGGAGGCTGGGATGGGGAGGGCGTGGGGAGGCTGGGCCTGGGATGGGGAGGGCGTGGGAGGCTGGGCCTGGGATGGGGAGGGCGTGGGAGGCTGGGCCTGGGATGGGGAGGGCGTGGGAGGCTGGGCCTGGGATGGGGAGGGCGTGGGGAGGCTGGGCCTGGGATGGTGAGAGCGTGGGAGGCTCCGGGGCACCAAGGGCAGGATGGGGCGGGGCGGGCGGGGGACGCGAGCGGTTGGACAGAGCCGTGCCTGGGGTCTTTACCCCATGTGGAGCAGTTGCGCTCAGCCCGCCTTTCTGGATCCCGATCCCCATCACCGGGGCTCACTTGTGGGGGTCAACTCTGTGATGCTACACCCTGCAGGGCAAGGCTGGCCGCAGGGCCCCACAGCTCAGCAAACACTCCACTCCATGATCCCAGCTAAAAGGTTAGTCCTCATCAGCGAACGGCTCAGCCTCGAGGGCCCCTCTTCACCTCGGCCCCTTTGTGGCCAGACCCTCTGCTGCTGCGGGTTGTGATTCTCCTGTGGCCGGTGCTCCAGCTCCAGCCTCAGGAATTCCAAGCATTCCAGCAGGGAACCCACTTCAGCTCTTAAGCTGCGAACCGCAGACACACAGAGGCCTCCTGGGTGGAGGGCGGGCTATTTGCATGGCCCCCTTTCTCCTCTGGGTGTTAACTGCGGAGGCTGTTTAATTGCTGGTCTCTGGGAGGGACGAGGGACCCTCTGTGTCGCCTCTTGTCTTGGGGACAGCCAGTTGATTTGTCATAACAGAATTCCACCGCGGAGCCCACAGAAGTTTGTTTTGTTTTATCTGGGGATTTAGTCCCTGTAATGAGCCTTGTTATGAATGGCTTGGGTAACATCGCCGGGTAGCTTTTGTCTGGGAGATTGCAGGGATCATAAATGTAGGCACCACTAAATTACGCCGTGGACTGAAGTAGAATTTTACCATTAATTGGATCGAGGCCCTCTGACCTTTCCACAGGAAGCAAACGGGAGTGTAATAATTTTTATAAAGATGAGCTTTCTGTGCGTGCCGTCGTGTGTTTAAACACGGAAAGGATTGCTGGATAGCCAGAGAGCTCCAGCATCACCGCTTGGAGATAAACAGGACTGCGCTGTTTCTAGGTGTCCCGCTCTCTGTCCCTCCTGCTCCCGCCCGACCCTGCCCAGCTGCAAGGACCGGTCAACAAACTCAAAGACAAAACTCTAGTGGAATCACATTTATATTTCCACTGGTTTATTTCTTGAGTAAATATATCTGTAAGGTTTATAAAACTGAGACTGGAACGTGAAAGCAGGCCCAAAAGGCAGGAGCTGCTGCGGCTTTTGAAGGAACGCAGCCGGAAGCTGCAGGAAGTTCCCATGGGTCTCAGCTGGGTTATCTAAGGAAGCAGGTCATTTTTGTTGTCTTGAGTTTTGCTATTTTGTATGGGCTTCTCTCTGTATGTTGTTTGAGCCACTAATGTTCTTATTGCTCCACCCAACACTGTGGTTGGTTCAAGAATTGTTTTTAGCCTCGTCTAATTGGAGTCTGCACACGGCCTGAGCGAACAGAATGCGTATGGCAGGCGGGCTCACACCTGGTCTCAATGTGACGCGAAGACTGAGCCAACTCTTCCGGGTTTAAAATATAATGAATTGCCCTGCCGATGCGGATAAGCGGTTAGAGAGTCGGGCCTCACACCAGAGAGTCCTGGGTTAGATTCCCAGTCAGCAGCATCCCTACCTGGGTTGTAGGTTCCATCCCTGGCCCTGTTGGGGTGTGTGTGGGAGGCAACCAATCAATGTGTCTCTGTCTGTCTCCCCCTCCTCCCTCCATTCCACTCTTTTTAAAGAAATCAGTGGGAAAAATATCCTTGGGTGAGATTAACAACAATATTTATATACTAGAGGCCTGATACACAAAGATTCATGCAAGAATGGGCCTTCCTTCCCCTGGCTGCCAGCACTGACTTCACTCCAGCCCAGAGCCACCTTTCTGCCTTCCCACACTGCCCAGAGGCCCGGAGCAGCTGGGCTGGTGCAGGATGCCTGCTTTGTCTCCATGATGACTACACAAGCATTCTGCCCTGCCCCAGGCTGCTCTGCACCTGTGTGTGCAAATTAACCCACTAACTTTGTTGGGTTAATTTGCATACTCACTCCTGATTGGCTAGTGGGCATCGCAAAGGTATGGTCAATTTGCATCTTACTCTTTCATTAATGTAGATGAAATGAACTGATCAAATGCTGGTATATGAGTGCTCAGTGAATCCTGGGTGGTGGATACAGATCACGTGAGAGGGTAGAGGAGTATGTGTTGCTGCCATTCTTCTCTCCTGCCTGATGCCCCTCAGCCTCTTGCCACCTCAAGAACCCCAGCCATTCCAGGTCCCATACCACATTCTCCCCTGGGGAATGGGCACAGCCCCGCTCACTGACCAGGTAAGTGCTTGTTCTCTTTTAGTAGCTCTGCATTTAAGTGAAATAACCAAGCCCTTTGAGCTATACCTGCAAAATCATTGCCTTGAGATAATAGTATGGAATCTCACTGAGGATGGCTGTGTGGACAAAGAGCCAGTCACCTTGCTGAGCAGTGAATAACGTACGAGAAGTATGTATCTCTGTGCATGCATTTATTCACACACACGTACTCAGTATGTGGGTGCTCGGAGCTCTGCTCCTTTGGAATCCCTGGGGGAGGTGCTTTGCCTGGAGGCCTGGGAAGGCTGTTCTCCCATCCCCTCCCGTCCTGGGCGGAAGCCATCGAGGAGCCCGATGCCAGCTCAGGTCAGAGCTCAGGTCAGGTCAGGCTGCCTCAGTTTCCGTCTCTAAGTTACTGATTCCTCGGAGCTCCCAGCAGGTGCGTTAGTCACACAGCCGCGCCAGTCCTCTTGCTTCTGGAACATAACCATCCAGAATGCTTCTCCCGGGCAGGAAGGCCCTGCTGTCTGTGCGTGCGGCTCTCTGCTCCCTGGAGCCAGGCCGCTTTCCCCACGTCTGCCACGGAGTCTGTGCGGGACTGTCCGTCCAGGCCTCTGTGCAAGGAGCAGCCTTCCCCACCGCCCGGCAGCTGTGCTGCTGTGAGCGCCTGGGAAACACAAACTTTGCCTCCAAGAGGATCACGGGAGCTCATCCATGATCAGGAAACAAGCGTTGTGAGCGGCTGCAGGGCCAGGGGACCTGGTGGCGGCAGTGCTGACAGTGAGGTTAGGGGAGCACTGCGGAGGGAGGGTTAGGGGAGCACTGCGGAGCGAGGGTTAGGGGAGCACGGCGGAGGGAGGGTTAGGGGGAGCACTGGGGAGGGAGGAGTAGGGGAGCACTATGGAGGGAGGTATCCCTCCAGCACACAGCGGCCAGTCTGGGGGCTGTCCGCACTCCCCAGAGGGCCGAGCTCCAGCCTCGCAGCTTCTGCCTCCGGAGGCGAGGAGACCGCGGCTGCGCTCCGGTGGGGTGCGGGGCCTCCGGACACGCAGTGGCCTTTGTGCTGAGTCACCGTGACTCAGTACCAGTTGCAGGCTCAGTGCCTGCAGAGCACACTGCCTTCCCACGCTCACATGCTTGTCCGTGTTCTCCTCACGCAGACACGAGGACTCCTGCGTACCCACATCTTCCCACACGGCAGCAGCCGCCGCAGAGTCGCAGGAAAGGCCATTTTAAAGAAAAGATTCCTTCTCTTTTCATAAGATCAAGCCTGACATGTTCCTTCACTCGCTCACTCACTGCACTCAGACAGGTAGTGACTGACCACCTACTATGTGCCAGGCCCTGTGTGGCTGTTAGGATCAGAGAAAGGCGGCCAAGCTGTGCCTCAGTGACTCATGCTCTCATCCAAAGGCACAGCTGCAAACCAGCTGCTGCACAGAATGCTGCCATGGCTGTGGGGGAGGTGATGCAGGACGGTGTGCCAGCGCTGGTGGGCCTTTAGGCAGAGGTCAGGCCTGAGGCGGGTGCCGGGGCCTGAGGCGGGGTGTCTGGGTCCTGAGGCGGGGTGCCGGGGCCTGAGGCGGGGTGTCTGGGTCCTGAGGCGGGGTGTCTGGGTCCTGAGGCGGGGTGCCGGGGCCTGAGGCGGGGTGCCGGGGCCTGAGGCGGGGTGCCGGGGCCTGAGGCGGGGTGTCTGGGTCCTGAGGCAGGGTGTCTGGGTCCTGAGGCGGGGTGCCGGGGCCTGAGGCGGGGTGCCGGGGCCTGAGGCGGGGTGCCGGGGCCTGAGGCGGGGTGTCTGGGTCCTGAGGCGGGGTGCTGGGTCCTGAGGCGGGCTGTCTGGGTCCTGAGGCGGGGTGCCGGGGCCTGAGGCGGGGTGTCTGGGTCCTGAGGCGGGGTGCCGGGCCTGAGGCGGGGTGTCTGGGTCCTGAGGCGGGGTGTCTGGGTCCTGAGGCGGGGTGCCGGGGCCTGAGGCGGGGTGCCGGGGCCTGAGGCGGGGTGTCTGGGTCCTGAGGCGGGGTGTCTGGGTCCTGAGGCGGGGTGTCTGGGTCCTGAGGCGGGGTGCCGGGGCCTGAGGCGGGGTGCCGGGGCCTGAGGCGGGGTGTCTGGGTCCTGAGGCGGGGTGTCTGGGTCCTGAGGCGGGGTGTCTGGGTCCTGAGGCGGGGTGCCGGGGCCTGAGGCGGGCTGTCTGGGTCCTGAGGCGGGGTGTCTGGGTCCTGAGGCGGGGTGTCTGGGTCCTGAGGCGGGGTGCCGGGGCCTGAGGCGGGCTGTCTGGGTCCTGAGGCGGGGTGTCTGGGTCCTGAGGCGGGGTGTCTGGGTCCTGAGGCGGGGTGCCGGGGCCTGAGGCGGGCTGTCTGGGTCCTGAGGCGGGGTGTCTGGGTCCTGAGGCGGGGTGCCGGGGCCTGAGGCGGGCTGTCTGGGTCCTGAGGCGTGGTGTCTGGGTCCTGAGGCGGGGTGTCTGGGTCCTGAGGCGGGGTGTCTGGGTCCTGAGGCGGGGTGCCGGGGCCTGAGGCGGGCTGTCTGGGTCCTGAGGCGGGGTGCCGGGGCCTGAGGCAGGCTGTCTGGGTCCTGAGGCGGGGTGTCCGGGCCTGAGGTGGGCTGTCTGGGTCCTGAGGCGGGGTGCCGGGGCCTGAGGCGGGGTGTCTGGGTCCTGAGGCGGGGTGCCGGGGCCTGAGGCGGGGTGTCTGGGTCCTGAGGCGGGGTGTCTGGGTCCTGAGGCGGGGTGTCTGGGTCCTGAGGCGGGGTGTCTGGGTCCTGAGGCGGGGTGTCTGGGTCCTGAGGCGGGGTGTCTGGGTCCTGAGGCGGGGTGCCGGGGCCTGAGGCGGGGTGTCTGGGTCCTGAGGCGGGGTGTCTGGGTCCTGAGGCGGGGTGCTGGGTCCTGAGACGGGGTGCCGGGGCCTGAGGCGGGGTGCTCAGGGCCTGAGGCGGGGTGCTCGGGGCCTGAGGCAGGGTGTCTGGGTCCTGAGGCGAGGTGCCGGGGCCTGAGGCGGGGTGTCTGGGTCCTGAGGCGAGGTGCCGGGGCCTGAGGCGGGGTCTCTGGGTCCTGAGGCGGGGTGTCTGGGTCCTCAGGCGGGGTCTCTGGGTCCTGAGGCGGGGTGTCTGGGTCCTGAGGCGGGGTGTCTGGGTCCTGAGGCGGGGTGTCTGGGTCCTGAGGCGGGGTGTCTGGGTCCTGAGGCGGGGTGTCTGGGTCCTGAGGCGGGGTCTCTGGGTCCTGAGGCGGGGTGTCTGGGTCCTGAGGCGGGGTGTCTGGGTCCTCAGGCGGGGTGTCTGGGTCCTCAGGCGGGGTGTCTGGGTCCTGAGGCGGGGTGTCTGGGTCCTGAGGCGGGGTGTCTGGGTCCTGAGGCGGGGTGCTGGGTCCTGAGGCGGGGTCTCTGGGTCCTGAGGCGGGGTGTCTGGGTCCTGAGGTGGGCTGTCTGGGTCCTGAGGAGGGGTGCCGGGGCCTGAGGCGGGGTGCCGGGGCCTGAGGCGGGGTGTCTGGGTCCTGAGGCGGGGTCTCTGGGTCCTGAGGCGGGGTGTCTGGGTCCTCAGGCGGGGTCTCTGGGTCCTGAGGCGGGGTGTCTGGGTCCTCAGGCGGGGTGTCTGGGTCCTGAGGCGGGGTGTCTGGGTCCTGAGGCGGGGTGTCTGGGTCCTGAGGCGGGGTGCCGGGGCCTGAGGCGGGGTGTCTGGGTCCTGAGGCGGGGTGTCTGGGTCCTGAGGCGGGGTGTCTGGGTCCTGAGGCGGGGTGTCTGGGTCCTGAGGCGGGGTGTCTGGGTCCTGAGGCGGGGTGTCTGGGTCCTGAGGCGGGGTGTCTGGGTCCTGAGGCGGGGTGCCGGGGCCTGAGGCGGGGTGTCTGGGTCCTGAGGCGGGGTGTCTGGGTCCTGAGGCGGGGTGCTGGGTCCTGAGACGGGGTGCCGGGGCCTGAGGCGGGGTGCTCAGGGCCTGAGGCGGGGTGCTCGGGGCCTGAGGCAGGGTGTCTGGGTCCTGAGGCGAGGTGCCGGGGCCTGAGGCGGGGTGTCTGGGTCCTGAGGCGAGGTGCCGGGGCCTGAGGCGGGGTCTCTGGGTCCTGAGGCGGGGTGTCTGGGTCCTGAGGCGGGGTGTCTGGGTCCTGAGGCGGGGTCTCTGGGTCCTGAGGCGGGGTGTCTGGGTCCTGAGGCGGGGTGTCTGGGTCCTGAGGCGGGGTCTCTGGGTCCTGAGGCGGGGTGTCTGGGTCCTGAGGCGGGGTCTCTGGGTCCTGAGGCGGGGTGTCTGGGTCCTGAGGCGGGGTGTCTGGGTCCTGAGGCGGGGTCTCTGGGTCCTGAGGCGGGGTGTCTGGGTCCTGAGGCGGGGTCTCTGGGTCCTGAGGCGGGGTGTCTGGGTCCTGAGGCGGGGTGTCTGGGTCCTGAGGCGGGGTGTCTGGGTCCTGAGGCGGGGTGTCTGGGTCCTCAGGCGGGGTCTCTGGGTCCTGAGGCGGGGTGTCTGGGTCCTGAGGCGGGGTGTCTGGGTCCTGAGGCGGGGTGCTGGGTCCTGAGACGGGGTGCCGGGGCCTGAGGCGGGGTGCCGGGGCCCTCCCCCCTGAGATGGGTTTGAGTCCCCCCACAGATGGTACGCTCACAGCACACACTTCACTCTCCATAAGCCTACAGCCCAGCCACTGCGGCTGTCAGTGCCACCCCGTCCTGTGCCCTCTCCATCCTGTGCCCTCTCCGTCCTGTGCCCTCTCCGTCCTGTGCCCTCCCCGTCCTGTGCCCTCCCCGTCCTGTGCCCTCCCCGTCCTGTGCCCTCTCCGTCCTGTGCCCTCCCCGTCCTGTGCCCTCTGTCCTGTGCCCTCTCCGTCCTGTGCCCTCTCCGTCCTGTGCCCTCTCCGTCCTGTGCCCTCCCCGTCCTGTGCCCTCCCCGTCCTGTGCCCTCCCCGTCCTGTGCCCTCTCCGTCCTGTGCCCTCCCCGTCCTGTGCCCTCTCCGTCCTGTGCCCTCCCCGTCCTGTGCCCTCTCCGTCCTGTGCCCTCTCCGTCCTGTGCCCTCTCCGTCCTGTGCCCTCTGTCCTGTGCCCTCTCCGTCCTGTGCCCTCTCCGTCCTGTGCCCTCTCCGTCCTGTGCCCTCTCCGTCCTGTGCCCTCTGTCCTGTGCCCTCTCCGTCCTGTGCCCTCTCCGTCCTGTGCCCTCTCCGTCCTGTGCCCTCTCCGTCCTGTGCCCTCTCCGTCCTGTGCCCTCTCCGTCCTGTGCCCTCTGTCCTGTGCCCTCTCCGTCCTGTGCCCTCTCCGTCCTGTGCCCTCTCCGTCCTGTGCCCTCCGTCCTGTGCCCTCCCCGTCCTGTGCCCTCCCTGTCCTGTGCAGCCTTGGCTTCGCTCCCTCAGGGGCCCAGCTGGGAGCCGAGCAGAGGGCATGGCTGGCCCGTGTGCCCGGCTGTTGCCAGAGCCAGCGCTCTGGCCGCCCTCCCACAGCCGTCATGGCGCGATGGTGTGTGTGCTGAGCCGTGGGGGCTACTGCCGATGCCACCCAGAGCCGCGGCTCTCCCCGTTCGGTAGGACGATTGCCGCCCCTCCTCCCGCTCAGCACCTCCCGTGCTCAGTACCTCCTCTGCTCAGTACTCCCGTGCTCAGCATCTCCCCACTCAGCACCTCCCTCACTCAGCACCTCCCATGCTCAGTACCTCCTGTGCTAAGCACCTCTTCCCGCTCAGTACCTCCTCTGCTCAGCACCTCCCTAACTCAGCACCTCCTGTGCTCAGCACCTCCCCCAGTCAGCACCTCCCGTGCTTAGTACCTCCTCTGCTCAGCACCACTCAGCACCTCCTCCAGTCAGCACCTCCTGTGCTCAGCACCTCCCCCAGTCAGCACCTCCGCAGTCAGCACCTCCTGTGCTCAGCACCTCCCGTGCTCAGTACCTCCTCTGCTCAGCACCTCCCTCACTCAGCACCTCCCCCACTCAGCACCTCCTCTGCTCAGTATCTTTTCTGCTCAGTACCTCCTCTGCTCAGCAACTAGTGGGGTGACTGTCCCTTCCAGGCTTGGCTTCCCGAGATTCCCCCTTTTAACCCTTGCATTGTGCCATTACTGTCTTTCCACTCCTGAGGCCCTTCCAACAGTTATTATGCACATAGATGTCACATACACACACATATCCCACAACATAACCCACACACATCACACATGCACCACACACCACACATACACAACAACAACACATCATATATATCAAACAAACTCACACATCCACACATACCACACACACACACACACATCACACATACACACACATCACACACCATTCACTACACACATACACATACACACACATACCACACACCACACACACTAAACATACTACATATACCACACACACACCACACATACCACACACACACACCACACACCAAACACACCACATACACATCACACACACCACAAACACCATACACCACACACACACATTCACATACACCACACACATCACACACATATAACACACACCAAACACACATACCATTCACATTGCATACACACAACAAACATGCCACACACATTACATGCACACACTACGCACACACTCACACACCACGCATCTCACACACTCCCACATATCACATACACATCACACATAGCACACACATCATACACACACATCACACACCACACACACATTACACCCCCCACATATCACACACACACATGTCACACACGTCACACACACCACACCACACACATATCTCTCACACGCACGTGTGTGCACACATATGCAATGAGCACATCACACACATGTGCATCACGCACAAACACCACACACATGTGCACACACGCGTGCACACACACAGACACACAGGGAAAGCCCCACAGCGACCTCCAGGCTCCCAGGGGCCCTGAGCTCGGCCCGAGGAGCCCAGGCGTTGGCTCCGGCACCGTCTGTGGTGGGTGAGCCGGCCTCTGGGAGCCGGGCCTCACGGGCTGTCCGCTGCCGGGAGGGTGTGCAGACGGGGCCGCTGGCAGGGGGAGCAGGGCCCTTGCCTCCGCAGCCCCTCTGGGGACCCCACGAGTGACAGCGGCTGCCGAGGGTCTGGTGATCGGGGCTGCGCGCAGAAGGACTGGCTGGATGCCCGAGCCTCTCTGCCTGCGGAGGCCGGCCTGGCCGCACGGAGCAGGGGGACAGAGGCCACGGGGATGGTGTGGGAGCCGGCAGCCCCCGGGGCCTGAGAGCAGAGAGATCCTGTGCACATGCGCTCACGCTGGGGACGTGGCCGGGAGATGGGCCCGAGGCCACGGGTGCCAGAGCCCAGTGCCTGGAGGAGCAGGCACCCTGCCGAGCCGACCGCAGACGCACGGCAGCCCCGCTCGCCCGCGTCCCCGGCGCCCGGGCTCTCGGAGGATGGCAGCGGGATTCTTACTTGAGCTCCGCTGAGGCTGAGGCTGAGGCGTCGCCCGCGTTTCTGGGGTGACGCTCAGGATCGCGGAGCCTGCCGCAGTCCGAAGGCGGGTGTGGCTGGTCCCCGCCTGAGGGAAGGGTGGACGGGCCCTGGCCGCCCCACTCACAGGGAGGAAGAGCCTCCATAGGGCACTGGGACGAGCCAAACAGAAGCACCAAACAGAGAACACAGCCTGGGAGAGCACTGATTCATAGGCACAGCATCAGAGCCCGCCGCAGACAGAATCAGAGCTCACTGGACTTCTTCGCAGCCAGGTTTTCGGAAGAACAAGCCTGAGATTGGATTGAGTATTTGGGGGGAGTGGCAGTCTTTCCAGGAGCTCAAGGCCTCCGGAGGTCTCCATTGGCCTTGACTTACTAAAAGCACAGAAGGGAGTGTGCGCTGTCTCCTGCTTCCCAAGGTGAGACGCGGCCGCTGCCCTTCAGGGGTCTCAGCTCCGTCCCGATGAGGAAACAGGGCAGGGAGGGGAACATGGTGTACCACTCACCTCTCCTGGGAGGTGACTGTCTGCGCAGGAACCTTAGCAAAAGCAGTGGGTAAGCGATCAAAACCAAGACAGCGAGTGGAGAAGCTGGCTCACAGCGGCCAGTCCTCTGCCGTTCCTCCTCGTCAGCAGCCAGCGGGGGGCAGGACAGGCCCCCCCACAGCGCCGCTGGCGAGAAGGCAGGCTGCTGCCGGGAAAGCCGCCTCTGTGACGGGCGTGAGCGGTGACTTATGGAGAGAGTCTGGTTTCACGGGTGGAACAGCCATTTAACATCGTCAAGATGTCCATTTGTCTCCAATTAATCAATAATTTCAACAGAAAGTCCAGCAAGACTTATTTTAGGAAGTGAAGCAATGCATGTATTTGGCAAAATAAAGGCCCTCGAATACCCTGGGGGTGTTTTCAAAGGGAGATGGGAGAGGAGGATCCTGACCCGTGGGAAGGGCCGTGAAGGCAGCAGCAAACGCAGGGCCAGCCAGACCCGAGCGGAGCCATGGGGCGACCAGAGCAGCGGACGGTCGGCGACGTTGATCAGAAGTAATCATACCTGGCGCGAGTGGGCTGACAGGGTGGGTGGGCACGCTGTCCACAACAGGCGTGGTGCGGGGCGGGAGCCTGCGTGGGCAGAGGGTACCTGAGTCCACGTATTCCAGCTTGTTCTGGCCCAAATCCCGGCTCATTCAGTGCAAACACAGCCTGCCACCCCCCGGTGGAGGGGAGCTTCCCCTCTGGGCCATCTGGTTCTCCGAGGCGCCCCTCTGCGGGGTGAGCACAGCCCGTGAGCTCCTTTCAGCCGAACCCGGGCCCAGTGCCTGCCGCGAGCCACGCCCCCGACCGCTCTTCCCGGCTCCGCACTGCTGCTCCTCGGAATATCCCGTCCGTCCTCACCGCTTGCCCCTCACTCTCCGCGGACGTCCTGTCCATCTTACCTGCACTGAGGCTCCGGGTAGCAAAGTAGCACGCGCTTAGCACCCTAATCTTTCTGCCTAACCCAGTCCTGAGACGAGCGCCCGGTACATGTTCCTCTGCTTTCTCCAATCGCTTCCACACTGCCACCTCCCGCTCCGAGCCGCCGGACGGAGCCCGCGGACCTGAGCCCGTGGACTGAGCAGCTGCCTGCGGCCCCGCCGGCCTCCGGGCCCGCTTCCCACCGTTTCCAGCTGCCGACACCAGTGCGCTCTCACTCACCCACCCCTTCATGGCCCACCGCTCTCCAGCTCTTCTCCCAACGCGAGAGGCTGACTCACGTCGGAGGAGGAAGAAGCTCGGGCACAGAGCTCCGCGCCCCAGCCCCCGGCCTGAGGCGGCTGCCCGCCTTCTCCCGACAGGAACTGTTTAACGTGAATGTGTCCTTTGTGTTTCCCCACCGGTGACTAAGATGGCCCTGTCTGGTGTGTCCCTCTGTGGGGGTGTGACCGAGGCCCAGGGGACCGCAGGGTCTCCTAGTCCTCGCCCAACAGCCGCCTGTCATGGTCACACCAGCTTGCTCGCTGTGGACTTCCTTTCTTCATCCATCCGTTCTCCTCTGATGGTCTTTGCACAAGTCCCGCAGGACACGCGTGCATGGAGGCTCCTGAGGCCGCGTGTGCGTGGAGGCTCCCGCTGAGGCCGCGTGTGCATGGAGGCTCCTGAGGCCGCGTGTGTGTGGAGGCTCCTGAGGCCGCGTGTGTGTGGAGGCTCCTGAGGCCGCGTGTGTGTGGAGGCTCCTGAGGCCGCGTGTGTGTGGAGGCTCCTGAGGCCGCGTGTACGTAGAGGCTCCTGAGGCCGCGTGTGCGTGGAGGCTCCTGAGGCCGCGTGTGTGTGGAGGCTCCTGAGGCCGCGTGTGTGTGGAGGCTCCCGCTGAGGCCGCGTGTGTGTGGAGGCTCCTGAGGCCGCGTGTGCGTGGAGGCTCCCGCTGAGGCCGCGTGTGCGTGGAGGCTCCTGAGGCCGCGTGTGCGTGGAGGCTCCTGAGGCCGCGTGTGTGTGGAGGCTCCTGAGGCCGCGTGTGTGTGGAGGCTCCTGAGGCCGCGTGTACGTAGAGGCTCCTGAGGCCGCGTGTGTGTGGAGGCTCCTGAGGCCGCGTGTACGTAGAGGCTCCTGAGGCCGCGTGTGCGTGGAGGCTCCTGAGGCCGCGTGTGTGTGGAGGCTCCTGAGGCCGCGTGTGTGTGGAGGCTCCCGCTGAGGCCGCGTGTGTGTGGAGGCTCCTGAGGCCGCGTGTGTGTGGAGGCTCCTGAGGCCGCGTGTGTGTGGAGGCTCCCGCTGAGGCCGCGTGTGTGTGGAGGCTCCTGAGGCCGCGTGTGTGTGGAGGCTCCTGAGGCCGCGTGTGTGTGGAGGCTCCCGCTGAGGCCGCGTGTGTGTGGAGGCTCCTGAGGCCGCGTGTGTGTGGAGGCTCCCGCTGAGGCCGCGTGTGCGTGGAGGCTCCTGAGGCCGCGTGTGTGTGGAGGGTCCTGAGGCCGCGTGTGTGTGGAGGCTCCTGAGGCCGCGTGTGTGTGGAGGCTCCCGCTGAGGCCGCGTGTGTGTGGAGGCTCCTGAGGCCGCGTGTGTGTGGAGGCTCCTGAGGCCGCGTGTGCGTGGAGGCTTCTGAGGCCGCGTGTGCGTGGAGGGTCCTGAGGCCGCGTGTGTGTGGAGGCTCCTGAGGCCGCGTGTGTGTGGAGGCTCCCTCTGAGGCCGCGTGTGTGTGGAGGCTCCCTCTGAGGCCGCGTGTGCGTGGAGGCTCCCGCTGAGGCCGTGTGTGTGTGGAGGCTCCTGAGGCCGTGTGCGTGGAGGCTCCCTCTGAGGCCGCGTGTGCGTGGAGGCTCCTGAGGCCGCGTGTGTGTGGAGGCTCCTGAGGCCGCGTGTGCGTGGAGGCTCCCGCTGAGGCCGCGTGTGTGTGGAGGGTCCTGAGGCCGCGTGTGTGTGGAGGCTCCTGAGGCCGCGTGTGTGTGGAGGCTCCTGAGGCCGCGTGTGCGTGGAGGCTCCTGAGGCCGCGTGTGTGTGGAGGCTCCTGAGGCCGCGTGTGCGTGGAGGCTCCCGCTGAGGCCGCGTGTGTGTGGAGGCTCCTGAGGCCGCGTGTGCGTGGAGGCTCCCTCTGAGGCCGCGTGTGTGTGGAGGCTCCTGAGGCCGCGTGTGTGTGGAGGGTCCTGAGGCCGCGTGTGCGTGGAGGGTCCTGAGGCCGCGTGTGCGTGGAGGCTCCCGCTGAGGCCGCGTGTGTGTGGAGGGTCCTGAGGCCGCGTGTGTGTGGAGGCTCCTGAGGCCGCGTGTGTGTGGAGGCTCCTGAGGCCGCGTGTGTGTGGAGGCTCCCTCTGAGGCCGCGTGTGCGTGGAGGCTCCTGAGGCCGCGTGTGTGTGGAGGCTCCCTCTGAGGCCGCGTGTGTGTGGAGGCTCCTGAGGCCGCGTGTGTGTGGAGGCTCCTGAGGCCGCGTGTGTGTGGAGGCTCCTGAGGCCGCGTGTGCGTGGAGGCTCCCGCTGAGGCCGCGTGTGTGTGGAGGCTCCTGAGGCCGCGTGTGCGTGGAGGCTCCTGAGGCCGCGTGTGTGTGGAGGCTCCCGCTGAGGCCGCGTGTGTGTGGAGGCTCCTGAGGCCGCGTGTGCGTGGAGGCTCCTGAGGCCGCGTGTGCGTGGAGGCTCCTGAGGCCGCGTGTGCGTGGAGGCTCCTGAGGCCGCGTGTGTGTGGAGGCTCCTGAGGCCGCGTGTGTGTGGAGGCTCCCGCTGAGGCCGCGTGTGTGTGGAGGCTCCTGAGGCCGCGTGTGTGTGGAGGCTCCTGAGGCCGCGTGTGTGTGGAGGCTCCTGAGGCCGCGTGTGTGTGGAGGCTCCCGCTGAGGCCGCGTGTGCGTGGAGGCTCCTGAGGCCGCGTGTGTGTGGAGGGTCCTGAGGCCGCGTGTGTGTGGAGGGTCCTGAGGCCGCGTGTGCGTGGAGGGTCCTGAGGCCGCGTGTGCGTGGAGGGTCCTGAGGCCGCGTGTGCGTGGAGGGTCCTGAGGCCGCGTGTGTGTGGAGGCTCCTGAGGCCGCGTGTGCGTGGAGGCTCCTGAGGCCGCGTGTGTGTGGAGGCTCCTGAGGCCGCGTGTGTGTGGAGGGTCCTGAGGCCGCGTGTGTGTGGAGGCTCCTGAGGCCGCGTGTGCGTGGAGGCTCCCGCTGAGGCCGCGTGTGTGTGTGGAGGCTCCTGAGGCCGCGTGTGCGTGGAGGCTCCTGAGGCCGCGAGTGTGTGGAGGCTCCTGAGGCCGCGAGTGTGTGGAGGCTCCTGAGGCCGCGTGTGCGTGGAGGCTCCCGCTGAGGCCGCGTGTGTGTGGAGGGTCCTGAGGCCGCGTGTGTGTGGAGGCTCCTGAGGCCGCGTGTGCGTGGAGGCTCCTGAGGCCGCGTGTGCGTGGAGGCTCCCGCTGAGGCCGCGTGTGTGTGGAGGCTCCTGAGGCCGCGTGTGCGTGGAGGCTCCTGAGGCCGCGTGTGCGTGGAGGCTCCCGCTGAGGCCGCGTGTGTGTGGAGGGTCCTGAGGCCGCGAGTGTGTGGAGGCTCCTGAGGCCGCGTGTGCGTGGAGGCTCCCTCTGAGGCCGCGTGTGTGTGGAGGCTCCTGAGGCCGCGTGTGCGTGGAGGCTCCCTCTGAGGCCGCGTGTGTGTGGAGGCTCCTGAGGCCGCGTGTGTGTGGAGGCTCCTGAGGCCGCGTGTGGGTGGGGGCTCCTGAGGCCGCGTGTGTGTGGAGGCTCCTGAGGCCGCGTGTGTGTGGAGGGTCCTGAGGCCGCGTGTGTGTGGGGGCTCCTGAGGCCGCGTGTGTGTGGAGGCTCCTGAGGCCGCGTGTGTGTGGAGGCTCCTGAGGCCGCGTGTGTGTGGAGGCTCCCTCTGAGGCCGCGTGTGTGTGGAGGCTCCTGAGGCCGCGTGTGGGTGGAGGCGCTAACCTCTCCTTCAGTGTTGAGAGTGTAGGCCCTCGGGTACCTGAGTGGCTCCCACCAATGATTGTTCCCCAGCTTCCGTGAGGCCCTGAAGAGCCTCTGAGGTGCAGGGCTGCAGGCCTGCGGGTGCCGCTGTGAGAGCTGGTGCCTGGGAGGGCGGGCTGGGCCTGCAGGGAGCGGGCGGAGGCCGCTGCCCTGGCCCAGCCCCTGCGGCTCTCCCTGCGGAGCTGGAGGCCCCATGGGCTCCCGCCGGCCCCCGTTGGCCCTGAGCTCCCAGGCAGAGCTGCTTCTCAGGTGAGGACGGACCCTGTGTCTTCCCGCCTGCGCCGTAGCCGCTTGGGGCGGGCCCATGGCATTGTGGTTGCCGGAGGGCTTTCTCTCCTCTCCCCACTTCCCGCACACCTGCACACCCGCTCACCCGCACACCGGGGACCGGCAGGCGCTGGGGTCCCGGACATGCCAGCTGCACCTGAGGCAGTGCCCAGGGTCCGCTGCGCCTCCGGACCCCAGCGGCTTCCCCTGGGGTGGGAGCGGGTGAGGTGGGGGCGGGGCCCAGTGGGGATCGGTAGGGTCTGGCTTAAAGGGGCTTGGGCATAACGAAGCAGTGGGACACAATGACCATTGCAACGCCAGTTCCTTGGAAGAGGTGTAGGCGCGTGGCGTGTCTGGGGAGCACCACTCCCTGAGGGGCAGGACCCTGGGGGGGAGGCAGGGCCATGCCGCCCCTCAGAGCAGCGCGCTGTATCTGCCTGGGCAGCTCTTTGCAAAGCACAGAGCCCGCCCCTTCCTCAGAGTTTACCTTCGGAGCAGTTAGCCAATGGCGACTCCAACGCGGCTGTGTCCAGCCGGCCACACACCCCATCTTTGCTGAGGCAGCAGGAGAGCTCAGAAAAACTGCCTGTCTGCTTCTCGGCGAGACAGCGGGAAATGACCGAACTGCCAGCATGGAGGTGCTGTAGTAGGGCCCCTCTGTCCGGGCCCCCACAGCCACTGCCCCCTCTGTCCGGGGCCCCCACAGCCTCTGTCCCCTCTGTCCGGGGCCCCCACAGCCACTGCCCCCTCTGTCCGGGGCCCCCACAGCCTCTGTCCCCTCTGTCCGGGGCCCCCACAGCCTCTGTCCCCTCTGTCCGGGGCCCCTACAGCCACTGCCCCCCTGTCCGGGGCCCCCACAGCCACTGCCCCCCTGTCCGGGGCCCCCACAGCCACTGCCCCCTCTGTCCGGGGCCCCCACAGCCTCTGTCCCCTCTGTCCGGGGCCCCCACAGCCTCTGTCCCCCTGTCCGGGGCCCCCACAGCCTCTGTCCCCTCTGTCCGGGGCCCCCACAGCCTCTGTCCCCTCTGTCCGGGGCCTCCACAGCCACTGCCCCCTCTGTCCGGGGCCTCCACAGCCACTGCCCCCTCTGTCCGGGGCCCCCACAGCCTCTGTCCCCTCTGTCCGGGGCCCCCACAGCCTCTGTCCCCTCTGTCCGGGGCCCCCACAGCCACTGCCCCCTCTGTCTGGGGTCCCCACAGCCACTGCCTCCCTCTGTCCGGGGCCCCCACAGCCACTGCCCCCTCTGGCCGGGGCCCCCACAGCCTCTGTCCCCTCTGTCCGGGGCCCCACAGCCACTGCCCCCTCTGTCTGGGGCCCCCACAGCCACTGCCTCCCTCTGTCCGGGGCCCCCACAGCCACTGCCCCCCTCTGTCCGGGGCCCCCACAGCCACTGCCCCCTCTGGCCGGGGCCCCCACAGCCACTTCCCGGGCACTGCGGGGACACTGCAGGGGTGTGAGGGCAGGGAGGGCGGAAGAGGACGGAAGGAGCAGGAGAGCCGGGCAGAGAGAGGCAGGAAGGAGAGGAGGAGGAAGGGAGCGGCTGACGGGCCTCTTAGAAATGCGGTCTTTTCATCTGTGTAATTTAATGGTTTCTCTCGTTTGAAGCGATGTAAGGCGAGTAATTACTGTTGTTCCTAACGCCCTGATGCCAGGCTGCGAGCGGGGCTGGGGGGGGCGCTGCCTTGATGAGCTGGGCGATGGCCGTGATAAGGCCGGCCGGGTGCCACGCCAGGGAGGTGTCTGCCAGTGTCGGTTCCTCACCCGGAAAGTGAGAAATGAAAGCAATTTGCAGAAAGCCCTGCGCTGGCAGCCCCGCCCGCCCCGGGCGCTCGGGAAGCTGGCGGGAGGACCGTCAGAGGCCCGCTGCCACACCGCGCCCTGCCCTCGGCCCGGTGCTAAGAGGCAATTAACCAGGCGGAGGCACAGGTGTGCCAGGTGAGGCTGGTAAATTGCTTTTGATCTAAATTGAGATGCTCTGGGGATTTAACTTCTTAGACAAAAAGGGCATAAATAAGTAATCAGGACTTTAGGGTTGGGACCGGCGAGCCGATCTAAAAGCCTTAATGCACGGAGCCGGGCTGCGGCCGAGCCGGCCTCCTGGCTCGGAGCGGTGCGCGTAGCGGGCATCGGGCGGAGCGGAGCGTCTCATCGGGGACGGGCCGCTCTCGACGCCCGCAGCTTCCTCTTGTCTCCGAAGAGAGAAACGGAGGAGAAGCCACTCCCAGCGGCCAGCCGCCCGGAGGCCGTGCACCCACGAGGGCCGGCCCTGCGGCTCCCAGACCCCGTGCTCGGTGCCCGCACACGTCTGCCCCGCACGCCTTCGGTGGACTCAGCCGTGCTTCTCACCACCCGCTCCGGTGCAGCTCACAGAGGGCGCCCGCGGCCGGTGGTTCTCGGCCTGCCCGCCTCGCCCGGCCTGCCCTGTGCTGAGCCCTGGCTGACCCTCCGTCCCAGGGCTCAGGGTTGCCTCGCCCCCTGGTGTGAGCGTTGGTGCTGGGGAGCGGGGGCAGAGGCGGGTGCACCTTTCCTGCCGGCTGAGGCCGTGGTCCGGTTCAGGGCCAGAAAGGTCTTTGGGGACCTCACCTTCCCTCGCTCCCCCCACCCCCCGGCCCGTGTGCCCCATCCCCCAGCCCTGCAGCCTAGCCTCAGCAAGACGCCATCCCCACCGCCAGCCGCTCCTCAGAGGGCCTCTCCGGTCCGGGCTGAGATGCCGACGTGGCCGAGGCCTGGCAAAGCCTAGAGCCGGGCTGCAGCGGCCCCTCAGCACCTCTCAGAACGCGCTCCGCCTCCGGGAGGAAGTGACCTCTGTCCCCGCTGACTGGCCTGGACGCACTGCTACTCCCATGGAGCAGGCGCTTTCTTTGTTTTGGTTTGATCACCTGAGGGTATTTTTTCCACGGCTTTTCAGAGAGAGAAGAAGGAAGAGAGAGAGAGAAACATCGATATAAGAGAGACACATCGATCGGTTGCCTCCTGCATGTTCTCCGACCCAGGCAGGGAGGGAACCCACATCCCAGTATGTGCCCTTGACCAGGAATTGACCCACGACCCTTCAGTGAGCAGGTGACCTTCTAACCACTGAGCACACTGGCCAGTCGTAGCAGTTGCTGTTGTTGGCTTGTTCCTCTGTCCACTTGCCCATCAGACTGTCCTCTGGAAGTGGACATGGGCCCGCTGGCCCCAGGCCGCCCATGGGGAAGTGCTTCCAGGAGAAGCAGGAGCCATGCGGCCGCAGGACGGGGTGGGGACAGCTCTGCAGAGGAAGGGGCGTCTCAGTGGAGCTCAGTCCGTGGAGAGCGAGCGTGGAGAGGGCAGGTGTGCAAAGGCCTGGGAGGGGGCGGAGGCTGGGCGGGGGAGGCGGCCTGCCTATCTGTGCCAGGAGGAGTGGGTGGGGGGCGGCTCATGCGGGAGCGGAGAGGGTGAGGGAGGGGTTGGAGTCTTGGGGAGCCTCTGAGGGTTTGGGGTACGAGCTGTGGTCTCAGTCACTCTGGGTGTTGGGGCTCAGCCGGGGGTGGAATGGGGGTGGGGGGAGACACAGGCTGAAGGGGAAGGTGGTTCCTTCACTGGGCTCACTGGCAGGATTGCAGCAGCAGCTAGCTGGGGTCTGACTTTGGGGGGAAGCAGAGGCAAGTACCGAGGAGGCGTCCCTGGCTTTGGGGTGAGAGGGACCCCAGAAAGAGCCTGGGTATGGAGGCCCTCATTCGTTCTAGGGTTCCGGCCCCGGTCCTAGAGTGAGACTGAGTCGGGGTCGGTCTGGGTGTCACGGAGCCGCCCCTGAAGCTGCGGCGTTTCTGCTGAGCGTTGCTGCGGGCCGGCAGGGTGCCCAGGGCCTCCTCAGGGTTTGGCACAGAAGGGTCTTCAGACGTGAGACCATTGGGCAGAAATACGACTGGATGCGGCCTGGCCTGCAGGAGTGTCCACACGACCGTCCGCCCGGTGCCTGGGCTGGCGCCGCCTGCTGCCCGTCCGCCGCCGTGCCCTGCCCCCCTCTATCCGCTCTCCCGCAGACTCTTCTGAAGGCTGTGCTCAGATCGGATCGGAGTGGTCAGCCTCAGTCTCCCTCCCCGGAGTCTCGGCACCCGCCCCTCTCACTTCACACGGTCCCTGGAGTCGCCCCCGCTGGCCACCCTCTCTGCAGACCCTGCCCCGCACCCGCAGCCGCCCATCCCTGCCAGCCGCGTCCTCGGCTCCACCCGCAGCGCCCTGGCCCTGGCTTCTGGCTCCTTCCCAAGCTCAGGTCCCTGCGCCATGCAGGCTCTGGGCTCCCCCTCACCCCCCACACTGAGACACCTGTCGCCCGAGTGGACTCCGCCTTTTGAATGTCCCGCAGGCCTGAGACACCTGGTCTGCACCGGTCCCTGCGTTCCCTTCTGTCCAGATGCATGGACCTGGGTCTGCCCAGCGCCCCAAAGGGAGGTGGGAGCCCTGAGCAGGGGCCGGCCCTGTGCCCACAAGTCCCTGCTCTGAGGGACCCAGCGAGCGTCCCATGTCAATGCCGTCCTTGCTCATCCTCGGCAGCTCTCTCCCCAGCTCCCGCTGTCTTCAGGTGAGCCCCACGGCCCGGGCACCTCACCCAGCCCTGCTGGCTTCAGTCCACTCCCACTTTCTGTCCCTCTCTAGCCTGGGGCCCAGCCATCTAATCATACAAAGACTTGTTTTCTTTCTCAGGGTGCTCCGGGCCTCAGTGCTTTCCCTCCTCCTGCTCTCCCTGGATTCTCATCTGCTCCTGCCGGGCTGGCCAGAACCTGTCCTCCCCGGCACCCCCGCCTCCGGCCACAGGAGCACCAGGACATTGGTGGCCACTGTGGCTTTCTGGATCACACTGCTTTGACGCTGACATGGTGTTGTTGGTGCTGCTGCTGGGAGCTGGGGCTGGGGCTCCGGTGCGCGGGTCCCATAGACCGTGTAATAGGAAAAGGAACTAAATCTGCATTGCCAACTTAACATTTTCTAAGTGAAGATATTCATTAACATAAAATTATTCACATCACAATTCCATAAAAGAAACAGCATTTAAAACCAAACTATTAGGAGGGCATTCTATTAGAATGAAAAAACATTAGCTTAAAGAAAAACTCAGCAATGTGTCACTGATCACAATCGTCTGCCTCTTCCCCCAACTTCTGAACACCAGCCCCGGCCGCCGCCATGGGGGAAGGTTCTTGCTGGGAGCAGGTAAGGAGCTGGGAGGCCTGAGGCTGGAGCTGTGGCCTGAGGGGTGGGACCGGGAGCGCTGGGTGTGTCCAGCAAAGTAAATAGGAAATGAGGAGAACCACACAGATGCTGCCTGTCAGCTGATTGGGCAAGGCCCACCCTCACTGAGGAGTCTCAGGCCGCTGACCTCAGTGTTCTCTCTCTCCCTCTTAATTTTATTTATTGCTTAAGTATTACAAAGAGTAGTTCATATGTCTCCATTTTTCCCCATTGACCTTCCTCCAGTCTCCCCTACATCCTAGCATCTTGTATCCATTGGTTATGCTTATATGCATGCATACAAGTCCCCCCCGCCCAACCCACCAGCATTCCTGCTGTGTTTTAACAGTCTGATGCTTCTCTGCCTCTATCTATTTTTGTTCATCAGTTTATTATGTTCTTTATTATCCATAAATGAGTGATCATGTGGTATTTTTCTTTCATTGACTGGCTTATTTCACTTAGCATAATGCTCTCCAGGTCCATCCATGCTGTTGCAAATGGTAAGAATTCCTTCTGTTTTACAGCAGCATTTCATTGTGTAAATGTACCACTGTTTTCTAATCCATTCATCTGCTGATGGGTATTTAGGCTGTTTCAAATCTTAGCTATGATGAACTGTGCTGCTATGAACATAGGGATGTACATATCCTTTCTGATTGGTGTTTCTGTTTTCTTGGGATATATTCCTAGAAGTGGAATCACTGGGTCAAATGGGAGTTCCATTTTTAACTTTTTGAGGAAACTCCATACTGTTCTCCACAGTGGCTGCACCAGTCTGCATTCCCACCAGCAGTGCAGGAGGGTTCCTTTTTCTCCGCATCCTCGCCAGCACTGGTCATTTGTTGATTTGTTGATGTTGGCCATTCTGACAGGTGTGAGGGGGTACACATTGTCATTTTGATTTTCATCTCTCAGATGATTAGTGACTTTGAGCATGTTTTCATATGTCTCTTGGCTTTCTGAATGTCCTCTTTAGAAAAATGTCTATTTAGGTCCTCTGCCCATGTTTTGATTGGGTTGTTTATCTTCCTTTTGTTAAGTTGTATGAGTTCCCTGTAAGTGTTGGAGATTAAACCCTTATTGATGATAATATTGGCAAATATGTTCTCCCATGCAGTGGGCTTTCTTGTTGTTTTGTTGGTGGTGTCTTTTGCTGTGCAGAAGCTTTTTATTTTGATGTGGTCCCATTTGTTTATTTTCTCTTTAGCTTCCATTGCCTGAGGAGCTGTATCAGTGAAGTTCCTTCGGCATATGTCTGATGTTTTGCTGCCTATGGATTCTTCTAAGATTTTATGGTTTCCCGTCTTACATTTAAGTCCTTTGCCCATTTTGAGTTTATTTTTGTGTATGGTGTGAATTGGTGGTCCAGTTTCATTTTTTGCATGTGTCTGTCCAGTTTTCCCAGCACCATTTATTGAAGAGGCTGTCTTGTCTCCATTGCATACGCTTGCCTCCTTTGTCAAATATTAATTGAACATCTGGCTTGTGTTGATTCATAAGTGTTCTCTCACTCAAAGAGCCTCACAGACACACCCAGAGCGACCTCTGACCCCAGGTCGGGCAGCCTGTGGCCGGTCAGTTTGGCACATGCATTAACCACCACAGGGCACGTGTGGTGCAGGGGAATGTTCTGAAAGAAGGGCAATGTGGCGGGAGTTGGCGGCAGAGTCGAGTGGGAGAGGGGCCTGCAGGGGCCTGGGAGGTGGGCCTGGGTTGGAGGGAGGGGGAGACTGTGATTGATGGTGGGAGGATGGCTGCGGCCGAGGGCTGGAGCACTGAGGCCTGTGCCGTGTTCGCAGGGAATGTCCTCCAAGGGCCGGCAGAAGTGGCCGTGTGGGGACAGCGACGTAGCTGCGTGGTCAGAGGGGCTGGGTGGAAGTTCCCCGCTGGTCTTCTCACCCAGCCCCTCCCACCGTCCCGGGAGTGAGTGTGCGCTTCACTGGCACTGCTCCCCGGGCTGGAAGGGCCCTGGAGAGACTGCAGGAGGGAGGCTTGTGTCCTGGCTCTGGGCCTGCTGGGGGAGGGGGGGGTCCCCGTGCCTGGCTCTTGCTGCTGGGGCGTCCCTGTGCCTGGCTCCTGCTGCTGGGGGGGTCCCGTGCCTGGCTCCTGCTGCTGGGGGGGTCCCCGTGCCTGGCTCCTGCTGGGGGGGGTCCCGTGCCCGGCTCCTGCTGCTGGGGGGGTCCCGTGCCTGGCTCCTGCTGCTGGGGGGGTCCCCGTGCCTGGCTCCTGCTGCTGGGGGGGTCCCGTGCCTGGCTCCTGCTGCTGGGGGGGTCCCATGCCCGGCTCCTGCTGCTGGGGTGTCCCTGTGCCCGGCTCCTGCTGGGGGGTCCCTGTGCCCGGCTCCTGCTGCTGGGGTGTCCCTGTGCCCGGCTCCTGCTGGGGGTGTCCCCGTGCCCGGCTCCTGCTGGGGGGTCCCTGTGCCCGGCTCCTGCTGGGGGGTCCCTGTGCCCGGCTCCTGCTGCTGGGGTGTCCCTGTGCCCGGCTCCTGCTGGGGGCGTCCCCGTGCCCGGCTCCTGCTGGGGGGTCCCTGTGCCCGGCTCCTGCTGTGGGGTCCCTGTGCCCGGCTCCTGCCGGGGGCGCCCCCGTACCCAGCTCCTGCTGAGGCGGGAGGGGGGGCTTCCTGCTGTCGGGCTGACTCCTCCAAAGCTGACTTTTGCACACTCGACGCCCTCTCCTGCCTGGTCCCTGCAGTGCCCGGGGGGCAGCCTCCCGGCCCTGTGTGGCAGAGTTCCTGCAGAGAGACCTTCCTGTGAGCAGCGTCCCTGGCGCCCGAGGGAAGGTTTCTGGCACATTCCATAGTGTGACACCGTGCAGACCTCTCTGCCACAGCCACCCTCCCCCTCGCTGGGTCCCAGCCTGGCAGGCTGTTCCGTGCTCTGCATCTGGGCTGCAGGTCCTCCTCCAGCAAACCCCTGTCACTCACCCTCTGCGGCTTGGACATCACCGTGCGTGCGATGGTGGCCTCGCTGGAGCTGTGGCAGCATGCTTGCCAAGAGACCTCGCACACCTCAGCTTTCACCACGGCTTCGGCCGCACGGCAGCGGCTCAGACTCCGCTCCGCTGTCACTGACTCAGCTAATTCTAGCAGATGCCAATGCCGGTTCCCGGTGCTGGCGCCTCCCGGGCCTTCCCGTGGTGCCGGCCCGGGAGGCGCCCGTCCCGGGGAGCAGGCTGGGCCCACGCTGGGGTGCGCAGCCACATTCACGCCCGCCCGTGGCTGGGTCTGCCCTCCTCCGTGTGGCCCGGCTCCCGGCTGCCCTGCCCCCTCCAGGCCCGCTCTCCGCAGTAGCGGAGGAGTTAACGCCTCGTCCTCTGATGAGTTTTTTCTGGTGAATTCTGGCTCATCAGGACTTTCAGTCCGTGCCCCGCCGTGAGCAGGGCACTCAGGATAGTCTGAGTGCTGCCGCCGGGCGGAACAGCCTCAGGCTGCAGGCGGGACGATGGCAGGAGAGAGCCCGTGGGGACTGGGCAGAGGGTGCCCTCCTGTGAGTGCCGGCCCGAGTTCAGCCACGGACAGCGCTGCTCACCAAGACCTCCCTCACAGCCCGGCGGCTGGCAGACCAACATCGAGGCACCAGCAGGTCCCCAGTCTGGTGGGACCCCATCTGTTCACACGGGAGCCTCCTTGCCCCCTCGCCGTGTCCCCACTGGCAGAAGGGGAGGGCTCTCGGGGTATCCCTAATCAGGGCCCGGAGCCCATGACCAGGGCTCCACCTGCCGACCTCGCCTCTCAGAGGTCCACCCCTAGGTGCTGGCACGGCCTGGGCGGGCACACATTCGCCCGCGGTGAGCCCAGGAAGCAGAGTGAAGACGGGAGAGGACATTCTTTGTCCCGCCCGCCCTGCTGGGCCAGGGGCTCCGCAGACTGAGCGCCTGCCTCCCGCTAATGAGCGGCTGCGCTCCGGGGAGGGACTCCCGTCTCCCGGGAGACGCTGCTTATGCGCTAATTTGAATGATTACATTGTAGCCAGGTTCATGGGCAAGGTCTACAGCAGAATCACTCCCGTTGTCATGGTTTCATTTCAGGTTAATTTCTCGTGGGCACATCTGAGACCGGCAGTGACAAAAATACATCAGCTCCGGCTGTGGGCTGCCGGCAGAGATGCGGTGACTCCGGCCACAGCCCAGGAACAGCCCCCACGCTCCCAGCGATGCAGTGGTGAGCGCCAGGGAAGCCGCGGGCTCCCCGACTGCTCAGCATGCAGAGGTCACGGAGGTCACCTCAGCTCCTTTAAAGTGGGACGATAACCTCGTCATCCTTGTTCCTAAGTGACTCAGGGACCCCGTGGCTTTGCGAGAAAAGCAGAGCCACACCCAGGCCGCGAGGCTTGGCGCTGCCCACTGCCCCGCCAGCCCAGGGTCCTGCTCCGGCTCTGTTTGAAATCGCTATGGGATGCACACCTCACTGAGATCGACCCTCGTGGCAGGCTGGATTGAAGCCCATCCCCTGGTCAGCACCCCCTCCCTCGCCCCCGCCCCCGCCTCCCCCATCTCCTCCACCCCCACCTCCCCCCCCTCCGCCCCACCTCCCCCACCCCCCCTTCCCCGCCCCTGCCTCCCCCTTCTCAGATGTGCCTCCCCCCGCCACCACCTCCCCCGCCTTTCCCATCCCCGCCTTTCCCACCCCCGCCTCCCCCACTTCCTCACCTCCCCCGCCCCCGCTCCCCCCTTACCCCCCTTCCCCGCCCCCCTCCCGTCCCCCCTTCCCCGCCTCCCCCACCTCCCCTTCCCCATCCCCACCTCCCCTTCCCCCGCCTCCCCCGCCCCCGCCCCCCTTGCGCACTGCCTCGGCTCACTCAGCTGGGCCGGGCTCTCTCTGCGTGTGGCGCCTGGGCCACTCAGCGGTGGAGTGGCCGAGGGGTCCTCTATGACTGCTCCCTGCACGCAGCATCCTGTCCTCTGGCTCATGCCAGCACCACGTTGTGGCAGAATTTCCCTCTTTCTGTGTCGGAATGGCATTCACTGTGTGCACACACCACATTTCCGTGCCCTCTGACGGACACACATTGTCCACAGCGTGGCCCCGTGGAGGCGCTGCGGGAACACAGGGTGCAGGTCTGGATGTCGCGTCATGTGGGCAAGCACCCAGAGTGGGACCATGGGGTCAGGTGGTCGTTCCATTTATGTTTCTATCCACATTGAGGAGTCCGTCCACACTGTTTTCCACAGTGGCCACTCCAGGCTCCTCCGCCCAGAGTGCACGCGTGGCCACACCAGGCTCCTCCCAGCAGAGTGCACGTGTGGCCACTCCAGGCTCCTCCGCCCAGAGTGCACGCGTGGCCACACCAGGCTTCTCTCCCCAGAGTGCACGCGTGGCCACACCAGGCTTCTCCGCCCAGAGTGCATGCGTGGCCACACCAGGCTCCTCCACCCAGAGTGCATGCGTGGCCACACCAGGCTCCTCCACCCAGAGTGCACACGCGGTCACACCAGCCTCTTCCCCCCAGAGTTCACGCGTGGCCACACCAGGCTCCTCCCAGCAGAGTGCACGTGTGGCCATACCAGGCTCCTCCCCCCAGAGTGCACGCGTGGCCACTCCAGCCTCCTCCCCCGCAGAGTGCACACATGTTCACACCAGCCTCCTCCCCCCAGAGTGCACACATGTTCACACCAGCCTCCTCCCCCCAGAGTGCACACATGTTCACACCAGCCTCTTCCCCCCAGAGTGCACACATGTTCACACCAGCCTCTTCCCCCCAGAGTGCACACATGTTCACACCAGCCTCTTCCCCCCAGAGTGCACACATGTTCACACCAGCCTCCTCCCCCCAGAGTGCACACATGTTCACACCAGCCTCCTCCCCCCAGAGTGCACACATGTTCACACCAGCCTCTTCCCCCCAGAGTGCACACATGTTCACACCAGCCTCTTCCCCCCAGAGTGCACACATGTTCACACCAGCCTCTTCCCCCCAGAGTGCACACATGTTCACATTCCCCCCAGAGTGCACACATGTTCACACCAGCCTCCCCCCAGAGTGCCCATGTTCTCCCCCCAGAGTGCACACATGTTCACACCAGCCTCCTCCCCCCAGAGTGCACACATGTTCACACCAGCCTCCTCCCCCCAGAGTGCACGCGTGGCCACTCCAGCCTCCTCCCCCCAGAGTGCACGCGTGGCCACTCCAGCCTCCTCCCCCCAGAGTGCACGCGTGGCCACTCCAGCCTCCTCCCCGCAGAAACCGGGACGCCGGGCATGGACAGAGTGCGGGGGACGCTGTGCCAGGCAGTGCGGAGGGACTGGATGGGAGTGCCCAGCGGCCATGCACCGCCCAGCCCATGCGGCGCTGCTCAAAGCTGCATTCCTGGCTAAAGAAAATCACTCAGTCAGTGCATCCCTTTGGGCCAAGCCAGCGCAGGCCTTGGATAAAGGAGGCGAGTTGTCATTGTTGCCGCAACTGCTTTGGACTGACAAACGGACACTGTGAGCGTGTGAGCTCCCGGCGGACTGTGCGAGCAGGGACACAGGACGGAGGGTGCCTGCGGCCACTCAGGCTGACACTGCCCTAGGACAAGGGGCCTTGTGTGTTGACCCAGAAGATAATGTGCGGATGGAGTGGCATCCATAAAGCAAGTAAGACTCCCTTTTCAGAGATCTGAGTCCAGTGCCAGGAGCACCAAGCTGTGCTGAGCGGTGCCCGCCAATCCGCACCAAGACCCTGTCCCTGCCTCAGGCCCGGCCATTCAGCCCAGTGACCGCTGTCCCGGCCACTCAGCCCAGTGACCGTGTCCCTGCCGCAGACCCGGGATACACATGCAGAATACTGCACCCCCACATGTGTATGAGGATAGAGCCCCACGCTTCCCAGGCCTCAAGGCAGTTACAGCAAATAGAAAACCCTACCACTGGGGAGTGGTCATGTGGAAATGGCAGAGGAGCTAGAAACTGAGGGGGGAGCCCGGATAGACCCGAAGCCGCAGGGATGAGGCCTCAGCCTCTGGTCCCCGGGCACAAGAGAAGGAGGGCTGAGGACTGGGTCCCCGTCCACGAGGAGATGCAGATCCTCCGGGGAAGCGGAGGGGACAGTCATTCACTGTGGACCTTGTAGCTCGGGCCCTGAGGCGAGCAGTGTCAGCCCCACAGATGCACAGCACCCTCTCGCTTCTTCACTTCCTGCTGCTCACTGAAGGGTCGGGAGGGACAGTTTCATAGGCGATTCTTACCCTGATCCTAATAGAGCCAGCTGCTTGGGAGCCGACTCCGAGAGACTCCAAGGATGAGGCCAGCACCCCATCGCCCGGCAGCTGCCCTCGGTCCCGGCTCAGGGTGGACCCTGCCCCCTGCCCCCTGACCCCACGAGACTCAGAGAGAGGACCTGGGAGTGCTTTAGAAGCTGCAGAGACTACAGAAGTCACCCACTAGTCTTCAAACTCTTCCTAAAGGTCTCTCCTTCTGGAGAGAGACCCAAGCGAGGACACCCTCCCCGCGGTGCCGCGGGGTCATGTGGTCCCCGAGAGCACACAGTTTAGAACCGGGAGCTCCAGGTGCCGGCTTGGCCCCAGCACATTTCCCGACCTCCCGTCATCCTCTTTCTCTGCCTCTGACGGAGAGACACGTCCATTTACAAAAGGAGAAAGTCCCTTCCGGAAGGTAAACGGCGCGAGGGCAGTTGTCTGTCTGTCTGTCTCCCTGTCAGAGAACAGGGACCGGAGCGGAACAGTGGACTCGGCCTGCCTGCTGGCAGACGGGGGCACCACAGCAGAGACCGGTGTGGGAGAAGAGTGTCAGGGATGTTTGATGGTTATCATTGTGAAACCGAACCCTCACGGGTGAAAACAAAAGTAAACGGAGACAGGGATCCCCAAAGCGGCCAACACACAACACCGGTGATATTGTTAGTCCCTAACTTTGCATGAATACCAAGGTTAAAGTCTCTGTAAAGGATGGGAGGACTCTCCTGTAAGCAGGGAAATTTAAATTCAAGCTTGTAAAGCGGGTTAAATCCTCCAAGAGAATCTCTGGGTGACAGATCGTTGGCCGTCCGCCTGATGTTTTGTGCGGAGGGAACTGGGTGCCAATGGACACAGGTGTGCGCGCGCTCTCTTCCAAGCCCGGCTTGGCAAGCAGGCTGCGGCGTTGCGTAAGAAGGCTGCTTTCCCTTTCAGGTGTAGCCCGGAGTCTTTTCAGTGGTTGCGTGTGAAACCCTTTGTAGAGAGCCGAACGCTTTTCAGAGCCGCGTTTTATCAAACTGCTTTCGGAGAACCTAAGGATTGGGAACTTGTCTGCCTGCGAGTGTGTGTGTGTGTGTGTGCGCGCACGCTGGTTTTCTGTTGAGTGTGTGCTTGTTTGTATGTGTTTGTTGTGTTTGTGTTGGTTATGTTTTGAGTGTGTGTATTGGTTGTGTATATGTGTTGGTTGTATGTTGAGTGTATGATGGTTGTGTGCATTGGTTGTGTTGAGTGTTGGTTATGTGTATTTGTTGTGCTGAGTGTGTTTGTTGGTTGTGTGTGTTAGTTGTGCTGAGTGTGTGTGTTGGTTTGTTGACTGTGAGTGAATCGTGAGAATGTCAGGCTTCCTGTGTATGCAGTCACTGCCCATTTTCTCCCTCATGCCAGAACTCACATGACCAAATGTTCTTGAGTGTTCTATTCAGGGTATGATACTAAGCCCAAAAGGTTCAGCTCAAGAAACATAATAGTCTGTCACCTAATGGACCCTATTTAAATTCTGTCACTCAAAAAATGCTGAATTATTATCATTATTATTATTATTTGTTAGTCCTCCCTCAAGGATAATTTTTCCATTGATATAGTTTTTTAAAGAGAGTGGAAAGGTGGGAGGGTGTGGGGGAGCCATTGAGAGAGAGAAACATCAATATGAGAGAGACTTATTGATTGGTTGCCTCCCGCACTAGCCCCAGAGCTGGGAATCAAACCCATGACCCTTCAGTGTGCAGGCCAGTGCTCTAATCACTGATACCAGCTAGGTCGTTTTTGTTGTTGTTGTTGTTAAATTATTATTTTTAAACGCAAACTGCAATCCTCAGTTTTCTCTAGATCCTATGATTGAGCTTTTGAAGTCGAGGACTTTTACTGTCAAGTTGGTTAGTGTTGGCTCTTAGGTATTTGTTTAGCCTGCCTTGTGTTTGTAACCGGTGTATCCATCCTCTCAGCTTTGCCACGTGGGCACTTGATGGACAGACTTTCCAACAGTTTACTCCGGTGTGAGACAGCGCTCCTCAGGAAAGGGGCCTGCACAGAGCCCGCCTCCAGGAGCACACCGTCAGCACGTGATCGGCCACGTGGCTAATGTATGCAGGGGCTTTCTTCCCCGGCCCGCTGCTGGGAGTAGGAATTGATATAACAGGTGCTTTGCTGTAAAGAGAAACCAATAGCTTTGTTGGTTAGTGCATTGTGGTCAGCGTTTGGACTGATCGATGGCACCTCTCATAACCCCCCTGTGTTTGCTCCAGAAGAAGGAGGAAGCTGTGCTCATCACTGATGGCCCTGGAGGCAATGGCTTTGATGTCCCCCTCCCCGCCCATGGTTTGAAGTTCGCAGGAAACCAGAAACCCCTCGGCGTGGCCAAGACACCTTCAGGTGTCTGTGCGAGGGCTCCCAATGAAACATTAGACCTGAAGAGCCAGTTCCTAATGGGCACACCAGACCGCCGAGGGAGGATGAGGCGCTTTCTAATTATAATTGAGCTGGGGAAGCTGAAATCTTTGTGCAGCAGGAGGAGATAGGACTAATGCTCCACTGCAGACTCCGAATCAGATTTGGGAATACTCCCAGTCAAGTCAGCGAGGAAGGACAAACACACCCCGAGTCAGGGCCACGTGGGCCCGCGTTGTTGGGGCTCCGAGTCCCGCACCAGACGCCCAGCATCTCAGACAGCAAGCCGGGGGCAGGTGCTCAGCGCAGCTTTACCTCGCCTGACCCGCTGTTTATGTAACTCAGACGGAATGGCCTCATTTTCTCAGCTCGTTTTCAGGATGATATGCCTGGAGGAGCAGAGGGTAGGGAGGGGGAAAAATTCACAAGCTGGAGAGGCCCTTGGTGGGAAGGAGTCTTTTTTTAAAAAAATGATTTTATTGGTAACATTAGTTAATAAAAATTTTCAGGTTTTATTAATTAACCTGTGTGTGTTCACCACCCCAAGTCAAGCCTCCTTCCATCCATGTATCCCCCCTACCTCTGCCCCCACCTCTAGCCCTCCCTCTGGCGAGCACTGTACTATGCTGTGTCCACAAACCATTCTCTTTCTTCTTTGCTTACTGCCTTCGCCTTCCCACCGCCCCATTTCTCCCGCGTGAATCCCGCACTTGCCGATGAGGAGGCTCCCCTCCCTGGAGGTGGCTGCGCGCTGTGTCCGCAGCAGGACGGCTCTCCTCAGGGCGTCACACGGGATGGGAAGGGCTGCCTCCAGGGGGACCTCCCTCCCGGACACCCGCAGTATCTGCCACCTTGCTCTGTGTGTTTCCTCACCGTCGCTCCTCCCGTCAGACCGTGAGCCCTCCTGTAGGGGTCAGACCTTGGTTCACGTGACATACCGTGTCCGCAGCCCGCGCAGGCCGCCTGACCCATAGCAGACGCTGAACTTTAAACCAGAGTTGAGTTTACATTTTTTTGTGAAGATCTGAAATGAAAATTGTTCTGCCAACAACATTATTTTTATTTTTTAAAAATATATTTTTACTGATTTTTAATTTTTTTTAAAAAGAGAGGAAGGGAGAGGGATAGAGAGTTAGAAACATCAAAGAAGGAAAAGCATTGATCAACTGCCTCCTGCATGCCCCTTACCTGCAACCAAGGTACATGCCCTTGACCAGAATCGAGCCCAGGACCCTTCAGTCTGTGGCCCGACACTCTATCCACTGAGCCAAACCGGTCAGGGCTGCCTCCATCATTACACCAAGAATTCCTCATGCATCCTGTGGGCGACTGGGCAGGAATCTTTAAGGTCCTCACATTTAATTAAGACCCATAAGGTTGTGGGGTTAAGGCCGCCCCTCCCCCGCGCACGTGGCTGATGGCTCCTGGTGTGGGGAGATCCCAGCAGAGGAAGGGCAGGGGCTTGAGGAGTCTGCAGTCCAGTCCACCACATCCTGTGATTGCAACAGCTCTGGGCGCGTGGGCGAGGCGGGTGACGGGCCCTCAGGCAAGAGAAGAGACGGCCGCGCTCAAAGCCTTGAGTCCCGGCTTGGGAAATGGTTGTTTACAATCAGGTCTCCAGCAAGGCCCCCTGGGTGTGCACCTGACCTGCGCGTGGCCAGCTGTCAGCGTGCAGGGGGGCGGCAGTGAGGGGTGTTGTTGGACGTCGGGCGAACTGGGCCGGGAAGGTGAGAATAGGTAGGGAGGCCAGTCAGAACCACGAATGGGCCTACGGCTGAACCCAGTGCAATGCCTCCTGGCATCTCTCTTTTCAAAGAGAAACAAATAAGAATCACAAACAGAGAGTTTCTTGAACATCAACTATATTTTGGTCCTTTCCCCTGAGAGCCTAGGACACTAGGGCTTTAGTGACGGGCGGCAGGGCCTGGGCACTCATGTCCATCTCACTGTGCACGTCAGCCTGGCTGTGGCTGGGGCCCCAGAGCCTTGGGGGCCACTGGTGCCGTCTTTGCACAGACCTGAGTTTCTCTGCAGTGTCCGCCAGGAGCATCATGGGAATGTCCTAGTCTTGGGGCAGCACTGGATGAGCTCTCTCTCTCTCTCTCTCTCTCTCTCTCTCTCTCTCTCTCACACACACACACACACACACACACACACACAAACACACACACACCCCTACAGTAACCCTCAAACCCTCTCTGTCTCTGCTGGAGTCCTCAGTCCTGTTGGGACGTTTATACCAGAGTCATCCAGAAGCTGCACTGAGAGCAGATGTACTGGGTTGCCTGAAACCTGGGAAAACCAGAATTGGGGGTCGCTGGAGTGGCTGCAGGGCAGCAGCATTGGGGAGGGCAGTCCCACACAGGAGGACAGTCACGTGGGGGAGTGCCTAGGAGAGAGATCTTTAGGACAGTGTGACCGGGCTCACAAGGGCAGGCTAGTGAGAGGGGCATAGTAGAATGAGTGAGAACCCCAATATCAGGACCGGGGCTTCTGACTGGGACTCAGCCTTAACTCGTTAAGTGGCCAGCCTGCTTTGTCTTCCAGATGGAAGGTATAGTGTCAGTCACCGGTGGCCGACTGGGCACTTAGCGTGTTAAGAACAGGGACATGAGCAGCGGTCTCTCAGCACGAGCAGCAGGACCAGGCCGGCAGGGCCCCGGACAGACGGTATGCACCAAGCCGTCCTAGGTCAGGTCATCCCAGCTGCTGGGCCCTAAGGGGGCCAAGTGGCTGCAGCCTGGGAGGGGGAGAAAGTGCATTTGCGACTGGGGGACAGTTGTTCCTAACATTAGTGACAAAAACCAGTTCAAAGTGTTAGCAGTTTTAGGCATATTGCAATTCAAAGGGAAATGGCTTTTAACTTGAAGGGTGGATTCAGGGGCAAAGGAGGCCAATTTGGGTGACCTGGTCACCCCGGCCTCTGTGCGAGTCACCTGGTCTTATTCTGCCTGGACATCGGTGGTACAAATTCCTTTACAACATTGGGACGAAATTACAGACACGCCCAAGGAGAAGCACTCGTTCTGTCCAGCTTAGGTGGAACGGCCGAGTCCTGTGTGCCCCCATGGTGGTGGCGCAGGGCTCCCTGTTAGCCAGGCAGTGTGACAAGTACCCTCCTCATTCTGGGGGTGACACATAGCACCCCTGAAGGGTCTGCCCGAGGCCCTTCGTGAGAAGGGTCACGCCTTGCTACAGATGTGTCCGTGGAGGTTATCTTGGCTTCTTTTTTTCATCATAGATTTGCTTACAAGCAGCTAGTACACCCTGAATGTACCTCTCTACCAGCGAAAACCTTTTGGTGTTGGGGTCCATGTTTTCAGACTTTGTAAGGAGCCCATCAAGGTTTGCAAAAGCGTCTGCTGAACCTTCACAGTGCACCCCCGGGCTCTTCTCCTTCTCCTTCTCCTGCAGTTTCCTTCCTCTCATCTCTTCTTCAGCTCCCATGCCTGTCCCAGTTCCAAGAACTTCTCATTTGTCCCTTTCTAGGACCCACCTCCAGAAGCTCCTCAACGTCACCCTCATGCACACCTGGTTTAAGTGGTTTGCCATCTAACCACAGTCTCATTGATGTTTGTCATCTTTGCACTAGGATGTTACAGTGGCTATGACATCACAATGGCTATGATATAACCAGTGATCAGAAGCTTACAGCTCCACTGTAGTATGTGGCCCGAGACTGACTGGAACAGCTATTATGTGGTGTACAACTGTACACAATGACAGCAGACTTCTCACCAGGAACAACAAAGACCAGGTGACAATGGGATGATATTTTAAAGGTGATGCCATAAAGAAGTCTGTCAACTTAGAATTCTATATCCATGAAATTGGAGGCTGTCAGTTTCACATGGGGGATGGAGCTCTAGTGTTTTAAGAGACCTATACTTTACATGGAAGAACACAATATTAAACACATATAGATTGTAATAAATTGTAGATGTACATTGTAATTCCTAGAGTAACCCCCAAAATTCAAAGAATATAACTAAAAAAATAAATCAAGGATTAAAATAAGATGCAAAAAAAATCTTTGATTAACCTAGAACCTTGGGTTGGCAAATTGCAGCTCGCGAGCCACATGCAGCTCTTTGGTCCCTTGAATGTGGCTCTTCCACAAAATACCATGGCCTGGGTGAGTCTATTTTGAAGAAGTGGCATTAGAAGAAGTTTAAGTTTAAAAAATTTGGCTCTCAAAATAAATTTCAATCATTGTACTATTATATTTAGCTCTGTTGTCTAATGAGTTTGCTGATCAGTGACCTAGAAGAAGATAAGAAAGGAGAAACTGAGAAACAAAAGCAGGTGAGATAAACAGAAAACCAACGGTAAAGTGGTAGACCTAAATGTAACCCATGAACAACTGGAAGAAATAGAAATGAACTAGGATACTAATGAAAAGACAGAGACTGTCAGGCTGGATAAAAGAGCAAGATCAATATATGTTGAATTAAGAGATGCACTTTAACCCTGGTGAGTGTGGCTCAGTTGGCTGGGCATTGACCTAGGCACTGAAGAGTTGCTAGTTCGATTCCCAGTCAGGGCACAGGCTTGGGTTGCAGGTTGGATATCCAGTGGGGGGTGTGCAGGAGGCAGCCAATCGATTTTGTGCTCTCACATAGATATTCTCTCTCCCTCCCGCTTCCTATCTCTTTAAAAAATCAATAAAAATATTTTCTTTTAAAAAGAGAGATGCAGCACTAACTAGTTTGGCTCAGTGGATAGAGCTTCAGCCTATGGACTGGGGCTGGGAGTGATCCCAGGTTTGATTCCAGTCAAGGAAATGTATATTAGAGGTCCAGTGCACAGAATTCAAGCATCACAAAGTATCCTTTAGCACAGCCTGCACCCTCTCCAATCTGGGACCCCTTGGGAGATGTCCAACTGCTTGTTAGATCAAGCCTAAACCAGCAGTCAGACATCCCTTTCACAACCTGGGACTGCTGGTTCCTAACCGCTCGCCTGCCTGCCTGTCTGATTGCCCCTAACTACTTCTGCCTGCCAGCCTGATTGCCCCCTAACTGCTCCCCTGCTGGCCTGATTGACACCTAACTGCTCCCCAGCCAACCTGATGCCCCCCATCTGCCCTCTCCTGCCAGATTGATCCCCCCTAACTGCCCTCACTTGCAGCCCTGGTTGCCCCCAACTGCCCTCCCCTGCAGTATTGTTCGCCCCAACTGCCCTCCCCTGTTGGCCTGGTCACCCCTAACTGCCCTCCCCTGCTGGCCATTTTGTGGCAACCATCTTGTGATGATGTTGTATGAGGGCATGATACCATCTAGGCTTTTATTATATAGGATATTTCCTTTTACTGTGTATATGGTACAGTATAACTCTGACCTTGACATAGACACACAGGGAATATAGACGACACCCAAAATATGCGCACGTGTCCTGTAAACAATGGGCACTGCACACTGGAGCACCCACAGTGACACGACAAAATAGATTTGGAGGCAAAGCATGTGAGAGAGAGACATTTCATAATAATGGAGTGGCTACGTCTGCCAGACATAATACTTGAAAGTTTGTACAAGTTGTAACAGCAATCCCAAAAGCATCCAACGAAAATGATGAGCAGAGAGATAAATATGCAGCCATTGTAAAATCCTGTTCTCAAATAATCTATAAAACAACCGGACAAAAAAATCAGTAAAGATATAGAATCTAGATGATAAATTATGATTAAAAATCTATATATTTATAAATCTACACATTTAAATGATAAATCTATGTTATAGGATCTAAATGATTTAATTCACATTTATGGAGACTCCACCCAACACACACGGCAGAACCCACATTATTCCCAAGTGTCCGTGGAATGCTTATCATGATAATTCACATTCTGGGCCGTAAAACAACACTTAATCAATTTCAAAAGATTGAAATATTACAGAGTGTGTCATACGGCTACAATGGAATTGCATTTGAAATCAATAAGAATAAGAGCTCTAGAAAAGCCCCAAATATTTTTATGTTAAATGATGAACTTTAAAAAACCCCATACATCAAAGGAGAAATCACAATGGAAAAGAGAAATAATTCAAACAGAATGAAAATGAAAATACTACATATCACATTTTATGGAATGTAGTTAAAGCAGTGCTTACAGGGAAATTTATAACTCCAAAATGCTTATTTTAGAAAGGAAGTGATTTAAATCAGTGATCTAATTTTCCACTTTAAGAAACTAGAAAAAAGCAACTGCATTAAATCCAAAGTAACTAAAAGGAAGGAAACGATGGAGATAAAGACAGAAATAAATGAAACAGGAACAGACAAAAATGATTGAGAATATAATAATGCCCAACTAGGTCTTCTGGAGATATTAATAAAATTCATAACTCCCTAGCAAGAATAATCCAGAAAAAAGATAAGAGAACATAAATTTATAATATCAGTAATGAAAGAGGGGGTATAATTCACATCATATAGATGTCAAAAGTATAATAAAGAAATTTTATAAATAACTTTATGCCAATAAATTTGGTGAATCTATTGATAACTCATCAATTAATGACATTGAAATGGACAAATTTCTCAGAAAATAAAACATCAAAATGTGTCACAAGATGAAAGACAAAATCTGAATAGGTTTATACCTTATCAAAGACCCTAAAACTTCTATCAAAATAATTTCCTACAAAAGAACCCTAGGTCCAGATGGTTTTGCTGGTGAAGTTTTTCAAACACAGAAGAAGCATTACTAACCCTAAGATATGCTTTTAGAAAATAGAGAAAGAAAAATGTCCAACTCATTTTTTGAGGGAAGCATAATTGTAGCACCAAATCCTGACAAAGGGGCCACAGGGAAAGAAAGTCATCCACCAAGATCTCCCAAGAACGTAGATGCTGGGATCTTCAACACAATGTCCGCAGGGAACCAGCTATATCCAGAGGGACACATCGTGACCATGTGGGCTTCCTCCCATGAATGTGAAGTTGGTTGATGTTTGAAAAGCAATATAGCAACTGAAAAAGAAGAAAGGGGCATAGTCACTTCAACAGGTGCAGAAGAAGCACTAGGTAAAAATTAAAACTTATTCAAGACAAAAACTTTTCTCAGGCAACTAGTGATAAGTGGGAACTCCTCGTCTGATAAAAAGGCATCTACAAAAGCCTTAGTGAAACCTCACACTTGGCGTTGAAAGACTGGAGGCCGTCCTTCTGACATGGACATGCATAGATGCCGCTCTCATCACTCCCAGCCAAGGGGTCCTGGAAGAGCAACCAGTGTAGGAAGATAAGGAAAAGACCTGGCCAGGCTGGTCTGGGGTCAGAGCACCATCCCACTATACCAAGGTTGTGGGTTCGATCTGGACACATACAAGAATCAAGCAGTGAATGCAGAAAATAATTGGAACAACACATCTCTCTCTCTGTCTCTCTCTCAAATCAATAAGTAAGAAAAGATAAGAAAAGAAATAAATGCATATAGATTAGAAATGAGTGCGTGAAACTGTCCCACTAACACACACCATGATTCCTGACACAGAAAATTCTAAGTTATTGACAACAACAGGAACAGCTTATTAGGACAAATACGTGCATTTAATAGTGTCTCTGGATGGAGCTATACATTAAAAACAAAAATGGAATTTCTATCTACTAGCAGCCAGCAATTGGAAAAATAAAATAAAAATTCATGTGTACTAGCATTAGAAAAGCATAAAATACTTAGAAACGAGGTTAACAAAAGACATGTGACATGTATGCACTATACAATTTGCTGAGAGAACAGGAGGAACACCTACTAGTAAGTAAATGAAGAAACGCAGACCAAGGCCAGGAATGAGTGGGGGCTCAATAGTGTTCAAATCTTAGTCATTTCTAACTTGCTCTATATTTTCATCCATAAAAATTCAGAAACATATGTTTCTAACACAACATGAAAAAACAAGGAACATAGACTACCGTTTTCTTGACTTTGTGACTTGATAGAAAGTATATGGAAATGTGTAAGGATAGCAGAGGAGGTGTGATTCTAGACCCCAGATTATGTGGTCAATTGATTTTAACCAAGGCATCTAGGACATTCAATGGCAAAAATTAGTCTTTTCAACAAATATTACTGAGATAACTTAGGAAAAAAAGGAGACATGACCTACCTCACAACATAAACAAAAATTAATTTGAAATGGATCATAGACATAAAAGTAAAAAAACCCACAGCACTATAAAGTGTTTAAAATAAAACATTGGGGAATATGCCTACAAACAAGAGTGGGCAAAGTTTTTTTGGACAGGACACAAAAGCAATATTCACAAGAGAAAAATTAGATTAGATTTAATAAAAACCTTTCTGTTCCTTAAAAATACAGTTAAAAGAAGAGAGAATGAACAAACCCAGACTGAGAAAATGTTCTCAATTCATATGGGTGACAGTGGACTTGAACCACAAATATACTACCTACACTCAAATACCAAAAAGACAACTGCTGATTTTTAAAAATGGGCAACTGGCCCCAGCCAGGTGGCTCAGCTGGTTGGAGCTTTGTCCCATGGATGGAAGGGTCATGGGTTTGATTCCCAGTCAGGGCACATAGCTAGCTTGCCGGTTTGATCCCCTCTCAGAGAGCAAGTGAGGGGCAACTAATCTCTCTCTGTCTCTCTGTCTTCTCTCTCTCTGCCTCCCTCTTCTCTAAAATCAATTGTTTTGCACTCTTGGGAGAGGATTAAAAAAAAAAATAGGCAAATGATTTGAACAGTCACTTGGCCAAGGAAAGCATGCACATGGCTGAAAGAGCAGGAGTTCTCACGCAGGTCATTAGAGAGACGGACACTACTGTCTCCCCTCCCTCTCCTCCCCGCCCCCTCCGCTGCTGCTGCACACTCATGGGGACTGAGGCTGAGAGAGGCCGCGGGAATCCTGGCACATTGCTGGCTGTCATGGGAAGTGGTGCCAACACTTTGGAAAAATGGCTGTTTCTTATAAAATTAAACACACACTCTCTTTTGCTTCAACGACTGTGCTCATGTTTGTAAATAGGAAAATATAAAACAAATGAAACAACAGCACAAAGACAGCCTCCATCAGAAGGGCTTGCATCTTAGTATTTGCAGTCCCTTTAGTCACAATAGAAACTGGGAATGACTGAGATGACCAAACTCAATGTGGTCCATTCACATGACGGAAGCTGTGGCCAGTGGAAAGGGGTGAACTGGGCAGAGCCCACAGGGTGGGACCATTACAGACATTGTGCTGAGAAGAGAGGCCAGGCTGCCCACACTCATTCCTGGCTCCATCTGCATGATGTTCACGTGTGGGCTGAACCACTCAAGGTGACATATGTCCCAACAGTGAGTGTTTCAGGGAGAAGGCACTCCAGGGAGGAACGGGAGCCATGCTCTGAGGAGGCGAGAAAGCAATATCACAACAGGGTGTGGGTTTCACAGGTGTATCTACTTGTTAAAATTGTTCAACTGAGATTAGTGCATTTCAATACGTTTAAGTTTATCTCTCCCCTAGCCAAAGAATTAAAGCTATAATAACGACATAATTGAATGGTTGTCCTGAGCACACATCCCAAGGACTGGGGATTGAACTTGCAACTCAGCTATGTGCCCTTGATCAGGACATGAACCCAGGACACTTCAATACAAATGACCCTCTAACCACTGAGCAACACCAGACAGGGTTCATAAATCATTCTTAGTAGTATGTTGTTTAATCTCCACATATGTGTGGGTTTCTTTACTTCCTTTTGGCAGTTGATTTCTACTTTCAAGGCATTGTAGTCAGAGGATATGCTTGGTGTAATTTCAATCTTCTTGATTTTGTTGATGCTAGTTTTGTGACCCAACATATGTTTTATCCTTAAGGATGTTCTATGTGCACTGGTGAAGGATGTATGATCTGATGTTCTAGAATGAAAGGTTCTGAAAATGACAATTATGTTCATTTGGTCTAGTGTTTCATTTAAGGCCGATATTTCTTTATTGACTTTCTGTTTGGTTGATCTGTCTAGAACTGTCAATGGAGTATTAAGATCTCCAACTGTGATTGTGTTTTGATCTGTTTCCCCCGTTAGCTCTGAGAGTAGTTGTTTTATATATGTTGGTGTTCCCTGGTTGGCTGCATATATATTAAGAAGTGTTATGTTTTCTTGATGTAGTTCCCTTTATCGTTATAAAGTATCCATCTTTGTCTCTTATCTTTGTTATCTTGAAATCCATTTTGTCAGATATAAGTATGGCTGTATGTGCTTTTCTGTGGGTGTTATTTGATTGGAGAATCATTTTCCACCCTTTTACTTTGCATCTATCTTTTTCTTTGCAGCTTAGACGTGTCTCTTGTAAGCAGCATATGTTTGGGTTTTGTTTTTTGATCCACTCTGCTACTCTGGGCCACTTTATTGGTAAATTCAGACCATTTTCATTCAGGGAAGATATCTGAGGACATCTTACAGCCATTTTATCTTTGTTCTCTGGTAGCTCTGTGCCTCCATTGGTTCTTTTCCTTTGTTTCTGTCTGTCGTTTTTGTTTGGTGGTATTCCATCCTTCTTCCCTCCTTTTTTTAAAGCTATATCTCTTGGTTTGGGGATTTTTGTGTGTGGTTATCATTATGTTTATAAAAAATAAAGTTGCATACATACCACAGTTGTTCTCTTTTGAATACATCTGGTGTTTATGATCCTTTGCCAATTCAGACCTTTCCCTTCCCCTTTTATGTTTTTGTTGTCACAAATTATTCATGTTTATGCTGTAAATTCTTTTGGTGATCTTACTTTTACTATTATGACTTTATGTTCTATGTTTCAGGTAGAATAACTCTCTTGAGTATTTCCAGCAATTGAGGTTTTCTGGTGATAAAATCACTCAGCTTCTGTATGTCTGGGAATGATTTTATTTCTCTTCATATTTAAAGGGTACTTTTTCTGGATATATTATTTATAGCTGGTAATCTCTGTCTTTCAGATGTTTGAATATTTAGTTCCACTCTCTTTTGGCTTATAGAGTTTTTGCTGAGAAGGATGACATTCTGATGGGTTTTCCTTTGTAGGTCACTTCCTTCTCTTTTCTGGCTCCTTAGAGAATTTCTTCTTTGTCATTAATTTTTGACAGCTTTAATACCAAGTGTCTTGGAAAGGGACTCTTTGGATTGTGCTAATTAGGTGTTCTGTTTGCTTTTTGGATTTGAGGATCTAGTACTTCCATAGGTTTGGGAAGTTCTCATCCACCATTTGTTTGAATAGACTCTCCATTCCCTGCTCCCTCTCTCCCTCCTCTGAGAATCCCTATAATTCCAATGTTGCTTTTTATGATTAAGTTAATTAGTTCTTGTAGATATTCTTCTTTTTCTTTAGACTCAGGTCCCTATGTTCTTCCCTCTGATCTTTTCTTGATTTCCATATTTTATATTCGATATCACTAATTCTTTTCTCCATCTGGTTGGCTCTGTTTTCTATGCTCAGCAATTTACTCTTAATCTACTTAATTGTATGCTTCAGCTCCAAGATTTCTGATTGGTTCTTTTTTTTTTTTTTTTAAAGGTTTTAGTCTCCTTGGTAAAATACTCATTTTGTTCATTGATTTGCTTCTGAGTGCATTGAATTTCCTGTCTGTATTTTCTCACATCTCATTGAGTATTTTCAGAACTGCAATATTGAAACCTCTGTCATTTATGGGACATATTTTCATGTTTTCCAGCTTGCTTTCTGGAGATTTTTCATTGTCTTTCTGGTCATCCTTGTTACTGTGATTATTCATGGTATTTGCTGCCCCCCCTTTGCTTATGTACTTATCTCTGAAGAAAGAGGTCTTTCTACTATTTTCCAGTAGATGGTGCTGAATTGGTAGGTCTTTTTACCTTTCTCATCTCCTGATCTGGAACTCCACGTTTCTGAAAGACAGCACAACCTTGCTGCTTGGGGGCTGGGCTGGGGTTCTTTTGCCTTCACCCTAATGGCGAACCCTGACCTCTGTGGGGTTTTGCCCCAAGCACCCCTCCTGGGGATCAGTCACGAAGGGAAACAGTGGTTCTACTGCAACCACGCTTGATTTACAGATAATTTGCTCCAGACCCGACTCCAGGAGCAATGAGAGTCGAGCTTTGGGAGTCCGAGCGGCGGCGGGGCTCTGTGGTTCCGTTCCTTTGTCTGAAGCATCACCGCCAGTCAGCAGCAGAGAGCTCACAGTAGAACCTGCGCCCTGCCAGGCCCTGCTGATCAGACACTGTTTGCTCCCTCTCTGCTCACCTGCTGGACTGCTCCCCCACCATCCTGCCTGCTTCTCCCAGCTCTCCTGCCAATGAAGTAAATGGCTGCTACCCCCAGCTTTCTCCCCTCTCCGGCCCCGCCTCAAGCTCCCAGCTGCAAGCCTGTGTCTGCTGCTGTCTGTGCTTCTCTCCCTGCTTGTCTCCCATTCATTCCTGCTTGCCCACCTTTAGATGTTTCAATGTGGGCCTCTCAGGCATGCGTTTCTGTTGAGCAGGGACCTCTTTGTTGAATCATAGTTGGTTAACTTGTTGAAATTTCTGGGGGAGAGGACATTCCTCTCACACGAATGAGTCATTTTTGATGAGGCCGTTTGTGCCCATGGAGGTACCTGGCTTCTTCCAGGATTGGGACCCGCCTTCACTGCCAGGTCTCCGTGCCAGCCGTGTCCCGCAGGGCGGCGCCTCCTGGGCTTTCAGGAAAGAACTCTGGCGTGGAGTCAGCCAGCCAGCAGTGCAGAGCTCCTTGCACCAGGCAGGCTGACACCAAGTTTCTCCTTTAAGTGCCAGGCCTTCAGAAAAGTAAAATTTGTGGTAAGTGAATTTGTCTCCTAGAATAAAAATCTTCCCTTTAACCATGTATTTGCAGCTGTTCCCAAATGGCGTAGATTCACCACATAAATCCAGGATTCGGAAACGCTGTGTACCCTGTAAAGGGCTGAGCAACTCCTGGCCCATCACCGCGGGATTGCTCGGTCCATGGAACCTACCCAGCTCCCATCCCCCGCAGCGAGGCCCCTGTGTGTGAGGTGCCACCTGTGGTTTTCCGGATAAACAGAGGGTCCTCTGAATGTCATACTGTGTAACATTTGTGTGTGATGCCAACAGAAGGGCCGTTTTGCCTCTGCAGCTTTGATGTTATGATATGGAGCGTTGGGCCGCCTCCTCCCAGCGGTGCACCGAGATGTTACCTGCCCTGAAACCGTGGCCCGTGGCCCGGTACCAACGTTGAGCCAGCCACGAGGTGCTCTGCTCTGGGGCTTTTTATGAGGAATGTGTCCACTTCCACCGTCACAGGAGAGGAGAGGTGTGTGGGTGCGCTGTTGTAGGTTTAGAATTGCACCTCCAGCACCAGGGAGGGAGCCTGCCAGGCCGGCCGGGAGCACACGTGGCCCTCTGAACAGCGAGCCAAGTCCCGGGCAGATAGGTGACACCTGTTGGGCACTCTCCTCCCGGGGGAGGCCACCCCACTAAGAAATGTGGGGTTTCTTCCCTCCTGTTGACATGAATATTTAATGAATATTTAATCAAGAAGCCCAGTTTTTCTCTCTTCACCACAGCCTGGGGTTTCCCTCTGGCTGCAATCTCCCTCAATGTCATACGTGTGGGTGCTGGGACCCCTCCCACCTGCTTCAAATTGGAAAGCAGAACAAAATCTCAACCTGGTGTCTGCGTCACCCTGACCCAGGACCAGTGATGAGAACCACAGATCCACCGAATCGATTCATGTTTTAATGTTAGTTTGCTCATTTAAAAATCATATTATGCAAATACTCCTGAGCACATTTAAATAAAGAAGCCTGAAGTTCCCACACTGGAAAATAGAAAACAGTAGTTGGCACATTCTTTTTTGTTCATCAGAGAATCAGTGAACCAGTACATTTAAAGTTGCCTAAAAGCTGACTTCTTCCGTGCCTGTCACAGTGGCTGATAACACGTGTGACCAAAAGCTGGGCTTTACAGAGATAAATTGCAAAACAGTCACAATTCTGAGAGTGAGGGAACGCTGGGAAATTCCCCCTGAACCTTCTCATTCATCTTAAAATCTAGAAATAATGTCTCTAGCGTTGTCTTATCCAGAATCTAAGTAGCAGGGAGCTCAGCCTCTGAAGACTCCTTACTGTTGGCGCTGCAGACACTGCCATGGAGGGGGAGGCGGGAGAGACGCTCCCTCAGCCTGCCCACTCGGGAGCCCACCGTTCCCTCCTCGCAGACGCAGCCCACACTGCAGAGCCTGAGAAGTCCTCAGCTCATTTCCAAATGAGGCAGCTCCTCCTGTTCGGTACAATGTTGGTGCTGAGGGTCTCTTTTGGTTCTGGTTGATAAAGCTCTGGCCAATGCTTCCTGGGCTGGCAAGGCCGCCTTCCCGGTCCTGCAGCTCGCGGAGGCCGCCGGGCGGGTGGGCCGCTGGGTGATGAGGCTGCGCTGATTGTAGACGGAGCTCACAATAGCCCATCAGCCTGATGCGCGGCAGACAAGCTAATTGGGCCACTTGAAGACGGGGCTCCCGGGAGAGGGCTGCTCTCCCACTCAAGCTCCATAATCAACAAAGCCTCGTCGAGCCCCTGCTGGGTTCCCGGCTGGGGCGCAGATGAGGGTGCAGCGGGGAAATCAGGCCAGGCCCACGCTCTGCCACCCCTTAGAGAGCAAGACAAGCCGTGCGACACTCCTGGCAGAACACTCTGCATTAATGGAGATGATCCGTTCGCACTGGGGAGCGGGCCCCGCAGGAGGGCAGACAGAATAGAGCTCAGAGCGGGACAGCAGGGCCGTGCCAACCAATCGGGCGGTACCGAGCAGAGCCACAGGGCCGCTTCACATCCGGGCCCAGACACGGCTGGCGCCCAGGCTGCTGGCCACTGCGGGCTGGGCTCCGGCTCTGGCTTGGCCGGGCGTGGCTCTGGGACAAGGACAGTGAGATAGAGAAATGAGAGGGGTCCCAGGCCGGGACCCCCCGCGGGGGCGGGTGGGAGGGGTGAGTGGTGACGAAGTGCAGGTGGAAAGTCGAGCTGCTTCCGTCCTTGGAGAAGCTGCTGTGGGTGGTGGACCAGGCAGACCGCCCCCCCTCAAAGGCTCATTGTCCACTGGCCGGCCCCACGCTCATGCCAAAGGCATGTCCTTTATCCCATGTACAGGGTCAATATCTGAGCCTGTGTCCCCTGAGACTGGGGCAGGCAGTGCTGGGGGTGCTTGGGCAGGTTTGGGGGGCCCTGGGAGCCACAATGGCCGGGCTCAGCCCCACAGGTCCTGCCTGTGGTGACACAGAGGGTCCTGGAAGCCCGAGGTCCATCCAGACCCATGGGCCGGGGGTGAAGGTGAGGACATGCGGGCCGCGCTGGACGCCCCTGAGCAACTCCGCCCTCTATGGCTGCGAGCAGCTCCCTTCAGCCAAGCACACGTGTGACACACATGGCCATCGCTGTGCTCTGCAGACAGACCACAGGTGTGCTGCTGCCGTGTGTGGTTTCTGCTCTGTGCCCTTCAGGTTCTGGTGAGCAGGGACGGAGCCAGCGTGGGAGCGATGGGTTGAACCCACCAGTGTCATGTGTTGTGCTGTGTTGTGTGTGACGCCCCCTGGCCACAGCCGGTGGAAAAGCAGTGAGGCTGGACCCGCGCACCATGGCGGCTTTTACAAAGATCAGCGTGAAGGTCACACGAGGCGACACTGTTTCAAATGACCGACTGTCCACGGAGCTTTCGCCGGGAGGAGGCGGCGCGGCCAAGGCCGATGAGCTCATGCCGGGCAGCCTCCCAGGTTAGACCCGTCCCGCCGGGCGCCTGTCTTCGGTTTCAGCTCCGCGGCCTCCCCCTGGAGCTTGTCTCAGCCTGTGATTTGATTTACAAGTTTGCAATTGGATTTTAGAGGCATCAGGGCGCCTGCCCAGTGCCCAGTGCCCGTCACGGCCTGTGCCGGCCTCTGCAGCGTCATGCGGCTCCTGCCCTCTCGCACGCCGGCTGGGACCCTGATGGCCTCTGGGACGTCTCCTGGGTGTGGCCGCAGCAGGAGAGCTTCGAGCCAGACGTGCGGCAGGCGGTCTCCCTGTGCTCCGGTCACCGGCCCCCGGTGTGCCCAGGCAGGCGGGCCGGGCGCGGGGGGCCTGCTCTCAAAGACAGGGTGGAGCTTCCCCTGCGGGTCTGTCTGACTCTGTCCAGAGTGAGTCACGGTCACAGCCACCCCTACTCACAGGAGAAGGCATCCACGGCAGTGCCGGATCCAAAGCCAAAGCATGGGGACAGGCATGCCCATGGCGGCCGGGGTGGCGCTGAGGTCAGAGGCTGCTTCCGCACATGTGTCTCCCGGGGAGGGGCTGGCTCTGTGGGCAGAAGCCTGTCTGTTTGTTAACACGCGATATGATATCTACAGGCGTCCTAACAGCACTTCCCAGGGACAGTGACATTCAGTATTAGCCTGGTTGCCGGGGCACTCACAGGGGCACACATTCACCAACACACCACGGTGCCCCCGCCTGCCCGCAGTTCGGACGCCTCAGCACCCGCACTTCCTGTGGGGACGCTCCTCCCCCGCGTGTCTGCGCACCTTCTACGGGGAGCGGCCGCCCACCTGGTGCTCTGCGGGCTCCACCTCCATCAGGTGAGGACTGAGGGTGTCAGCTGGGTCCGCACTGTCCAGCTGTGGGTGTCAGCTGGGCCCTCACTGTCCAGCTGGGAGTGTCACCTGGGCCCGCACTGTCCAGCTAGGAGTGTCACCTAGGCCCGCACTGTCCAGCTGGGCGTGTCAGCTGGGCCCTCACTGTCCAGCTGGGAGTGTCACCTGGGCCCGCACTGTCCAGCTAGGAGTGTCACCTAGGCCCGCACTGTCCAGCTGGGCGTGTCAGCTGGGCCCGCACTGTCCAGCTAGGAGTGTCACCTAGGCCCGCACTGTCCAGCTGGGCGTGTCAGCTGGGCCCGCACTGTCCAGCTGGGGGTGTCAGCTGGGCCCTCACTGTCCAGCTGGGAGTGTCACCTGGGCCCGCACTGTCCAGCTGGGCGTGTCAACTGGGCCCGCACTGTCCAGCTAGGAGTGTCACCTGGGCCCGCACTGTCCAGCTGGGCGTGTCAGCTGGGCCCGCACTGTCCAGCTAGGGGTGTCACCTGGGTCCGCACTGTCCAGCTGGGGGTGTCACCTAGGCCCGCACTGTCCAGCTGGGCGTGTCAGCTGGGCACGCACTGTCCAGCTGGGCGTGTCAGCTGGGCCCGCACTGTCCAGCTGGGAGTGTCACCTGGGCCCGCACTGTCCAGCTGGGCGTGTCAGCTGGGCCCGCACTGTCCAGCTAGGAGTGTCACCTGGGCCCGCACTGTCTAGCTGGGCGTGTCAGCTGGGCCCGCACTGTCCAGCTGGGGGTGTCACCTGGGCCCTCACTGTCCAGCTGGGATTGTCACCTGGGCCCGCACTGTCCAGCTGGGCGTGTCAGCTGGGCCCGCACTGTCCAGCTGGGAGTGTCACCTGGGCCCGCACTGTCCAGCTGGGAGTGTCACATGGGTCCGCATTGTCCAGCTGGGCGTGTCATCTGGGCCCTCACTGTCCAGCTGGGAGTGTCACCTGGGTCCGCACTGTCCAGCTGGGGGTGTCAGCTGGGCCCGCACTGTCCAGCTGGGGGTGTCACCTGGGTCCGCACTGTCCAGCTGGGGGTGTCAGCTGGGCCCGCACTGTCCAGCTGGGAGTGTCACCTGGGTCCGCACTGTCCAGCCGGGGGTGTCAGCTGGGCCCACACTGTCCAGCCGGGGGTGTCAGCTGGGCCCGCACTGTCCAGCTGGGGGTGTCAGCTGGGCCTGCACTGTCCAGCTGGGAGTGTCACCTGGGCCCGCACTGTCCAGCTGGGAGTGTCACCTGGGCCCGCACTGTCCAGCTGGGCGTGTCAGCTGGGCCCGCACTGTCCAGCTAGGGGTGTCCCCTGGGCCCGCACTGTCCAGCTGGGCGTGTCAGCTGGGCCCGCACTGTCCAGCTGGGGGTGTCACCTGGGTCCGCACTGTCCAGCTGGGGGTGTCGCTGGGCCCGCACTGTCCAGCTGGGAGTGTCACCTGGGTCCGCACTGTCCAGCCGGGGGTGTCAGCTGGGCCCACACTGTCCAGCCGGGGGTGTCAGCTGGGCCCGCACTGTCCAGCTGGGGGTGTCAGCTGGGCCTGCACTGTCCAGCTGGGAGTGTCACCTGGGCCCGCACTGTCCAGCTGGGAGTGTCAGCTGGGCCCGCACTGTCCAGCTGGGAGTGTCACCTGGGCCCGCACTGTCCAGCTGGGCGTGTCAGCTGGGCCCGCACTGTCCAGCTGGGGGTGTCACCTGGGTCCGCACTGTCCAGCTGGGGGTGTCGCTGGGCCCGCACTGTCCAGCTGGGAGTGTCACCTGGGTCCGCACTGTCCAGCTGGGGGTGTCACCTGGGTCCGCACTGTCCAGCTGGGGGTGTCAGCTGGGCCCGCACTGTCCAGCTAGGGGTGTCACCTGGGCCCACACTGTCCAGCTGGGGGTGTCACCTGGGTCTGCACAGATCTGCGGCAGGTGCTCCAGCTGTGAGCTCCTCCCTAGACGGCTGGCTGAGTCCTGTCCTCGGTTCCCACTGTGGCATCGCCCTTGGCACCTCTGCTGCTCAGAAATTTGATGTGGCACAGGGTTGCCTGTCCACCCTGCAGGTGCCCATCAGCAGACCCAGGCCCTGCCTCCTGCTCGCTCCCTGGACGTGGTGTTTGAGTCCTCACTGAAGTCATGTATGCTGTTCAGGAACAGCCCGAAGAGGTCTTAATTTTTATCAAAAAGGACCTTCTCCCCCCTCCTCCATCGTGCTGTGGATTCAGCGTCTGTCTGGCTGCAGTTTCTGTTCTCATCTTCGATTTGTTCATGGTTTACCAACACGACATGGAAACACATCACTGTACAAAGCTGCTACCAGCAGTGCGGCCTTCCGCCTGTTCTTCCTCAGACACCTTAGCTACTCTCTCTTTGAATTTTCATAAAATTTTAGAATCTGCTTCGCAAATTTCTAAAAAAAGAAGGTGTCAGGCTGTGCTTAGGATTGCACTTAATATGCAGATCCATTTTGGTGAATCGATATCTGCCATATGCAGTTTTCTGATCCACAAACACTTCCTCCACCCCGGTTTCCTGGTTCTTTTTTTTTTTTTTTTATTATTATCTGTGTGCATATTTTAACATTGTCCTTCCCCCTCCCATACAACCCTCCCTCTCCAGAGTTTTGTATCCATTGGTTGTAATTATATGCATGTATACAAGTCCTTCGGTTGATCTATTATCTCCCCCAGATCTCCCCAACCTCCCCGCTGTAATTTGACAGTCTGCTTGTTGCTTTACTGTCTTTATATCTATCTTTTGGTTCATCCGTTTATAATGTACTTTATTATCCATAAATGAGTGAGGTCATGTGGTATTTCTCTTTCATTGACTGGCTTATTTTACTTAGCATGATGTTCTCCAATTCCATCCAGGTTGCTGCAAATGATGAGAATTCCTTCTTTTTTATGGCAGCATAGAATTCCATTGTATAAATGTACCATAGTTTTTGGATTCAATCATCTGCTAATGGGCATCTAGGCTGTTTCCAAATCTTAGCTATGGTAAATTGTACTGCTATGAACATAGGGTGCATATATCCTTTCTGATTGGTGTTTCTAGTTTCTCGGGATATATTCCTAGGAGTGGGATTACTGGGTCAAATGGGAGTTTCATCTTCAGTTTTTTGAGGAATCTCCATACTGTTCTCCACAGTGGTTGCACCAGTCTGCATTCCCACCAGCAGTGCAAGAGGGTTTCTTTTTATCCGGAACCTCGCCAACACTTGTCGTTTGTTGATTTGTTGATGTTGGCCATTCTGACAGGTGTGAGATGGTATCGCATTGTTGTTTTGATTTGCATCTCTCGGTTTCCTGGTTCTATAATTCATAGTCATGCTTCAAGGTTTGCTCAGAGGCCTCGGGGGACTCGTGTGACAGGACCTGATGGCACTGTAAGTGGTCTTGTTTATTCTCCCCCAAAGAAGAGCCAGGAGAAGGACCCAGGAGCAGGGGATCACTGAGATGGGGCCCGAGAGCCCGAGCATCGAGGCCCGACAGGAGGACAGGGAGCAGGTGCCACGGAACCACTGCCGCTGTGGACAAGGGGCTGCTCTCACAGAACTCGGGAACGGTCCCTGGATTTCCCGCCCGGAGGGGAGACTGCCAAAGGCCCTGTCCTGTCCCTGCACCCGCCCGTCTCTGCTCAGGCCGAGGATGAGCGTGGCGGGAGGAGCACCGAGCAGAAAGCCACCCTCAGTGCCTGGTGAGGACACGCGTGGGCCTGTTTGCAGCGGCGAAATATACCCACTTGACTTTAGGCAGTACCCACAGCCCAGGCCTCCTGCAGTGGTTACTAATTCTCACCATCTCTCTCTGCGCCCTCTTGGATTTTATACTTCCCACATTCCATCTCCCAGGCTTATTTCCTCTACACCAGCTCCTATGCCCCTGGTCTCTCCTCGTGCCCGCTAGGCGTGCCTAGGCCTTCCGGCGGAGTGTGCCGCGGGCATGGTGAGGAGGACAGGCCCCTCGGCCCGGAGCCAAGGAAACGCCCGCATTCGAGTGTCACGTGTGACGACGCCCACTGCCAGGCGGAGAGGGTCTCTCCTCCGCAGAGTTCTCTCGCTGCCTCCAGGCACCGGCGGGGAGTGATGCTGCCATCTTAGTTCTCTAGAAAGGCCTTCTCCTCTGGCTGGAGGAGCCCAGCGCCCTCTGGGGTGTGGAGTGTGACCTGAGGAAGGAAGGGCGGTGCCCTGGAGGATGCAGCCCGATGGGCTAAACAACCCTCACCCCGCCCCGCACCCCCCTAGGGAAGGTGCCCTGGCACTCCTCACGCCATTGCCAGCCGGGCACACGGTCCATCTGTCTGACGTAGGGCACGCCCATCATAAACTCGCCCTCTGCACCCCTGGCCCTCTCCCAGTCCTGCGGACGCAGCTCCAGTCTACAGGTGCGGTTCTCAGGGCTCTGCGCCTCCTGCCTGCCCTCTCCAGGTTGCAAACCAAGCTTCTTCTTCCAGGAGCTGCCGCAGGCCAGTGTCCTGTGCTGTGGGGGACATCTCCCGCCTCACCCCCGCCTGGATGCTGGCGAGTCAGTCCTGGGGCAACAGGGAGGATGGACCCCCTCCCACGGCTCTTAGAGAATTCTCTTCTTTTTGTGCAGACGATAGAGAAGGAAAGTTTTTGAGATTTTGTTGAGAGAAATTACATGCCTTTTGTTGTGTCTCTATAAGAGGCATGTTGCCCTGACATGGTGAGTCCCAGGTGCTCCCCACCATCCCTCCGGGAGCTGCTCCCAAGGATGCACCCCCACGGAGGGAAAGGCCTTCCATTCCAGGGGGAGGACTCTGGGCTTGGGACAGGCCCTGGGCACCGGACCTGTGAGCCCTACGCCTGAGTCCTGGCTTCACCTCTGCAGCTCACCTGCCCGGCAGCTGAGCCTGCGCCACGCAGTCCCGCCTCTGCCCTCTCTCTGCTCGGCCAGAACAAAACAGGGCCACGAATGCTCACGCGCACATGCAGGTGACACTTGGTTCCGTCACAAAACTTTCTTGATTTTGCAAAGGCCCAACACACTGCGGCACTTGGTTGACGCAGCTTGCTGCCATCACAGCGAGCACCTGTCATCTGTGCGCGGCGGGAAGAGCTCAGGCAGGGCCTGAGCGCTGCCCGGGGGACAGGCTGTAGACGGGCTGCAGCGGTGAGGCAGGCTCCATGGGGATGCAGGCTGTTGAAGCTGGGACACTGGTTTTCTTTTCTCTTTTTATAAATTCATATTTATTGATTCCTAGAGAGAAGGTGTCACGGCGAGGGGGCTCTGGCCAGGGACGCCACGGCAGGCTGTGGCCGCAGACCACCGGCACTCCACCCCGGAACAGGTCCCCGGAGGAGCAGGCAGCTTCTCAGAGGACGCCCGCCGCCGCCGGGCCCCGCACAGGGTGCTGGGAGGGCGCCTTCTCCCCCCCGACCAGGAAACGCACCTCCTCTTCCCCCGGACCGTCTGCTCTGCTCTCCTCTCCTCAGGGCCTTGCAGCTCGGGGCAACCAGGGAGGACCGGGGCCCGCGCCACGCTGCCCACCTGGGCAGGCTCAGGAGATGGAGCCTTCAGCTCTCTGGTGGACTGAGACCCCGGCATGAGATTCCGAGATCCAGGACTCAAGTACAGGAAGGCGCCCGTGCGGGGCGGGGTGTCTGAGGATGCTGTGGGGCCTCAGAGCGAGGTCGGGTCCATCCAGGCCCAGATGGCTCGTAGGAAGCGCTCTATGTTGGCCACACCTCAAACCTTTCGGGGCTGAGCCGGGCTCTGGCCTGCCCCGGGGTGGGCACGGTGAGGACCTCGGCCTGGGCCTATCTATAGAGCCGAGTCAGGTGCATGGTCGTCCTATCAGCGATCTCCCCAGGTCAGCCTTGTTCCTGGTGCGCAGGACAGGAAGTGCAGGTGCCTTTGCTATGGTTACGATAAAGGAAACTTGGGGAAATAGGAAAAGAGACACCTGCTCGGATCCCTTGTCCTGAGTGCCGGGCCGTCCGTGAGCTGCTGCCGCAGGCCTCTCTGTGGAGGATGAGGCGTCGGAGGTTTGGAATGCCTGAGAGGCAGAGCTCCCTCTGAACCGGCCTTTCCACCTGCAGCCTCAGGGGCGGCCCAGAGAGTCAGCCCCCCAAGGAAGCCATCCTCACCTTGGACTGCAAGGTCCGAGGGAAGGAGTGCCACCCTGCCCCTCCCCCAGCACCTGCCCCCTCAAACCCTGAGTCGGGGCAGGCTCCCGCGCAGGTCAGATGTGGGTCATAGCAGACGCTGCAGTTAACATTCAACTAAAAATTAAATGACTAGATAACTACCACAGGCTTTTAGTGCCAATTAGCCTAATAGCTGCTTCCCTCCTTTTACCAGGCAGGGAACAGAGCGTGCTCCCCGGGCTGGTCCCCAAGCAGGTCCCCATGGTGGTCCCTGTGGCTGTTCCCCAGGTGGCTCTTCAGGCAGATCCACAAGCAGGTTCCCGTGCTGGTCCCCTCAGAGGGGTGCTCACTGGAGGGGTGCTCACTCCGAGGGGTGCTAACCATTCCCATCAGGCTAAGCACAGCGGGTTCAGGAGGGAACCATCTGGGCAGGGAGAGAACTGTGCAAACAGGTCACTCCTTTCATCTGTCTCACATGTGTGTGCACACAGATATGGATATTCACAGACACACAGACATGTACACACAGCATGCATACACACAGACAAGCAGACACACACACCTCTGGAGCTGTTCTGTGCGTGCCCCGTCTGCCCTGGGCTGTGGGCAGCACCCGCCGAAGGGCTGTGCCACTGGGAGAGAGCGATGGCCTTTCTCTCCGACGGCGTCACAGGACTACAGCGAGGCTGAGGCAGGGAGCCTGCGGCCGTTGCCCCCTGGCTGCCCTGGGCGCGGAGGGTGGCCGCCCCAGGACAGGCCGGCACAGCGGCAGGGCCGGTCTCAGCTGTGACCGCGGGCGGCTCCTGGGGCAGTGGAGGCCCCGGCTGCACTGATTGCTGTGGGGCCGGGAGCCCTCAGGCAGGTCCCCCGGGAGAGGCGCCTCCCTGACGGCATCTGGCCTGGCCCAGCTGCCCTCGCGTCTCCCTGTGTCCCGCAGGCACTGGCCTCAGCCCTCGGCGGTGCTTTTTCCTACTCCCACGGCATCTGAAATTCCCCCCAAACTCTGTGAGAGGTTCCAGTTCAGCATTCGCTCCGTGGAGAGCGCAGCCTCCACCTCACCCTCGAAAGTACCCGAAGCACAGAAGAATGAGGCTAAGCGTGCCAGCGGCACCCCTGCCCCAAACAGGAGACATCTGCCGCCTGAAACACGATCCGGGGGAAGCTGCAAGGACGGGCAAGGTCAGCAGGCCGGGCTCCCGGGCGCCCGCAGGCACCGCCACCCTCCCGGGGCGGCCGGTCCCACGGGAAATGCTGTCATCGCTTGCTTGGCGCAGGGCCAGCGGCCAGGCCAGCGGCAGGCGCTTGGGGTGGGGCTGTGTGGCATGGTCTCACAACGCAGAGATGGCAGGACTCATCAAGAAATTACCAATACACTATATTTGTAAAAAATACATAATTCTATCCGTGTGATGGTGAGGCATGGTGATTGGCCGAGTCACGTACAAGGAAATGAACTCACTCAGACAACCGGCACAGGAACTTACCCATGGACTCGGACTTTGACCTTGGACTTTCCACTACACGCAGCTTCCTCCCACAACCCACAGGGAGAAAGGCCTCACCAGTGCGAAGTGGTCATGTAGACGGTCTGTGTGGAAACACTTCTGGAAGTGCCTGAAGGGAACAGGGGAGCAGGAGGCCGGGGGAGGAGGGTGGGCTGTGTGCAGATCAGCGCCTGGCGGTCAGCAGCTCAAGGCCCAACAGAGCATCCTGGATGTTTAAAAATATATTTTATTGATTTCAGAGAGAGAGAGAAATATCAATGATGAGAGAAAATCATTGATCGGCTGCCTCCTACATGCCCCACCCTGGGGATCGAGTCCTCAACCCAGGCAGGTGCCCTGACTGGGAATCGAACCATAACCTCCAGGTTCATAGGTCAATGCTCAACCACTGAGCCATGCCAGCCAGACCAATCATGGATGTTTAATACCAATAAAGCAGTTTACTCATTAAGACAAGAGTATACTACAAAATATAAGTTTGTGGGGAAAAGGAAAAGTCCAGCAGCAGGTGCTGAGCAATCATCGGCTGCCAGCCGTGGGAAGAGTGAGGAAGGCAGCCATGGATCCCAGCAAGCCCACTGTGGATGTCAATCCACAGGAAGTGAAATTAGCAGTGTTCATCCCAGCCACGGCACGGGAACTTCGCAGAGCCAGGATGGATGGGTAGAGGAGATGGCCTATGCACGCATCTGTAACCATGTTGACTTGCTGAGAGCTGGCTCAGTTCTTACAGCACCTCTGGTTCTTTGAACATGGAATGCACTACATTGTCACGAAACCAGCGTACCCTTACCCAAGTATGACCTGCCTGTCACAGGTGACACCCCTCCGCCCTCTCTTGTTCACGCTCAGGCCCACCTGGTTGCCTTTGCTCTTACCGTCCTGTTCGGCCCCACCCATCCCCCCATTTCAACCAAATACTAGTCTCTTCTTCAGAATGTCCTTCAGGGCATGGATCTTCAAGTTATCCTGCTTTGAAAGTCCTGACTCCTTTTGGGCCCAGCCAGTTCCTTGGGCATCTTCTCTAGCGTACCGTCAACACATGAAGGGGCAGGTGAGGGTTTGGAGCGGCCTTCCTCACTGAGGGGCCCTGGGGGGCATCGCAAGGGCGCGTGAGCGGGCTGCTGCGCACCAATGCCGCCCGAGTGCAGCCTCGGCCCAATTGCGTCATCGCTCTGCAGATGTTTACAGTCTGTGTTCTGTGCGCGTTTCCGAAATTGCTCCGGTGACTGACAACCGGCGCAGGGATCTGCAGTTGAAATATGGATGGTTTACATCGAATGGAACTGGAGGGGCGGTCGGTTAACACTGCTGTCAAAGTGAAAGCAGAGAGGGGTTTGCAAGAGGAACCCTCATGCCTCTGTGAAGCATCATCAGGAGAAAGAGGAGTCCTCATCCCTAAATGCCCCTCCTCCTCAGTGTTCGATGTCCTTTCTCTTTAACACTCACTTCATGGTGGTGTCCCAACCCGGAGGTGGGCTGTTCTTTCCGGGGCAGAGAAGCCGTGGCCGAAGTGATAAACAATCACAGAAAAAGGAGCGGGGAAGGAAGGACTGAGTCTGGCAGCTGAAATGATTGCTAACAGGGTCGTCCTTCCCACGCAGGTCACCTGGGGCTGGTGGCTCTGCTTGGCCGTCCCAGGTGACCCCCCAGTACCCCCAGCGACACATCAGAGACTGAGAGGAAGGCTTTTTTTAAAGTAAAAAAATGTTTAAAAAAAGTTAGGGGTTTTCTTATATTCTTCAGCGGGAAAATATGCCTGAAATGGGCAGAAATGAATCCAAAGCCTGTGTTTTCATGAAGGTTTTATGTCCCTTTTCTACTTGAATTCCCAACTTTCACCTCATCAACAAGATCTCCCTGAGATCAGAGAACAGAGTCCAAGACCCAGGAGGGACCCACTAAGGAATAAAATCCCCTAATTGTGTAGACGAAGGAGGGGACTGGGAAGGCCAGCACCCAGCACCCTCCCTGGCCACCACTGGTACGCTGATACTGGGCAGTTCACTGGACATTTGGCCAGCATGCCTGCTCTCCATTCTTCCCGTCTTCTCCATTCCAGGGACAGGCTCCCCGATGACCAGCGGATACCCGTGATGTGCTTCTCCCTCTGCCATATTCCCCACCTCCATGTGTTGCTGGACCATAGTGTGACTACCCACAGTGAGCGGAGGCACATCCCCGATGGGAAGTGGTGGTCGGAGCACTGCCACTGTGAAGGGGCAGAGCCGATCGGAGTGCTTAGGGGTTGAGGGGGCTTCACAGAGAAGAGCCGGGAGGCCGGTTGGCCATTGTTAAGGGTCATCCTTAGGGTTTGACTGTAACTTGGAGGCTCGCACAGGGCCTGCCGGCAGTCCCCCGCTGTTCCTGGGCACTGGAGGCGTGTTCGGGGCTCAAGCCTGCATGACCTGGAGAAGAATCCAGTGTAAACGGGATCAACTCCATCCGACCCAGTGTCTTCTGGGAGCATCACCCAGCCTGGGACCCTGGACCTGGGTGAAGACTGAGATCTGGGCGACACTCACACCAGGAGGCAGCCCGTCCGGGAGGGATGGGCACCAGGGGGCAGCCCCATCGGGAGGGATGGGCACCAGGGGGCAGCCCCGTCCGGGAGGGATGGGCACCAGGGGGCCTGGTCAGTGGTGACATTTGCGCTTGGGGATGAGGAGATGCCAGGTGTAGGTGCCAATGACATGAGACAGGAAGTAGGACTAGTTCAGAGGTGATGGTGTGACAGCACCATGGCCGCCAGTCCTCATCCCAGGAGAGACGGACGCGTGCTGGTGCCCCCAGTGAGGACACCAGGAGGTGCCACAGGTCCCCCGGTGTCAGCAGGGAGCTGGCCCGCCATGCACAGTGTCTGTGAGTCCTCCTGCTGGGCCAGCAGGAGAGATGCGGGAGGAGCCAGGCGGCCGGCGGCAGGTGGAGAGGGCGGAGGGTGGCGACAGCCTGGGTGGCGCTGGGGCATGGAGATGCCGTGTGAGGGTTTCTTGGGGCCATGTGGGTCATCCCAGCACCTCGACGTGGTCCTGGCGAGGAGGTGCGTGTGCAGCCTCGCCGCGCAGGGCCGGAGGGACTGGTTCTGGATCTGTTTGGACTCCAGTGTGGACAGAAATAATGTCATCAAACCAGTGGCCTGAGAGTGGAATCTTTCAACTCCAAACCCATTTCTTTATTGCCTTGGGCGGTGATTTCAGAGTAGGAAACCCTACCCTAATTTCAGATTGATTTTCAATCACCATCGGCTGCTCACACAGTAAAATCTCTCTGCCTGGTTCCTCGGACAAGCAATTAACGGGTGAGAGCCAGTGCTTCCCGACGCCGGGAAGTTATTTAAAGGAAACAATGACGGAGCACTTTGTAAAGCACATCCATCACCTGTTTACCAGGGCTGTCATAGCCAAGGTCGCACAAATGGAGCTTTTGAAACAAAATTAAATTAATCTATAATTCTCAAGTGTCGGCTATGTCTCTCCTTTGAGTCCTGGGCGGCGGTCAGTAATTTTCATGTGCCTCAGGAGATCCTACTGTCTCCATCCCTCCTGGGCAGGGCCACAGGGTCCCCCAAATCCGTATCTGAGGGAGAAGGCACACAAGCAGCTGCAGTCCCCAGTGACAGCCGTGGGACCTCCGTGCACCCCGCCTCCTGCCGTGGGTGCTCCAGGAAGCACGCCCTGTGGATGGGGCCAGTGCATCTTCAGGACACACCAGTGAGCAGGGACACTCTGACCACGGCCCACGGACGCCGCTGTGCGGGTTATTGTGGCCCCGCTCTCTGGGACGTCCGGGCGTCCACGTGCCCTGACCAAACCCGCCGCACGTACTCCCTCGGCCGTTTTCGCAGGCGGCGTCCTGTCGGCCTCCACTTGCTTTCCCCGTTACCCACGATGCTGCATCTCAGAGTCTGCGTGGTCCTCCCAGCATCCTTCAGACGCCTTCCCGCTTGGCCCTCCTCCTTCCCTCTCGGCACCCTGGGGACCAGGAGAGCCGTGGGTGCAGGGGGCTCCGTCTCCTGCCTCCTCCCAGCGGGAAGGCAGCCAGTGGGTACACTGGCCTGGTTTCCAACCGTACGCTCTCACTTCTTAAATGTCAGACGTTGGGTAGGGGTTCATGTCTGGACTCCCACTCACTAAGCCTCCAACGCGACGGCTGTTACCACGCTGTCCCTGACCCACGGAGAGACTGGTCCTCTCCCTGCACTGCCACGTCCAGCCCTTCCTCTGCAGCGTCCCCGTCACAGGGTTATCACGCTCAGACACATGATCCGTGTCCGCCTCCTCCCCAGACGGGGACCAGGCCTCCCACCGCCTGCGGGAATGTGGGACCGGGGAGGGTCTGGACACAGTAGATTCTCAATAAACAGCTGAGAATAGCACAGGGGTGATTCAGGCTGCGCTCCGTGGCTCAGGTCACCGCATGCTGTCAGGGCCAGCTGCTCCTTCGTCCGGGCCCTTGGCGCCTGAGGTCCCTGTCACCGCGGGTCCCTGTCACCACGGCGCCCTCGTCCCCGGTCCTAAGTGAATCTGCGCGTGTTAAGTACTAGACACATCCATCACAGAGACTCCGCGGCCGAGGAGCAGCCACTTACGGCACTAAGCCCCCGCTTTCAGATCTTAGGATTCATTACGTCCGATGGTTATTAAATATGTCTCATAACAATATTTTAATATGATGGAAGGTGCCAGGCCACCTCCTCCAGGATCTCTGGAGGAAAATCCCAGCCAGGCGCTAATGGAAAGTGAGAGCTCCCTTCTGCTCCTCACCTTGAGTTAACCCTGTCCCTCCCGGAGCTCCGTCTGCAGGCGCTGCTCTGAACCCTGGGACTCGAGGTCCAGGCCCGGGAATGGGACAGCAGGCTTGCACTTGGCTCCGGCAAAGGTAGGGAGAGATGGGAGGAAGGTGGTGAGAAGACGGCTGTCAGGTGGGAAGTTGGTCTGAGGGCAGCTCCTTGTTCCCATTCGGGTGTCATCCCCTCTCGCTGTTCACAGGACCAACAACCAAACACACAGTGTCACCAACTCACCGGCACTTCAAGGGCCCGCTGCCTCTGCCTCGTGGTCTCCAGCCAAACCACCGCCCATAGGCTGTGTCGTGAAAAGTCTTATACGGCTTGAAGAGGCATCAACATATGTTTTAACAAAAAATGGTCATGGTCTGGCCAGTGTGGCTCTGTGACTGAGTGCTGACCTATGAACAAGGCGGTCACGGTTCAATTCCCAGTCAGGGCACATACCCGGGTTGTGGGCTCCATCCCCAGAGTGGGGAGTGTAGGAGGCGGCTCTCATCATTAATGCTTCTCTCTCCCCTTCCTCTTGAAAATCAATGGTTTTTTAAATGGCAATAGTTAACCCAAAGGAGAGGGTCCCTGACAAAAATTTCCAACCGTCCATTGTTCAAAGATGTGAGTGCACACCTGTTAGGTCTCAAGCCGAGTGCTGGTGCATGAAGCTGAGAAAGACGCTGTCCCATGCAGTTGGTAGACTCTGGGGTCAGCCAGGGGAGGGACAGGCTCCAGCTGTGCAGCCTGCGGTGCATGCAATGCAGAGGCTCCGAGACAACCGTGACCACACGTGTGCTCCTCCCTCCGCGAGGGGCGCGGCCACGTGGCCAGGGAGCCACGCCTGGGCCTCATCCATGACTGTACTTGCTTACAGTTTTCCAAAACTAGTCTCTGTTCATTTCCTTTTAATAATTCTCCCAGTGGTCACTTGTGGGGCGCCACAGAAGGCACCGGAGCTTTGGAGAAAGCCTGTGTCTTGGTCCCCATCATCTCCTCTTGAAATGAGCTTCCCGCCGCTCCGGCTGGCTGTGGTGTCTCGTGATGAAATGACCGGGTTTGGGGTCAGGCTCCTCCTGGCTGCGTGAGGCTGACACGCTCATTAACATGCGAGGCTGGTCGCCCGCCTATGTCTCAGGGGCAGAGCAGAGGCCCTCAGGCGGTCGATCTGAGAGTGAGCCAGGGCAGTGGGTATGAATGCGCCAGCGCGCCCAGCGGGTCTCGGCATCCTAACATCCATGGTCAGCTCAGCTGCAGGCCCATGCTCGGCACCTACGCCCGAGGCCCCAGCTTCCTTAGCATTTAGGGTCTGAGGGGCACAGCCTCGGCCGCAGCGGGACGGAGTGCTGGCTAGCCGTGGTTTCCTCTGACGTGCTCTCGGACCCAGCTGCGTTTTGTCAGCAGCTTGGCCTTATAGTGTGCATGGCACTGAGAGCTCCTGGAATGTGCAGTCCCACCAGAACCCTCCGGCTTTTGAGTGTTGGAGGTAAACTGGTCCTCTCGACCCCAGGAGGTGGCAAGTGACTCTTCAAGCCCAAGAGCAGGCTTTCCCTCCCTCCTGGGTGACCCACTGGCTCTCCCGCCTCCTGTGACTGTGAGCTGTGTGGCTGAGCGGAGTTCATTTTACAATTCGAGGCCGGCTGGGCTCTGTTCTGCTCAGCGATCACGATCACCGGGTGTGGGCCACCATTTAAGGATCGCAAAGCAAGAACCCACGCCACCCCACCCAGCTGCCCTCAGGCGCAGGATGTGACCTCTGAGAGGAAGGCTTGTCCTCACCGGGACTCACTGTTTCTTCATGCAGCCAGTCCTCAGGAACTGAGACAGAACATGGATCACACAGACCCGAGCCTCTGCCACTCCCTGAACAGTTCCAGTCCTCGCACTGTCCAAACAACTGCCCATCACACCCTGTGTCCGCCCAGCGGAGGGTCCGATGTGCCGCAGGTTCGGGGAGAGCCCTGTGCTGCTGCCGTCACCGCATTATCAGAAAGAGCCGTCCAGTCAGCTCCGTCACTTTGGGTACAGACGGGGACCGAAGCTTAGAGACGCCGGAGAACTTTCCTCAGATGACGACGAGAGGGGCTGACGGAACAGCAGGCTGGCACGGGCCCTGCGGTCTTGGCCTCTGCTTGCCCTGGGATTGGTCTTAAACATCACCACCTACAGAATATGTTTCAATACTAATTCTTGACCTTATCACAGACAGTAGTCAGTCTTTCCTGCAGAATTTTAAGTGAGGCGCCATTGGGGATATTCTTGCTAAGATCAGAGGTAGAGAGCCCTGACTGGTTTGGCTCAGTGGTAGAGTGTCAGCCTGTGGACTGAAGGGTCCCAGGTTTGACTCTGGTCAAGGGCGTGTACCTTGGTTATGGGCACATCCCCAGTAGTAGGTGTGCATTAGACAGCTGATCCACGTTTCTCTTTCAATGATGTTTCTGACTCTCTATCCCTCTTCCTTCCTCTCTGTAAAAAATCAATAAAATATATTTAAAAAAATAACAGTGGTAGGGATTGTTACTTTAAAATATATCTTATCCAATAAAAGAGCAATATGCAAATTGACTGTCACTCTCCAACACACAATATGGCTGCCCCCATGTACTCAAAGATGGCTGCCCCCATGAGGACATAAGATGGCTGCCACAAGATGGCCAGCAGGGAAGGACAGTTGGGGGAACCAGGCCTGCAGGGGATGTTAGTTGGGGGGCAGGCCAGCAGGGGAGGGCAGTTGGGGGGACCAAGTCAGCACTCAAGGGCAGTTAGGGGCAATCAGGTCAGCAGGGGAGCAGTTAGGTGTCAATCAGGCTGGCAGGGGAGTGGTTGGGGGTAATCAGGCTGGTAGTCAAAGCGATTAGGAGCAATCTTGCAGGCGAGTTGTTGGGAGCCAGCAGTCCTGGATTGTGAGGGGGATGTCCAACTGCCCATTTAGGCCTGATCCCTCCAAGATCGAGCCTAAACGGGCAGTTGAACATCCCTCAAGGGGTCCCAGATTGGAGAAGGTGCAGGCTGGGCTGAGGGACACTCCTGCTCCCCCCTTGCACCAATTTTGTGCACTGGACCTCTAATATATATTAATTTCAGAGAGAAAGGGAAAGGGAGAGAGAGACAGAAACATCAATGCTGAGAGAGAATCATGGATCGGCTGCCCCTGCATGTCTCCCACTGGGGATGGAGCCTACAACCAGGGCATGTGCCTTGACCGGGAATCAAACCCTGACTTCTTGTTTCAGAAGCTGATGCTCAACCACTGAGGACACTGGCTGGGCAAGACTAACGCTACTTACTATAACATTACAGTTTCCTTTTTTTGTTTTCTTCCATCGTTTGCTGTTAACACTTTCATGTACAGTATGACCACTAATTACGACACGTTCTCTTTTTAAGTTACAGAGCAAATAAGAGAAGTTGGTATTAACTGGAGTCAGTCTGCTGCAGCCCCGGTGCCCATCTCTCAGCGGACCACTGGCGTTCGTATGGAGATGTGGTCAGAGGGCCCCTGGGCTCTGGAACAATCACCTTGAGTCCCACGGCAGCATCTCCAACAAGCAGCGCCACTGCAAGTCCACGCAGGAGCTGCTAGGCAGAGGCGCGAGGTGGGCGGCCCACTGGTCGTCAGAATGCTCCCTGTCCCATTGCCACTCAGCAGCCTCCCTCTCCTGCTTTATAGGCCACCAGCTCAGCGACTATTTAAAAGTCCTCAAAGCCACTAAACAGGGCCATACTGTGTGAAAAATCCAGTCGGAAGCACCACCGTCTTCTCCAGCCATGTCTCAATGACGGGACCTGGTTACCCACATTTCAGTTCCTTCAAACGAAACCCTGCTTGTGTCCCAAGAGTTGCATGAATTTTAAACCCTTCAACAAACTGGTTTTTATCAGAGAGAATGTCAAGGACTCTCTGTCACTAAAGGGCTTGCATTTTCTTGAAATTCCTTAAATAGTTACCATTACCCGAGACTTAGTGAGTTGTCTGGCCTATGGAAACTGTCTTCCAAACAGACCAGTGAGGAGAGACCATCAAGACTGAGACCCCCGCGATGAGCACATGGACACAAACTCAACAGGACGGCCCCAGAGCATGCTGGATGGTCCCGGCCTCCGTCCCCTTCATCTCATTGTCCTTCATTAGCGAAGATGCCGCTGCTGCTGCTGACACGGTTGTTTCCCGGCCAAAATGTCCATTTAGCCTGTACTCAGAGGCCTCTGCGGAGCGGGCCGCCAGCACGGAGGCTGAAAGGTGGCTCAGATTGCACGCCTGTCCTGTGCCGGTTATTCTGGGAAGGCGGCCGGCAAACTGAGCACGTGAGGCTTCACCCAGCATCACCCAAGACAGTGGGAGCGGGATTTGGAGAACTTCAGTTTCTCTGAGAGCTCTCAGAATAGTGACCAAGCTCCTGAGCTGCTGAGAGCACACACGCTCTGTCTCCCAGCTTTTACCATCAGCTCCGGAGTCCCCATGAGCTCAGAGTGTAGCAGCTTAAGGAAGGTTCCCTGTCTCACTTGTAGACATAGGCCCGTCCTCAAGAAGTGCAGCTTGGCCTTTGCAGGGAGCTCATACCGCCAGCTGCAGCCACACGCCTGTACACATCGGTGTGCGGTCTCCGTCCACAAGGACCAGAGCTGACCAGCTGAGCAGACTGGGCTCCAGGTGCAGGGCTGCAAGGCGGCCAGCTGCCGGGGTAAATACCCAGAAGGCACCCCGTGATTGGAAGGAGGTGCACATGGGACATTGCAGTACAGCCTGGGAGCTCCCAGTTTAAAATTGGTTTGAGAAGCTACAGGGGAAAGTGCACCCATTTACCACCAGGCACTCCGCTTTGAATGCCTGTGGTAAAGAGGGCATCGCCCCAGGACGTGAGGCTCAGTCACTGATGAGCAGGCGAAGAGCACGGAATGTGAACAGGACCACAGTGGAGAGGACACTGGACAGAGGAACCGGAAGCTGGAGCGCGGCCTGGAGTGATGCCAGATGGGACTCAGGGGCACTGGTGGTGACCTGGGACAGAAAAATCTAGGCCATACAACAGCAAGGACTTGAGCATTATCCACAGTAGCAAGGTATGAAAATAAATGGATAGAGAAACCAGTACCGCTATTTCTATTATCTCTGCCTCTACCATTCATTACCTCCACCTCCACCTCCACCTCCACCTCCACCTCCAATTCCATCTCTATCTCTATCTCTATCTCTATCTCTATCTCTATCTCTATCTCCATTTCTATCTCTACCTCTACCTCTATCTCTATCATCTGTCTCTATCTCTACCTCTACCTCTACCTCTATCTCCATCCTATCTCTACTTCTATCTCTACCATCTATCTCTATCTCTATCTCTATCTCTATCTCTATCTTATTTCACTTAGCTGGGCTCTGGGCAGTGAGCCCCTCCTCTGCTCTTTAGGCTCATCGGCTGGCCATAGAGGGGAGCTCGAACAGTGGGGGAGCCACAGCGGAGCCCGGAGCAGCTCCCTGAAACCACACCACAGGCCAGGCCATGCACTGACGTGACCCGAGCTCTCTGTGTCTCTGTGACATCTTTGGCAGATGGATAGACAGGCAGTCCCTCCACACGCTGCACACAGTGGTGGTACTTTAAAAAGAGCCGGTGAAAGGAGGCTCACAGGTTTCCAGTTTAATCAAAAGACACTGGTGTTTCCAACACAGTCACTGACTGTGAGGAGGGCGAGATTCCCCTTCGAGGTGTTAGAATCTCAGGAATGTCCGCAAATGCCATCTCATTGAGGCAGAGCAAATCTGAACACTGCGACATCACAGGAGCCCCGCTGCCAGAGGGAGGGCGCGGGCGGGTCCTGGGGCATCAGTCCCCCTCAGGACAAGCAGAGATTAGTGCCTCCAGACACTTGCCATCTAAGCTTCCCCCAAGGAGAGCAGGGCCCCTAAAGCTGAGGTTACTCACCCAGAGGTGTGGACTGAGACCCGATCCGATGAGAATCTATGCCCTGGGCCCACACACCGACTGGGTAAGGTCTAAAGCTCACAGCTGGGTTTGACATCGTGGCGGCCACGAGGAAGCCAATTGAAAGTAGAACTAAAACCTTTGACCTTCAAAAACGCAGGAGGTCAGGTCTCCAGCAGGTCTCTCTCCGCTCGCCTCCGTAATATCTGCCTGTTTCTCAGACACTGAGATCAGTTCCCGGGAGCCTTTCCCAGGATGCGTGTGCTCTCGTGGGGAAGGGGTGGGGTGCAGCGGGCGTGCTGAGGAGGGGGACACAGTCTTTCCGGGGAGAGCGGGCTGCCAGGCGGCTCTGCAGCCGCAGGCACAGGCTGAGAGGAGGAGCCAGGGAGCCCCGGCGTGGCTCCTGCCAGCGCAGGTTCACAGGGAGGCGGGAGCAGGGCAGGGCACATGCCTCCCTGTGCCTGGTGCCCGGTGACACAGCTGAGGGTGACTCAGGTGAGGGTCGCGGACACAGTGAGCCAGGCTCAGGCTGGTCCCTGTGAGGGCGACGTGGTGAGAGGCAGTGCGGACCGGAGACAAGTGGGGTGCATGCCTGGCCTGGCCTTCGGGGAGGGGACCTTGGACAGGGTGACACAGGAGCTGACGGGACAACAAGGTCACAGTGGCGTTTTGGAAGGTCGTTCTGACGGTACTTACCAGGGGGAGTAGGATGGAAAGAGAGGGAGTGGGAAGGAGGGGGGGGAGAGAGAGAGAGGGAGGGAGAGAGAGAGAAAGAGAGAGGGAGGGAGGGAGAGAGAGAGGAAGGGAGAGAGAGAGAGAGAGAGGGAGGGAAAAAGAGAGAAAGAGAGAGGGAGGGAGGGAGAGAGAGAGGAAGGGAGAGAGAGAGAGAGAGAGAGAGAGAGAGAGAGAGAAAGAGAGGGAGGGAGACAAAGAGGGAGGGAGGGAGAGAGAGACAGGTAGAGGAAGAGGGAGAGGGACAGGAACAGGGAGAGAGAGAGGAAGGGAGAGAGAGGGAGGGAGAGAGAGGGAGGGAGGGAGGGGAGGGAGAGGGAGTTTGTTCCTAATTACTTATTTTTTCACAGAGGCTGTGCATCTGTGGAGAGTGGAGAGGGGCGTGGTGTCCTCCCGGTGTGGGGAGCGAGAAGGAGGACTTGCTGGGACACAGAGGGAGATGGAATGAGTGGCGGTGGCTGACTGACTGCCCTCCGTGTGAGGATTGACCTCTGGGTCCATGTTTCTGGAGCCAGAAGCCCTGCAGTGTCTCCTCCTGAATCATGATCCTGAGAACAAGTGTACCTACTGACCATCAGCCAGTTCCTCTTTTTCTCGGTGACTGAAGACCCTGCACTGCCACGGCCTAGAGGCCGCACAGCCCGACGAGGCAGCGCAGACAGGCCGAATGCCGGTGGTTACCGTGTGGTCCCTCCGAGTCCGTCTCCCGATGGTCTGCCCTGTGCTGCCGGGCTCCGCGGGCACCGGCAGACTCTGCTTCCCCCAGCGACCTCACATTTAATCAGGAAGCCTCAGACGAGAGGAACGGCAAGAGCAGGACATGAGCCCCTGAGCGTGTGTGGTGTGCGCAGGCTGCACAGCCCCCCCCCCCCTCCAGCATCCTGCTGGGGAGTAGTTGGTCCTGGTGACTTAGCCCTTGGGAGTCAGTGCTCCTGTTTAAGGTGTGAGGCCGTTTCATCTCAGCCCAGCGTCCTGCGTGGCCACTGTCTCGGCCTTCCTCAGCTGCCCTGGTGCTCACTCGCATGGGCGCAAGCAGAGGCTGCTTCTCCTTGGCCTTGATTCCCAGGCCTTCTCCATGGTGTTGATAAGATATTCACTCCAATTTAATCGCCACCAATACACAGCAGCCGACAGGCAAAGTTCAGGAGTTTCTCCGGTTAGGAGGGCTTGGCGGCAGGGAGGGCTCTGCACTGGGTCCCGCACAGCCAGCAGCTGTGCCCGGCCGGCGTGGCTCACCGACTCCCCATCGAAGGCATGTACCTGGGTTGCAGGATCCCCCACCCCTGTTTGGGGTGTATGTGGGAGGCAACCAATCACTGTGTCTCTCTCACATCAATGTTTCTCTTTCTCCCTTTCCCCTCTTCCACTCTTTCTAAAAATTAATGGGAAAAATATCCTCTGATGAGGATTAACACAAAAACCCCAACAAAAGTAGCCGCCTCTGCGTTGTTGAAAGGTCACTGAGGAGTTAAGAACACACCCGTAGTCCTGTGGAGAGGTGAACACGCTCAAGGCAGCCAAGGTAGCTTAGGATGGAAAAATATTTTAGCATTGCTTTTCCAAAATAGGCATAGATTTAGGAATTTATGAAATAATGATCAAATTAACAGCAATTCAATACATTAAACCATTTATTATTATAATCAATTAACAATATTAAATAGTAATTATCTTAATTTAATGAAAGTTATATGAACTGCCTATTTAAAGTTAATAATACACTTTGCACCCAAGTACAAACGCCGTCCGCTCTGGCACGCGGCATAGGCCGGAGCCGAGTTAGTATAACAGCAGTCACTCAGGACACGCTGCCACCCACACCCAGCACACCTCTTTGCTGCGGTCACAGCCCTCCTGCAAGAAACAAGCAGACAACGGTGTCGGCAGCTCAACACACCACCCTCGGACCCTGAACCCGGCTCCAGGAGGTGCCTTGGGGCTGGGTCCCCCTCGGCCCGCCGGTCACTGGGAGGCTTTGACACTTGCTGTCCTGGTGGGTGAGACAAGCGGAGCCACACCTCTGCCTGGGGCCAGTCCCTTCCAGTGGAGCAGCCCTGGGTGGGGCACTCCGATGACACTGGGACCGCTGCAGCCGCTCCACCTGTGCAGGAAGGGGGAGGAGCCTGGCTGGGCGTGTCCTGTGGTCCCTCAGCAGCCTCCTGGCTGACTAGCTGTACCTTGGACCCAACATCTGGCCTTGGCTGAGGAGTCTGGTCTCTGCCACCCTGTTCCTGCCCTGGACGGTGGGCTGGTGGCCGGGGACAGCCGCACTCGGGATGCAGGGGGCAGAAACTGGAAGTCCCAGTGGCTCGGGCATGCTGGGGGCGTGGACGGCTGCCTCGTTCATGTCTCCCCTGACAAAAGCAGACACGGTTAGCTGCCCCGTGGGCGCGTGCGCCAGGCTTCAAATGCGGCTTCCTGTCAGCTGGGCGGTTTGAGCGCCCAAGTTCTCAGGAGTGTGGCCGTGCAGGATTACCGGTCGTGCTCGGACTTGCTCGGCCCTGCGTGAGCAGTGGAGCACCGCCACTGAGCCCGCCACACGCACTTCATCTCCTCCTCCACCTCCCGTGCCCTCAGTCCTGCAAATGCTCACCGAGCTTACTGCGGAGGCTCAGACACCTACTAATACCTTTTAATCAGGAAAAACACCACGTCAGTCATGTGCCGCCGCAGCTCCCAGGGGCCGGGTCAGTGCCGGCTGGGACGCGGGGGAGGGGCGGTTGTTTGTTGTTTTGGCTCCGGGTCCTCAGAACCCACCGTGGAAATACCCTCTGGTTCCGAGCAGTTAAGATGCTATCGCGCCGGAATCATCATCACAGGAGAGAGGAGCAGTTTCGGGAGCCGACTCAGCAGCACGCCTGCCGACACAGCCTCATTAAGGCTTCTCTTGTGGTCCGCGTTCCCGGCCTATCTGCCGCATCTGGCCCGCGTGCCAGCGTTTTTACAATAATAACACGGTGCACTCTGAGCGCTCTTTCATCGCGGAGCCCAGAGCGCTTTCCAAACGTTAATTAATGAGGCTCCCACATACCCCTGTGGGGGGCTCCCCGTGCGATGCTCACCTGGCTCCCAGGCCCGCCCTGCGGAGCAGAAGTCCCCTGGGCTCCCTGCGGGTCAGCGAGGACCTCAGAGCAAAGCGGCGCTGCGGCCCTGGCTGGGGGGGGAGTGAGAGGAGGCCCATCCTGGAGGCGGGTTCAGGGCCCCAGGGTGGTGGTGCTGAGCTGCCGACACTGTTGTCCACTTGTTTCATGCAGGATGGCTGTGACTCTGCAGGGCCGGGCCTCGCTGGGCATTGGGAAAATGCAGAAAGCCTGCCACTCACATGCTCACCTCCCGCCAGGCTCCGGATGCCTGCGCCGTGTGGGCTGGGAAGGCCTTCTCCTGGGGAATCGCACCGAGGACCCGGGACAGGGAAGGCGCCTGGGGGCCGGTGACGGTGACGGTGACGGGAAGAGGGGTGCTGGGTCTGAGGCCGGAAGGAGGGCTCCCGGGAGTTCTCCACGGCCAGGCAGGCGGGGGCGGGGAGTGCCCTTGGCCAGGCTCTTGGCACTGTTTCCTGTGAACCCGCTGGCAACAGTCCGTGTAGAATAGAATGGAAAGACCACGTCCCATGGCGTGTGGTCTCTGGTTCTGTTTGTCCGAGGGGAGAGCCACGTGGCTGTTGTGTAGACACTGACATCCTGACTGCAAGACAGAATGAGACCAGGGCCCGGGACTGCAGGCCGCGGTGGGCCAGGGCCCGCGGGGAGGGCTTGTCTCCAAGCTGGGATGTGTGTTTAGGAGGAGGCTGTGTGGCAGAGTGTGAGTGAGCACAACTGGGAGTGCTGTCTGTGCATGAGAGTGTGCCAGGACCTATGGGTATATGTGAGTATGTTTTTGTGGGAGTGTGTTTGTGAGAGGGCTTGCATATGTGTGTGAGTCCCTCTGTGTGTGTGTGTGCACATCTATCTGTGAGTGTGAGTGTGTGTGTGTGTGTGTGTGTGTACGTGGGTGCAGCCCAGGGGCTCTGAGTGACAGGCAGCCCTGGCCAAGTGTGGAGCTGGTTGGGAAACTGACCTCAAAGCCCTCCTGGGGCACACAATCCTTTCTCAGACGTGGGCAGGGCCAGGTGTTCGTCTGACCTTGTGACCAACTGCGTGTGGGTCCTGAGACTTAGGCCTGAAACCCAGCCTTGAGCGGCCAGGGCTTCTGGCCCTCCTGCTCTCATGATCCTGGACTCGCCCTGTGCTGACCCTGAGGAGCCCGCCCTGAGGGAGCCCCTCCCATGTATGCTGCCCAGTGGTCCCGAGCCACCTTCCGAAAACCCCATGCCCACACCTCACCCAGGGACGGGACCCAGATTTCTCGGGTGATGCTGTGTATTGCGGCTCAGCATTAGCTCTGGACCCTGGAAGATGGAAATTCTGAAAACATCATCTTCTGGCCGTGGCTCTCCTCAGACTCTGCTGCAGGCCTCAGGCTGAGCTCTCCACCTGCCTGTTTGGATGCCGTGGACTCAGGGCCACAGCCGCAGAGCCGCCTGCTCAGCACCCTCGGTTCTGGAAAACTTTCCAGCTCCGCTTCCCTTTCCGGTCCAGGGATGGCCCATGGCACCTTCTGCAGCGAGACCTTGGTCCGCACGATTGGCTGAGGTCGAAGGAGAGTTTGACATCATTTCAAAACGGCCCCTTTTTCCAGAACTAAACTCAGTAAACGATCACGGGAGACAAGGAAGAGGGGTTCCTTTTGTGTCACAGCCGAGCCCCCTTGTCGTCTGAGCCTCCTTCTCAGTCTCTGTGTTCCTGATGGGAGCGCTCCTCTTGGCGGGAGGGGCCCCTTTGACAGACATGCCTACCTCTCGCATGCCAAATCCATCAGCCCAATGGCAGGTGGGTAGTAATGCCAGGCGAGCCTTCCTCCCCACAGCGCTGCCTGCCAGGCCTGGGCACGCGGGGTTCGCACAGGATGCCCGCATCGTGTCTGGAGCAGCTGTGTGTCCTGGACCTGCAGAGGCAGAGGCGGGCGGACAGGAGCACCCCCAGGTCCCCATGGCTGGCAGCCCCTGCGAGCTCAGTCACCCCATCCCTGGTTCTCGGGCCAGCCAGGCAGTTGGCCTTTTGGTTGGAATGGGCCCATGTTTACCACCTTCACCAGCGGGAGAGCTTTTCCCTGCGCCGGCGGACGAGGAAAATTAGGAAGCTCCTCAAAATGGACCCAGCTCCCCGGCCCAGCCCCGAGCGAGGCAGAGCAGCCTGCCTGGCGCTGGGGAGGCCGGGGAGAGGCCCGGTGTGCCCGGCCCAGCGCCGCCTTCAGGGCGGAGCCGGGCTTTCGGCTCTCGGTGTCCTGATGGTAAAGAAAAGCACTGACAACAGGGAAGCTGGATTTGCTGTTGGCTTTGTCCACAACTGCAGCCTGTTGAGCACATTTCTCATTTCCCCAAGGCTCGGTCTCCTTATTTATGAACTCAACATTGTCTGCAGCCTTAACCACTGCAAGTCCAAACAGAAGGGTGTGCCGAAGAATTCTGAAGACCGTGTAGAGAGAATTCTACTTTTTCTCGTGACTTTTCTATGGTTGGCACTCAAGTCAAATAGAGCAGTGAACAGTTAAGGTAAAGTAGCTCATTGGGTGCTTTTACAATAATAAATTACCAATTTGAGTGATAGAGCAAGTTTAGGATTTATTAAGATTTTTATTGATTTTTTAATAGACTTTTATGTGGATCTTGGTGCATGCCTGCCATGCGCTGATTTAGTTGTGAGATTCATTTATGGTTTCAGCAGGCATCGGCGTCTTCCCTCCAGCACATCCCACACCGTCCGGGCCTCCGGTGTCAGGCACAGAGCTGTTACACAGAGATGGAAGCGCTCACAGCGGTCCGTCTGGGGTTGCCCTTGGCCCCCACGGGGCTGCAGCCGACACCTGCCCGGGGTCAGGGTCTGAGCCCCAGAGAGATCTCCTTTGAGGCCCTGGACCCTGTCCTGCCCTCGCGCCCAGCACCCACCGCCTGGCACCGGCTCCATGGTGCCCGCTCAGCAGCTGTTTTCTGAAAGCTCCCCCCTCCCACGCTGGAGCAGGGCACGGGACCCGCTCTGAAACCAGGTTTCACTAAGCTCCGGCCAACACTGTTTGCTCCAAAAGAATAACGCACTCGGGGGAATGGGAGTCTGTTTCCCTCAGACCGGCCAGTCTCCCAGGCTCAGGGAGGGGGCCAGCGGCATGGAAGTCTGGCTCCTGGGGCTCAGGGCCCCTGAGCTCTGGCCCCCGTGACCTAGCCCGCTGTCTGCAGGAGGAAGGAGAACGTTCTGGCCTTTCCTCTTAAACATCCCAACATTCGCCAGCACTGCTCTGAGGAAAGGTCAGAGAGGAAAATGCGGACCCCTTCCCCCTCTGCTGAGATATGCTGGGCTCCCCAGAGAAGGAGGTTCTCCGATGAGTCCACCCTGCTTCGGGGGAGACACTGACGGCTCTGCAGTTGGGACCCTCGTGCACCAGGACCCTCGTGCACACATTGGCAATGGCACGTGACGGCACTGCGCATTGTCGATGTTGTGATGGGGCAGGGGTCAGAGGTCATAAAGAGAACAAAGGGAGCAGAGGTTGGCCCTCTCCCAGGCTCCTCGTCTGTCCCCAGCACACCAGGCCCTCTCCTGGCACCTGCCCCGTGGTGACCCCGAGAGGGCCTCCCAGGGGCCCCACTGAGCCCTCCACACTCTTCCCTCTTCTCCCGCTTAGCCTGAGAGCATCGGCCGTCAAGGGGCCTGACGGCATGAGTGGGGGAGAGTGTGTTTCCCCACCGTAGAGGCGTGTGCCTTTTAACAAGGCCCAGGGGCAGACGTCGGATGGTTCAATTCCAAGGACATACGGAGACATGTACTAGAGCCAATTAGGCGTTTATTCCAGTCCTGCCGGCAGCATGGAGAGCAGGTCGTCCACAAACATCTCTGCACGCCCGGAAGCCGCTGCGTCTACTGGGGAGAAGGACAGGGATTGCATGCGGAAGGAGGCAAAGGGTGTGCCGAATGGGCCGCTGACAGGCCTGGAGGCTTGCCAAGGCCTGCGAGTAGGGTATGCAGAGTTGGGGTCTTCAAAGGGCTGGCGATACACCAAGGGCTGGTGACATGCACAGGGCTGGCGGCTCCGCTCTCCGTGACGAGGCTGTTCGCCTTTCCATGATGTGGGCAGCCCCTGATGGCGGGGGAGGGCTGCACCTCCAGGTGAGCTCCGGGCCAGGGGGAATGTCCTTCTTTAACCAGAACAGAACGCTGTGGCTGACAGAGCATGATCAATCATTCTTGGAGTTACAGTTGGTCCCAATACCCTATTCCTGCCCCTCACACTCACCAGTGATGGGCATTTGGGGTCAGGGCCATCATGAGCGGGCTAATGGAGACACCCATGCCTGGATCTCCTGTGGAGGACCCTCTGATGTTTCCTGGGTAAACACCTACGCTAGGGTTGCACACGACATTTCTATTTAACTTTCTCAGAAAATGTCAATGTGTCCCAAAGTGGCTGTATTGCAGGCACACTGACTTACTTATCTTTGCTGCCATTGAGTCCACTTTCATATTTGTCTTCCTCGTCTTAATGTGAGAGCATGGAACATATAATAGGTGCATTATAGGGGAATGCACACTAAAACCCCAGTTTTACCAACAATGGGGTTATTTGTTCTTGTCCCCGCGGGCCGAGAGGAAGCAGGGAGCCACTCAAACTGGGGCTGATTATTGCAGACACTTCATAACCGGCCAGCACTGCTCCCAGAGGGCTCCCGGACCCAAGACTGGCTCTGCGGCTCGGGCTCTGCGGCTCTGGCCCGGGAGCCGCCGCCACAGGCTCGTCTGGGTCTCTGTCTGCACTGTCCAGGCCCCAAGCCGCCCCTCGGCCATCAAAGTGTCTTCAGTTATTTCTTCAATTTGCTTCTTGCTTTGAAGATGATGAAGAACTCCCGTCTGACTTCGGCGGGAGGGTGCGAAAAGCACCCCCCCACCCCCATGTTGACCAGAGGGAGCGTGTCTGGAAGGCCCCGGGGAAGCTTTCCTTGGACCCCCCACCAGGAGGCCGGATTTCTCTTCAGCCTCAGTTTGCTGAGGGAGGTTCAGGTCTCATGTAAAAACTGACACCTAAGTGAGTGTGTGGGGCTGGGGCCTCTGAGCAGCAGGCAGGTCAGCTCTCACTTTGCTGGCTATGGGCGGCTAACCCACCTCGAAGGCTATGCTGCTGCAGAGGGGGGTGGGGTGGGGGGCAGAGGGCCCTGTCACCCACACGCGGCTGCTAAGCCTCCGGTGTGTCCACAGGACGGCTGGGCGGCACCGGAGCTGGGCCCAGGTTCCCGGAGGCCTGGCCTGTGGCGCCCTGTCCCGGCCCAGGGCTGGCAGCGCCCTGTTGGGGTCAGCTTCTCTGAGGGATGCAGTCAACGCGGAGTCCCCGGAACCTGTGCCTGCTGATCGCGGTGACACAGCCGTCAGGGGAGGGTGCGGCTCAAACAGGGACCTTCTGGGTGGGGGGCGGGGGCGTCTGGTCTTTCTCCACGGACAGCCTGCTGCTGGCTCTGCCGCTCCATCGCGGTGGTGGCCAGTCCTGAACCCTGTGGCTGCCGCTGCCCGGGAGCAGGGCCGGCAATCCGTGCCCCCAGTGAGGCCTGGGGCAGCCTTGGCGCTGGCTTTCTGAGGAGTGCGGCCACGTGGCCTGGGGCACAGTGCGGTGTCCCTGGTCCTGTGGCTCTTCTCTGCCCCTCCCCGCAGACAGTTCCCGCTATTTCCCAGCATTCACGTGAGGTGGCCTCCGGCAGAGCCGCCCTCGCCCCTGCCTGGACCCCCACGGCACGGTCCGGGTGTCTGTGGGTGTTCTCCGCCTCTGGGCCACTCTCAGATCGCTGGTTCTTCCAGGAAACGATGCTCCCCTCCCCTCCCGCCCCCCCTCCCTGCCCTGGGCCTCCGGTTTTCAGACATCTTTGCTGGTTGCTCATAGAATAGAACAAGCCGAGGCGGTTGCCCTGGTGACGAGGAGACCCTGGACCACACTCTACTTCGTCCTCAGCAGCCCCAGGCTGTGTGCCTCTGCCAGAGCCGTGGTGCCAGCCTTTCGGAGGGTTCCCTCAGCCGTGGCCAGGAAGCACGGCGAGGGCGCAGGCGGAGCGCGGCAGGGCCCTGCACGTGAGGGGGTAACACAGTGGCTTCTGGGACTTAACCTCGGACTTGGTCTCTGGCACTTTGAAGAGGACCTTCGCGATCACAGGTTCCACACCTGCCCCAGCATCACTCCCGGTGGCGAAGGACCGCTCGAGGCTTCCGAGTCAGCAGGTGCTCTGCTTCCCCAGGCGGATCGCAGCCTGCAGCCGAGCGACGCCGGGCACGGGTCCTGGCATGTCCGTAACAGCCATTCCCAGGGGCCTGGGCGGGTCCCGGCTGCCACACCGAGCTCGGGTGTTCTTCTGATAAGTTTGATTAATGGGACACTGGACAGCTCCAAGGGACTGACGCTGAGAAAGGAGACAAGCACAGGAAGACGTCTGTTCCCCGTGGGAGGGGCACTGGGCGTGGTCACCGCCCGTGTGAGGGCTCCTTCACGTGTAATCAGAGGGCATTCACTCGGAGTCTCCTGTCCCTCACGAGGAAAATGGAGCAGGTTAGCGGGCAACTCCAAGACACGGCGACACCCCATGGGCCCAGTGCCCCCCGGGGCCTGGAGGATGGCAGAGCAGCAGGGGCAGAGGAGGAGTGGGCAGGACATGCCATAGGGCACAGATGTGATGATGGTTCAAGGGTGAAGCTACTGCTGCCTCTGGGAACGCAGTCTTCGGGGAAACAACTTGGAAGCAGCTTTTCAGTGACAAGCCAAGGCTTCCAGCACAAAGGGCGCTGAGAACGGGGGCGGGGGGGAAGGGAGCAGGCCGGGGTTCCGGGCGGTGGGTCACGTTCCCGGCGAGGACGTGCGGTCTTCCTTCACCGCCTGCCCTGCCACCTGAGCCCCAGGCCGGCGGGACCGGACTCCGAGCCTGGCTCAGCAGGCTCCTCTGGGGTTTTATGGAATACCGCCAGCCAGGAGCCGGGACGCACGCGACCCGCAGGCCAGGTTCTGGGGGAAAGGGGTGGTGACGGGAGAAGACTGATCTTCACCGGAGTCTCACAGCAGGGCCAGCAGACAGCTTACTCCGCGCGAAGAGCCTGGACTTGGTTCTTCCACCCTTAGCCCTCAGCCTGGTGGTAATGGTGAAGGTACTGCCACCATTTTGAGTCTCCCTCTTATTTGATGGAAGGCACGGAGAGGTTGAGAGTGTGGCCTGTGGTCACACAGCTCACTGATGAGCAGCTGGGACAGCGCCTGGGCCCTGGCCTCTTCCCCCTCCTCCCCCAGGTCACTCTGCCCAGCGATCACCATGGATGGTACCCCCAGGGTTCCACAGAGCACCCTTTGTGGAAACTAGCCAGTTAGACCAGGAAACTGAGAGATTGTTTACTTAACGTCCATCTGGACCCAGCCACTGTAACGTGCCCACGGCCTCCAAGCGGGTCCCCCTGGGGCGCGTGTGCCTCACACGGGTTGGCGTAAAGGCCTGGTTAATCGTGCTGCTGCAGCAGCGGGGCCTGGAGGGCACGCTGAACCCCCGAAGGGGCATCGCATGCCTCAGTTTGCCTGACTGGCCTTGCTTTTGCTCGGCGGTGATGGCAGCTGAGACTCCTTGACAAGCTCCTGTCTGTGCCCCAAACACCAGCACATCCTCTCTCCTCTCTGGGAATGAAGCAGCCAAGTTCCGTGGGAGGTGGATTCTGCCCATGTCTGTGCCAGCCCCCATGACAGCTTGTTGTGGAGTGTGCCTCTCACTGCATAGGCGACGGGGCGGGACCTTCTGACACCGGGGCCCAGAGAGGTCTGTCCCAGCCCCTGCCTGTGGCCACAGCAGAAACTTCAGGGCTGTTACCTTCCCAGTGAGTGGCTGCGTCTTCCTCAGAAGCCGAGGTCCTGGCTGCCGGCTAGCCACCTGCCCCGGACGCACCTTCCCTGGGACCCACCTGCCTGGGACCCACCTCCCCTAGGATCCACCTGCCTGGGACCCACCTCCCCTAGGATCCACCTGCCTGGGACCCACCTGCTTGGGACCCACCTGCCTGGGACCCACCTCCCCTAGGATCCACCTGCCTGGGACCCACCTCCCCTAGGATCCACCTGCCTGGGACCCACCTGCTTGGGACCCACCTGCCTGGGACCCACCTGCTTGGGACCCACCTCAGCTTTCTCTCCTGGAGGTCAGAGGTTGGAGGTCGCTTCTGGAGGTGGGCCAGGTGGAGCTGTGCTGGCCTGTGAGGGGAGAGGGGGAGAGGAGCTATCCGGCTCAGGGACCCGCCCGCGCACTGTCCGGTGTGGCCTCCGGGCCCAGGTTCGAGGCCGTCTCTGACGGTGATGCTGCCCATGCTGGGGCAGTGCCAGGAAGCAGCGAGCCTCTCTCACAAAAGGACAGAACCGCTCCGGTGCAGAGCAGAGGGCCCAGGCGGAGGGGAGGAGGCTCGGGGGCTCCCGACATCAGGCCCAGACAATCAGGCCTCATTGTCCGGGTGCCGGGGCGGAAAGGCCTCTGAGGGGGCTGCTTGAAGAGCCATTTCTGTCCCCGAGGCCCCCTCCTGCTCGGGGCTGATTCGGAAATAAATTATGCTGATTGCTCCTGGATGAGAGGGATCCGTAGTCATCATCCGCACTCCTCAGGCCACCTGCCATTGTCCTCAGCCTGTCCCCGGGGAGCCCCCTCCTCTGGGTGTTAATGACTCCCCTGGGGCTCAGGAGCCTGGTCCACGCCCCCACCCCCACCCCCAGCATTTCCCGTGTGGCTGCCCGCGGCCTGCCCTCTCCGAGCTCACCGCCACGTCCAGCTGCCCTGGGCTGCCCTGGGCTGCCCTGGCCACGGCGTCTTCCCTGTTCTTCTTGACCTCTTATTGCCCCACGCTCCACACTCCCCTTGTTTAGAGATGGAGACCCCGAACCAGGGGGAAGGCTTCCTGGAAGGAGTGACATAAAAAATTAAAGCAGCCCGGCCTGAGGAGCTCAGTGGTTGAGCATCCATCTATGAACCAGGAGGTTGTGCTTCGATTCCCCGTCAGGGGATGAAGTGGGCTAGATCACCAGGAGAGGGCATGCAGGAGACGCCCATCAATGATTCTCTCTCACCATCGATGTTTCTCTCTCCCTCCCTTTTCCTTCCTCTCTGCAATCAATAAAAATATATATTTTTAAAAAGTCTCCAACTCTTAGGTCTTCTGAATTTCACACTGAGACTGCTCCGTTACCCCCCCACCTCCCCCGCCTTGGCGGGGCCAGCACTGTGGCTCCTCACTCAGGTCGCTCAGTCCCCACTTATTCCACGGCCCTTTCTGTGGTCAAATGCCACGTTAGAACGTCCTCTCTTCACTCTGCATCACTTTGGGTCAAGTTGAAGGAAATCCTGTTCCATCACCATTCATTCCCCTTTGCCCTTTGCCCTTTCCCCCGCCCCAGCTTTTGTCAGTATCTGCGTGAAGCCCTGAGGCTCTCCTTGCGGAGCCCGCCCCGGGCCCCGGGACAATGCTGGCTGAGCCCAGCTGCCCACGGGCCCAGAGGTGCTCTTGCCTGGGGCACACGGAGGCCGGCCGTCCAGCGAGGGCTCTGAGGGCCTTTCCAAACGCAGTGACGAAGGACCCAGTGGGCTGTGTTTTGTAGTCAGGGCACTGTTTCCGTTTCACAGGGATAAGCATTAGATATTACATGGGAACACATTGTGGGGACTGGGGCCTAAAATAATTCACAAAACATGCACCAAAATGCTGATGTCATGAGCTTTAGTCTGGGACACAGGCTGTCGGAACGAGGTCGACGAGGGAAGGGCCGACAGAACATGGACCCCCCGCAGCCCGGCCTCAGGCTCCCACACGGGTCTCTCTTCCTGACGATAATTGCGAAGTTGAAGAAAATGACCCTTGAGTTCCAGGAAATCTTGATTGAACTAATTATAACTCTGTATGGATTTTTAGCAGCTCATCTTGGAGAAGAATCTTGAGATTGTATTAAGCACCGATGAGGGAACACGCATGCAGAATGAGGCATGTGATGGGACTAAGAAAGGGAAGGTGCGGAGACTCAGAGCCGGCAAGATAAGGCGGGAAGGACCACCCATGTCAGCCACCGCCAGGTTCTAACCTTTCGGGCTTTCTCCTCTAACCTGTAAGGCCGCTGGGGCTGTGGCTTTGGTTGAGCTTCGTGGGGACTATACTTTGTGGGGTGATTTTTATCCTCTAGTAATTTCTTGTGTTTTGGGGAGCAGAGAACACAGGAGGGAAAAAATAGAGAAGATAAAATAAATGAGGGAGATATAATTGTCCCTTTCATTTTAAGAATTCCACCTAATTTCCACTTCCCAGGAGTATAGAATAAGTAGTTTTTCCTCCTTATTTAAAAAAAGAATTAATTTGATTTTTCTAATTGGAACACTTTCTACCTGCTGATTGCCAACTGGAGTGAGGACTCATGAATAGATGTTGAGAATCACGAGGCACGAGCAGCGCAGAGTCAGTGATTAAGTTATCTGCCATCTGCGGGAGGGAACAGCAGGCCATGGGAACTCCCAGCTGCAGAGTCTCTCTCGTGAGCCCTCCCCGTGGCAGGAGGGGGCAGGTGGCCCGTCCCGGACATGCCCAGCGCAGAGGAGCCTGGCTCAGGTGGGCATACATGGTGGGTCCGGAGCTCAGCGCTCTGCCCAAGCCGGTCCAGAGCTGCCAAGGCGGTGGAAGCTCTTTCTCGGAGTCCTTGCTTCCCCACCTCACTCTGAGCGGGTGTGTGTGTGTGTGTGAGAGAGAGAGAGAGAGAGTGTGTGTGTGTGTGTGTGTGTGTGAGTGTGTGTGTGTGAATGTGTGTGTGTGAGAGAGAGAGTGTGTGTGTGTGTGTGTGTGTGTGTGTGTGAGAGTGTGTGTGAGAGTGTGTGTGAGAGTGTGTGTGAGAGTGTGTGTGTGTGAGTGTGTGTGTGTGAATTGTGTGTGTGAGAGAGTGTGTGTGTGTGTGTGTGAGAGTGTGTGTGAGAGTATGTGTGTGTGAGAGTGTGTGTGAGAGTGTGTGTGTGTGTGTGTGAGTGTGTGTGTGAATGTGTGTGTGTGTGAGAGAGTGTGTGTGTGTGTGTGTGTGAGAGTGTGTGTGAGAGTATGTGTGTGTGAGAGAGAGAGAGAGTGTGTGTGTGTGTGTGTGTGAGTGTGTGTGTGTGTGTGTGAATGTGTGTGTGTGTGAGAGAGAGAGTGTGTGTGTGTGTGTGTGTGAGAGAGTGTGTGAGAGTATGTGTGTGTGAGCATTTGGGTGTGTGTGTGTGTGTGGCAGGGGCGGGGGGCTATGCAGGAAAGGAAGCATCAGGGGGAAGAGTGGAAATGGGCTGAGGGTCAGGCAGTCAGTAGTCATGTGACCCGGTGGCTGGCCCACCCGAGTGTCTCTCCCACCCCTTGTCCGACTCAAGCTCTCCCCCATTCTGATTGCTCTTAATATTTTCTCCTTACGTTGATTTTGAGCAGTTGAATATGATTTTCCTCAGTGTGCATGTAAAAGGGCCCAGAAAACCTGGAAATATAGCAGGAAGAAATGATATATCCCACAGAAATGTGAAGCTAAAAGGAGCTAGAGTAGCGATTTTAAATTTGTATAAAGTATGGCTTAATGGAAATCGTGAAAAAGAACAAAGATAGATTTACTCCTAAAAGCCCCTCTCCCTGCCTGGGGAGCCAGTGACGGGGTAGCGAGGGGCAGAGAGCCCGCGTGGGAAGACCCACCCCCATGGGGACTGGCGAGCAGAGAAGGGAGAGCTCCCTGAGAAAGCACCAGTGCGGGAGCTTGGGGAGGTAAATCAACAAGTGTCCTGCTCACTACAGAAGCCGGCGGGACCGGCAAACAGCGACTCCCAGGAGTGGTGGACCAGGTAATGCAGACCCAGCCTGTGCCAGGAACAGCAGACTTGCTCCGCACACACGTACCCATATGTGCAGACATACTCGTGCACACAGACACGGCCATGCACACAGCTTGAAGGCACTGAAATGCTGACATATGGTGAGGAAGTGCTGAGTCAGAGTGTGGGGGCACCTGAGCTGAGCAGGGTGTCCAGAGCTCCGGGCTGCCGGCTCGCGGGGGACATTTGCTGATTCCAGGGGAGCAGCACGAGCCTGAGTGGCTGCGTGTGCACACGTGTGTGCAGAGTTGACAGCTCTGTGGACTTGGGAACAGGCCTGCCGAGGGAACCCAGTGAACCCTGTGCTCTGGGCCCCGAAAGCCTGCACTTGGGGTGCAATCGGGCGACAACCAATCCGTTTCACGTGAACGGTGTGTTGTGTGAGGCACAGTACTCTGCATGTAACGCCTGGCACCATCTGTTGAAGAGACTGTTCTCGCCCCCACCGAGCTGTTTAGGACTTCGGTATGGAAGCCTTGTCCTGACTTGTTTGCAAACTTGCTTCCTCAGTTCATCTCAGAACCTGGTGAGAGATTCCTTAGGATGTTTGACAGAGTCGGTCCTGGCACCGGCACAGAAGGAAGGCTTCCCTCCTTCCCAGCGCGGTGCCTTACCTCCCGCGTCTGCATCGTGCTTTGCTGGGCTCGCGGTCACGGGCCTGGATGGAAGTGGCCAATGGTCCGTCATGCTCACAGGGGCAGCCACGGGGACCCCCGCCTTTCACGCTGAGGCTGAGGCTTGCTTGGCGCTGTGACTAGACATTTTCCTCAAGTTGTTGCTTTAATGTCACCCACACATTTGGGTAAATTATGTTTTCATTTTCCTTCATTTCAAACTGCTTTCTAGTTCTCCCTGTTAATCCTTTTTTATTATTTAGACACAAGTTGTTTCATTTCCAGATGTTTCAGGACGTCCCCAATCTTCCTGTCAATGTTTTATTTAATTCTGCTGTCCTCAGAGAAGATGCTTTGCTGTTTTGCGGTCCTTTTAAATATGACCAGGCTACTTGGCAAGTAGTCCGTGTCTTAGAGAGAGTGCCAGTGTGCATGGGGTGGTGGGTCCTGTGAACCCAGTCAGGTCGAGAGGCCGATGGGCCGCTTCAGCCCTCTTTCTCCAAATACCTGATTTTGGGGTCAGGATTTCAGCCCATGAACTTGGGGAAGAGACATGGACATTAGTACTATGCAAGCTTCAATAAAAAGGCAGAGAATGTTTAAGTGGATTAAAAAGTAAAACAGGAGCCAGCAATAGCTTACAGGTGACACATTCACACGTAAGGGGGCAGACAGTTGAGAATTAAATGATGAAAGAAGACTTGTCACAAGTGCCAACCCCACCTTCCCCACTGTGCCCCGAGGAAGCCGGGATGCGGGGCCAGTGCAGAGGGTGCCTGGAGAGAAGCCACATCATGGGCCTTGAGCAGAGCACTGGCTCAGGGTCCGGTCCCACTGTGGGACTCCCCCGGGCTATGGTGGGGACTTGGGAGGCGGCTCTCGCGGCTGCCGCTGGTCAGATGTGTGCAGAGCGGGGAGCCTGGGGCTGCAAGCGAGGTGGCGGCCAATCAATCCCAAGTCCTGAGCAGCTTGAGGCCCCTCGGGCTCCGGGTCCCAGGCCCTCTGCCCTGGCCAGGCCATTTGGACCTACTTGGTAAACAAAACTAGTCACGGACTGGGTCTCACTGTCTTCTCGGTGCCACCCTGACAGCCCCCGAGACTCTGAGGGGGGCGTGAGCACAGGAAGGTCGGGAACCCAAACTAAACAAAGGAGCCACCTACGTGGTGTGTCTGTGTTCATCGGTGTCGACGTGCACATTAGACCCGCGGGCCATGTGCCAGGGCTCTCGGCATGCTGCCTGCTGGTCCACGCTCGGCTCGCCGACGGAGAGATGCGGACGGAGCCTCGCCGTGGTAAGGACACAGCGACAGTGACCGGAGACTCAGAACTCAAACCGCAAGGAGGGTTTTAAAAACGACTCTCTCATTATCTCACAAAACAACTTACGAAATGATTGAAAATGCTTATTTAAGTTGTAAGGTCAGTAAGTATTAAAACAGTCCAACAATGGGCAAACTAGATCTGTGGTTACACTTCCACTTCACCTGGTGACTGCCGAGTGCACATTATTTTCAAACACGTGAAGAAGCTTTATAAAAATCACCCGCATCCTCGCTCTGACGGTGTTGCTCCATGGCTGGCGTCGGCCCTCCCAGTGAAGGGTCAACTGCATGTTCCTGGGTTGCAAGTTCAAGCCCCAGCCTCAGTTGGGGCAAGTGCAGGAGGCAACCAATTGATGTGTCTCTCTTACACCTCCTCTCTCTCTCTTTCTCTCCTCTGCAGCCCCTGCTTCTGCTTCTCCTTCCCCATCTCTCCTCCCTTCCAGCCTCTCTAAAAATCAATGGAAAAAATATCCTCAGGTGAGCATTAACAGTAACCAAAATTAACTGTTTTCTGGCCACACAAAAGAGTGGCTCAGGATATTTCATGAATTAAAATTATAGAGTGTATATTGTGACCATAATTTACTCACACCAAAACCCAGTAATAATATATAACAAAAAATCTCCACACATTCATATGTAAATTAAGAAATAAACTTTAAATAATCTCTGAGTCAAAGGATGTCTCATGATGAAAATTAGAAAATATTTTTAATTGTAGGACAAAATTGTGATATGTGAACACTGTAAGATTCAGCTAAAGCCTTGCTCAGAGAAAATTTAGGAGGTTATATGCATTTTTTTTAAAGAGAAAAAGGCTAAAAATCTGTAAGCTAAGTATCTATCTTAAGCAATTTGAAGATGACAACAAATTAAACCCTCTCTCTCTGTAATCAATCCTATATATAAAAAAAAAAACCCTAATATGCAAATAGATCAAACGGTGGAACGACAGGTCGCTATGATACACACTGATCACCAGGGGGCAGACGCTCAATGCAGGCTCACAGCTGGTGAGCACAGGGGCGGGGGCAGGAGCCTCTCCCACCTCCAGGGCAGGGCAAAGGACCCCTCAGGGGATGTCCGAAGCTGGCAGTTGGACATCCCCTGAGGGCTCCTGGACTGCAAGAGGGCATGGGGGCTGAGGGGACTCTCCACCCCCCTGCTCGAATGTTCTGCACTAGGCCTCTAGTCAATAAATAAAATAAAATAAAATAAAATAAAATAAAATAAAATAAAATAAAAAAGGTGCTTGCTCTGTTTTATCAAATTTTAGAAAGGTCTTATCTGGAGGCGTTTCATCAGGACGTCGGTCTGACACATCATTATCCAATGCAGCCAGCAATCCCCAGTGTACGGTGCTGGGCCTTCTCCTCAAAAGCTGCATTGGATTCTGCGTGTGCACGGTAAGCTTCTTAACTTGGAAGCACAATAGGGAAGGTGCCGCCCCTGTGGCTGTACAAGTGGCCCCGCCGGGGTTCTCTGCCCACACTCCCCGTGTCCCGGGGGGGAGGGGGGTGCTGTGCTCCGTCCCCATTTTAATAATGTATGTGGGCTAACAAATTATTTGCCTAAAATGTTCCGTTGGTTAATGTCAAATGAAGAAAGAACCAGGTCTCCCCATTGCTAACAGAAAACAGTTTACTTTACATTTAATAGTGAGAAAGACAGCAAATCAGAACAGCTGTCAGGCCAGCATTGAACTGGATTTGTTGGCCTTCATGTCAGAACCAGGGATCAGACAGATGTCATCTTCACACATGTGCTGGGCCAGAAATTAATTGCTGGGGCCCGTTCCTGTGATTCTCCATCAGCACAAGGTATCTTTTCCCTGTGTCTGCAGCCTCAGCACTGGCATGTTTTTATCCTGGCCCATGTTGCTCAGTTGGTTGGGTGTTGTCCTGTGCACCGAGAGGTTGCTGATTTGATTCCTGGTCAGGGCACATGTCCAGGATTTGGGCTCAGTCCCCAGTGGGGGGCGTGAAGGAGGCAGCGGATCAATGATTCTCATCATTGGTGTTTCTATCCCACTCTCCCTTTTTTTCCTCTCTCTCAAAATAATAAAAACATTTTCTAAAATTGTTAGATTGATATTATTTCCTTACAAACTGTATATCCTGGAGACATAGATAATAGGCTTGAATGAGTATAGGCCAACGGTACTTAAGATAAGAAATATGTCCATCAATTGCTGATCACATCTGATGGCTGGTGCTTATGGTAATACATCATGTTTTAAATTCCTCTTGAAAGCAGTGCGGCCATTTAAAAACCCTCTTGTATAAATTGCTCTAAAAAGACACAATTGCCCATTTTACCGCCCCTCGTGTGTATGCCCAGTAACTAGGCCACGGCAGTTTCATATTGACTGTGATTGTCGCTGCTCCCAGCAGCCTGTGCAGCCACATCCGGGAAGCCAGGTGCGGCCTCCCTGGCTCCAGGGTACTTGTCCTGCCTGCAGTCCCTGGACCAGTGGCTTGGAAATGGCAATATGTCCTCCCTGCCCGATGAGCCTCTTTAAATTCACACCTACTTCTCACCCGTCGTCAGTGGTTATATCCTGGGGGAGGGAGGGACACAGGATTTTAAAACACGTGAGTGCAGTGAAAGGCGGCGTCCTGAGTCCTGAGTTGGCCTTCGAGTTCACCGTGCGCTGGGCGGCGTGAGGCGCTGGGCCGGTGGGAAAGGGGGTAGGAGATGGGGTGGGCCACCGGGTCCCGGACTTCCTGTTCCCAGCGGAGGCTCCACAGGGCGGCAGGTGTCAGGGTCAGGGACTCCTGGGCGCGCTGTGCCCTCGCCTGGCCAGGGGGCTCTCTTGGCGTCACTGTGACCACCTGGACGATCAGGGGAAAGGAGTGAGGTGGTTCATTCAGGGACATCTGTCTGGGACGAGGAGTGGCCTCGGTCCCACCGCCTCAGTTTCACAGATGAGGGAACCGACCTCCCGCGAGGTCATGGCCGTGGGCGCGGCAGCACCGAGGTCCCCTGCTGCCTCCTAGGGCCATCTACACACCCCATACTGGCTGAACCTGGAGGGTCACGTGTCTTGGGATCAAAGTGATTTTTATTTATTTACTTAAATTAAAAAAATAAATTTATTTTGAAATTGATAAATTACTATTTATTTTATTTAAAAATAAATTTATTTTTAAAACTTCAGAACAATTAATGCATTTAAAAATGTATATGTCTAAAGAGGCAGGGCTGTGGGCTGATTTTAATTTTTACTTTTGTTAAACCTCACCCAAGGATATGTTTTTTCTTCAATTATTTTTTAAATATTTATAATTGAAAGTATTACATAAGCTTCCTTCCCCCCACCCCTAGACCTCTCCCTGGTGGTTCCCTCCCTCCAGCACATGCCCTACTGTCTGTGTCCATGGGTTATGCTCATATATATGCATGCATACAAGTCCTTTGGTTGATCTCTACTCTCTGAGGTTGGAGGTTGGTCCGTCTGTTTGATGCGTCTGTGTCTCTGGATCTATTTTTGTTCATCCGTTTATGTTCATCAGATTCCACAAATGAGTGATCATGTGATATTTATCTTTGGCTGACTTATTTCACTTAGCATAATGCTCTCCAGGTCCATCCATGCTGTTGAAAACGGTAAGAATTCCTTCTGTTTTACAGAGGCGTAGTATTCCATTGTGTGGATGGACCACAGTTCTCTAATCCACTCATCTGCTGATGGGCACTTAGGCTGTTTCCAAATCTTAGCTATGGTGAACTGTGCTGCTATGAACATAGGGGTGCATATATTCTTTCTGATTGGTGTTTCTGTTTTCTTGGGATATATTCCTAGAAGTGGGGTCACTGGGTCAAATGGCAGTTCCATTTTTAGTTTTTTGAGGAAACTCCACACTGTTCTCCACAGTGGCTGCACCAGTCTGCATTCCCACCAGCAGTGCAGGAGGCTTCCTTTTTCTCCGCATCCTCCCCAGCACTTGTCGTTTGCAGATTCGTTGATGTTGGCCATTCTGACAGGCATGAGATGGCACCATCTTGTCGTTTTGTTTGCATCTCTCCGATGATTAGGGGGTAAAAATGATTTTTAAATGTTGAGTTGTGCAGATTTTTATTGCAGACAAGCCCATGAATTGCTTTTCGATCTCTGTGTCATTTTAGTTTGTAGAAGTGAAGTATTCTGTCTTTGGCCAAGGTCGTCTGAGGGCAGGTATGCACACTAGGAAAAGTAACTGTTCTGGGACATCAACACTAATCTGTTGGGCACATGAATCACCCCAAGCAAACACGTTCACAAGCCAAAGAGTTTCTGTATTTCAGTCACATTAAGGCATTAAGGTGAAGGGAACTACTTGTTTGCTTTGCACCCAAAGAATCTGTGGGAGGCACTGGCTCAGGATCCAGGGTGCGGGGTGCAGGGCTGTGGGCACAGGGTCACCCTGGGCACTGTGTCCCCGGACAGCTGGCAGCAGCCCAGCGGAGCGTCCTCGGAACCCTAACTGAGCTTCCCACAGTCACCTCCTTCCTGCTCCACCTCTGACCCTCTCCTTCCTTCTGCCTCTGTCCAGCTGGGTCTCTCCCCACCGCCTCCCACGTCCTGGCCCCTCCTGGCCCCTCCTGGCCTGTGTCCCTAGCCCCCAGCTCTCCACTTGCCCCAATGCCAGCTTAGCTGTCCCTTCAGGCCTGGTGACTGCCCACAGAATGCCGTTCCCCTCAGCGGGCCGCACGCACAGGCCACCGCTCCCAGCTCACAGACATGGGGGGAAGAGGAGCCTTGGTCTCCGGGAAGTGCTGTGCTACCCGGCTCCACTTAGGTCTGTCCGCCACCTGGCGTCTGGGTCTTCATTTTTCACACTGGCCGTGACCAGGTCCCCCGCACAGGCGGGTGGTATCCTTCACCTCATCCTTCCCCTTGCCAACCTCGTCCTCGCCCAAACTCGCTGTGTCGCTGCTTCCCCCTGAGGAGAAGCCTGACTCCTCTCACCGAGCTGCTCTGCCCTCCATGTCAGCAGCGATAGTGTGACCCGGGATCACACCCCAGGTGCTGCCTCACATGTGCTGCCACCCCACTGGGCCGTGGGTTCCTCAGATGGCGCTCTGGTGTTTCCCGACCCCCCACCCCCAGCAGCCACTTGCTGTCCCTCCTGTAGGCGCTCGATGCCAACGGGCAAGTGAGGATGAAGCTGGCATCTCAGAAATTTCCCATTTCAGCGAGGACGAGTCATCAGAGCCAACCCCGGCGGTTTTCCGTGCAGAACTGGTCTTATTGCAACCAGGCCTGACACCGTGGGACTGGGGTTGGGTAGGAAACGGAGCCCACATTCTGGTTATGCTTGGAAATGAGTAGGTTATTTAAGTCATTAAAAACAGATGTGGCTATGACTGTGTAAAACCCAAACTGTTGGAAAGGAAATACTCATCAAGTTGGTTGTCTTTCAGAGTGTGCTTCAAACATTACTCAGAGCAGCCCTGGCAAGTGAACCCACGGACTCTCCTTCTCGGTGCGTGTGCACAGGGTGCGTGTTCACGGGTGTCTGTGTGACCTTCTAGTATATTCACTTTAATTGCCCGTGAGTCTGCAGCGATCGTAGGAAACTACCGTGGCCAGCAGAGATGGAATCTAGCGACATCAGGCGGCATCGGCCCGGTCGGTCTGCACGGCTGCCCTGCCGACGTGTGAGCGTTGTGATGACTGAACACTGAGATTTAACATGAAGACAGACTCCCTCAAGCTGGTGTGTCCTCGTGCTTCTTAATGACAGATCTGCTACCTTTAACTCACGCTGTGCGAGGGGTGCGGACACCGCCCGGTGAGAGCGCGGAGTAAGTGATGAGCGGTCGGACGTGCGGCCAGATCAAACGCGGGCGGCCGGGCCGGTCTGTGTCTCTCCGCCCGCTTCCCCCTGAGTGTGGCTGCGGCCCGCAGGGCGACAAAGGGTCTTCGGAATCTTTCATTTCATGTTCTAACCGGTCCGCCCTATTGGTGTGCTTTGAATCCCTCCTTTCAATGAGGTGAAAACTCGTGCTAATCCTCCATTCAGGAGTTGCCTGGATGCGTGTGAAATGGATCATGTGGACAAAATAAAGTCCCGCCAGACGCCATCGGCCATTGTCCCCTGAGCTCCTTCGAGGGTCCTCTTCACAGGTCCCCGGAGCCTCTCGAGCCACTTCACATATTTCCGAGGACCCGGCCTTTCTCTGCGGAGGCGCCCAGCCAGGAGAAAGGCCGGAGCGGCGTCGAAGGAAGGGGCCTGGAGGGGCCGGCCCCGCGGAGAGATAATTGGCCCGGCGGCCACTGCGGGGCCTGAGTTACATGAATAAGTGGTGACGTGGGAGAAACGGAAAGGACAGCAGCGTCCCGGCTCACACAGAGCCAGCGCCTTGGCTGGCATTTTTCTCGAAGACCAATTGATAAAACAGGACAAAAATGTTTTCCCCATTAATTGCTTTCAAACACTGTCCCACTAAACACCCAATTAGAAGGCAGGACGGGCCCCTGTTCTCCTAATGACCGTGTGAGAGCCCGGCAGAGGGGCCCTGGGAGGAGATAATGGAGAGCCGGCATTCTCCATGGCCGGGAGAAAAAGACCACGGAAAAGGGCGGTCGTGTCTTGGCTGCAGGAGCCCCGGAGGGCCCAGTGCCCCAGGGCCTGGGAGACACGCGGCCGCTCGCAGGGCGCCGTGCCCGTCCCAATGGACGTGTCCAAACCCGCAACACGCAGCCACACAGCCTGAGGCTTCGCTCACGGGGAACTGGAACCTCTTCCATTTCATCCTGGGAGTGATCCTAAATGGACTTTCTGAACCCTGTTTGTGTCCCAGACGTAAAAAGTCACAAGCTGAGAAGAGTCGGTGTCTCTGCCCACAGAGGCCTGCTTGCTGGCGAGCCGCGCTCTCAGGGCACGGCTCTGGCACGTTTGGAAGGAATTGGTTGGGGCTGAAGGTAAAGGCGGTGCAGGGCTGCTGGGGAGGGGATCTAAGGACCTCCCGAGCATCTTGAGCACAAACTCTGTTCTTTCTTCCTCTCTCAACCATCCCTTCTTTCTCCCACACCTTCCCCACCTCAGTCCTGTTTCTGTGCCCTCTTGGGTGCTGTGGGGCCTGAAAACCCAGTAGGTGCTCCAGCTCTTATGGCATCGAATGGTGGGGGCGAAGGGCAGGGAGGGCTGGGTGCACACTTGGTCTCCCTGTGCTGGGCTCTCTGGGCCAGCTCTCAGAAACCTGGTGAGAAACAAGCTTTAAACATCGCTTCCTCTGCAGAGTGACCATCAGAGGACGGCACACAGCACCGGCCACACAAGGGCAGGGCTGGCTGGGGTCGCGGACGGCCTTTGGCCCACCCAGGTGGGCTCACCTTGCCGTGGCTGGCCCACCGCGCCTTCCTGCTCATCGATTTTGTATTCTGCGTTTGCCGGTAAAGCACAGCGATAATGACAAAAACGCACTTACGAAGGGCCTGGGGCTGCTTCAAACATTCCTCATCCAGGAGCTCATTGATCCACAGAAAAATCCATGAGGCAGGCGCTAATGTCCCCCTAGAATCTGGGGAACCGGAGCGTGAAGGGAAGAGGAAAAACGCCGCGCGGGGTTTGCTGATGGGCTCGGCAGGGGTGGCGTGGTGAGCCTGTCGGCCTCGTGGGAGTGGACATTGGCCACTGGCTCAGGCGGCAGATTTGAATTGGCAAACATTGAGCCGTGTCTCCAATGTTGCACTTCTCCAGTAGGTAATTCCGCATTTAAAGTCATTTTCCCTTGTTTCTTCCCGAATTAAATATCTTTTTATTTTTATAGGTGATAAAAAATATACATATCCGGGTCTGTCCGACCCCAGGGACAGCTGCGCACGGAGGAAGCGCTCTGGGTGTGGGCTGCGCAGTGTGAGAGGGGGCGCCTTGGGGTGCTGCGTCAGGGGGACCGGGGCCCTGCGTGGGGAGGGCGGAGGCCAGGGCTCCCGGACGCCCCGCACGGGCCGGGCTGGTGCGGCGTGGCTGCCCGCTGGGAGCTGCTCTCAGAACCGCACACGTAAAACTTACGCAGCGTTCGGACAGGCACTGGCGGTCAGACTCAGGACAACCTAATCCGATGAGATCACAGGGAGCAGAAATCATCACGCCAGGCCATCGCGAGGCTTGGATACTGCTAAATAACAAACACTGCTTCCATTATCTTCTCAATTACTTACCAAGAAATGTCGACTTTCTTAAATTACCTTTAAATTACCTGAAATCTATGTCACATTCACAACGAACCTTAAGAACGAGCCTTGCAACAACACATGCATTTTTAAAGACCTCATTAAAATAACCATCTATTAAAGTCCACAGTTCAGAAATAAATTTAGGAACTAAATTAACAGGAGAAGCAGCGTGAGGGGAAGAGAGATAATTACCATGACGTGTCACGGGGAGTGTTATTTAATTAACCATAATAATAAGAATTATGTGCTGTTCCACATTTGTAATTTCTTAGCTATTTAGTTTGCCATGAAACATTAAAAGCAAAATAAAGGAGGAACAAAAGGAATACTTCAAGAGCAGAGACCTACAATGGGGGTGTTGAGACCTCACTCTCCTTCCAGATTCATCAGAATCGGACCCGTTGTCCCGAGGGTCACTTTATGTCTTCTTAAAGGTCGCGCTGCTTGCATCTTTAGGATCGAGAGAGAGAGAGAGAGAGAGAGAGAGAGAGAGAGAGAGAGAGAGAGACACCGGGGCGCTGGGTGCCTGGGAGGTGTGGACGTGGGGTGTCTGGAGGAGAGGTGGAAAGACCGCCTGGAATTTCACAGGTTCACCACCAGGGTGCGGTGAGGAGGGTCCCAAGCGTGCTGACGAGACCGTCCTCACTGCCCAGGTGTGCTGACTAGTAGAATTCAAAGGGTGGCAGAGTCCTGGAAGAGGAGCTCCATGTGACTCCTGCCTGCAGACATGGGCTTGGCAGGGTGGCCTGGCAGCGCAGAGTCCTCTCACTGCACTCCCTGCCTCTCGGCCGCAGGGACGGGTCTGATTCCGGCCCCGGAGAGGCGAGTCCATGCTGATGGGACAGCTGCCTCTCGCATCACTTATAAGGTATTGGCCAGAAACACGCAGATGCTCTTTATTGAATAGAACCATGTTCCCACACAATAAAATCTCTTATTGTGCATGGTTTTCATTTCACACTTTACTTGTAATTCAATTTCTTTAAATACCTCTTCCTATAAAGACAACGTTGTAGATGGAGAAGGGGCCCCAGACCAGCCCACGGGCACATTTAGCCTGAAAGCGGAGCCCTGATACCCCCGATGCTGGAAAATGGTGGGAACTGTGATGAGAGAACCACTAATTAAAAAAAAGAAAGAACCCTCTGAACATTAAGACCGATATCTTCACTTTTTTTTTCTTTCCGTCGTTGCCTAAAAATAGATTACTTCAGTGGAAGAAAGGAGGTAGATATATTCTCTGGGGAGGGAATTTCTGAAACTTTTAAACCCTTTAGAGATTGAAAGCACTAATTCTTTATTATGGATAATTTAATTTAAAGACTCAGAGCTCTCTTTTCTGGGCATGTCACCATCATTACGTTGCTACATCGGTCACCCTGTGACAGTTCCGAGCGCTGCTTTCTCCACTCTTCAAAAAAATTACCTCCTCGGAGACTCATATCTGGTCGCAGTGCTTTCTCTTAATCCTGCTGTATGGTCTGACGACGTCTAGTGCACTCACTTACTAGCAGGATTTTGTCACCTTCCCAAGGACATTTTTTCCGATCCCTGGTCCGGCCTCACCTCCCTCCATCATACCCACCTGCCAGTGCCTGGTGGGATCCCTGCTCTGCCCCCTCACACCTCTGCCACTCACCAACCCTTCGTCCCTACCCCCTTTTGTGGTCCCTATTCTGTGAGAAGGGGCATACATATCAATGTCTGCATAGTCACATATATTTTAAAATTATTTTTATTGCATAGGAAATAATCAGGAAAAATTAAAGTATTCCTCCCCAATATCTCTTTGTTTTTTATTTAATTTTTATCAAAGTAATGTGTATATATTATTAAAGGTGAAAGATCATGATCATCATAAAGAAAAACAGCATTTTAATTCAATCTTCCAACACAGAAAATTTCAGCATTTGATAAATTGATCCCAAATCTATCTGGTATTATACCCTTAATCTGATCAATGTGTCAGGAGGCCCATCACTTCCATTAGTGCTCCCTGTCACCTGCTCCGTGAGGGTGGGTGCTCCCTGTCACCTGCTCCATGAGGGTGGGTGCTCCCTGTCACCTGCTCCGTGAGGGTGGGTGCTCCCTGTCACCTGCTCCATGAGGGTGGGTGCTCCCTGTCACCTGCTCCGTGAGGGTGGGTGCTCCCTGTCACCTCCATGAGGGTGGGTGCTCCCTGGCCCCCACCCGGTGATTCTGGAACTCACATTGTCAGTGTCCTGAGAAGCCCTGCCCCCGCTGGAGTTGGATTTGTCTCCTGGATCCTGCAGCTTCCTCCCATGGATCCCGGGCTGTGGGGGAGCACCCCCTAGGCGGCGGTCTGAGGAAGGCTAGCTACTCTCGGACCTTTCCCCAAATCTGTCCTAAGTCTGCTTGTTTGTTCACAGTGGGGTGCAGTTCTGCTCCGGCAGTGAATTCCCTCTGACTGTGAGCATTTAGGATGGACTCCGGGTGCTTTACTGTGGCCAGTTTATCCCCTCTCAGGGGATCTGGGATCTTCTCTTCATTCTCAGCCAACGCCTCTATTTATTAAAAAGCACCTGGAGTTCGGGCTGAGGGCTTGTTTTACGCCGTGCATGGACCTCAGACTGAATTCTGGGTGAGGTAAATGTGGGAATGGAGCACTGCTAGCACAGAGAGGGAGACACGCTGCCATTTGGAACAACAGAGGTGGCTCTTGGGCATGTGATGGTAGGTAAGTCGGTCAGGTGGAAAGGGGAAGGACCAAGTGACTTCATTCCTGTGTGGGATGCAAAACCGAAAGCAACAGACAAACCAAACAACTGTGCAGATGCAGCATCACTGGTGGCTGCCGAGGGAGCGTGGGGGCGGTGAGTGTGTGGTGGGAAGGGAATGGACCCGGGTAAACACAGTGCCCCAGACAGCGATGTCACAGAGCTGTTCGCGGGAACTATGGTGTAACCACCAGCACCGTCCCACACGTTAATTCCTTAACGAGAGTCCTTCCTACAGCTGCCGTCCGTTTCCGCTGGGCTCTCAGCTCCTGGCCTGTCCTCTGTCGCTCTTTCCGTGTCCCACACCACCTGCACTTGGGCCTTCGTTTGTTTTCATGTTTGCTGAAATGTATTCCCTTTCAGCTCCTTCAGAAAGACTTAATTATTGATAAATATTCTGAATCTGGGCCAGAAAATACCTTATTTTTGTGTGGGTGCTCTTACCAAATTCTAAGTAGGGTATCACACTCCAGGTTTCATATAATTCTTCTAATAAAATTTAAAGACATTATTCCTGGTTAGAGCTTCGTCCAGATGCACCAAGGTTTATCCCTGGTCAGGGCACACGCACGAACCCCCCAATGAACGCACGACTAAGTGGAACAACAGGTCAATGTTTCCCTCTCTCCTCCCTCTTTCTAAGATCAATCCAGAGAAGTAAGTAAATAAATAGAGACATGCTAGCAGTCGTGCCGTGTGGAGCTGCTGCCCATTGCTCGGCCTTCTCCCTGATGGCGGCCTTCCCTCCATTCCTGCTGCCACCAGCTTCCTCACACGCTGCCCGCTCTGCCTGTGCCGGACCCACGGAGGGTCTGTGCCGCAGCAGCATGTTCTCAGTTCACACGTTCCACCTCAGCCCCCTGTGCGCACAAAGGATCCCGCCACCAATCGGAGCGTGGTAATGTCAGTGGCTGGTGCCACGCTCTGCCATTGCTCACCAAAGCTCTTTTCCCTTAAAGAGACGGTGCTGGCTTTGTCCCGAGTTTGGCACCTGCCCTGGTGTCACTGGTTTTCTCAGATGCTGGCACTCCCTCGGCCTGGGTGGCTGTCCGGACGGGGGGCTGAGCGGATGTGAACTGGGAGCATTTTCTGTCCGGTGGGATCTGTTCTCCGGCAGGAGGCAGGCTCCATCCGGTGCTTTGAGGGAGCAGGAGAGGAGCCTGGAAGTGCACCCGACAGGCCCCCATTTGGGGCATGGACCCGGAGGACCCCATGCAGGAGGCTGCGGCCTCTCCTGGCACAGCCCACGTTCCTGGCCCCCAGCCCGCTGCGGGGGCTCCTCTGGGGAGACCCAGGCTTCCTCACTCTCCCTCATCCTGCGTGGGAACACTGGTTCCTGGCTAATGTCCATCCTCAACCTGGTTCCGCCTTCTGAATGTCCAGCCAGCTCTCCGCGACCCTGTGTGCTGACAGGACCCCCCCTCCCTGCCCAGGTGTGCTGACGGGACCCCCCTCACCCTCCTCCCCGCCCAGATGTGCTGACAGGACCCTCCTCCCCGCCCAGGTGTGCTGACAGGACCCCCCTCCTTGCCCAGGTGTACTGACAGGATCTCCCTCCCTGCCCAGGTGTGCTGACAGGATCTCCCTCCCTGCCCAGATGTGCTGACAGGACCCACCTCCCCGCCCAGATGTGCTGATGGGACCCTCCTCACCCTCCTCCTGGCCCAGGTGTGCTGACGGGACCCTCCTCACCCTCCTCCCCGCCCAAGTGTGCTGACGGGACACTCCTCACCCTCCTCCCCGCCCAGGTGTGCTGACGGGACCCTCCTCACCCTCCTCCCCACCCAGGTGTGCTGACGGGACCCTCCTCACCCTCCTCCCCGCCCAGGTGTGCTGACGGGACACTCCTCACCCTCCTCCCAGCCCAGGTGTGGTGACGGGACCCTCCTCACCCTCCTCTCCGCCCAGGTGTGCTGACGGGACACTCCTCACCCTCCTCCCCACCCAGGTGTGCTGACGGGACCCTCCTCACCCTCCTCCCCTCCCAGGTGTGCTGACGGGACCCTCCTCACCCTCCTCCCCGCCCAGGTGTGCTGACGGGACACTCCTCACCCTCCTCCCCGCCCAGGTGTGCTGACGGGACACTCCTCACCCTCCTCCCCACCTAGGTGTGCTGATGGGACCCTCCTCACCCTCCTCCCCACCTAGGTGTGCTGATGGGACCCTCCTCACCCTCCTCCCCACCTAGGTGTGCTGATGGGACCCTCCTCCCCGCCCAGGTGTGCTGACAGGACCCCCCTACTTGCCCAGGTGTGCTGACAGGATCTCCCTCCCTGCCCAGGTGTGCTGATGGGACCCTCCTCACCCTCCTCCCCGCCCAGGTGTGCTGACGGGACCCTCCTCACCCTCCTCCCCGCCCAAGTGTGCTGACAGGACCCTCCTCACCCTCCTCCCCACCCAGGTGTGCTGACAGGACCCTCCTCCCCACCCAGGTGTGCTGACCCTCCTCCCCACCCAGGTGTGCTGATGGGACCCTCCTCACCCTCCTCCCTGCCCAGATGTGCTGATGGGACCCTCCTCACCCTCCTCCCGGCCCAGGTGTGCTGACCCTCCTCCCTGCCCAGATGTGCTGACGGGACCCTCCTCAACCTCCTCCCCACCCAGGTGTGCTGACGGGACCCTCCTCACCCTCCTCCCCGCCCAGGTGTGCTGACGGGACCCTCCTCACCCTCCTCCCCGCCCAGGTGTGCTGACGGGACCCTCCTCCCTGCCCAGGTGTGCTGACGGGACCCTCCTCACCCTCCTCCCCACCTAGGTGTGCTGACAGGACCCTCCTCCCTGCCCAGATGTGCTGATGGGACCCTCCTCCCCGCCCAGGTGTGCTGACAGGACCCCCCTACTTGCCCAGGTGTGCTGACAGGATCTCCCTCCCTGCCCAGATGTGCTGACAGGACCCACCTCCCCGCCCAGGTGTGTTAACGGGACCCTCCTCACCCTCCTCCCCGCCCAGGTGTACTGACGGGACCCTCCTCACCCTCCTCCCCGCCCAGGTGTATTTACGGGACCCTCCTCACCCTCCTCCCCGCCCAAGTGTGCTGACAGGACCCTCCTCACCCTCCTCCCCACCCAGGTGTGCTGACAGGACCCTCCTCCCCACCCAGGTGTGCTGACCCTCCTCCCCGCCCAGATGTGCTGATGGGACCCTCCTCACCCTCCTCCCTGCCCAGGTGTGCCGACAGGACCCTCCTCCCTGCCCAGGTGTGCTGACGGGACCCTCCTCACAGGTGTGCTGACGGGACCCTCCTCACCCTCCTCCCCGCCCAGGTGTGCTGATGGGACCCTCCTCAACCTCCTCCCCACCCAGGTGTGCTGATGGGACCCTCCTCACCCTCCTCCCCACCCAGGTGTGCTGACAGGACCCTCCTCCCCACCCAGGTGTGCTTATGGGACCCTCCTCACCCTCCTCCCTGCCCAGGTGTGCTGACCCTCCTCCCAGCCCAGGTGTGCTGACGGGACCCTCCTCCCAGCCCAGGTGTGCTGACGGGACCCTCCTCCCTGCCCAGGTCTGCTGACGGGACCCTCCTCCCTGCCCAGGTCTGCTGATGGGACCCTCCTCAACATGACCCTTTATTTCCACGGTCACTTTCCACTGTTTGAGGAGGCGTGGACACGTGCTCGCTCACTCAGCCATCTGTGAGAAAGTTCTCCTTCCTCTTTTCAGATCTAAGTGGCTGGTCCTTTACAGACACCTCACAGTTGGGGTCACTGTTGCTGTCTCCAGCCGCTGTCTTGGTGGGAGGAGTGGCCACTGCTCTGGCGTGGCCACCCCACGCCCCGTGCCTGCAGCTGGCTCCTCTCTGAGGTCACAGGCCAGCTGGCTCCTCTCTGAGGTCACAGGCCAGCTGGCTCCTCTCAGGGCGCCTGGCGGAGCTGCCCGAACCGCTGTGTGTGCGAGTCTTCCCGAGGCTGCGGGAGCCCGTCGCAGCCTCTGTCCCTGACACGGTAATGCTTTTACCTGGAAGAAAGCGGGTGCCATCTTCAGAAACAGGCACGTGAAGCCAGCGCTCGGGAAAACAGGTGGCAGCCACGGCGCCACAGGAGACCCAGGGGTGCCCTGCTGCTGCACAGGCCCCGGGGAAAGGCCCCCGAGCCCGCTGGTCCTGGTCGGCATGTGCAGCCTGGCGCCGCGGGTCTCCGGCCTGTCCTGTTATGGACTAACTGACCACAATAGTCACTGCTCATGGTAAACTGTACAACACGGACACATTTCAGAAGAGACGAGCCTGACTGGTGTGGCTCAGTTGGCTGGTGGTTGTCTCGGGCACCAAAAGGCTGCTGGTTCTCTTCCTGGGTTGCGAGCTCCATCCCCGGAGGGGGGCGTGAAAGAGGCGGTGGATCGATGTTCCTCTCTCATAGATGTTTCTCTCTCCTTCTTCCTTCCTCTCTCTCTAAAAATCAATAATAATAAAAATATCAAAAAAATAGGCTGGGCTTTCACATTGCATTTTTCAGGCACCTGATTTGCAAATGTCAAGGCCAGAAAGAAGTTGCCGGAGACATGACAGGTGGAGGCTGAGCGGAAGGTGGAACGGAAAGAACTTCACGCGGAGAAGGAAGAGGCACGGGAGGCTTTTCCCACGCGTTGGAGGGTCAGCCCCACACTCATTATCCGGGAACTCCAGGGATCGAAGCCTCCTGGACCCCTGTGGGTCCTGTAACAGAAGTGAATACACGTTCGCAGATCAGAGTCAGTGTAAGTGCTGGTGGCGTGCCCGCCCTGGGCTCAGAGCGAAGCCAAGCCCCAGGCCAGCGCGATGCGGCCGGAACACTGCCTGTACTTCAGCTGCGAGCGAGGCCACGCGGGCCTGGGCCTGCGGGCGGGGGCGCTGAGCCCGGAGCATGGAGGCCGAAGGTTCCCCAGGGCTGCGCTAGGCTGGGCTGGGGCTTCAGGGCTGTGCCAGGCAGGGCCTGCCTGTGGCCAGGCGATCCCTGGACACCCCCCTTGCCAAGGAGGCAGCTCCCTCGGAGACTCCTGTGGACCTGCGGCCACAGACACCGCTGCCAGGGGAGGAGGGGGAGGACCGGCCTGCAGGTGCCCATCCTTCCCGCCACAGGGCCCTGCGGTTTGGGACACGCTCTCTGGGATTCAGCTCTCCTCGTCCTGGAGGCCCTGGCTGGGAGTTTGGCGCATCCCTGGTCTCCACCCACTGATGCCTACAGCACCCCTCCCCCAGCCCTGACAACAACGTCTGGGGACACGGCCACGCGGCAGCCAATCCTTCAGGCGCCAAGGACTCTCGGCCCCCAAGGGCTCAGCCAAAGGCGGTGCCAGGGTGGGTGTCCCTCTGGACGGAGTGCGCCTGGTTAGGAGAAAGCTTCCTTATCCCCTTCCTCTGGACCTAAGGTGCTACCTGGGAGCTCCGCACCTGGAGGGCCACCTGCAGGAGGAGGCGGAGGGGGTGGTGGGGTTGGGGGGCGGAGAAGAGGGGGGAGGTAGGGAGAGGTGTTGGCAGGAGGAGGAGGGAAGGAGAAAGGTGGTGATGTGGGAAAGGGGAGGTGGTGGTGGGAGAGAGTGGGGGGTGGTGGAGGGGGAAAGTGGTGGAAGGGGAGGGATAAGGTGATGGTGGGGGGAGGGGGGAGGTGGTGGAGGGGTTGAGAGGTGGGGGGAGAGGGAGGGGGGAGGGGAAGGGGTCAGTTGCGGTGCACTAAACCTCAGGGGCCTGGTGGGCGGGAAGCACTTGGTGCCCAGAAGGGCTGGGCGCTGGTGCCATGGTGGGGGCGGGGCGGGACGGGAGGGCCTTGGGCTTGGGCCGGAGGGCACAGGGACGGGCACCGGGCCTGTGGCTGACGAGGAGGGCACCACAGGAGAGACCCTGTTCTGGCTCCACAGTCTCCCGTTCCTGTGCTTCCTGGACCCCCGACACCGGTTCACACCGCCCCGGCCTCCAGGACACCGCGGCCCGCTCCTGTCCCCTCGGGCCTCCCTCGGGGTGAGTGGTAGGTGAGCGGGGGTCCCTCTGGGCTGGGTGCGGGGCTGCTGTCCCAGCTTCCAGGCTCTGCCGTGAGGAAGTGCCAGCGTCCCTGCGAGGCAGGCTCGGGTTGCCATGGCGACAGCCAATCCAGCACGCGGTGACCTACATCATGGCTGGAGGCGCCGTCAGTCCCGCAGCCACTGCCCTGGATTGGGTGTCGCGAGGGCCACCTGGCATGAACCTCAGCTCAGGAGACAGCGGGTCTTCCTGCTGCAGGGCCTCTGCTGCCGGGCCAGGCATGGCTTCCCCTCAGCCCGCCCCCTCCCAGCCACCAGCCACCTAGGTCTCGCTCCCCCTCCACCAGCACCCCCTCCACACACCCTCTCCCCCCACCTCCCGCCCTGCTCCACGAACCCCCCTCCCCCCACAGTCAGGGCCACGGCCACCTCATCACATGGGTCCTTTGTCCAAGCACACTATGCAGCACACATACATGCACTCCATTCACAACACACACACACACACACACACCATACACACATGTACACACATCACACACCATACACACAACCCACCATACACACAACAACACTGCACGACACAATGCACGCATGTACATGCATATACCACACTCTGTACACACAACACACACCATAAGCACAGCACACAATACGCAGATAACACACAAAGACACATAATGCACACATACACATATCACACACAACACACACACAGCATATACCATGCACACAACAAATACCATATCCACAACACACAACATCACATGCACATGTACTCACCCTAACAGATATAAACATATAAACCACACACTGTGCACCACACACAATACACAGGCATACAGCACACATCACACAGTGCACTGCCTTTTCACACCTGCAGCCGCTACACGGGAGACCTGAGTGTTACACCCTTCCTCACCCCACAGACCCACCAGGCCTGCTCCCAAGGCCCCTGGCCCCACCTGCAGGTCTGCCCCCTGCAGGTCTGCCCCCTGCGGGTCCACCCCCTGCAGGTCCATCCCTGCGGGTCCACCCCCTGCAGGTCCATCCCTGCGGGTCCACCCCCTACAGGTACACCCCCTGCAGGTCCACCCCCTGTAGGTCCACCCCCTTGGAGGTCCACCCCCTGCTGGTCGGCCCACCCTCTCCACCCGTGTGAGGACGGGAGTCACCCCAGTGTGGCCTCCAGCGGAGGTCCGGCACCCAGACCTCCCACTCCCTCTGCAGTCTCACGGCGCCTGTGGGCTGAGGAGGGCCAGGAGCCCATTGCGCTGGGGCTGCAGCTCCCATTGCGGCCCCCGGGCCCTGTCGTTGGCATGTGGTGCCGTGTGCAGGCTGCTGGGCCTCATTACGGCTCCGGAGGGCCTTCTTCAGACTCAGCCAGAGCAGCCGCCTCCGGAATCCACTTCCTCCTCAGGGACACGCATTTGCATTGGACAGCACCCGCTTCCCTGGGCAGCAGGGCACCTGTCTGAGACCGGGCCTCACGGAACAGCAGGCTCCACCTCCCCGGACCACCGACCTCCCTTCCCAGTGCGGCCATGGGGAGAACAAGGCCGGGACAGGAGGACCTCACAGCCTCACGGGGCATAAGCTCAACTCTGCAAAGGAACATGTGACAATTCATGCAAACTGCGTGCTGCGGCGGTGGGTGTGCTGTGCACGGTGCGTCTAGGTGTTCTTCTAGACAGGGAAACGTTTAGAGCTGTGAGGGCCGGGAGGCCGGGACACAGGGTGCGTGCTGTGGGAGTGCACAGTTTTTTGTTCTATCAGACCCGACAGGGAGGGTCCTCGCAGCCGGGAATCAAAAGGCGCAGCGACATCTCCCCGAGCCGTCTTTCCCGCCAGCCACCAGCACACAGGTGCTGGGGAACCGGGTGAGGACCTTTCCTGGCCCTCGTACAGGGGACCCTCAGTGATGGGGCCGCTCCGACACCCTGGACTTCATCTCCGATCACCTGTGAGGCCTGCAGTGTGCCCAGTGCCCACAGAGGGAGCGGCAGGACACCCAATCCAGCAGCAGCAGTGGTAGGAAGGAGAAGGAGAGCGGGATCAGCTCTCAGTGTTCAGGCTCAACAGCGGGATCCACGGAAAACGCCTGGAAGAGCAGATGGGGCCGCACTCCCAGCAGCCAGTTCCCAATGTGGTGCCCTGAGCACCACCTCCCCACCTCCCAGCCGCTGCCCACGCGCCCCTCCAGCCCACTCCCCGCCGTCCCTTCCTCCAGGCTCAGTCGATGGGACGTGTTGGGTCCACGACTACTTTGGGCCCATTTCTACTCTTACACGCTCCCCACTGGAGCTCTGAGGCAGACTGGGGCTTAGTTTCCACTGTTGGTGCTGACGCCACCGAGAAAGCACCTCTGGCTGCTCTCCTTCTGCTTTCTTGTGTGCGTGCGGCCTGCTGAGCTGGGAGCGGGCGGGCACCCGTGGGCATCCTCCCGCAACTGGCACGCACTGGGCTGAAGAGCAGGCACTGACAGGGAGGAGGGAGCTGGCCAGCAACAGTGGCCTCTATCCAGAACGGGTGTTTGGCTTGGGAGGTAGGTCTGAAAGGAGCGAAGGGGAGAGTATCCCCTCCCCAGCCCCACGGCCGACTGCCTCCCCGTGGGCCTCACTCCTCCCCGTGGGCCTCACTCCTCCCCATGGGCCTCACTCCTCCCCAGGCCTCACTCCTCCCTGTGGGCTTCACTCCTCCCCGGGCCTCACTCCTCCTCGTGGGCATCACTCCTCCCCGTGGGCCTCACTCCTCCCCGGGGGCCTCGCTCCTCCCCTGGGGCCTCACTCCTCCCCGGGGGCCTCGCTCCTCCCCTGGGGCCTCACTCCTCCCCGTGGGCCTCACTCCTCCCCGGGGGCCTCGCTCCTCCCCTGGGGCCTCACTCCTCCTCGTGGGCCTCACTCCTCCCCGGGGGCCTCACTCCTCCCCGTGGGCCTCACTCCTCCCCTGGGGCCTCACTCCTCCTCGTGGGCATCACTCCTCCCCGTGGGCCTCACTCCTCCCCGGGGGCCTCGCTCCTCCCCTGGGGCCTCACTCCTCCCTGTGGGCTTCACTCCTCCCTGTGGGCCTCACTCCTCCTTGTGGGCCTCACTCCTCCCCTGGGACCTCACTCCTCCCCTGGGGCCTCACTCCTCCCCATGGGCCTCACTCCTCCCCTGGGGCCTCACTCCTCCCCTGGGGCCTCACTCCTCCTCGTGGGCCTCACTCCTCCCCGTGGGCTTCACTCCTCCCTGTGGACCTCACTCCTCCCTAAATTCACTTTTTACAACTTATCGCCGCGTGCTTCATTCATTCTGGGTGCCCCTAAGACTGTTGATTCAAGAATGGTTTTATTTCTGGAAAATGTTTTAAAATCACATTTTAACATATTTTCATGTTGTGTTATTTTACTTCTCTCCGGGGAGAGCAGTGTGTGAGTGCCATCCACCCTGCGAGTCTGCCATGCTGCCACCTCCTAAGTGACTTCCAACAGCACCGAACTGCTCTCCTCTCCCCACTCCGCCTCAGCAGCGGCTGTTCTGTGCGGGTTTCTATGAACGCCTTGGATTGCAGCGAACCCGGGCGTAGCAGAGGATGGTCCCTGGGACTCACAGACGGGACCTCTGCCCGACAGTCCTTCCCCGTGGAGGTCAGTCCTTCCCCGGGAGACCAGCACTCCACGGCAGGCACGGCCACGCTCCACCCCTCAGGGCGGCTCCGCATTCATGGCCCTCACCCAGGCCTCCTCCTCTCCAGAGCTTCCAGGGACGTTGAAGAAAGGAAGAGCTTGATCATCTTTTAAAAAGAGATAAGGCAAAATAAATAAATAGGTAAACAATGAAAAGGAGAATTGGACTGAACACCTGGGCCTGCTGTGAAGCTGCTTTTTCCTCAGGGAGTGAGGCTGCTGGTGAGTCACTGCAGCACAGGCCCGCTGGCAGTTCTGGTGGCTCTGCTCGCACAGCTGTGTGTCTCAGATCCTCCACTCGAACCCTGCAAGTGAGCAAGCAAAAGCCTTGTCGTCACTATTGTTTCTGTATTATTATTCTATAAAAATATTTTTACTGATTTCAGAAAGGAAGGAGAGGGAGTGAGGGATAGAAACATCAATGGTGAGAGAATTATTGATCGGCCGCCTCCTGCATGCCCCCCACTGGGGATCCAGCCTGCAACCTGGGCGCGTGCACTGACTGGGAATAGAACCGTGACCTCCTGGTTCATAGGTCAACACTCAACCACTGAGCCACACCAGCTGGGTCTCTGCATTATTTTTAAGCTGATGTCTCAGAACTAACTATGAGTAGCCTGAAGGTTCATGACAGGTAGGTGAGGAAATCAGTGGGCGTGCTGGGCTGTGTGGCCACCTCCTGCTCCAGCACCTGCCCCTGGCTGGGGCCCTTCTGCCTTCCCGCTGGACCAGGGGGGCTTTGGCACTGGAACCCTGGCTTAGGAAATGGAAGTGCTTTCAAGATTGCAGGCAGGCCCCGAGAGCTCAGGGGCGGGCTGCTCCATGGTGCTCTCCCGCTCCCCTCTGCGCCTGCTTCAGCATCGACTCCTGTCTGCCTTCCCCTGTCTGCCGCTTCATTGTGTGCCACTGACTGATGTTTCCCCAACACTCTACTTAAACACCCAGCCTTGTCAGAATGCCCCATGGACACAGATTTGGGCTGAGCGTCTCCTAGCTGTGACTTTGCGGGTATGAATAAGATGCAGAGCATCTATTTGCAATAGCAGGCAAAACACAGGATTTTGAGAAATTGAGTGAGTGCTAGGCTGCATATCCAGCACTGTCTTCAAAGTACAGAAGATTCATTCAATAGCCCACTCCCCATACGGTAGAAGAGAAATGTCCTGGTTTCAACATGTTTAGTCTCCTCTTTGTGGAGATAAGACCGGAGTTCGATATTTACCACTGAGTATTGTTCTGTGTCTAGAAGTTTCTTCCTCTGAGAAATAATTGTGTTGAAAATGCAGAGATGGGTTATAGGCACAACTTTTCATTAGTCTGAGGGATTAGTCATCTGTTAGTACGTGAGGAGTTACCAGGCACTTTGTGGCTTGGGAAGAATGACTGTTACCTTGCAGTTTCTGTGGGTCAGGGATACTCAGCTGTATCGTCTGCTCTGGGTTTTCCAGGCTGCAGGTGGGGCATTGTCTGGGGCTGTGTCTCATCCGAAGGCTCGAGTGGAGACAGACTCACGCCCAGCTCACTCACATGCTGCTTGTTGGTGTGATTCAGTTAAAGGGAAGTCGTGGCTGGATGCATCTCTCAGTTCTTGGCCATGCAGCCTGCTTCATCTTGGAGCACAGCAGGTCAGGGGAAGGGCTGGTGACCAGGTCAGGGGGGCTGGTCAGCAGGTCACGGGGAGGGTTTGTTCACCAGCTCAGGGGGAAAGGAGCCACCCAATGGCAGTCACTGTCTTTTGTACCCTAAGCACAGAAGTGACTTTATTTTATTTATCAAGGTGCAATCACAGGATGCAGCCTCACACAAGAGCGCAGACCCCACGAGGGTGCTGAAAGGAGGCTGGCCATGCAGTCCACCTTTGGGAGCAGCTGCCCGCCCTGCCTGCCTGCCCCCACCCTCAGCAGGAAACACCCTGCGCTCCCCTGGGGCTTGGCAGCTCCCCTGGTCGAGAAGGGAGGGGCTGCCTATGCCTGTGTTTGCACCTGAGCCTCCACCCGAGAGCAGAGCTCTTTGAGCTGACCAGTCGGATACCAAAGGTCTCAAGCAAGCGCTGTCCTCGGGCCCAGAGGAGCCCCGAGCCTCCCGCTGTGCTTGTCCAGCCGAGGAGCTCTTCAGGCGGGTGGTTAGTGGGGACTGAACCAGTCTTCACGCAACCTGCACATTGCCATCGGAAAGACGTTCGAGGCAGAGGGTCTGCGCCCTAACCTTCAGGAGGCTTGGGGACCTCCTTTGCTGAGACCCCCAGGCAGCTCCCCTCCCCTCCTCAAAGCCAGTCCCCTCCCTCCACGCCAGACCTGGCCCCTGCTGGGCTCTGCCGGTTGGCTCTCCCACAATCCAGGGCTGAAACAGTCACTGCTCAGTCTCCGAGCTCAACGCGTTACTGGGCTACATGCTCACACACACACACACATACACACACACACACAGGCAAAGGCCAGTCAGAGGTCTGGGGGCTTGTCTGGGGGCCTAGACCCCCACAGCCTGGGAAATGCCCGAAAGGCAGTATTTTCCCTGATAATAGCATTTTGCTTTAGGCTTTGAGTGGGAGCTTTAATTCTCTGCTTGTCAGCCAACCGAAACACCTGTGTGTGTGTGTGTGTGTGTGTGTGTGTGTGTGAGAGAGAGAGAGAGAGAGAGAGAGAGAGAGAGAGAGAGAGGTGGAGGGGAGGAAAAGGTGAGTCAGCCACCTGAGCTGCCTGGTCAGTTTGCACTTGATAATCAATGATGCTCAGGTGACCCCGAGGCTGAATGTTCACATACATGTGACGAGCAGACAGATTACATATTGACAAGCACTCCTGGCTGAAGGCACCCATCTGGCTCAGGACACTCCCTGGCCAGCTCTGCTGCGCCGGTTCCTCGGGGACAGTCAGGCCTGCGGGCATCGGTGGTGATGGCATTTTTGGGAAGGTACCTCAGTCAGGCTTGGCTCCCAGCCTTCATTCTGGCTGAGGAAGTCCCTCTGCCTGCAGCCGGCCGCCCTTGCCCTGCAGGGAAACTGGCCGGCACCCCCCACCGGTGCCCACACTGCCAGAGGCGGGCCTTCCTGGTCAGGGGCGGGCTGGGAGGGGAAGCTGGGAGGAGGGCTGCTTCTCTGGGACAGATGTCTGATTCTTCCCTGCTTCGGTCTCCACCCTGTGGGTCAGCAGGAAGGACTCTGCCTTCCCTGTGGCCCGGCATCAAACCTCCATGGCCAGCACAGGGGAGCCATGTGCACAGCGAGGCCATGGAACGCAGAGGACGCTGGGAACTCCGGCCCCTGCACTGCCCCCTCCTGTCCCAGCTGTCTGCTGCAGACCCCGGTGGTCCCTCTGGTGTCTGTCCTCAGCTCTTCTCTGTAAGGACCGGTCACCCTGGACCAGGGCTCAGTGTATGACCTGCTTTCCCGTCATCACCTCTGTGATGCCCTCCCTCCAAAGCAGCCACATGCTGAGTGCCGGGAGCTACGTCTCCAGCATAGGGATCTGGGGGCCATAATCCAGCTGTGACCCCAGTAGATTTTATAGGGAGGCAGGGGAAATGGGTGTTTCTGGAGCCACAGGAGCAGGTGGGCTGATGGGCCAATATCACTACTTGTGGGGGACCAGAGGGGTGGAGAGTGAGGCCGCCCAGCTAGAACCCAAACTCCACACCCCATAGAGCCCTGCCGTCTCCAGGAGGGCCTCGCTTGGCCTCTAAATAGGGGAGCAGGTTTCTTCTACAATCAAAACACCTCGGAGGAAAGCCTTAATGAGCAGGCGCAGCCTGGCCTGACACCTATTATGAGGAGATACTAAAACAGAAATTAAAGGTAAAGTCTATTATATCAACATATAATCTGTTTGCAATTTGGAGTAATGACAGTGTAAAACCTGTCATTTTGGGGCCAAAGGCAATAGCAGCATTAAAAGGGGAAGGCGATCAATCCAGGCATTTCCTGTAGAGGCCGGCCCAGCCCCCGATGGGTGGCAGGTGTCAGTGTGCAGCCTCCAGAACGTTTCCGAAGCACGGTGGCTCCACACCCGTGTGCATGTGTGACTGGTCACACGCATCCCATGTGCCCTCATGCAGCTGCAGCCAGTGCGGCTCCATGCATGCTGGTTCCCACCATCTTCAGCTGTAACAGCGACCTCACAAAGGCCTTGCAGAACTGGAAGTATTTGCAGCAAAGAACCCAGCACGTGACGATGTTAGCACGTAGGTCCCAAGGAAGCATTGCAGATCCCGATTCTGCTAATATTGTCGTCAGGCCCGTGGCATTGGGGCTCGCAGGGAGGACTGGTCCTGCAGTGCAGGAGGGTGGAGCTGGAGCCCAAGGCCAGTCCTGTGGCCCCTGTGCATCTGCAGATGTCAGCAGGCTGGGTGGGGCAGGCTGGGTGGGGCAGGCTGGGAGGAGGGTAGGCTGGGGGAGGGCAGACTGGGGGATGGGGAGCTGAGGGATGAGGGCTGAGGGAGGGGGAAATAAGGGAGGGCAGGCTGGGAGGAGGGTAGACTGGGGGAGGGCAGGCTGGGGGGGGGCAATGAATTACACACTGAGGGCACTGCTTAACAATTTGACAAGCTTGCTCCCAAGAAATATGGAACTGTTTGTGCAAAGCAGCAGTGTTTTGAGGATGCGAAGCATGGGCGGACTGGGTCAGAGAAACCGGGGTAGCCTCTTGCATTACAGCAGGGAGCCGGCCAATAGCTCACTGCCTAAAGCTAACGGACCAAGGAGATCTGAATGAGACCGGATATGGCCGATAAAGCGGAAAGTTGTTGTTCTCTAACGACCTTTTGAAGGCTGAAAAGTAAATGAAGGAGTTCCTCCGAATTAGTGCGCCCTATCGTAGCGTTCCAATGATGTTGGCCATACTCACTACACAGACAGTCACTACAGGGTGATGGGCTCCGCAGCAAAGCATGAAGGCATAGGTCAGAGCCTGTGTTTCTACCCGTTGTGCTGAAATGCACAGGTTTTGAGGAACTTTGCCCCCCTGCTGCAGCGTATCCAGTCTTTCCAGAACTGGGTCCACCTGTAACAATGGTTAGCGCTTGAAGGTAAAGGCAGTGACTGAGAGAAACTGTAAATCCTTATTTGCCAGGTAATGGTCACCAACCTGTCCGGAGAAGTTAGCAAGTGCACCTTGCCAACTCATTGGTTGTTGCCAGAGCCGGTCTTGCTGAATAGCAGTAAATGGCACTACAATAAGGTCCGGGTCTCGGCCCACTAACTGGCCTGATCACAGGCGGGCTCAGGCTATTAGCTGAGAAACCGAATCATGGAAAGAAATTAAAACCTCAGAAGGAGAATGAGCCAAATACAGCCATTCAACAACTCTAGGAGCTGGCCAGTGACCCAGAGGTGTGTGTGTCATGGGGAAAATTAAAGCTGTAAAGGGTTTCCCCCTGGATCTTCCCATTGGAGGAGGTGTGCACTCTGCCAGGGAGAGTACAGGCCCAGCTCCTGCAGTGCGGAAGCCTGGTTTAGAGGCCAGGCCTGCGGCCATGTCCGAGAGCAATGATTGACACATCGGCCCCAGCACCTACAGCCCTCTGCAGGCCTCCCGCTGACCCTCAGTGCTGGCTCAAGCCAGCCCTGCTTGACTAATGGTGCCCAGTATTCCCCGTCGCTGGACCCAAGCCTGCTGCACCACGGGCCGACCGGCTAAAGGTCCCCTTCTGGACAGGAGGGCAGAAGGAGAATTTGTGCTGTTTTTGCTTCTGGTAAGACCTGAATTATAGTTTTGTTTGTGCCATTACTTTAATTTCTCCAGTATAGTCCTGATGTATCTCCCCAGAGAGAACTTGAAACCCTTTCAATGTTGAAACCCCTCTCCCTAAAATTGGTCCCATCATGCCCGCAGGAAGGGGACCAGGCCCTCCGGGGGCGTTCATTTACCCGATGCTTTCCTCTCCTGCACCTTGGCCCATTCCCTAGACGTAGGCTGGTCCAATATCAGCACAAACATGAATAAAATACTTCTGTAATAAGTAATCTCCAGGTGAGAGACAAGCCTCTGCAACACCATTAAACCCTGGTGACCTTCCAGTATCTCCAGTTCCCCCACCACAGACCAGCCCGAGGCTTAATCCCATAGCCGCTCCCCATAGGGGGCGTCTCCTGGGACTGGGACGGCTCTGAGCCACCAACCCAGGCACCTGGGGGTCTGCTGAGGCGAGGTTGGCACAGGGGCCACAGGAAGGAATCAGAACCCCTCAGCGATGCTGACCTGCTGGCCCCTGGGAAGGGCTCAGCGGGGCGAGTGTAAGTCACAGGAGGCTGCACTGAGCTCAGCACGAGCGCCTCTGTCCAAAGACGGTCCCCCCCAGCACCACCCTGACCTTGAGCCGTGTGCGGGAGGACGTCTTCCCGCTGAAATGAAAAGAGCTTGCCGGCACCCACACTGTCCATTGGCAGATGAAGCATCGCATAGGCTCATGCAGAGCGTTGCTCAACACACACTACCTGAAATTCGAGGATAAAATAGACAAAATACCAGATAAGATGGTGAAATCAGCTCTCCTGGTATGCCTCAAGAACCCTGCCTTTCGAACACTTAGCTTAAGTCGGAGAATACTCATTGAATATGCAAATGAACATGTGGCATGTTTAATCTCTTTTCAACATGACTGCAAGAGCTTTAAAGAGCCCGTGACATGTCCAGGGGCGGCTCCCTCACAGAGCCTGCAGTCCATCCCCAAACAGAATGACGTCTGTTCTTCTGAACGCAGAACCGGTGAGGTGGGAGATGCCCAGCACATTAACACGTGAATAACATATTGTACAGATGCTGTTATTTTGTGTGTCAAAGAGAAAGAATAAGAGGCAGAGAGAAGTCTGGAAAAATATGCCACAGAATAGAGAGAGCTACATTGAGGGTCCTGTTTATTTTCCTGCTAATGCTGGTCTTATTTCTCACATTCTCACAGAGGAACACTCATAACTATGACAAACATGTACCAAGAAAACATGGGATATGAGTCCATACTGTATTGTGCTGTTGGGTCCCAAAACCTAACTCAGTAAAAGTAAAAAAAAAAAAAATTAGCTAAAAATGGATTTTGCCAGAGATTTTTCTGTCCACAGTCTGTGACCTCAACACAAGTTACCAGTGGAATTTAATCCTCCAAATGGGTTCACAGCCTGTTTTCTAGGATCTGTTTTAGAAGGCCATTCGGAACCTCAGTATGGAATGGTTCTGGCTGCCAGCCCTTCGGTGAGTGTTGAAGAGTGGCTGTGACTAAACGGGGCCCAGGAGGCGGAGTCTGGGGACCGCAGTGGGAGGACGGAAGCCGTGTAGGAAGGTTTGCAGAGGGTCTGAACAGCACGCAGGGGAGGAGGGCAGACACTGACAGAGGGTGAGGGAGGTGAAGCCACAGTGTTCTCAGGGGACTGGTGAGGGAGGTGAAGCCACAGTGTTCTCAGGGGACTGGTGTGGGCAGCTGGGTGCCTGCCCTTCCTGGAGAGGGGCTAGGGTGCATAGCTAAGAAATGTGTGTGGTTCCCCTCCTGGCAGGTGCGTGCGGTTCCCATCCCGGCAGGTGTGTGTGGTTTCCAGCAGTTGTGTGTGGTTCCATCCTGCCAGGTGTGTGCGGTTCCCATCCCGGCAAAGTATGTGGTTCCTGGCAGGTGTGTGTGGTTCCCGTTCTGGCAGGTGTGTGTGTTTCCTGTCCCGGCAGGTGTGTGTGTTTCCCGTCCTGGCAAAAGTGTGTGATTCCCGGCAGGTGTGTGTGGTTCCCATCCTGGCAGGTGTGTGCGATTCCCGCCTTGGCAGGTGTTTGCGGTTCCTGTTCCGGCAGGTGTGTGTGGTTCCCATCCCGACAAAATGTGTGATTCCCGGCAGGTGTGTGTGGTTCCGATCCCAGCAGGTGTATGCAGTTCCCGCCTTGGCAGGTGTTTGCGGTTCCGTCATGGCAGGTGTGTGTTGTTCACGTTCTGGCAAGTGTGTGGTTCCCGGCAGGTGTGTGGTTACCTTCCTGCCAGGTGCGTACTGTTCCCTTCCCGGCAGGTGTGTGTGTTTCCTGACATTTGTGTGTGGTTCCCGATAGATGTATGTAGTTCACTTCCTTCCAGGTGTGTGTGGTTCCCGTCCCGGCAGGTGTGTGCAGTTCCCGTCCCGGCAGGTGTGTGTGGTTCCCGTCCCGGCAAAAGTGTGTGGTTCCCGGCAGGTGTGTGTGGTTCCCAGTAGATGTATGCAGTTCCCTTCCTTCTAGATGTGTGCGGTTCCCGTCCCGGAAGGTGTGTGTGGTTCCCGGTATTTGTGTGTGATTCCCGTCCCGGCTAAAGTGTGTGGTTACCGGCAGGTGTGTGCAGTTCCCGTCCCGGCAAAAGTGTGTGGTTCCCGGCTGGAGTGTGTGGTTTTCGTTCCGGCAGGAGTGTGTGGTTCACATCCCGGCTAAAGTGTGTGGTTCCCGGCAGGTGTCCGCAGTTCCCGTTTTGACAGGTGTGTGCTGTTCCCATCCCGGAAGGTGTGTCGTTCCGGGCTGGAGTGTGTGGTTCCCGTCCTGTCAAAAGTGTGTGATTCCCGGCAGGTGTGTGCGGTCCCTGTCCCAGCAGGTGTGTGTGGTTCCCGGCACGTGTCTGTGTTTCCCTTCCTGCGAGGTGTGTGCAGTTCCTGTCCCGGCACCTGTGTGTGGTTCCTGGCAGGTGTTTGTGGTTCCCGGCAGGTGTGTGTGGTTCCCTTCCTTCCAGGTGGGTGCGGTTCCCGTCCAGACAGGTGTGTGTGGTTCCCGGTATGTGGGTGTGGTTCTCGGCAGATGTATGTGGTTCCCTTCCTTCCAGGTGTGTGCGGTTCCCGTCCCGGCAAAAGTGTGTGTTTCCCGGCTGGAGTGTACGGTTCCGGTCCTGGAAAGTGTGTATGGTTCCCAGCAGGTGTGTGTGGTTCCCTTCCCTGCTGGTGTGTGTGTTTCCTGGAAGGTGTATGTGGTTCCCGGTAGAAGTATGTAATTCACTTCCTTCCAGGTGTGTGCGGTTCCCGTCCCGGCAAAAGTATGTGGTTCCCGGCTGGAGTGTGCGGTGCCCGTCCCGGCAGGTGTCTGTGGTTCCCTTCCTGCCAGGTGTGTTCTATTCCCGTCCTGGCAGGTGTGTGTGGTTCTCGTCCCGGCAGGTGTGTGTGGTTCCCATCCAGGCAGGTGTGTGTGATTCCCATGCCGGCAGGTGTGTGTGGTTCCTGTCCAGGCAAAAGTGTGTGGTTCCCGGCAGGTGTGTGTGCTTCCCATCCTGACAAAAGTGTGTGGTTCCTGGCAGGTCTGTATGGTTCCCGGCAAATGTGTGGGGCTCCCGGAAAGTGTGTGTGGTTCCCTTCCTTCCAGGTGTGTACGGTTCCTATCCTGGCAGGTGTGTGTGGTACCGGAAGGTGTGTGTGGTTCTAGTCCTGGCAGGTGTGTGTAGTTTTTGTCTCGGCAAAATGTTTGGTTCCCGGCAGCTGTGTGCGGTTCCTGTCCCGGCAGTTGTGTGTGGTTCCCGTCCTGGCAAAAGTGTGTGGTTCCTGGCAGATGTGTGTGGTTCCCATTCTGGCAGGTGTGTGTGGTTCCCGGCAGGTATGTGTTGTTCCCATCCCAACAAAATGTGTGGTTCCCGACAGGTGTGTGTCGTTCCCGGTAGATGTATGTAGTACACTTCCTTCCAGGTGTGTGCGGTTCCCGTTCCGGCAGGTGTGTGTAGTTCCGGTCCAAGCAAAGTGTATGGTTCCCGGCTGGAGTGTGCAGTTCCTGTCCTGGCAGGTGTGTGTGGTTCCCGGTAGATGTATGCAGTTCCCTTCATTCTAGATGTGTGCGATTCCCGTCCCGGAAGGTGTGTGTGGTTCCCGTTAGATATATGCAGTTCCCTTCCTTCTAGATGTGTGCAGTTCCCGTCCCAGAAGGTGTGTGTGGTTCCTGGCATGTGTGTGTGATTCCCGTCCCGGCTAAAGTGTGTGGTTACCGGCAGGTGTGTGCAGTTCCTGTCTCGGCAAAAGTGTGTGGTTCCCAGCTGGAGTGTGTGCTTCCCATCCTGGCAGGTGTGTGTGGTTCCCATCCCGGCAGGTGTGTGTGTTTCCCTTCCTGCCAGGTGTGTGCGGTTCCCGTCCTGTCAAAAGTGTGTGGTTCCTGGAAGGTGTGTGTGGTTCCCGTTCCGGCAGGTGTGTGTGGTTCCCATCCTGGCAGGTGTGTGCAGTTCCTGCCTTGGCAGGTGTTTGCGGTTCCCATCCAGGCAAGTATGTGTCGTTCCCATACTGGCAGTTGTGCGCGGTTCCCAGCAGGTGTGTTTGGTTCCCTGCAGATGTATGTGATTTCCTTCTTTCCAGGTGTGTGCGGTTCTCGTCCTGGCAAAAGTGTGTGGTTCCCGGCAGGTGTGTGTGGTTCCCTCCCTGCCAGGTGTGTACTGTTCCCTACCCGGCAGGTGTTGTGGTTCCCTACAGATGTATGTGGTTTCCTTCTTTCCAGGTGTGTGCAGTTCCCGTCCCGGCAAAAGTGTGTGGTTCCCGCCTGGAGTGTGTGGTTCCCATCTAGGCAGGTGTGTGTGGTTCTTGTCCCAGCAAAAGTGTGTGGTTCCCGGCAGGTGTGTGTGGTTCCTGGTAGACGTATGCAGTTCCCTTCCTTCAAGATGTGTGCTGTTCCCATCCCGGAAGGTGTGTGTGGTTCCCGGCAGGTATATGTGGTTCCCAGCAGGTATGTATGGTACCCGGTAAATATATGCAGTTCCCTTCCTTCAAGATGTGTGCAGTTTCTGTCCCAGAAGGTATGTGTGGTTCCTGGCAGGTGTGTGTGGTTCCTGACAGGTGTGTGTGGTTCCACTCCCGGAATGTGTGTGTGTTTCCCTTCCTGCCAGGTGTGTGCGGTTCCCGTCCTGTCAAAAGTGTGTGGTTCTTGGCAGGTGTGTGTGGTTCCCGGCAGGTGTGTGTGGTTCCCAGTAGATGTATGTAGTTCACTTCCTTCCAGGTGTGTGTGGTTCCCATCCCGGCAGGTGTTTGCAGTTCCTGCATTGGCAGGTTTTTGCGGTTCCCGTCCAGGCAAGTATGTGTCGTTCCCGTACCGGCAGTTGTGCGTGGTTACCAGCAGGTGTGTGTAGTTCGCGGCAGATATATGTGGTTCCCTTCCTTCTAGGTGTGTACTATTCCCTACCCGGCAGATGTGTGTGGTTCCCGGCAGATGTATGAGGTTCCTTTCCTTCCAGGTGTGTGTGATTCCCGTCCCGGCAGATGTATGTGGTTCCCTTCCTTCCAGGTGTGTACTGTTCCCTACCCGGCAGGTTTGTGTAGTTCCTGGCAGGTGTGTGTGGTTCCCTCCATGCCAGGTGTGTACTGTTCCCATCCCGGCAGGTGTGTGTGGTTCCCATCCCGGCAAAAGTGTGTGGTTCCCGGCAGTTGTGTGCAGTTCCCGTTTTGGCAGGTGTGTGTGGTTCCCAATAGATGTATGCAGTTCCCTTCCTTCCAGATGTGTGCAGTTCCCGTCCCAGAAGGTGTGTGTGGTTCCCGGCAGGTGTGTGTGATTCCCGTTCCAACTAAAGTGTGTGGTTACCGGCAGGTGTGTGCAGTTCCTCTCCCGACAAAAGTGTGTAGTTCCCAGCAGGAGTGTGTGCTTCCCATCCATGCAGGTGTGTGTGGTTCCCATCCCGGCAGGTGTGTGTGTTTCCCTTCCTGCCAGGTGTGTGCTATTCCCGTCCTGTCAAAAGTGTTTGGTTCCTGTTCTGGCAGGTGTGTGCGGTTCCTGTCCCGTCAGGTGTGTGTGGTTCCCGGCAGATGTATGTGGTTCCCTTTCTTCCAGGTGTGTACGGTTCCCGTCCCGGTAGATGTGTGTGGTTCCCTTCCTTCCAGGTGTGTACGGTTCCCGTCCCGGAATGTTTGTGTGGTTCCCTTCTTTCCAGGTGTGTACGGTTCCCATCCCGGTAGGTGTGTGTGGTTCCCTTCCTTCCAGGTGTGTACGGGTCCCGTCCCGGCAGGTGTGTGTGGTTCCAGCAGGTTTGTGTGGTTCCAGAGCCGGCAGGTGTGTGTGGTTCCCATGCTGGCAGGTGTGTGTGGTTCCCGGCGGTGTGTTGTTCCCGGCAAGTGTGTGTGGTTCCCAGCAAGTGTGTGTGGTTCTCTTCCTGCCAGGTGTGTACTGTTCCCTTCCTGGCAGGTGTGTGGTTTCCGGTAGATGTATGTAGTTAACTTCCTTCCAGGCATGTGCGGTTCCCATCCCGGCAGTTGTGTGTGGTTCCCATCCTGGCAAAAGTGTGTGGTTCCCGGCTGGAGTGTGTGGTTTTCGTCCCGGCAGGTGTGTGTGGTTCCCATTCTGGCAGGTGTGTGCGGTTCCTGTCCCGTCCAGTGTGTGTGGTTCCCGGCAGATGTATGTGGTTCCCTTCCTTCCAGGTGTGTGCAGTTCCCGTCCTGGCAAAAGTGTGTGTTACCCGGCTGGAGTGTGTGGTTTTCATCCCGGCAGGTGTGTGTGGTTCACAACCCGGCAAATGTGTGTGGTTCCCGGCTCGTTTGTGTGGTTCCCGGCAGATGTATGTGTTTCCTTTCCTGCCAGGTGTGTGTGGTTCCCATCCTGGCAGGTGTGTAGGGCTCCCGGAATGTTTGTGTGGTTTCCTTCTTTCCTGGTGTGTACGGTTCCCATCCCGGTAGGTGTGTGTGGTTCCCCTCCTTCCAGGTGTGTACGGGTCCCGTCCCGGCAGGTGTGTGTGGTTCCAGCAGGTTTGTGTGGTTCCAGTGCCGGCAGGTGTGTGTGGTTCCCGTTCCGTCAAAATGTGTGGTTCCCGGCAGGTGTGTGTGGTTCCCGGCATGTGTGTGGTTCCCTTCCTTCAAGGTATGGGCAGTTCCTGTCCCGGCAAGTGTGTGTGGTTCCCTTCCTGCCAGGTGTGTACTGTTCCCTTCCCAGCAGGTGTGTGTTTCCCGAAAGGTGTGTGTGGTTCCCAGTAGATGTATGTAGTTCACTTCCAGGTGTGTGTGGTTCCCATCCCGGCAGGTGTTTGCGGTTCCTGCATTGGCAGGTTTTTGCGGTTCCCGTCCAGGCAAGTGTGTGTCGTTCCTGTACCGGCAGTTGTGCGTGGTTCCCGGCAGGTGTGTGTAGTTCCCGGCAGATATATGTGGTTCCTTTCCTTCTAGGTGTGTACTGTTCCCTACCCGGCAGGTGTGTGTGGTTCCCAGCAGATGTATGTGGTTCCCTTCTTTCCAGGTGTGTGTGGTTCCCGTCCCGCCAAAAGTGTGTGGATCCCGGCAGATGTGTGTGGTTCCCTCCCTGCCAGGTGTGTACTGTTCTCTACCAGGCTGGTGTGTGTGGTTCCCTGCAGATGTATGTGGTTTCCTTCTTTCCAGGTGTGTGCGGTTCCCGTCCCGGCAATAGTGTGTGGTTCCCAGCTGGAGTGTGCGGTTCCCATCCCGGCAGGTGCGTGTGTTTCCTGTCCCGGCAAAAGTGTGTGGTTCCCGGCAGGTGTGTATGGTTTCTATCTTGGCAGGTGTGTGTGGTTCCTGGCAGGTGTGTGTAGTTCCACTCCCGGCATGTGTGTGTGTTTCCCTTCCTGCCAGGTGTGTGCGGTTCCTTCCCGGCACCTGTGTGTCTTTCCCGACAGGTGTGTGCGGTTCCCGTGCGGGCAAGTGTGTGTGGTTCCCGGCAGGTTTGTGTGGTTCCCTTCTAGCCAAGTGTGTACTGTTCCTTCCCAGCACATGTGTGTCTTTCCCGACAGGTGTGTGTGGTTTCCGGTAGATGTATGTAGTTAACTTCCTTCCAGGTGTGTGCGGTTCCTGTCCCGGCAGTTTTGTGTGGTTCCCGTCCAGGCAAAACTGTATGGTTCCCGGCTGGAGTGTGCAGTTCCTGTCCCGGCATGTGTGTGTGGTTTCCGTCCTGGCAAAAGTGTGTGGTTCCCGGCAGGTGTGTGCAGTTCCTGTTTGGCAGGTGTGTGTGGTTCCCGGCAGGTGTGTGTGGTTCCCGGTAGATGTATGCAGTTCCCTTCATTCTAGATGTGTGCGATTCCCGTCCCGGAAGGTGTGTGTGGTTCCCGTTAGATATATGCAGTTCCCTTCCTTCTAGATGTGTGCAGTTCCTGTCCCAGAAGGTGTGTGTGTTTTCTGGCATGCGTGTGTGATTCCCGTCCCGGCTAAAGTGTGTGGTTACCGGCAGGTGTGTGCAGTTCCTGTCTCGGCAAAAGTGTGTGGTTCCCAGCTGGAGTATGTGCTTCCCATCCAGGCAGGTGTGTGTGGTTCCCATTCCGGCAGGTGTGTGTGTTTCCATTCCTGCCAGGTGTGTGCGGTTCCCGTCCTGTCAAAAGTGTGTGGTTCCTGGAAGGTGTGTGTGATTCCCGTTCCGGCAGGTGTGTGTGGTTCCAATCCTGGCAGGTGTGTGCAGTTCCTGCCTTGGCAGGTGTTTGCGGTTCCCGTCCCGGCAGGTATGTGTCGTTCCCATACTGGCAGTTGTGCGCGGTTCCCGGCTGGTGTGTGTGGTTCCCTGCAGATGCATGTGGTTTCCTTCTTTCCAGGTGTGTGCGGTTCCCGTCCTGGCAAATGTGTGTGGTTCCCGGCTGGAGTGTGCTGTTCTTATCCCGGCAGGTGCGTTTGGTTCATGTTCCGGCAAAAGTGTGTGGCTCCCGGCAGGTTTGTGTGGTTCCCTTCCAGCCAGGTGTGTACTGTTCCTTCCCGGCACCTGTGTGTCTTTCCCAACAGGTGTGTGTGGTTTCCGGTAGATGTATGTAGTTAACTTCCTTCCAGGTGTGTGCAGTTTCCGTCCCAGAAGTTGTGTGTGGTTCCCGTCCAGGCAAAAGTGTATGGTTCCCGGCTGGAGTGTGCAGTTCCTGTCTCGGCAGGTATGTGTTGTTCCCAGTAGGTGTGTGTGGTTCCCGGCAGGTGTGTGTAGTTCCCTTCCTGCCAGGTGTGTGGTTCCCATCCCAACAAAAGTGTGGTTCCCAGCAGGTGTATGCTGTTGACTTCATGGCAGGTGTGTTTGGTTCCCGACAGGTGTGTGTGGTTCCCTTCTAACAGGTGTGTACGGTTCCCAAACCCGCAGGTGTTTGTGGTTCCCGGTAGTTGTGTGTGGTTCCCGTCCTAGCAGGTGTGTGTGGTTACCAGCCCGCCAGGTGTGTGTGGTTCCTGGAAGGTGTTTGTGGTTCCCATCGCGGCAGGTGTTTGTGGTTCCTGGCAGGTGTGTGTAGTTCCCGGCAGGTGTGTGTGGTTCCCATCCTGCCAGATATGTGTGGTTCCCTTCCTTCCAGGTGTGTACGGTTCCCGTCCCGGCAGGTGTGTGTGGTTCACGTCCCAGCAAAAGTGTGTGGTTCCCAGCAGGTGTGTGCGGTTCCCATCCCTGAAGGTGTGTGATTCTGGGCTGGAGTGTGTGGTTCCCGTCCCAGCAGGTGTGTGTGGTTCCCGGCACGTGTCTGTGTTTCCCTTCCTGCCAGGTGTGTGCGGTTCCTGTCCCGGCACCTGTGTGTGGTTCCCGGCAGGTGTGTGTGGTTCCCTTCCTTCCAGGTGGGTGCGGTTCCCGTCCCGACAGGTGTGTGTGGTTCCCGGCAGATGTATGTGGTTCCCTTCCTTCCAGGTGTGTGCGGTTCCCGTCCCGGCAAAAGTGTTTCCCGGCTGGAGTGTGCGGTTCCCATCCCGGCAGGTGTGTTTGGTTTACATCCCGGCACTTGTGTGTGTTTCCATTCCTGCCAGGTGTGTACGGTTCCTGTCCCGGAAATTGTTTGTGGTTCCCGGCAGGTGTGTGTGGTTCCCTTCCTTCCAGGTGGGTGCGGTTCCCGTCCCGACAGGTGTGTGTGGTTCCCGGCAGATGTATGTGGTTCCCTTCCTTCCAGGTGTGTGCGGTTCCCGTCCCGGCAAAAGTGTTTCCCGGCTGGAGTGTGCGGTTCCCATCCCGGCAGGTGTGTTTGGTTTACATCCCGGCACTTGTGTGTGTTTCCATTCCTGCCAGGTGTGTACGGTTCCTGTCCCGGAAATTGTTTGTGGTTCCCGGCAGGTGTGTGTGGTTCCCTTCCCTGCTGGTGTGTGCGTTTCCCAGTAGGTGTGTGTGGTTCCCGGTAGAAGTATGTAGTTCACTTCCTTCCAGATGTGTGCGGTTCCTGTCCCGGCAGGTGTGAGTGGTTCCCTTCCTTCCAGGTGTGTATGGTTCCTATCCTGGCAGGTGTCTGTGGTTCCGGCAGGTGTGTGCGGTTCCTGTCCCGGCATTTGTGTGTGGCTCCTGTCCTGGCAAAGTGTGTGGTTCCTGGCAGATATGTGTGGTTCCCATTCTGGCAGGTGTTTGTGGTTCCCTCACGTGTGTGTGGTTCCCATCCCAACAAAATGTGTGGTTCCTGGCAGGTGTGTGTGGTTCCTGGCAGATATATGTGGTTCTCATCCTTCGAGGTGGGTGCAGTTCCCGTCCCGGCAGGTGTGTGTGTTTCCCATCCTGGCAAAAGTATGTTGTTCCCCGCAAGTGTGCGTTGTTCCCATCCTGGCAGTTGTGTGTGGTTCCCGGCAGGGGTGTGTGGTTCCCTTCCTGCCAGGTGTGTGTGTTTCTCTTCCTGCCAGCTGTGTGTGGTTCCAGTCCCGGCAAAAGTGTGTGGTTCACGGCAGGAGTGTGTGGTTCCCTTGATGCAAGGTGTGTATGCTTCCCGTCCTGCAGGTGTGTGCGGTTCCCTTCAGGTGTGTGTTTGGTTCCCGTCCCGGCATGTGTGTGTGGTTCGCGTCCCAGAATGTGTGTGTGGTTCCCAGCAGGTGTGTGTGGTTCCCGGCAGGTGTGCGTGTACCCGTCCCGGCAGGTGTGTGTGGTTCCCCTCCCGGCAGGTATGTGTGGTTCCCGGCAAGTGTGTGTGGTTCCCGGCAGGTGTGTGTTGTTCCCGTCCCGGCAAAAGTGTGTGGTACCCGGCAGGTGTATGTTTCCATCCCGGCAGGTGTGTGTGGTTCCCGGCAGGTGTGTGTGGTTCTCGTCCCGGCAGGTGTGTGCGATTCCCGGCAGATGTTTGTGGTTCCCGTCCTGGTTGGTGTGTGTGGTTCCCGGCATTTGTGTGTGGTTCCCACTCCAGCAGGGGTGTGTGGTTCCCGGCAGATGGGTGTTGTTTCCATCCCGGCAGCTGTGTGTGGTTCCCGGCAGGTATGTGTGGTTCCCATCCCGGCAGTTGTGTGTGGTTCTCGTCCCGGCAGGTGTGTGTGGTTCCCTGCAGGTGTGTGTTGTTCCCATCCTGGCAGTTGTGTGTGATTCCCGGCAGGTGAGTCTGGTTCCCGTCCCAGCAGGTGTGTGTGGTTCCCGGTAGGTGTGTGTGGTTCTCATCCCGGCAGGTATGTGTAGTTCTCATCCTGGCAAAAGTGTGTTGTTCCCGGCAGGTGTGTGTTGTTCTCATCAAGGCAGGTGTGTGTGGTTCTGGGCAGGTGTGTGTTGTTCCCATCCTGGCAGGTGTGTGTGGTTCCCGGTAGGTGTGTGTGGTTCTGGGCAGGTGTGTGTTGTTCCCATCCTGGCAGGTGTGTGTGGTTCCCTGCATGTTTGTGTGGTTCCCGGCAGATGTATGTAGTTCCCTTCCTTCCAGGTGTGTGCGTGGTTCCTGTCCTGGCAGGTGTGTGTGGTTGCCGGCAGGTGTGTGTGGTTCCCATCCCGGCAGGTGTGTGTTGTTCCTGGCAGGTGTGTTTGCTTCCCGGCAGAAGTATATGGTTCCCATCCTTCCAGGTTTGTGCAGTTCCCGTCCCGGCAGGTGTGTGTGGTTCCTGGCTTGTGTGTGTGGTTCCCTGCAGATGTATGTGGTTCCCTTTCTTCCAGGTGTGTGCGGTTCCCAACCTGGCAGGTGTGTGTGGTTCCCTGTAGGTGTGTGTGGTTCCCGTCCACGCAAAAGTGTGTTGTTCCCGGCAGGTGTGCATTGTTCCCATCCCGGCAGGTGTGTGTGGTTCCCGGCAGGTGTGTGTGGTTACCGGCAGGTGTGTGTGGTTCCCGGCAGGTGTGTGTGGTTCCCGGCAGGTGTGTGCGGTTCCCGGCAGGTTTGTGTTTTTCCCATCCTGGCAAAAGTGTGTGGTTCCCGGGAGGTGTGTGTTGTTCCCATCCTGGCAGGTGTGTGTGATTCCGGCAGGTGTGTGTGGTTCCTGTCCCGGAAGTTGACTGTTGTTCCTGGCAGGTGTGTTTGCTTCCTGGAAGATGTATGTGGTTCCCATCCTTCCAGGTGTGTGCAGTTCCCTTCCAGGCAGGTGTGTGCGGTTCCCGTCCCGGCAGGTGTGTGTGGTTTCTGCCAGGTGTGTGTGTTTCTCGGCATGTGTGTGTGGTTCCCTTCCCGCAGGTGTTTGTGGTTCCCTTCGTTCCAGGTGTGTGTGGTTCCCGTCCCGGCAAAAGTGTGTGGTTCGCAGCAGGAGTGTGTGGTTCCCTTCCTGCAAGCTGTGTACGGTTCCCATCCCGGCAGGTTTGTGAGCTTTCCGACAGGTGTGTGTGTGGTTCCCGTCCCAACAAAAGTGTGTGGTTCCCGGCAGATGTGTGTTGTTCCCCCAGGCAAAAGTGCGTGGTTCCCGGCAGGTGTGTGCGATTCCTGTCAGGTGTGTGTTATTCCCGGCAGGTGTTTGTTGTTCCCATCCCAGCAGGTGTGTGTGGTTACCATCCAAGAAGGTGCATGTGGTTCCCGGCAGGTGTATGTGATTCCCAGCAGGTGTGTGTTGTTCTCATCCCAGCAGGTGGGTGTGATTTCCAGCAGGTGTGTGTGGTTCTCGTCCCGACAGGTGTGTGTTTTTCCCAGCAAAGTGTGTTTGCTTTCCGGCAGGTGCATGTGGTTCCCATCCTTCCAGGTGTGTGCGGTTCCCGTCCCGGCAGGAGTGTGTGGTTCCTGGCATGTGTGTGTGGTTCCCTTCAGATATATGTGGTTCCCTTCCTTCCAGGTGTGTGCGGTTCCCATTCCGGCAGGTGTGTGTGATTCCTGGCAGGTGTGTGTTGTTCCCATCCCAGCAGGTGTGTGTGATTCCCTGTAGGTGTGTGCGGTTCCCGTCCCGGCAGGTGTGTGTGGTTTCTGCCAGGTGTTCGTGTTTCCCGACAGGTGTGTGTGGTTTCCTTCCCCCAGGTGTTTGTCGTTACCTTTATGCAAGGTGTGTGTGGTTCCCGTCCCAGCAAAAGTGTGTGGTTCGCAGCAGGAGTGTGTGGTTCCCTTCCTGCAAGCTGTGTACGGTTCCCATCCCGGCAGGTGTGTGAGCTTCCCGGCTGGTGTGTGTGTAGTTCCCCTCCCAGCATGTGTGTGTGGTTCATGTCCCAGCCAAAGTGTGTGGTTCCCGGCAGGTGTGTGTGGTTCCCATCCCGGAAGGTGTGTGTGGTTCCCGGCAGGTGTGTGTGGTTCCCATCCCGGAAGGTGTGTGTGGTTCCCGGCAGGTGTGTGCGGTTCCCATCCCGGAAGGTGTGTGTGGTTCCCGGCAGGTGTGTGTGGTTCCCATCCCGGAAGGTGTGTGTGGTTCCCGGCAGGTGTGTGCGGTTCCTGTCCAGGCAGGTGTGTGTGGTTCCCGTCACGGTAAAATTGTGTGGTTCCTGGCAGGCTTGTTTGGTTCCCATCTCGGCAGGTGTGTGTTCTTTCCATCCAGGCAAAAGTGTGTCGTTCCCGGCAGGTATGTGTGGTTCCCATCCCGGCAGTTGTGTGTGGTTCTAGTCCCGGCAGGTGTGTGTGATTCCCAGCAGGTGTGTGTGGTTCCAGGCAGGTGTGTGTTGTTCCCATCACGGCAGGTGTATGTGTTTCCGTGTTTATGGTTCCCGGCAGGTGTGTGTGGTTCCTGGCATGTGTGTGTGGTTCCCTGCAGATGTATGTGGTTCCCTTCCTTCCAGGTGTGTGCGGTTGCCATTCCGGCAGGTGTGTGTGGTTCCCGTCAAGGTAAAATTGTGTGGTTCCAGCAGGTTTGTATGGTTCCCATCAAGGCAGTATGTGTGGTTCCCGTCAAGGTAAAATTGTGTTGTTCCTGGCAGGTGTGCATTGTTCCCATCCCGGCAGGTGTGTGCGGTTCCAGTCCCGGCAGGAGTGTGTGGTTCCTGGCATGTGTCTGTGGTTCCCTTCAGATGTATGTGGTTCCCTTCCTTCCAGGTGTGTGCGGTTCCCATCCTGGCAGATGTGTGTGGTTCCCGGTACGTGTGTGATCTTCCCATCCCGGCAGGTGTATGCGGTTCCCATCACGGTAAAATTGTGTGGTTCCTGGCAGGTTTGTGTGGTTCCCATCCCGGTAGGTATGTGTGGTTCCCGGCAGGTGTGTGCGGTTCCCGCCCCGGCAGGTGTGTGTGGTTTCTGCCAGGTGTTCGTGTTTCCCGGCAGGTGTGTGTGGTTTCCTTCCCCCAGGTGTGTGTCATTCCCTTCATGCCAGGTGTGTGTGATTCCCGTCCCAGCAAAAGTGTGTGGTTCGCAGCAGGAGTGTGTGGTTCCCTTCCTGCAAGCTGTGTACGGCTCCCATCCTGGCAGGTGTGTGAGCTTCCTGGCTGGTGTGTGTGTGGTTCCCGTCCCGGCCAAAGTGTGTGGTTCCTGGCAGGAGTGTGTGGATCCCATCCCGGCAGGTGTCTGTGGTTCTCGGCAGGTTTGTGTGGTTCCCATCCCGTAAGGTGTGTGTGGTTCCCGGCAGGTGTGTGTGGTTCCCGCCCTGGCAAAAGTGTGTGGTTCCTGGCAGGTGTGTGTGTTCCCATCCCGGAAGGTGTGTGTGGTTCCCGGCAGGTGTGTGTTGTACCCATCCCGGCAGATGTTTGCGATTCCCGGCAGGTGTGTGTGGTTCCCGTCCAAGCAGGTTTGTGTTGTTCCCGGAAGGTGTGTGCGGTTCCTGTCCAGGCAGGTGTGTGTGCTTCCCGTCATGGTAAAATTGTGTGGTTCCTGGCAGGTCTGTTTGGTTCCCATCTCGGCAGGTGTGTGTGGTTCCCGTCCCTGCAAAAGGGTTCCCGCAGGTGTGCATTGTTCCCATCCCAGCAGGTGTGTGTGGTTTCCAGCAGGTCTGTGTCGTTTCCGTCCCTGCAGGAGTGTTTGGTTCCCTTCCTGCCATGTGTGTGTGGTTCTCTTCCTGCCGGATGTGTGTGGTTCCCGTCCCGGCAAAAGTGTGTGGTTCGCGGCAGGATTGTGGTGTTCCCATCCCGCCAGGTGTGTGTTGTTCCTGGCAGGTGTGTTTGCTTCCCGGCAGATGTATATGATTACCATCCTTCCAGGTTTGTGCAGTTCCCGTCCCGGCAGGTGTGTGTGGTCTCTGGCTTGTGTGTGTGGTTCCCTGCAGATGTATGTGGTTCCCTTTCTTCCAGGTGTGTGCGGTTCCCATCCCGGCAAGTGTATGTGGTTCCCGTCACGGTAAAATTGTGTGGTTCCCTGCAGGTTGTGTGGTTCCCATCTCAGTAGGTGTGTGTGGTTCCCGTCCATGCAAAAGTGTGTTGTTCCTGGCAGGTGTGCATTGTTCCCATCCCGGCAGGTGTGTGTGGTTCCCTTCCCGCAGGTGTGTATGGTTCCCTATGTGCTAGTTGTGTGTGGTTCCCATCCCGGCAGGTGTGTGTGGTTCCCATCCCGGCAGGTGTGTGTGGTTCCCGGCAGGTTTGTGTTGTTCCCGTCCTGGCAAAAGTGTGTGGTTCCCAGGAGGTGTGTGTTGTTCCCATCCCGGCAGGTGTGTGTGATTCCCGGAAGGTGTGTGTGGTTCCCGGCGGGTGTGAGTGGTTCCCATCCTTCCAGGTTTGTGCAGTTCCCGTCCCAGCAGGTGTGTGGTTCCTGGCATGTGTGTGTGGTTCCCTGCAGATGTATGTGGTTACCTTCCTTCCAGGTGTATGTGGTTCCCGTCCCGGCAGGGGTGTGTGGTTCCCGGCAGGTGTGTGCGGTTCCTGTCCAGGCAGGTGTGTGTGGTTCCCGTCACGGTAAAATTGTGTGGTTCCTGGCAGGTTTGTTTGGTTCCCATCTCAGCAGGTGTGTGTGGTTCCCGTCCCTGCAAAAGTGTGTGGTTCGCGGCAGGATTGTGGTGTTCCCATCCCGCCAGGTCTGTGTGGTTCCCGGAAGGTGTGTGTTGTACCCATCCCAGCAAAAGTGTGTTGTTCCCGGCAGGTGTGTGTTGTACCCACTCCAGCAGGTATGTGTGATTCCCTTCCCAGAAGGTGTTTGTGGTTCCATGCAGTTGTGTTTGGTTCTCGTCCCGCAGGTGTGTGCGATTCCCGGCAGGTGTGTGTGGTTCCCGGCAGGTGTGTGTTGTTCCCATTCAGGCAGGTGTGTGCGATTCCCGGCAGGTGTGTGTGGTTCCCGGCAGGTGTGTGTTGTTCCCATTCAGGCAGGTGTGTGCGATTCCCGGCAGGTGTGTGTGGTTCCCGGCAGGTGTGTGTGGTTCCCGGCAGGTGTGTGTTGTTCCCATCCAGGCAGGTGTGTGCGATTCCCGGCAGGTGAGTCTGGTTCCAGTCCCAGCAGGTGTGTATGGTTCCCGGCAGGTGTGTTTGCTTCCCGGCAGATGGATGTGGTTCCCAACCTTACAGGTGTGTGCGGTTCCCGTCCCGGCAGTTATGTGTTGTTCCCGGCATGTGTGTGAGGTTCCTGGCAGATGTTTGTGATTCCCTTCCTTCCAGGTATGTGCGGTTCCTGTCCTGGCAGGTGTGTGTGGTTCCCGGCAGGTGTGTGTTGTTCCCGTCCCGGCAAAAGTGTGTGGTTCCCGGCATGTGTGTATTGTTCCCACCCCACCTGGTGTGTGTGGTTCCCGACAGGTATGTGTGATTCCCTTCCTGGCAGGTGTGTGTGGTTCCAGGCAGATGTGTTTGGTTCTCGTCCCGGGAGATGTGTGCGATTCCCGGCAGGTGTGTGTTGTTCCCCTCCAGGCAGGTGTGTGTGAACCCGGCAGGTGTGTGTGGTTCCAGTCCCAGCAGGTGTGTATGGTTCCCGGCAGGTGTGTTTGCTTTCCAGCAGATCGATGTGGTTCCCAACCTTACAGGTGTGTGCGGTTCCTGTCCCAGCAGATGTGTGTGGTTCCCGGCATGTGTGTGAGGGTTCTGGCAGATGTTTGCGGTTCCCTTCCTTCCAGGTGTGTGTGGTTCCCATCCTGGCAGGTGTGTGTGGTTCCCGGCAGGTGTGTGTCGTTCTCGTCCCAGCAAAAGTGTGTGGTTCCTGGCAGGTGTGCGTTGTTCCCATCCCGGCAGGTGTGTGTGGTTCCCGGCAGGTGTGTGCGGTTCCCATCCCGGCAGGTGTATGTGGTTCCGTCAAGATAAAATTATGTGGTTCCCGGCAGGTTTGTGTGGTTCCCGGCAGGTGTGTGCGGTTCCCGTCCCAGCAGGTGTATGTGGTTCCGTCAAGATAAAATTATGTGGTTCCCGGCAGGTTTGTATGGTTCCCATCTAGGAAGTTGTGTGTGGTTCCCGTCCTGGCAAAAGTGTGTTGTTCCTGGCAGGTGTGCGTTGTTCCCATCCCGGAAGCTGTGTGTGGTTCCCGTCCCGGCAAAAGTGTGTGGATCTCAGCAGGTGTGTGTGGTTCCCATCCCGGAAGGTGTTTGTGGTTCCCGGCAGGTGTGTCTGGTTACCGGCAGGTGTTTGTTGTTCACCCCAGCAAAAGTGTGTGGTTCCTTGCAGGTGTGTGTTGTTTCCATCCCGGCAGGGGTGTGTGGTTCCTGGCAGGTATGCGTGGTTCCCATCCTGAAAGGTGCGTGTGGTTCCCGGCAGGAGTGTGTGGTTCCCGTCCCGGCAAAAGAGTGTGGTTCACTGCAGGAGAGTGTGGTTCCATTCCTGCAAAGCTGTGTACGGTTCCCATCCCAGCAGGTGTGTGAGCCTCCTGGCACGTGTATGTGTAGTTACCGTCCCGGCATGTGTGTGTGGTTGCCATTCCGGCAAAAGTGTTTGATCCCGGCATGTGTGTGTTGTTCCCGTCCCTGCAAAAGTGTGTGGTTCCTGGCAGGTATGTGTGGTTCCCATCCCGGCAGGTGTGTGTGTTTCCGGCAGGTTTGTTTGCTTTCCGGCAGAAATATGTGGTTCCCATTCTTCCAGGTTTGTGCGGTTCCCCTACCGGCAGGTGTGTGTGGTTCCCGGCAGGTGTGTGTGGTTCCCGGTAGGTGTGTGTTGTTCCCCCTACCCCCGCAAAAGTGTGTGGTTCCCAGCAGGTGTGTGTTGTTTCCATCCAGCCAGGTGTGTGTGGTTCTCGTCCCGGCAGGTGTATGTTGTTCCCGGCAGGTGTGTTTGCTTCCCGGCAAATGTATGTGGTTCCCATTCTTCCAGGTTTGTGCGGTTCCCATCCCGGCAGGTATGTGTGGTTCCTGTCCCGGCAAAAGTGTGTTGTTCCCGGCAGGTGTGCATTGTTCCCATCCCAGCAGGTTTGTGTGGTTTCTGCCAGGTGTGTGTGGTTCCCGTCCCAGCAAAAGTGTGTGGTTCGCAGCAGGAGTGTGCGGTCCCTTCCTGCAAGCTGTGTACGGTTCCCATCCCGGCAGGTGTGTGTGTCGTTCTCGTCCCGGCATGTGTGTGTGGTTCCCATCCCGGCAAAAGTGTGTGATCCCGGCAGTTGTGTGTGGTTCCTGGCAGATATGTGTGGTTCCTGGCAGGTGTGTGTTGTTCCCATCCCGGCAAAAGTGTGTGGTTCCCGGAAGGTGTGTGTTGTTTCCATACCGGCAGGTGTGTGTGGTTCCCGGCAGGTATGTGTGGTTCCCATCCTGGCAGTTGTGTGTGCTTCCATGCAGATGTATGTGGTTCCCATGCCTCCAGGTGTGTGCGGTTCCCATCCCAGCAGGTGTGTGTGGTTCCCGTCAAGGTAAAATTGTGTGGTTCCCGGCAGGTTTGTGTGGTTCCCATCTCGGCAGGTGTGTGTGGTTCCCGTCCCGGTAAAAGTATGTTGTCCCTAGCAGGTCTGCGTTGTTCCCATCCCGGCAGGTGTGTGTGGTTCCCGGCAGGTGTGTGTGGTTCCCTTCCCGCAGGTGTGTGTGGTTCCCTTCATGACAGGTGTGTGTGGTTCCCTTCCTGGCCAAAGTGTGTGGTTCCCTTCCTGCAAGCTGTTTACGGTTCCCATCTCGGCAGGTGTGTGAGCTTCCCGGCTGGTGTGTGTGTAGTTCCTGTCCTGGCAGGTGTGTGTTGTTCCCATCCCGGCAAAATTGTGTGGTTCCTGGCAGGTGTGTGTTGTTCCATACCGGCAGGTGTGTGGTTCCTGGCAGGTGTTTGCGGTTCCCGTCCCGGCAGGTGTATGTGGTTCCCGTCAAGGTAAAATTGTGCGGTTCCCGGCAGGTTTGTGTGGTTCCCATCTCGGTGAGTGTGCGTTGTTCCCATCCCGGCAGGTTTGTGTGATTCCCGGCAGGTGAGTGTGGTTCTCGTCTTGGCAGGTGTGTGCGAGTCCTGGCAGGTGCATGTGGTTCCAGGCAGGTATGCGTTGTTCCTATCCCAGCAGGTGTGTGTGATTCCCGGCAGGTGTGTGTGGTTCCTGTCCCGGCAGGTGTGTGTGGTTCCCTTCCTGCCAGGTGTGTGTGGTTCCCTTCCTGCCAGGTGTGTGTGGTTCCCTTCTAGCAGGTGTGCGTGGTACCCTTCCTGCAAATTGTGTTGTTCCCTTCCTTCTAGGGGTATGGTTCCCTTCCTGTCAGGTGTGTGTGGTTCCCTTCTTGCCAGGTGTGTGTGGTTCCCATCCCAACAAAAGTGTGTGGTTCCCGGTAGGTGTATGCTGTTGACTTTATGGCAGGTGTGTGTGGTTCCCGTCCTGGCAGGTGTGTGTGGTTTCCTTCCTAACAGGTGTATACGGTTCCCATCCCCGCAGGTGTGTGTGGTTCCCGGTAGGTGTGTGTGGTTCCCATCCCAGCAGGTGTGTGTGGTTCCCATCCCGCCAGGTGTGTGGTTCCTGGCACGTGTGTGTGGTTCCCGGCAGGTGAGTGTGGTTCTCGTCCTGGCAGGTGTGTGTGGTTCCTGGCACGTGTGTGTGATTCCCGGCAGGTGTGTGTGGTTCCCAGCAGGTGTGTGTGGTTCCCTTCCTGCCAGGTGTGTGTGGTTCCCTTCTAGCAGGTGTTTGAGGTACCCTTCCTGCAAATTTTGTGTTTTTCCCTTCCTTCCAGGGGTGTGGTTCCCTTCCTGCCAGGTGTGTGTGGTTCCCATCCCAACAAAAGTGTGTGATTCCCGGCAGGTGTATGCTGTTGACTTCATGGCAGGTGTGTGTGGTTCCCGTCCCTGAAGGTGTGTGTGTTTACCTTCCTGCCCAGTGTGTGCAGTTCCCGTCCCGGCAGCTGTGTGTTTACCGGAAGGTGTGTGTGCTTCTTGGCATGTGTGTGTTTCCTGTCCCGGCAGGTGTGTATGGTTCACAGCAGGACTAAGTGGTTCCCTTCCTGCAAGGTGTGTACAGTTCCCTTCCCGGCAGGTGTGTGTGGTTCCCGGCAGGTGTGTGTGTGGTTCCTGTCCTGGCATGTGTGTGTGGTTCCCGTCCCGGCAAAAGTGTGTGTTCCCAGCAGGTGTGTGTGGTTCCCATCCTGGAAGGTGTGTGTGGTTCCCGGCAGGTGTGTGTGGTTCCCTTCCTGGCAAAAGTGTGTGGTTCCCGGCAGGTGTGTGTGGTTCCCATCCTGGAAGGTGTGTGTGGTTCCCGGCAGGTGTGTGTGGTTCCTGGCAGATGTGTGTGGTTCCCGACTGATATGTGTGGGTCCCGGCAGGTGTGTGTGGTTCCCTTCCTGCCAGTTGTGTGTGGTTCCCTTCCTGCCAGGTGTGTGTGGTTCCCGGGAGGTGTGTGTGGTTCCCTTCCTGCCATTCTGTGTGGTTCCCTTCCTGCCAGATCTGTGTGGTTCCCGGGAGGTGTGTGTGGTTCCCATCCTGGCAAGTGTGTGTGGTTCCTGTTCCGGCAGGTGTGTGCAGTTCCCGGCAGGTGTGTGTGGTTCCCGGCCGGTGTGTGTGGTTCCTGTCCCGGCAGGTGTATGTGGTTCCTGTCCCGGCAGGTGTGTGTGGTTCTGTCCCGGCAGGTGTGTGTGGTTCCTGTCCCGGCAGGTGTGTGTGGTTCCTGTACCGGCAGGTGTGTGCAGTTCCTGTCCCAGCAGGTGAGTGCGGTTCCTTTTCCTGCAAGTGTGTGCAGTTCCTCTCCCGGCAGGTGTGTGTGGTTCACTTAACAGTTAAGCTCTCCTTACTCCCCATGACAATTAAGATCTAGACCGAGTACATCAAACTCACGATCCACAGGCCACATTATCCCACAAGAAATATTTTTGTGGCCCAACCAATATAAAAGTATGTGAGAAACGTTTTAATGAAAATGTCATAACTTAATTTTTACAATATCCTCATATACATAATTATTAACAACGAACTACAATGTTTGGTAATGACTAATGACTATAATCGTGTTGCATTTCCCTTACACATCTTACGTGTAGGCACACCATTTTTCTCCACTAATACCAGCAACGAATATTTCAGTAGGTGATCGATGACCACGTCATTAGTCTTGTACTGACTTCTTTGGTGTGTGCAACAGGAAATATTTCACTTTCAGAGAACAAGAAAAATAGCTTTATTTGGATTATGCTTATTAATTTATTCAGTATCTGGTAAGTTAATGTTCAGAAAAAATATTAATTTTTATTTAAGTATTCTATTATTTTATGTTAATGGTTGCTCACTTATTTCAGCCCTTTGTATTCAGCATGTCTCTATAGAAATAAACCTATGTTTCTATGAAAATTGAAGCATTTGTTGCTTTTTTCAGCCCACATACACTTAAACTTTGTTTATTTGACAGTGTTAGCCTGTGAGTCTGACGTGCTTGATCGAGACGTTTTTTATCATCTTCGCCATACACACACACACACACACACACACACGCCTAGCCGGGCTGTGCTAGTGCCGTTTCCTGGGCTCTGGGTTCAGCGGACAGGGCTTAGACGTTAGCAGCAGGCACCAGAGGAGAGGAAAGTTGAAAAAGTCAGGCCTGATCTAGCATCCAGACAGGCATGTCCTTACTGCCCAGTCAGCCAGCCCTGGGACCCCCGACCTAGAATGAGTTCAGTTAAGAGAGAAAGCAAAGTTGCGTGGTAAACAGAGAAAAAGAAAAAATAGTTGGTAGGCAATCTGTAATCTGTTCATATGAAACTGTTTTTGTAATCCTCAGCTGAGGAAATTTTTATTGGCTTTTTACAGAGAGTGAGAGAGAGGGGAATGGGGAGGGAAACGGAAACATCGATCGATTGCCTCCCACACTCATCCAACCAGGGCTGGGACCCGGGCATGTGGCCTTGACTGGGATTGAACTCTTACCCTTTGGTGCTTGGGCCAACACGCTAACCACTGAAATACACTGGCCAGGGGGAATCTATGAAACTCTTAATGTGAAAATACATAGTTTTCCTTTCTAGTTAGTAAAACATGATATTAGTATAGTGAACAGAATTCCCTGTTTTTAAGGCTTTTTAAAATATACAAAGGGGTTTGGGTCAGACCCTGACATCTGCTTCTCAGAAGGGCTTTCTTAGACTCCAGACCTAGGAACTAGCAAACAAACATCTTGTGTCCAAGGAGCATTCCCCCCACACCCAGGGGTCCTCAGGCATCTTCTCTGCCCTTACAACCTCACCGTGGGGCGGCCCTGGCCAGGAAGGCGGGGATGGGGTGGGAAGGACTCTATCTGTCTCCTTTGTCGAGGTCCTTGTTGTGAGTAGCGCCGCCCCCATCCCCACACGTACAAAGCTGCTGATGGGCACAGCCTGCTGGCACATTCGTGCTGTGGGCGCTCTGCTCCTCCATGCAGGCACCGGAGAGCGTGGTCCCAGGAGGTGAGCAGCCGCAGCCGCCGGCTCCGTGAGGCAGTTACAGGCGCGTGAGGTCTCCACCACTGAGCTGCCCGCATCTGCTCCCACAGAAGCGCCTGCTGCTGCCTGCAGAGGCCACTGAACAGACGCCTGCTGAGGACAGGAGCGAGTAGACAGCGGCAGCGGCCAGCGCCCCTTCTGTACACTGAAAACGCTTCTGAGGCTCCACATGGCACCCTGCCGGCTCTGAGAAACGCTGCTGGAAAGGACCCGGCAGGAAGGGAAGGACTGGGAGCTGAGTGCACGGAGCTGGCCATCCTGTCAGGCATGGGTCTGTCTCCCAGCTCCGGCCTGCCCCACCTGCTCGTGGCCCAGCAAGGCTTTAAGGCTGCGTGGCCCTGAGTTTTAAGCAGAAAACACCTTTGACTTTCAGAGCAAATGCTTGGAGATGTTCTGGAGAATGACTTCCCGAACACATGGTGGATTCAGCTGCAGAACCCGCGTCGCATTCCCAGACCCAATGTTCGGTGTCACGCGTGTGTCTCCCTCCACCCCCTCCCGCCCTTCTCATAGGGGGGAGGACCCCATCCACAGCTCTCAGCTCCTCGGATGACCCTCTGGCACCGCTCACATTCCCAGCCCCGCAGTAGGGAGAGGGGAGGGGAGCCCCAAACCTCAGCCCTGGGAACCCCCTTCTCTGCCCACACATCACTTTCAGGCCGGACAGCCTCAGCAGCCTCCGGTCCGCCCACACGGCAGGCTGGCCCTTGTTCAGAGCCGTAGTGTGGGCCCGGCGGGGTTAGAAACGCTTGTTTTCGGGGGGATTGGGAGGTGCAATGACTGTTTGATTCTTAAAACTCACCGTGGGGACCAGACTACGAGCACGGGCCGATCTGAGGACTCAGCGTGGGTCTCCGTGCCCCTGCTTCTGAATTGGCAGGTGCCTCTCAGAGCTCCGTGAGTCCGGAGGCACGGCCGGTGGGGAAGGCTGCAGGAGGAAGGGGCAGCTGCCCAGCTATCTTTCCTGGGAGCCGTGAGTTCAGGAAAAGAAGGCAGTGGAATGCAGAGGCCTTGGTTGCCACCCTGGGCTGCGTGTGCCGGCGGCTGGGGGAGCGCGTGGCTCTTGGTTTGTCAGCCGGGGTCGCCGGCCTGGATCCTGGTGGGCGGCCTGGGCAGCGGAGTCTAAAGCCCTTTCCTACGGTGGTGGAGCCAGCCAGCGGGAGGTGTGCGTTCATGCAGGCTTTTGCCTGTCCTGTTATTCTCAAGGTGGGCTTGATAGGAAAACAGCCATGGGTGCAGTAACGGAGGGAAGTAACTTCCCGAAGCCATGGAAGTAGGCGTGGAGGCTGGGGGTTCCCTTCTGGCTGCCTGTCTCTCTCGTCCTGGGGAGCAGACACCTGGGACAGGTGTGAACTGGGAGTGAGCACATGCACTGAGCAGGTTCCCACCGGCTAACCCTGTCACTGTGTGCTCTGCCTATACACATGGGCTCCGAGATGGTCATTACATTTCTGATTAAAACTTGTAACTCCAGCCCGGCCGGCGTGGCACAGGGCTGAGCATCCACCTATGGACCAGGTCACGGTTTGATTCCCGGTCAGGGCACATGCTCGAATTGTGGGCTCGATCCCCAATGTGGGGCGTGCAGAAGGCAGCCAATTAATGGTTCTTTCTCATCATTGATGTTGCTACCTTCCTCCCCCTTCCTCCCTTTATTAAATATATTTAATAGAAATATATTAAAACAAACAAATTAAAGAAAAAAGTCTTGTAATTCCTTGGGTTTGTAGGCTCATTGTAACTCTCACCAGATGTTCTGTTCCTTTTTTAAATCCTTACCCAATCCATGTGTCTCTCTCGAATCGATGTTTCTCTCTCTCCCTCCCCCTCATCTTTTCCCCCTTCCACTCTTAATAAAAATCAAAGGAGAAACATCCTTAGGTGAGGCCTAACAGGTGTGCATTTTTTGGATGAGGATGGGCACCGTTCCTCCCTGGGGAGCAGTGAGGGTAAAGCACAGGACACAGCAGGCCCAGTGCTGCGGGCTCTGCAGCATCCTCATGGCCCGGCCCGTGGGGAGGCGTGGCAGGCGGCTGTTCCCCTGCGTGACGTGGCAGGAAGACAGGGCCATTCAAGTGAGATTGGGCTGAGATGGCTCACTGTGGGCGGCTGACAAGCTACTTCATGAAGGATTTGTCTTCATCATGTCACCGCCCTCAGGACTGGTGGCCAATCAGAGGGACTTGGGCCAGGCCTGGCTGTGCCATGGATCCGGCGTCTGGGTTTTCCCGCCTGCTCGCTCACTGTGCCCGGCACCGTGGAGGGAGGGTGCTGTGCTGTGGGCTCAGAGTCATCATCTCGCATGTGTCTGTGCAGTGTCACCTCTCCCTCTGGAAGGCCTGGAAGGGACGTCCAAGGGCAGGCCCACCGTGTGCTGACCTGGCACACCGACGGCGAAGGCGACGGTGCCGGACCCACACGCCGGCGGCCTGGGAGAGAACGTGCCCACACCAACCAGGGGCCTGCAGCCTGAGCTGCCGCGGCCGCGGTCAGGGACCCTGTCCTGGGAGCCCGGGGCACAGGGCGCACACCGTCACTCACCGTAAACGTTTGGTTACTCATTCACTGGCTGTGTTATGATTGGGTTTGACTATGTGCAATGGCCAGAATCGGTGAGCAATCACTTCTTGTCTTCTTTCTTTGTGAGTACAGAGTCCAAAGCTAACTTAGGAGTGAAATAATGCTTTTTTGATATTTGAAAATGGAAATGCTTTGTGGATCTGCAGGTTCCTCGATGTTTCTGAGTAAAATGTGTTGTGCAGGTTAATGAGTGGGGCTCGGTCTGGGCCCATGTTACCAGGAACTGGACCCTGGATGCAAAGACTGAAACTCATTCCTGAGAGCACACTCCTACTCACCTTTTGGATCATGAAGGCTTCCTGGTGCCAAATGCTCTCTGCCTGCCTCCAGGGAATAAATTGCTTCTTCAGAAATCTTAAGATCTTACAGAAAAGAATCCAAAGTTTCTGTGATTTTAAATAGATGTTACGGATTTGTTCAAATGAGTTCCTTTCGCCCTGAGATGAGCTCACGCGGTGATGTGGCTGTGTGCTGCCCCCTCGAAGGACACGGCGGGTGAGCCGTTGCTGACCGGTGGTTTCCGGGGCCAGCGGGACACTCCCCTCTGAACGCCCTTGGCACGCTCCGGTCCCTCACGGGTTAACTGCGGCCCCATAAATAAATGATGAGTGCGTTTTTAGAGCACTTTGCTGAGAACGAGGATGGCAGAAATATCACAGGCCTGTCACATCGCATACAGCTCAACCACTCCCGGCCCTCTGCGGGGACCGCTGCGGCCCCCTCCGGGCCGCGTCAGACGGGCCCCGCCGATTGGCTGCGGGAGGAAACGCGCAGCGCTGCTTCTCGGAGGGCAGGGCCTTCGTCTCCCGATGGCTTGTTCTCCGCACGCCGAGGCTGGTCCGGCCGGGAACACATTTCGCAGACAGAGATCATCCATTAGGGCCTTTAAAAGTGGAGATAATATCATTTTTAATGTGGGTTCCATTATGGAGAAAGCCGCCCGGACGGGAGCTGCGTCTCCACGCCATCTGCTCGCTCTTCGGCCGAGACCTCGCGGGCTAATGCGGAACCCCACCCTGGCCTTAACCTCCAGTCCCGCCGCGGCAGCCAGCAGCCGGCGCGGGTTCGGGCGATTGCACAAAGGAAGTGATTCAGGACATTACGGGCCAAGAGGAGGGGGAAATCAATACCATCGCCCTCAGATGGCAGCCTTGTCACTGCTGGGAGCCAGCGGCTTCCCCGGCTCCGTCACCGCGGGCCCATCAGGACGCAGCCCTTTCCTGACCCGCATGCGCTGGCCTCCGGGAGCATAAAGCCCAGCATCAGGGTTTACCAGCTCTCTGTGGCCGACGCCCGGAGCACTCAGTGAGCCCCGCCTGAGCCAGGCTGCTCTCCGAGCCTCACTCTGTCATCAATGAAAGCGAAGCTCCTACCTGGTGACCTGGACTCTCCAGCCCTGCGGAGTGGAGGTGAGGCGGTCACACACAGGGTACAATTCCACGTGTCCACACGGCCTACATCAGCCCCTTTCTTCAGCAATGTTTATGATGCCTCGCCTCGAGCGGCCTTTGTGCAGAGCACCTCCCTTCGGTCATGCTCTCTTGCAAGTTAGAATGTCACCCAGGTCCCGGCGGGTACAGGACAGAAGCCTGTGAGCCATAGGAGTGCTAGTCCAGGGTGCTCGAGCAGGAGGGGTCATGCCGACCATTTGCACCCACCAGGCCAATGGGGTCCCACAGGAAGAGTCTGGACCGGCTGAGGGTCCCAGGGTTCTGCTCAGGTTGGGTGCACGGGGCTCCCTGCCTCACCCCTTGTCTGGGGAGCAGAGCCCTGGAGGTGAGGACATGAGCAGGGATCAGAACTCAGGTCCAGGGTCCTGGGACACCCGACCCTGATCTGGGGTCTAGGTCAAGTGGAGAAAATTTCCCCAGAACTCGGACAACAGGGTCCAGGCAGCCAGCGCCAGAGCACGAACTGCAGTGACAGGGCAGCTTCCCGCTCCCCTGGGGCAGCTCCCTCCTGAGGCCCCTGCTTCCTGCTCCTCAGCCATGGACAGCCAGGCGCTGAGGCCAGAAAATGTCGAGAGAGTAGAAGGGTGGGGATATCTCGGAGACTTGCCCTGGGTCCTGGCCTTTCTCCAGAGTGAGGAGGAGCAGCTGTCCAGGTGCAATCCTCCCACAGGCGAGCCGAGGAGGTCCCAGTCGCCTGGTTAACTTGGGCACCTGGCCTGTTCCCTTCACAGGCCGCAGAGGGGGCAGAGCACGGCCTGGGAGACGTGCTGGAAACCTGGGCATCATCAGTCTTCTTGCTTGGAACCAGGAAGAAGCAGAAGGTCCTCTTGGGGTCTGCTCCCAGCTCCCTGTGAGCCACCCCTCCCCCCAACCCCCTTTGAGCCACCCCCCCCCCCCCGGCCCCCTGGCAGCGACAAGGAGCTGGGAGCCTGGCTGCATGGAAGCTTCTCTCGCGAACCCGCCTGCCGTCCCCTGGCGACCAGGAAGTGGGGTGGCCACGCCAGACTCAGCGCTAGAGGCCGGGTCCTCGGGGAGCCTCCTTCTCGCTCTTCCCCAAGAGCCTGGGTGCCTGGCCGGCGTGCTCTGTGGTTGGAGTGCCGGCCAGGCACCTTACATCTATGTTCCCCCACCCTCCACCCCCCTTCTTTCCTCCCCTCCACTCTCTCCACAAATCAGTAAAAATGTCCTGGGGGAAGATTAGGAACAACAGCAAAGGCGGTGTGAGGCCTGCTGTCGGGAGGTGCCCCATGCTGGCTCAGGCTTCCTTCTGCCACAGAGATGGAGGCGGGGAGGCGGCCGTGCGACTCACCAACTGCTCTCCGGGAGCCCCCTCAACACCTGGGCTCCAGACCAACACTCCACTGTCAGGAGTGCGCAGCTCCAGGGTCCACCTTGTGCCCCGCCATGGGTGCCCAGGGACTGAAGGCACTGCCAGTGACCGGTGCCTGCCCTGGGCCCGGAGACCAAGCTGCCGTAGCAAAGCCAGGAGCACTTGCTGGTGGACTGGACTAGTGTCCCCTGAGTGGTCCCCTCATCCACGGGGCACAGTCTGCTCTCTCTTCCTCCCGCTGGCGCCACCCTAATGTGACCAAGCTCCTGCTGACAGCACCGACGTGTCACTTCCTCAGGAGCGACAAGAAACCAGCGTCCCACCCAATGTCCCTCCCAGCCTGACACTCTCTCCCAGGGTAGGGCCCCTGGCTCCTGGGTGGCCCAGCATGACCCCAGCACGGTCCTCCCAGACTGCAGTCACAGGCTCCACCCTGCTGCGGCCTCGGTGGGCTGGAGCGAGGGTGGGGGGCCGGCCGTCCTCGTCGCCCAGCCCACGTCTCCCTCTCCAGGCCGTGGCGCTCTGCTGGGTTGGTGGCCCACGCTTCGGTTCCCTCGGAGGTGGTTCTCGGTGACTCTCCCGTCAACTTGCCCGCTGACTGTGTGACAAGGACCCCCTGACACCCCCTATTCCACCACATCTTTCCCTTCTATTTGGAGGCAGAAATCTTCCCCCAACAGGGATGAAATCAACCCGGTTAGTCTTAACGATCCCAAAGGTCCAGCAGCGACGCCCTCTGCTCCCGGTTCAGCGGACACATCTGTGCCCCGGCCCTGGTGGGGGGTCAGTGAACTAAAATGTCGTCCTGATACACCCAGGTTTGGTTCAATCCTGGTCAAAACACATCAAGAATCAACCAATGAAATGCATCCATAAGTGGAACAACAAGTTGATATTTCTCTCTCTCTCTAAAATCAGTAAGAAATAAATAACAAATAAAGTTTTTCGTACCCAGAAGAAAACTCCTTTCTTAAGCATAACACTCTCTGGGACTGGAGCCCTCACTGCAGGAACAGGGTGCCAAGCCCCAGAACTTTCCGGCAGGTTTCAGCGGGAGGCAGCCACCTCCCCCACGCCATGGTGTGACCCTGGGGGCCACCGTGTCACATCCGTCCCCAGTGCCTGGTGACCTGGTGTGAGGTGGCGGAGGGCGGGACATAACGAGCGGCCTTGTCCAATGAGATGGTGGGAAAGGCCGCGGTCGGAGGTGACTCCCCAGGTGGAGGTCCCAGGAGGCGCTGCACAGCCGGGCTTCAGCTCCACGAAGGGAGGCCAGGCCCGGTCGGGCGGCGGGACACGACCTGCAGATGGACCTGCCGGTGCCTCACGCCGCGACCCTGAGTGAGGGCAGCGTTGGGTCAGCCTGCCTGGGGTGAGGAGAGTCCAGCAGACCTTGGCACGGAGGGTCTGAACGATCCAGCTCTCCTGCGGAAGAGCGAGAACGTGGAGCTGGGTTATTGCAGCCACCCCTGGGCCCGCCGGTGCATGGTGCTGTCGGTCCCCCGGTGCTGCCCGCACCACTATCTGAGATTCAACAGAGCCGACTGCCAGCAGCGCGGGCACCAGAACGCCCCCTTCCTTCCCCCGCCCTGTCATAGGTCACCGGGGGGTCTCCAGTGCGGCCCCTGTCCTCTGAGCGGCATGACCTGGTGGCTCCTCACTGGGTCGGCTCCGGAGTCACGCTGCCCTTTCTCAGAGCCCCGGGAACGCGGCTGCACTTCTGATCCATGACGCCCAGGACTGATGGCTCTTCCTCAGCTGCAATCCACAGCTTCCTGAGGACGGAAGCAGCTAGAACCACGTTCTAGGTCTGACCGGTGTGGCAGCGTCAGGAATGGTGAAATGGGGGCCGCAGCCCGGTGCGTGTGCACAGAGGCTCTCTGTGCAGGGGCCTCGCCGGGGCCGAAGTGACCCTGGGACGGGCGTGGAACGAGAATGGGACGGGCACTGAGAGCAGGTCCTTAGCACACACCCTGTGCTCCGGTTCCATGTGCACCTGGGATTGAAAGTACTTCCCTCGGGCCTCCCAGCATTCCCAGGGGCCTGTGGACGAGATCAGACCCGTGTCTGGGCAGTGATGGGAGTTGAGAGAGGTCCTCCCTTCCACCCGCACCCGCCGATTGAACGCAGAGCCAAGGCCAGGCCCCCCGGCAGGTGTGGCTCCCGCCCGGAACCGGGGCAGCTTCGGGACGCTGGCGTGTCCTCTCTTCTCCGCTCAGAAGTGACATATGTCCCAGGAGGTCCGCCAGACCCTGTGCTCCTGCGGGGTCGTGCTCGGTCCGCACTTCCAGGCCGGGCGCCACTCCTGGCCTCCACGCGGGGGTAGCTCCCACAGCCTGGCTCCTGAGCACACGCCGGCCGTGAATCCCGGGATCAGCGAGCAGACCGCTAAGTGGCATTTCGCTCCCATCCGCCCCTTTTCATCTCGGGCGGGCCTCCGCCCTGGGCCCGGAGCCTGTGCTGCGTCTCCGGCGGGACGCGCATTCGCAGCCCGCGGTAATCCCAGTAAACAGTCATTTGCTAGATTATGAAGACAGGGAGATTTTCTTGAAGTGCTGGGATTCTGAGCAAGGAAGCCAACAGTGGGAGACACCAGGAGTTCAAATTAATAAAAACAATCATTTTCTCTGCGCGGCGAGCAGCTCGGTGTGGTGAACAATGGGAAAAGAGACACTGCCGGGGAAGCATCAATTACGCAGACTCTCCGCTGGGGGTGGGGCGAGGAGCCCGTGTCTGGGACCCCACCGAGTCCCCCCAAAGGTCCAGGCCGGGGGACGGGTCAGCCGCTCGGCGCCCTCCCAGACGGCACAAGTCCGACCCCTAAGTGGACATCGGGAGGTGGTGGGATACCCAGGGGAGGTGCTGGGAGAGGGGTCACTCTGAATGGGCTGCCTGGTCCCCAAAAGCACGTGGAGCGGACAGGCCCCCAACTTCCATGAAAGACCATCAGAAATACCCTTTCCACGTTTCTGAGTTATAAAGCATTTTCCTATTGAGGGGAAAGGATTCCTTTTTCTTGGTAAAACATTATAGCCGACACTCCTTCCCCGTTTGCCATTGTCTTTGCTTTTCCCCCAAAGGGTGGCTTTCCCGCTGCAGCCTCCCTGGGCGGTGCCCTCTCTCAGGCTTGCATCTCAGCCCTGTTTTCTGGTTTTGTTTTGCTTTTTGTTAATCTTCACCTGAGAACATTTTTTCCCATTGATTTTTTAAGAGAATGGAAGAGAGGGAGGAAGGGGGAGAGAGAAACATCGATGTGAGAGAGACAGTGATTGGTTGCCTCCTGCATGCCCAAAGGGGCTGAGAATCCAACCTGCAACCCAGGTATGTGCCCTTGACAAGGAATTGAGCCCACAACCCTTTGGTGCGCAGGCCAATGCTCTATCCTCTGAGCCACACCAGCCAGGGCTCATTCTCTGTTTTGAGCTAAGATGACAGCTAAAGTTCACAGACTAATTCATGGTTGTGTGTCTGTCTTCCTGGCATTAATGAGACTCAGGTCTCCCAGGTGGGAGCATTTGGGGGCTGTGGGAGGGGCCGGCAGGAAGACTCAGTGTCCTGCTCACTGGGCGACACCTCACTGCAGGGCCTGCCAGTGTTTCTAAATGTCTACAACAGCCACACCCTGATTTTACAGCTGTTTGGGTCCTTGTCATTGACACTGATTGGCCAGCCCTGACTATAAACCCGGCCCCTGGGGGAAAAATGGGCTTCCTCTGGGTGTGGACTGATGCTGGAGAGCCTTGGTCCTTTCCTCTGACTGAGGAGACATTTCATCAGCTCCTCCCACTGAGCAGCCAGTGGGTCTTGCTTTAGCCCAAAATGCCATGTGTGCTGTCAGCCTGTCTCTCTCCTTTTATAAAAGAATTCTTACTGGAATCAGGGGCTGAAGTTGCAGTGATTTATACTCCCCAAGGTCAGGGTCCGTGTGGTTCAGGTTGGATCACACCTGCTACAGCTCTGGGCGCTCACAGCTTGTCCCTGCTTGGAGTCCCACGTGTGATTAGAAATCATTCCCTCTGTAATCCCAGCCTTTCCGGAATCACCTAAGCCCTTTGGTATCATCAGAGGACAAAGATGAGGCTGTGCTGGTGAGTAGACGTAGGTAGGAGCCATACCGGTAAACTAACCCCATGAAGAGATCACTTGATTATCTTTGCAGCATCCAGTGGTGTTAGCTATTCAGGAGAATTTACACCACAGAAATGGGCAAAAGCTACAGATCAGTCCCTCCAGCCCCCACCCCCAACCCCACCCCTGAACCCGTTCATGTGCACATCTCGGCCTCGGCCAATGCCACGATGGCCCCAGGTGTGCTGTGGACTGGCTGCACCACGCCCGCTCCCATCCAGCAGCGCCGGGCGGGATGTCTTGAAGGGCTTGATTTGCTCTATGCAACATCCGTGTAAAAACAAGCTGTGTAATGACAGGCCTCCGTTTATTCCTGAGATGTCAGCATTGCTCTGAGCCAGCTTCCTGAAGGCATTAGCTCAGGATGGAAGATGAGGGCGGGCAGCGCTCCTGAGGCCCTGAGCTCCCACGGAATCCACGTGCCCTTTCTCCTTCACAACCCGGCCTCGTGCCCTGAGCCCTCTGGGTCCGGCGGCCCTCGGAACTGATAGACGAGGGTCGTTTTGTTTTCCGAGAATTCTTGGGATTCCTTAACACCCTCTACTTTTGTTAATTTGATCCAGTTAATTAAAGCCAAATAAGTCTGATTCTTGCCCCTAAGTTGTCTGGTATTTGGAATGGGTGCATCTCCATCCGGAGCGCCCGGCCCCTCGCCCACGTGCTGTTCTTGCTGAGATGCGTTGGGTCATCCCTCCCTTCCTGCCTCCTCCGGGCAGGTTCCCATGAGCTAGCTCCCGCAGACAAAAGCTCCGCTGTGCTCGGGGCCCAGGGTCTCATCATCTTGGGTTCTATGCCTCTGGGAGTTTAAGGAAATTCTCCTCCTTTAATTTTGGGTTGGTTAAAGGAAAAACCACCGCTTTCTATTTATAGCTCCACAGCTCACCAGCACAGCAGTGTGCCGGAACCAATCAGTGTCAGCGGGGCACCCACTGCCCACACCGACCAGCCGCCCCTGATGGACGAGGAAGCAGGAGGAGACCCTGCCTGCCTGGCCAGGCCAGCAGCCACGTCCTGGGGGCAAATGGCACCTGCGGCCTCACCTGCCCCCGCCCCATCCTGTGCGTCGGGAGATGTGGCTGTAACTTCCCTCAGCTTTAGGGAGTTCATACATGGAACCACTGCTGTGAAAGTGAACACACGACATCATGGATCAGGCCTCACGTGGCGCCCAGAGGAGGTGTGTGTGAGCTGCAGTCCCGAGACCAAGCCAGGGTCTCGACTGTGGAGTGGCATCGATGGTGCAGCGGCCTGGAAAGGGGGACAGACCTGCCACCTCCAGCCGGCGACCTCAGTCTTCACCCTGCACGTCCTCAAACACAAAATCCAAGGAGCTCACTGGAATACAGGGACGGGTGACAGGCACGGGGCCAGGCCCTGCGTTCTTGTGGGACTCTGGCCGGTCGCCCGGGGTGGGGAGAGGTGGCCTGGGGGCTCAGGGTCTGAGTGGGACCCTCCGGGTCAGGGGCTGTCTGAGTCGCTAGGAACCAGCCCAGGAGTGGGGGTGGCGGGCGGTGTGGAGAGGGCGTGACTGGGGAGGGGGAGGGCTTGCAGGTGAGCCGTGGACGGAGGAAGTCAGTGAGCACTCAGCAGCCCCGGACACAGGAGTTGGGTGGCCCTCCAAGCGGCCGGGGCAGGGTGAGGTCACAGCCAGCCTGGCGTGGCTCTGGTGGGAGGCCCTCCTGAGCAAGGCAGCCTGTGTCCAGCGACAGCCGACAGGGACGGGACCCCTGGGGCCCTGCACTCGCTCGCACCCATCACAGCCGCAGGGTCCCTTGGGAACGCCCACCCACCCCATTGCTCCCCATGGTCCCTCCCTCCTTGTCAGCTTCTCTCAGACTCGTGTTTCCTTGCTTGGAAAGTTTTCAGTGACAGTTGACATTCGATATTATATTAGTTTCGGGCACACAGCAGAGCGCTCGGACGTTTGCATAACTTACTAGAGGGTCCCCGTACGTGAGCGGGTCCCCTGACACCGCGCTGTTCTTCCCATGTCACTGACTGCTGCATCCCTGGGCCTGTTGCTTTAAGGCAGTTGCACTTCTAATTCCTTTACCTTTTCCACTCACCCCCAAACCCTCCCACCTGGCAGCCATCAGATTCCACTTGGGTATTTTATTTATCCAGAGAAATCCACACACTTTAAAAACTTATCTGCTCCTCTATGTTCACTGCAGCATCGTGTACAACAGCCAAGAATAGAAGCGAGGCAAGTGCCCAGCAGCAATAGGTGGATAAAGAAGATGTGATGTATCTATAATAATAAAAGCATAATATGCTAATTATACCAGACAGCTGAATGACCTTCCGGACGTTCTTCTGGATGACCTCCAGACGAAGCCGGGGCTGCGAGGCCCGAGCCCCTTGCATGAATGTCGTGCACTGGGCCTCTAGTATTTCTATAATGGAATGTGACTCAGCAGTAAGAGGAAGCAAGTGTTACTTTTGCCACAGCATGGATGGACCTAGAGGGTATTGTGCTGAGTGAGATAAGTCAGACAGAGAAAGATCTCGCTTACATGTGGAATCTAAAAAACATAAACTAGAAACATGTTTTCTTACAGTAAATCCAACCACCCTTCCCACAGCCCCCCTGTGGTGCCACTTCACCAACTGGGCAGCACCTGCTCCCTGTGACGCCCTCCTCAGGCCATCAGGACCTCTGTGTGTCCCGTGTCCTCAGGGGAAGGCGCACAGCATCATCCAGAGGGGGGATGGAAGCTGGTTTCTCCGGGACGAGCCGCGAGCAGGCGCCTTAACGACTGTAGGGCGCGGGCAGCCCAGCCCCCGAGCAGCGGGGGCGGGGACGGGGCGGGACTCCCGGACGCACTGGGTCCCAGTGGAGACTGACAGGCTCCTGGGCACGTGAGTCCCCACACGGCACAGGCGCTGGGTCCCTGACAAGCAATAAGGGTGGCATCGGAGGGTCCCGCCCCGCACCAGGGCCTCGGGGGCACCGGCAGGAGGGCTGAGAGCTCAGAACTCGTGGGGCCCACCCCAAGGACACACAAAGCCAGGAGGACAAGCAGGAACTCGTGTCAGGAACACTGGCCTCTCAGAGCCTTTTGCGGTGCACGGCGGTGGGTGGCGGTTCCTGCAGCGTCGCGGGTCCAGCTCCTATATCGGTCAGTGATCACCGGGGCTCAGCACGCATGGCATGGTCTGGATGGAATGCAAACAGGGATGCTGCGTCCAGGCGGGTCCGACGGCCTGGCTCCCACAGCGAAGCCCAGGCACCTGTGCCCACAGGAGGCACAGACACAGCGAAGCCCAGGCACCTGTGCCCACAGGAGGCACAGACACAGCGAAGCCCAGGCACCTGTGCCCACGGGAGGCACAGACACAGCGAAGCCCAGGCACCTGTGCCCACAGGAGGCACAGACACAGCGAAGCCACAGCAGCGGCCTCTGTGTGTCTAGGTTTTCCTTCACCTGCGACCACCTGGGCATGGACACAATGTTCGCACACTCACTCTGTGGATGACACACCAGGGCAGCTGGGGGAGGGACTCCTTCACCCAAGGACCAGGACCCAGTTCCTCCAGGGAGGGGTGTGGGAGGACCTGGCCTGTAGCAGGGACAACCTTGTATTCTTGTTTCTTTTCAGAAAACGTGTCCTGTGCTCTCACCACACCTCCATCTGGAGGGACGATAGGCAGGTGTGACCCCCCCCCCCAGGTCAGCACTGGTACTAAGCGGAGGCCAGGATCCTTGCAGTCTGAGCCGGCCCATCTTAATGACCAGGCCTCCCTGGCAGCTGTGTGGGCAGCGAGAGTAACGCCTGACACTGCTCGAGGTCACCAGGGTTCAGTTAGAATATTTCACTCAAAGGCCAGTGGTCTGCACAGGACATCATCCAAACAAAGTACAATTCGTCTATGGATCAATATGTGTGTTCTCAACAGGTTTCCCGAGGGGAAAAACGAGAAAAAAATATGAAGTATGGGCACACATGTGTGCCCACATGTGTGTGCCTAAATGTGTGTGCATCTGTGTGCTTCTGCATGCATGTGTGTCATGTGTGCACTGTTTGTATGCACTTGCACATGTGTTTGTACTTGCATTTGTGTGTATATGTTTATGCTTTGTGCACAAGTGTTTGTATGTGTGTGCATTTGTGCATGTATGTCTGTGTACATGCTTGCAGGAGTGTGCTTGCCTTTACTGTGGTTTCCAAAATGTCTTTAAACAAAAACTGTTCAGGCTCAGTCTGCTTCGCCTGGGCATTGCTCTGGCCGAGCTCACACCTGAAACCTGCTGCCTGCTTCTTAGGCGCTCCCTCTGCCCAGCCCTCTGCCCGGCGGCTGTAGGGGTGCAGGAGGGTAAGCTCACCGCGCCCCCGTCCTGGGGCCTGAGACTTCCGCACCAAAGCAGCAAGATTGATGCCCTTCTGACAGAATTTAATAACCTGGCTTTATAATAAATATTTAATTTTCTTCATAAAATGGGTCTCAGTGGGAAGCCTCTTTCCTTGACTTACCTAAACATGATTACTTTAAAACAAGCTCCCAGCACAAAGAATTTATTATGTCAACTTGTGATCTGGTTTTTACCAGCCTTGTGGGGGAGGGATTAACTTCAAGGTCATTTGGACGTTCAACTCATTAAAAAATATATATATATATATTTTATTGATTTTTTACAGAGAGGAAAGGAGAGGGATAGAAAGTTAGAAACATCGATTAGAGAGAATCATCGATCAGCTGCCTCTTGCACACCCCTACTGGAGATGTGCCCTCAACCAAGGTACATGCCTCTGACTGGAATCGAACCCGGGACCTTTCAGTCTGCAGGCCGACACTCTATCCACTGAGCCAAACCGGTTTCGGCCGTTCAACTCATTTTGACAAGCAGAGTGATCAGTTCCGTCTTGATTTGTCTTGTTAGGAGGACAGATGACCACGAGGCGTTGGCAGGCACTGTGGGCCACGGGATGTGTCTCCCTGGGGTTCTGAACTGACTCAGCAGCAGCACCTTCCCTGAGGGACCCAGTCCCGCTCCTGACGCCCGCACGGTGGTCAGCCGGCCACGAGTTCCGGAAGCCTCTGGCTGACATCCTGGCGGTCAGCCCGAGAAGGGAGTGGGTCTGTGGACTCTGCTCTGGCGAGTCTGGAGGGGACCATTTATGGAGACGAGACGCCCGGGCAGCGGTGCTCCCGCAAGCCCGCCGGCCATCGCACTAAAGGACCGCCTTTGAATGACCCGCACCGACTCCCGGGACGGCCCCCCACAGAGAAAATGGCTCCTGCACTCAGTGCAGGCGCCCACCCCCATCCTGTCCCAGGGCTGGCCGGTCCCGGTTCCAGTCCAGTGCCGTGCCGGTGAGGGGGGCAAACAGTGCCTGGGGCCGGAGGGGCCCTGGAGACAAACAGACAGGGGTTGCGCTTTGCTTCTAAGTAAGTTCTGGAATCAAAACCCGACCGGAGTCTGTCAGGATGAGCCATGTCCGAGGCACAGGCACAGGTGGTGGGCGTCTGGGGTGGTGCCAGGCTCCTGCCGGGGATTCTCATCCAGGAGGAGCGTCGCACTGTCTGGCGGCTCCCGCGGCCGCCCCAGAGCCAGGCAGCACGTGGGTCTGGTGAGCCCTGTGGCGCTGCCACTGCCTGTGGGCAAACCCTGCCCGGGCGGGGGCCGCCTCGGGGAGTCTGGGTCCCCGGCCGTCTCCATTGGCCTGTTCTAGGTCCAACCCGAAGATCAGCTCCACGGTGTGTTTTATTAAAACCCTCCACGTCTGTGTGTTTTTCAAGGATGGCTATTTCTCTCTGAGCCTCCCGTTAGGTTCCATCCATCTGAGCTCACGCCGGTGAGCAGCAGAGGGTGTGCGTGCACGCCCGTCCAGCCACTGGGAAGCCGCCCTGATGCCCTCTCAGGCCCAGGTCCCCTCACTCCCACCCACCGCTCAGGGCTGGCCTTCAGGGTCCACACTGGATGTTGGGGTGTGGGTGGATGAGGAGACAGAAATGTGTGGCTTTCCTCCCTCGAGAGTGTCCATGTGCGATTGTAATGAGTGATTTTCTCTTAAAATCGGCGCGCGGAGAGGAGCGCCATGAGCCGCCCGTGGTTGGGTCTCGCCTCGCGGAGGGAGGAGCACAATGACTCCATGTCTCCCCGACACCCGGCGTGGAGATGTGAGGAAGGAGGGAAGAGACGCGGCCCGTGGCCCTGTCTCTGGGAGGTGCCCCCACTTCGTGGTTAGACGACCCTTGCCATCTGGGGGACTGGGGTCAAGGGTCAGAAGGCGACAGCATTGACACCAAGGTGTGAGCGAAACTCCTGTCTGCTTTGACAAAAACGAGTCTTCTCTGTCTGGGGTTCTGTCTCCTCACCTCTGACTCCAGAACCAGAATGTAAATTTCCCTGCAAGCATGACGCTCCGGGGCGAAGGTGGGCTCCTGCTGGCCTCGGTGGGCGCTGCACTGGCCCTCGCTGGGCTGGGCGCTGGGCAGGCTGGACAGGAGGCCGGTCCTGCTCTGCCCAGACGGCCCTGTCCTAAGGCCCCGTTCCTCGGTTGTGGCAGGAAACCAACAGACTCAGTTTCTGACTGCATTCCCAGGAGGATGCCATGTGCTCCTTCCCAGGTCTTGCACTTGGGAGAAGAGTGCAGAAACATCCACGCCGTAAGCCAGGGCCTGTCTCCTATGGCGGACTCTGGGAAGCTCTGGTGGTCACACTCTGGACACCCTGGGGGAAGGCTCTGTGAGGTGGCCTTCCCAGCACCCCCGCTGCCTCCCCCTCTGTGGGCAGACACGCCACTCCTCCGCTGCCTTTCCCACCCGCTCTGCGAAGGTGCGGCTATCGCTGACCAGCCAGGTCTGAGCATTTGAAGCAAGGTCAAAGGTCAAGGGATGAAGCTACAGAAAAGGATCAGCACCAGCCCTGAGAAGGGCAGCGGAAGGCCTTCCTGACCAGCACACCTGGGGCAGAGCTGGCTGGGCAGGAAGATGCCTGATGCCCACAGAAAACCTCACCGACAAAGCCCCAGGCTGGGCATCGCTCTCTGAGCCACGCCCGCAGAGTTCCCGCACCTGCGTGTGCTCGGCCGGCTTCTCCGTGTGCCTGCAGGCCCGGCGTCATCCTGCTCACGGGTTCCTGTGGAGACCCTCAAACAGTGGACATGGATGCGCCTTGCAAAGTGCGTGTCCAAGCAGAGGCTGAAACCGTTCACATGAGAATGAATGACTGGGGAGCTGTGTGAGCAGCAAGCATTCCCACCCTCCAGCCCAGATGCCTCGCTGCCAGGAGCCGAGCTCCGGGTGAGGAGGGCAGGTACGGGCCTGCAGATGGTTTGGTGTGTTAGAGCGAGGACAGAGGCAGCCACGGGGATGATGGAGGTGGTTTGGTGTGTTAGAGGGAGGGTGAGGGCAGCCACAGGATGATGGAGGTGGTTCGGTGTGTTAGAGGGAGGACGGGGGCAGCCACGGGGATGATGGAGGTGGTTTGGTGTGTTAGAGGAAGGACGGGGGCAGCAACGGGGATGATGGAGGTGGTTTGGTGTGTTAGAGGGAGGACGGGGGCAGCCACGGGGATGATGGAGGTGGTTTGGTGTGTTAGAGGGAGGACGGGGGCAGCCACGGGGATGATGGAGGTGGTTTGGTGTGTTAGAGGGAGGACGGGGGCAGCCATGGGGATGATAGAGGTGGTTTGGTGTGTTAGAGGAAGGACGGGGGCAGCCACGGGGATGATGGAGGAGGTTTGGTGTGTTAGAGGAAGGACGGGGGCAGCCACGGGGATGATGGAGGTGGTTTGGTGTGTTAGAGGGATGAGGGAAGGCAGCCATGGGGCGGGAGGAGGTGGTTTGGTGTGTTAGAGGAAGGACGGGGGCAGCCACGGGGATGATGGAGGTGGTTTGGTGTGTTAGAGGAAGGACGGGGGCAGCCACGGGGATGATGGAGGTGGTTTGGTGTGTTAGAGGGAGGAGGGAGGGCAGCCATGGGCCTGGAGGAGGTGGTTTGGTGTGTTAGAGGAAGGACGGGGGCAGCCACGGGGATGATGGAGGAGGTTTGGTGTGTTAGAGGGAGGACGGGGGCAGCCATGGGGATGATGGAGGTGGTTTGGTGTGTTAGAGGAAGGACGGGGGCAGCCACGGGGATGATGGAGGTGGTTTGGTGTGTTAGAGGGAGGAGGGAGGGCAGCCATAGGCCTGGAGGAGGTGGTTTGGTGTGTTAGAGGAAGGACGGGGGCAGCCACAGGGATGATGGAGGAGGTTTGGTGTGTTAGAGGGAGGACGGGGGCAGCCATGGGGATGATAGAGGTGGTTTGGTGTGTTAGAGGAAGGACGGGGGCAGCCACGGGGATGATGGAGGTGGTTTGGTGTGTTAGAGGGAGGAGGGAGGGCAGCCATGGGCCTGGAGGAGGTGGTTTGGTGTGTTAGAGGGAGGGTGAGGGCAGCCACGGGGATGATGGAGGTGGTTTGGTGTGTTAGAGGGAGGATGGAGGGCAGCCACGGGATGATGGAGGTGGTTTGGTGTGTTAGAGGGAGGAGGGAGGGCAGCCACGGGGATGATTGAGGTGGTTTGGTGTATTAGAGGGAGGATGGGGGCAGCCACGGGATGATGGAGGTGGTTTGGTGTGTTAGAGGGAGGATGGAGGGCAGCCACGGGGATGATGGAGGTGGTTTGGTGTGTTAGAGGGAGGGTGAGGGCAGCCATGGGGATGATGGAGGTGGTTTGGTATGTTAGAGGGAGGACGGGGGCAGCCACGGGGATGATGGAGGTGGTTTGGTATGTTAGAGGGAGGATGGAGGGCAGCCACGGGGATGATGGAGGTGGTTTGATGTGTTAGAGGGAGGATGGAGGGCAGCCATGGGGATGATGGAGGTGGTTTGGTGTGTTAGAGGGAGGACGGGGGCAGCCATGGGGATGATGGAGGTGGTTTGGTGTGTTAGAGGGAGGACGGGGGCAGCCACGGGGATGATGGAGGAGGTTTGGTGTGTTAGAGGGAGGACGGGGGCAGCCATGGGGATGATGGAGGTGGTTTGGTGTGTTAGAGGAAGGACGGGGGCAGCCACGGGGATGATGGAGGTGGTTTGGTGTGTTAGAGGGAGGAGGGAGGGCAGCCATGGGCCTGGAGGAGGTGGTTTGGTGTGTTAGAGGAAGGACGGGGGCAGCCACGGGGATGATGGAGGAGGTTTGGTGTGTTAGAGGGAGGACGGGGGCAGCCACGGGGATGATGGAGGTGGTTTGGTGTGTTAGAGGGAGGACGGGGGCAGCCACGGGGATGATGGAGGTGGTTTGGTGTGTTAGAGGGAGGAGGGAGGGCAGCCATGGGCCTGGAGGAGGTGGTTTGGTGTGTTAGAGGAAGGACGGGGGCAGCCACGGGGATGATGGAGGAGGTTTGGTGTGTTAGAGGGAGGACGGGGGCAGCCATGGGGATGATAGAGGTGGTTTGGTGTGTTAGAGGAAGGACGGGGGCAACCACGGGGATGATGGAGGTGGTTTGGTGTGTTAGAGGGAGGAGGGAGGGCAGCCATAGGCCTGGAGGAGGTGGTTTGGTGTGTTAGAGGAAGGACGGGGGCAGCCACGGGGATGATGGAGGAGGTTTGGTGTGTTAGAGGGAGGACGGGGGCAGCCATGGGGATGATAGAGGTGGTTTGGTGTGTTAGAGGAAGGACGGGGGCAGCCACGGGGATGATGGAGGTGGTTTGGTGTGTTAGAGGGAGGAGGGAGGGCAGCCATGGGCCTGGAGGAGGTGGTTTGGTGTGTTAGAGGGAGGGTGAGGGCAGCCACGGGGATGATGGAGGTGGTTTGGTGTGTTAGAGGGAGGATGGAGGGCAGCCACGGGATGATGGAGGTGGTTTGGTGTGTTAGAGGGAGGAGGGAGGGCAGCCACGGGGATGATTGAGGTGGTTTGGTGTATTAGAGGGAGGATGGGGGCAGCCACGGGATGATGGAGGTGGTTTGGTGTGTTAGAGGGAGGATGGAGGGCAGCCACGGGGATGATGGAGGTGGTTTGGTGTGTTAGAGGGAGGGTGAGGGCAGCCATGGGGATGATGGAGGTGGTTTGGTATGTTAGAGGGAGGACGGGGGCAGCCACGGGGATGATGGAGGTGGTTTGGTATGTTAGAGGGAGGATGGAGGGCAGCCACGGGGATGATGGAGGTGGTTTGATGTGTTAGAGGGAGGATGGAGGGCAGCCATGGGGATGATGGAGGTGGTTTGGTGTGTTAGAGGGAGGACGGGGGCAGCCATGGGGATGATGGAGGTGGTTTGGTGTGTTAGAGGGAGGACGGGGGCAGCCACGGGGATGATGGAGGAGGTTTGGTGTGTTAGAGGGAGGACGGGGGCAGCCATGGGGATGATGGAGGTGGTTTGGTGTGTTAGAGGAAGGACGGGGGCAGCCACGGGGATGATGGAGGTGGTTTGGTGTGTTAGAGGGAGGAGGGAGGGCAGCCATGGGCCTGGAGGAGGTGGTTTGGTGTGTTAGAGGAAGGACGGGGGCAGCCACGGGGATGATGGAGGAGGTTTGGTGTGTTAGAGGGAGGACGGGGGCAGCCACGGGGATGATGGAGGTGGTTTGGTGTGTTAGAGGGAGGACGGGGGCAGCCATGGGGATGATGGAGGTGGTTTGGTGTGTTAGAGGAAGGACGGGGGCAGCCACGGGGATGATGGAGGTGGTTTGGTGTGTTAGAGGGAGGAGGGAGGGCAGCCATGGGCCTGGAGGAGGTGGTTTGGTGTGTTAGAGGAAGGACGGGGGCAGCCACGGGGATGATGGAGGAGGTTTGGTGTGTTAGAGGGAGGACCGGGGCAGCCATGGGGATGATAGAGGTGGTTTGGTGTGTTAGAGGAAGGACGGGGGCAGCCACGGGGATGATGGAGGTGGTTTGGTGTGTTAGAGGGAGGACGGGGGCAGCCACGGGGATGATGGAGGAGGTTTGGTGTGTTAGAGGAAGGACGGGGGCAACCACGGGGATGATGGAGGTGGTTTGGTGTGTTAGAGGGAGGAGGGAGGGCAGCCATGGGCCTGGAGGAGGTGGTTTGGTGTGTTAGAGGAAGGACGGGGGCAGCCACGGGGATGATGGAGGTGGTTTGGTGTGTTAGAGGAAGGACGGGGGCAGCCACGGGGATGATGGAGGTGGTTTGGTGTGTTAGAGGGAGGAGGGAGGGCAGCCATGGGCCTGGAGGAGGTGGTTTGGTGTGTTAGAGGAAGGACGGGGGCAGCCACGGGGATGATGGAGGAGGTTTGGTGTGTTAGAGGGAGGACCGGGGCAGCCATGGGGATGATAGAGGTGGTTTGGTGTGTTAGAGGAAGGACGGGGGCAGCCATGGGGATGATGGAGGTGGTTTGGTGTGTTAGAGGGAGGACGGGGGCAGCCACGGGGATGATGGAGGAGGTTTGGTGTGTTAGAGGAAGGACGGGGGCAGCCACGGGGATGATGGAGGTGGTTTGGTGCGTTAGAGGGAGGAGGGAGGGCAGCCATGGGCCTGGAGGAGGTGGTTTGGTGTGTTAGAGGAAGGACGGGGGCAGCCACGGGGATGATGGAGGAGGTTTGGTGTGTTAGAGGGAGGACGGGGGCAGCCATGGGGATGATAGAGGTGGTTTGGTGTGTTAGAGGAAGGATGGGGGCAGCCACGGGGATGATGGAGGTGGTTTGGTGTGTTAGAGGGAGGAGGGAGGGCAGCCATGGGCCTGGAGGAGGTGGTTTGGTGTGTTAGAGGGAGGGTGAGGGCAGCCACGGGGATGATGGAGGTGGTTTGGTGTGTTAGAGGGAGGATGGAGGGCAGCCACGGGATGATGGAGGTGGTTTGGTGTGTTAGAGGGAGGAGGGAGGGCAGCCACGGGATGATGGAGGTGGTTTGATGTGTTAGAGGGAGGATGGAGGGCAGCCATGGGGATGATGGAGGTGGTTTGGTGTGTTAGAGGGAGGACGGGGGCAGCCACGGGGATGATGGAGGTGGTTTGGTGTGTTAGAGGGAGGACGGGGGCAGCCACGGGGATGATGGAGGTGGTTTGGTGTGTTAGAGGGAGGACGGGGGCAGCCACGGGGATGATGGAGGTGGTTTGGTGTGTTAGAGGGAGGACGGGGGCAGCCACGGGGATGATGGAGGAGGTTTGGTGTGTTAGAGGAAGGACGGGGGCAGCCACGGGGATGATGGAGGTGGTTTGGTGTGTTAGAGGGAGGAGGGAGGGCAGCCATGGGCCTGGAGGAGGTGGTTTGGTGTGTTAGAGGAAGGACGGGGGCAGCCACGGGGATGATGGAGGTGGTTTGGTGTGTTAGAGGAAGGACGGGGGCAGCCACGGGGATGATGGAGGTGGTTTGGTGTGTTAGAGGGAGGAGGGAGGGCAGCCATGGGCCTGGAGGAGGTGGTTTGGTGTGTTAGAGGAAGGACGGGGGCAGCCACGGGGATGATGGAGGAGGTTTGGTGTGTTAGAGGGAGGACGGAGGCAGCCATGGGGATGATGGAGGTGGTTTGGTGTGTTAGAGGAAGGACGGGGGCAGCCACGGGGATGATGGAGGTGGTTTGGTGTGTTAGAGGGAGGAGGGAGGGCAGCCATAGGCCTGGAGGAGGTGGTTTGGTGTGTTAGAGGAAGGACGGGGGCAGCCACGGGGATGATGGAGGAGGTTTGGTGTGTTAGAGGGAGGACGGGGGCAGCCATGGGGATGATAGAGGTGGTTTGGTGTGTTAGAGGAAGGACGGGGGCAGCCACGGGGATGATGGAGGTGGTTTGGTGTGTTAGAGGGAGGAGGGAGGGCAGCCATGGGCCTGGAGGAGGTGGTTTGGTGTGTTAGAGGGAGGGTGAGGGCAGCCACGGGGATGATGGAGGTGGTTTGGTGTGTTAGAGGGAGGATGGAGGGCAGCCACGGGATGATGGAGGTGGTTTGGTGTGTTAGAGGGAGGAGGGAGGGCAGCCACGGGGATGATTGAGGTGGTTTGGTGTATTAGAGGGAGGATGGGGGCAGCCACGGGATGATGGAGGTGGTTTGGTGTGTTAGAGGGAGGATGGAGGGCAGCCACGGGGATGATGGAGGTGGTTTGGTGTGTTAGAGGGAGGGTGAGGGCAGCCATGGGGATGATGGAGGTGGTTTGGTATGTTAGAGGGAGGACGGGGGCAGCCACTGGGATGATGGAGGTGGTTTGGTATGTTAGAGGGAGGATGGAGGGCAGCCACGGGGATGATGGAGGTGGTTTGATGTGTTAGAGGGAGGATGGAGGGCAGCCATGGGGATGATGGAGGTGGTTTGGTGTGTTAGAGGGAGGACGGGGGCAGCCATGGGGATGATGGAGGTGGTTTGGTGTGTTAGAGGGAGGACGGGGGCAGCCACGGGGATGATGGAGGAGGTTTGGTGTGTTAGAGGGAGGACGGGGGCAGCCATGGGGATGATGGAGGTGGTTTGGTGTGTTAGAGGAAGGACGGGGGCAGCCACGGGGATGATGGAGGTGGTTTGGTGTGTTAGAGGGAGGAGGGAGGGCAGCCATGGGCCTGGAGGAGGTGGTTTGGTGTGTTAGAGGAAGGACGGGGGCAGCCACGGGGATGATGGAGGAGGTTTGGTGTGTTAGAGGGAGGACGGGGGCAGCCACGGGGATGATGGAGGTGGTTTGGTGTGTTAGAGGGAGGACGGGGGCAGCCATGGGGATGATGGAGGTGGTTTGGTGTGTTAGAGGGAGGACGGGGGCAGCCACGGGAATGATGGAGGAGGTTTGGTGTGTTAGAGGGAGGACGGGGGCAGCCATGGGGATGATGGAGGTGGTTTGGTGTGTTAGAGGAAGGACGGGGGCAGCCACGGGGATGATGGAGGTGGTTTGGTGTGTTAGAGGGAGGAGGGAGGGCAGCCATGGGCCTGGAGGAGGTGGTTTGGTGTGTTAGAGGAAGGACGGGGGCAGCCACGGGGATGATGGAGGAGGTTTGGTGTGTTAGAGGGAGGACCGGGGCAGCCATGGGGATGATAGAGGTGGTTTGGTGTGTTAGAGGAAGGACGGGGGCAGCCACGGGGATGATGGAGGTGGTTTGGTGTGTTAGAGGGAGGACGGGGGCAGCCACGGGGATGATGGAGGAGGTTTGGTGTGTTAGAGGAAGGACGGGGGCAACCACGGGGATGATGGAGGTGGTTTGGTGTGTTAGAGGGAGGAGGGAGGGCAGCCATGGGCCTGGAGGAGGTGGTTTGGTGTGTTAGAGGAAGGACGGGGGCAGCCACGGGGATGATGGAGGTGGTTTGGTGTGTTAGAGGAAGGACGGGGGCAGCCACGGGGATGATGGAGGTGGTTTGGTGTGTTAGAGGGAGGAGGGAGGGCAGCCATGGGCCTGGAGGAGGTGGTTTGGTGTGTTAGAGGAAGGACGGGGGCAGCCACGGGGATGATGGAGGAGGTTTGGTGTGTTAGAGGGAGGACGGGGGCAGCCACGGGGATGATGGAGGTGGTTTGGTGTGTTAGAGGAAGGACGGGGGCAGCCACGGGGATGATGGAGGTGGTTTGGTGTGTTAGAGGGAGGAGGGAGGGCAGCCATGGGCCTGGAGGAGGTGGTTTGGTGTGTTAGAGGAAGGACGGGGGCAGCCACGGGGATGATGGAGGAGGTTTGGTGTGTTAGAGGGAGGACCGGGGCAGCCATGGGGATGATAGAGGTGGTTTGGTGTGTTAGAGGAAGGACGGGGGCAGCCATGGGGATGATGGAGGTGGTTTGGTGTGTTAGAGGGAGGACGGGGGCAGCCACGGGGATGATGGAGGAGGTTTGGTGTGTTAGAGGAAGGACGGGGGCAGCCACGGGGATGATGGAGGTGGTTTGGTGCGTTAGAGGGAGGAGGGAGGGCAGCCATGGGCCTGGAGGAGGTGGTTTGGTGTGTTAGAGGAAGGACGGGGGCAGCCACGGGGATGATGGAGGAGGTTTGGTGTGTTAGAGGTAGGACGGGGGCAGCCATGGGGATGATAGAGGTGGTTTGGTGTGTTAGAGGAAGGATGGGGGCAGCCACGGGGATGATGGAGGTGGTTTGGTGTGTTAGAGGGAGGAGGGAGGGCAGCCATGGGCCTGGAGGAGGTGGTTTGGTGTGTTAGAGGGAGGGTGAGGGCAGCCACGGGGATGATGGAGGTGGTTTGGTGTGTTAGAGGGAGGATGGAGGGCAGCCACGGGATGATGGAGGTGGTTTGGTGTGTTAGAGGGAGGAGGGAGGGCAGCCACGGGGATGATTGAGGTGGTTTGGTGTATTAGAGGGAGGATGGGGGCAGCCACGGGATGATGGAGGTGGTTTGGTGTGTTAGAGGGAGGATGGAGGGCAGCCACGGGGATGATGGAGGTGGTTTGGTGTGTTAGAGGGAGGGTGAGGGCAGCCATGGGGATGATGGAGGTGGTTTGGTATGTTAGAGGGAGGACGGGGGCAGCCACGGGAATGATGGAGGTGGTTTGGTATGTTAGAGGGAGGATGGAGGGCAGCCACGGGGATGATGGAGGTGGTTTGATGTGTTAGAGGGAGGATGGAGGGCAGCCATGGGGATGATGGAGGTGGTTTGGTGTGTTAGAGGGAGGACGGGGGCAGCCACGGGGATGATGGAGGTGGTTTGGTGTGTTAGAGGGAGGACGGGGGCAGCCATGGGGATGATGGAGGTGGTTTGGTGTGTTAGAGGAAGGACGGGGGCAGCCACGGGGATGATGGAGGTGGTTTGGTGTGTTAGAGGGAGGGGGGAGGCTTGCCATGGGCCCGGAGGAGGTGGTGTGGTGTGTTAGAGGGAGGACGGGGGCAGCCACGGGGATGATGGAGGTGGTTTGGTGTGTTAGAGGGAGGATGGAGGGCAGCCTCGGGATGATGGAGGTGGTTTGGTGTGTTAGGGGGAGGAGGGGGGCAGCCACAGGGATGATGGAGGTGGTTTGGTGTGTTAGAGGGAGGACGGGGGCAGCCACGGGGATGATGGAGGTGGTTTGGTGTGTTAGAGGGAGGATGGAGGGCAGCCACGGGGATGATGGAGGTGGTTTGGTGTGTTAGAGGGAGGATGGAGGGCAGCCATGGGGATGATGGAGGTGGTTTGGTGTGTTAGAGGGAGGACGGGGGCAGCCACGGGGATGATGGAGGTGGTTTGGTATGTTAGAGGGAGGATGGAGGGCAGCCACGGGGATGATGGAGGTGGTTTGATGTGTTAGAGGGAGGATGGAGGGCAGCCATGGGGATGATGGAGGTGGTTTGGTGTGTTAGAGGGAGGACGGGGGCAGCCACGGGGATGATGGAGGTGGTTTGGTGTGTTAGAGGGAGGAGGGAGGGCAGCCACGGGGATGATGGAGGAGGTTTGGTGTGTTAGAGGGAGGGTGAGGGCAGCCATGGGGATGATGGAGGTGGTTTGGTGTGTTAGAGGGAGGACGGGGGCAGCCACAGGGATGATGGAAGTGGTTTGGTGTGTTAGAGGGAGGACGGGGGCAGCCACGGGGATGATGGAGGTGGTTTGGTGTGTTAGAGGGAGGAGGGAGGGCAGCCACGGGGATGATGGAGGTGGTTTGGTGTATTAGAGGGAGGATGGGGGCAGCCACGGGATGATGGAGGTGGTTTGGTGTGTTAGAGGGAGGATGGAGGGCAGCCACGGGGATGATGGAGGTGGTTTGGTGTGTTAGAGGGAGGGTGAGGGCAGCCATGGGGATGATGGAGGTGGTTTGGTATGTTAGAGGGAGGACGGGGGCAGCCACGGGGATGATGGAGGTGGTTTGGTATGTTAGAGGGAGGATGGAGGGCAGCCACGGGGATGATGGAGGTGGTTTGATGTGTTAGAGGGAGGATGGAGGGCAGCCATGGGGATGATGGAGGTGGTTTGGTGTGTTAGAGGGAGGACGGGGGCAGCCACGGGGATGATGGAGGTGGTTTGATGTGTTAGAGGGAGGGTGAGGGCAACCACGGGGATGATGGAGGAGGTTTGGTGTGTTAGAGGGAGGGTGAGGGCAGCCATGGGGATGATGGAGGTGGTTTGGTGTGTTAGAGGGAGGACGGGGGCAGCCACAGGGATGATGGAGGTGGTTTGGTGTGTTAGAGGGAGGATGGAGGGCAGCCACGGGGATGATGGAGGTGGTTTGGTGTGTTAGAGGGAGGACGGGGGCAGCCACAGGGATGATGGAGGTGGTTTGGTGTGTTAGAGGGAGGACGGGGGCAGCCACGGGGATGATGGAGATGGTTTGGTATGTTAGAGGGAGGATGGAGGGCAGCCACGGGGATGATGAGGTGGTTTGATGTGTTAGAGGGAGGATGGAGGGCAGCCATGGGGATGATGGAGGTGGTTTGGTGTGTTAGAGGGAGGACGGGGGCAGCCACGGGGATGATGGAGGTGGTTTGATGTGTTAGAGGGAGGGTGAGGGCAGCCACGGGGATGATGGAGGAGGTTTGGTGTGTTAGAGGGAGGGTGAGGGCAGCCACGGGGATGATGGAGGTGGTTTGGTGTGTTAGAGGGAGGACGGGGGCAGCCACGGGGATGATGGAGGTGGTTTGTGTGTTAGAGGGAGGACGGGGGCAGCCACGGGGATGATGGAGGTGGTTTGGTGTGTTAGAGGGAGGATGGAGGGCAGCCTCGGGATGATGGAGGTGGTTTGGTGTGTTAGAGGGAGGGGGGAGGGCAGCTATGGGCCTGGAGGAGGTGGTTTGGTGTTTTCTAACACCAGCTTCTCAGGGGACACTCCCTCAGCCCTGTATCTACTCTCCTCCCTCGTTCTGCCTCTCCCACCCACCCCCTCTGTTCCTGGGACTCCTTGTGGGAGACACCAGAGTGTAGGCCACCCCGGTGACGGATGGCCAAGACCTGAGCTGCCAGAGCCGCGCTCCGTCCCCGGCCAAGCTGCCTCGCTCTGGCTGTCTGTGTCTGAGGACAAATGCCCTCCCCTCTCTCTTCTCTCCTCCTCTTCCCCCTCCCCTCCTCCACACCCCCATGCCCTCAGGCCCAGGGCAAGGCCAGGGCAGGTCTTCAGCCCCTCTAGTTATGAGGGGAAAGGCAGTCGACGCGGATTCTCTTTCCAGAAACCTGGCTGCACTTCCTCGCCCCAGAATTGCTACTGTTTCCTTTCCTATCACTGACAAGACATTAAATAAAGGAGATTTCGTGTCTCATTTAAATACAGCTTCTGTGATTCTGATGCACCCACAGCTGTCCGCGGCCACCCGGGGACAGGCAGAGCGCGGCGGCCCCACTGTCTGACGGGCTGAGGCAGCGGGGGTTAGGATACGTGTGTTCACGCTGGGGTTCGCACTGGGCACACCTCGCAGCCCCACTCAGCACCCCCTCACTGCCGCCGTGTCCCTCTCCTGCGGCCGCTTCCTTCCTGAGGACAGACCCGCACCGGCCCCTCGCTGGGCAGGGGCGTGGTTAACGGGAAGGACTGACCACGTGTTTTTATTCGGAACCGCGGGCGCCAGCTCTCAGGGCGGCGTCCGGGCTGGGCGGAGAGGGGACACCCTGGTGTGTCACTCTCGGTGCGCTTCAGAGTGAACGGAGCCCAAAGGCGCCGGGGGAATTAGGAAGGTGCAAGTCTTCAGGGCAGAGGGCTGCCGGGACGCCCCTCACAGAGGCCTGGCACGGCGCTGCTCGCAACCCAGGAAAGGGCATCAGTGCTGGTGGCACCGAGGCCTGAGCCCTCGCAGTGCCCTGCACCCAGGAGGCACCCGGAGGCCTGGCTCCGCAGGCCTGCCTCCGCGGTGAGGGCCCTCCCTGCCTCACCCCTTCCTCCCGGTGACCGCTCCAGGCCTCCACAGCCCTGCCAGCAGACACCCCGGGCCGCAGGCGGGATTGGGGCCCCTGCTGCCTCGCCCTGACGGCGGCCCCCTGGGCCTGGGCGGCTTCCGAAGCAGCTGGCGGGCGGGGTGGACACGAGCGCCATGGTCGCCGTCCGTGCGTACGGTTGGGGCTCCGCTGTTCCTCTCAGGAGGCCGGAGTGTTGGGACCTTGCTGCGGCAGCTGCCATGCGCCCAGGCCAGACCCGGACGGTGGCGGCTGCACAGCGCGAGCTGCCTCCCTCCTGAAGGCTGGGGCCTGGGGACCCGGGGAGACGCGGGCACTTCCTCCCAGGGCCCCTCCGGGCACAGGGACCTACAGGGTCGCCCTCTTCTCACAAGCACCCAGTCACCCTGGATGAGGCACCCTCTGGCCTCACGTGAGCTGAGCCGCCTCTTCAAAGGCCCAGCTCCATGCTGCTGCGTGTGGAAGTCCTAGGGTGGGCGTCATGTTTGGATTCGGAGGATGCACTCAGCCGCAGCACAAGCTGAGCCCACGGGAGCAGAGTGAGGATGACTCCCAGCCAGAGGGGGGCTCCCCCCACCCCGGCCCCAGGATGGGCATGTCCCTTATCCAAGGTCACCAGCTCACAGCCTCCCCGTTGAGCTCACGCAGGGAAGAGCGTGGAACCAGCAGACTCCCCTCCAGGGCCACACCCAGCCCCCCGTTTTTATGAAAAAGGCCGTGGAACGCAGCCGCCTTATTCACTCACCCGGACTTCGCTGCCCCGCCCCCGGCGGAGAGGGGATGGTGACCCCAGAGTCTGAGGCACCCCTGCCGATCCCTGCGACCCCCGGGCAGCGTGAATGCGAGGTGCTGGTTTGGAGGGAGAGTGGCAGACGCAGCACGGACTCGCCAAGTCGCGGAGGAATGCCCGGTTGTTTGCAGAAACGTGTGCTGTGGTTTGCAGTCTGTGTGGCAGCGGTGGGGAGGTCAGAGGCCACAACCATCCATGAGGCTCCGGGATTCGCAGCTCCGTGCGATCTCCCCTTCCCACCCTGTTGGGCCCCCCACCAGGCAGGAACCCCGAGGCCCTGCCTGTGGGAGGGGCGTGGCCGTGCTCAGCCTGGAGGAAAACAGGCAGTGCGGGACTTGGAGGTGGGGGGACCTCACACTGCCCGCCTCCTGCAGACCAAGGCCCCAGTGGAGTGCCAGCTGAATAAAGCCCCAAGCCGATGCCAAAACTAGCCTGTGTTTCACTTCTTATGGCACTGAAAACCCTCCAGTTCCGAAAAGTAATCAATAAACTCATCTACGTTCCTGGTGACGATTCAGAGAAGGTGAGGAAATCGCCGGTAGAGGCCCTGCTCCTGGCCCAGTCTTGCAGCTGCGCTCGGAGGAAGGGCATGGCCGGCCATGGGTGACAGGCCCCTGAGCCTCTCGGCGGCAGGTCCACTGCCCGGCGCCCAGACGGCCCCCAGGGCAGTGGCGGAGAAGCCGTGTGCCACTACCGCCTGCCCCTGGCCAAGGACTGGGACGCACTGTGTCTGAGCTGAGCCCGGGCGGGATCAGACAGGAAGCCCGCCATGAACCTGTGAGCCTGTCCCGCGCACACGGCACATCCACGCCACTCTGCCCCCGAGGGCGTGGCCGTGGGGTTCTCAGGTCCATGGGAACAGCACTTGCTGTGCCCGCCATTTCTCCGGAGAACTGGCTCCGTCTCTGCCACCACCGCGGGGAGCCTGCCCCGCTGGCCCGAACCTCACACGGTGGAGCCGAGGGGAGAGGCGGCAGAGGGTGCGGTGGAATGGAGGAGGTCCTGTCCGTGCCGAGCCCGCCCTGCTGAGCCTCAGCAAGGGGGCGGCAGAGGGAACCCCCTGGATTCCAGCGTGCGTCCTCCTGTGGATCCCCTGCAGACCTGGGGGACAGGGAGGAGGGAGCACCCGTGTCCACGGGGAAGTCACAGGCGGGGGGCGAGGCCTGATATGGAAAAGGGCAGGACTGTGACCTTCCCTACGCGCCCAGAGGGGTGGGTGACAGGCCGTGGCCCCCCAGCCAGACCTCCAGGAACCCGGTTGGCTGTCCATCCACACGTCAGAGACCGAGGCCCGGGCAGGAGCACGGGCACTGAAGAAATGGATCTGACGGACCATCAGACCTTACCTGCCCTGCCCACCCGCACGCCACACCTGTCAGCTACCGCCAGGACAGAGACCATTAGGAAAGGAGTTTCCTGCCCTGGCTGCTGTGGCCGAGTGGGTGGTGTCGGCCCGCCCACAGAAAGGTCACAGGTTTGATCCCTGACCCCGGTCGAGGGCTTGTGTGGGAGTCAACCAATCTATGTCTCTCTCACATCTGTTTCTCTTTCCCCCGCCCCCGTCCCTCTCTCCCTTCCTCTCTCTAAACACTGATGGGCAGACTGTCCCCGGTGAGGGCTGACTGAAGAACAGAAGGGTTTCCTGGAGCAGAGCCTCCGCTGCCCTCACAGGAAGGCGTTCGACAGCGAAGGCGGGATGTGCTCTGGTCCGAGGGACCCGCACAGCCAACAACCTGGGCTCGTCCCTGAGCACGGGCAGGAGCGGGAGGGGCCGGAGAGGAGGCCCTGGCGCAGCCGCCCACCCACCGCCTCGGGAGCAGCGCACGGGCGCCTGGGAACCAGCCGCCAGGCGTCTGTGCATCTGGGGACGGTGACAGCTGGTGTGCACCTGCTGTACCGGCACAGAGTAGGCCACGTGGGGCTAGAGGAGTCCTTGCAGGGCCGCCTGCAGGGCCACTCCTTCCTGAGTGAGCGCTTCACCTAAAGGAGGGGCTCAGGTCCCAGGACGCCCCTCATCAGAGCAGTCCCAGGACAGCCCGCAGGGCAAAGGAGAGGGCGGCTGACTGGTGGGGGAAGGGGGCTCCTAAACCCTCCTCATCGATGATGCCGGCCACGTGCAGACTGTGCTCAGCCTGCAATGCCGGGTCACTCCCAGGCCCGGAGCGGGGAGGGCTGGGCAGGGAGCGCAGCCTGTCCGAGTCCACAGCCAGGACACGGTGGGAGGAGCCCAGCTTGCGGTCCCAGGACAGGCCTCGCAGACTGCTCCCTCCACACGGCCTGGCGGAGCCGGGAGCCCGCTGTCCGGGTCCTCACTGCTCACCACCGTCTGCAGCGCTTCCTCTCCCTGGTGCCGTCGGAGCCAGGCCGTGGCGTCTCCGAGGACAGGCGTGAGCACCGCGTTCCGCAGGGCAATGGAAGGCCCGCGTCCGAGCCGTGGGACGCGGACTCCTTCTCAGCAAACCCTCCCGTGGCGGCGCCGCTGCTCCTCCTCAGGCCTCAGCGTGCGCTCCCCGCGGGGCTGGTGCCGGCTCTGGGCGCGGGGCCGGGAACCGGCTGGTGTGTGGCGGAGAGCCGGCCGGCAGGTGCTCTGCGGGCGGCCGCCCTCCTGTTGCTGGAGCTGCATGAAGGCTGCTGTCCGGGGTTCCGGTCTGAAGTGAAGCCCAGACGAACGGAGGCGGACCTGGAGCAGCGGCCTCGGCCACCCTTCCTCTCTGCCCTGGCCTGGGGCCGCCCTGGGCTCGCAGCCGCAGCTGGCCCGGTCCATCCGGCTACTGAGCCGGCTGTTTGCTGTTAGCACCGTGAGTTGCCAACGGGTTCAACTTGGCTTTGGGATAGGAGCTCCATGAGGGCAATGTCGCTCAGTCCCTCCAGTCCCGGCGGAGGCAGAGCTGCTGAGAACCTGCTGAGAACACCCCCGCCCTCCGGTGTGGCCGCGAGCGAACACCGCTCTGTCCTCTGCTTTCCCGCAACCTCAGCAAGGGACCAAGACAGCGTGCGGGCGCCCTCCCTGGGGTCAGCACGTGGAGCAGAGCCGACCTGCGGCCCTGCCCGAGGCAGGATCCTCTACAGGGAAATGACAGGTCTCCCGCCACTGGGCGCCTGGCGCCCGCACACAGAGGGCTTCCTAGATGCCCTGGCTCCTCGATGCCCAGGCTCCTCGATGCCCTGGCTCCTCGATGCCCAGGCTCCTCGATGCCCAGGCTCCTCGATGCCCTGGCTCCTCGATGCCCAGGCTCCTCGATGCCCGGGCTCCTCAATGCCCAGGCTCCTCGATGCCCAGGCTCCTTGATGCCCAGGCTCCTCGATGCCCAGGCTCCTTGATGCCCAGGCTCCTCGATGCCCGGGCTCCTTGATGCCCAGGCTCCTCGATGCCCGGGCTCCTCGATGCCCGGGCTCCTCAATGCCCTGACTCCAGATGCCCTGGCTCCTCAATGCCCTGACTCCAGATGCCCTGGCTCCTACATGTTAGGAGTAAACTGTACCCCTTCTTTCTCGGCCCTCTCTGGGGTGCAGGCAGAAACCCAGGGTAATGAGGGGCCTGATTCAGGTCAGACGTCCCACTCCACAGCTCCAGAGTGATGCCAACACAAGCACCCTCTCCCCTCTTACGCAGATGGGCTGGAATAGGTGGGCAGTGTGCTGTGAGCCTTGTTTCCTGTGGGTGTGGACAGTCCACAGAGAGGGCCAAGGGTCGGGCAGCCCCCTATCCGCTATCCCGAGGCCCACTCTATGCACAGCAGGCTGCCCTGCTCCGCAGCGACGGCAGGCCCCGCTGTGAGGGTGCGTGGCCACAGCTGGAGGGGGCTCCAGAGCCCGGGGGGCACAGCCAGGGACGCAATGGGACAGTGCTGGGGCGAAGGAAGGCTCCCGAGGAGTGCCATGCAGAGGCTCTCCGTGAGGAAGGGCTTACCCAGGGCACAGGCAGGGCTGGGCTGTCCCAGGCGGGCACCTGGCCCGTCGCCCACGGTGGGTGTGCGAGGACAGGCGTCCGCACCAGATGGGGCTCAGGCACAGAGAGGACGTGGCAGAGGCCAGGACGTTGGCAGGAAGGGTGGGCAGCATGTCCTCGCAGGGACCACAGCAAGGCCCTCCGGAAGCGGGAGCCAGGCGGACGCGGCCCTGGAGAGGGTGTGTGTGCGGGAGGAGGCCAGCACTGCGGGGTCTGGTTGGAAGCACCAGGATAACTGTGTCTAGGATGGCGTCCGTCAGAGCTGGGGGTGACGGGCCCTGAGCCTGTGCCGGGGGCCCAGAGCTCCCTGCTCAGGAACAACCAATGGAGGCGATGGAGGCAGGCGCTGCCCCCGCAGTCCCAGGGCCCACGGCAGACCCTGAGCTAGGATGTGGTGGAGCATGGAGCTTTATGCCTAACAGGGACGCGTGTTTTACCTTTTTCTGTGCAGGTCTCTTGCTGAGTCTAGATGTGAAGACAATGGTGATTAATGTCCTATATAATAAAAGTCTATATAGCCGAAACCGGTTTGGCTCAATGGATAGAGTGTCAGCTTGGGGACTGAAAGGTCCCGGGTTCGATTCCGGTCAAGGGCATGTACCTTGGTTGTGGGCACATCCCCAGTAGGGGGTGTGCAACAGGCAGCTGATCGATGACTCTCTCTCATCGATGTTTCTAACTCTCTATCTCTCACCCTTCCTCTCTGTACAAAATCAATAAAATATATTAAAAAAAATAATAATAATAATAAATAAATAAAAGTCTATATAATAAAAGCCTGTATAATAAAAGTCTGTATAATAATGTGCAAATAGACCGAACGGCAGAACAACTGGTCACTATGATGCACACTGACCACCTGGGGGCAGACACTCAATACAGGAGCTGTCCCTCCCTCTACCCCCCCGGTGGTCAGTGCACTCCCACAGAGGGAGCGCTGCTCAGCCAGAAGCCCGGCTCCCAGCTGGCCATCCCAGCGGTGGCGATGGAAGCCTCTCCCGCCCACAGCAGCGCTAAGGAGCAGCGACCAAGCAGTAAGGAGCAGCGAGCAGGCGGTCGGACATCTCCCGGAGGGTCCCAGACTGAAGGAGGGTGCAGGCCGGGCTGAGGGGCCTGGGCCTCTAGTTAATAATAATACTGTAGCAACAGTAGCAGCTTCACCATTCCTGGAAGCTGTGATGTACCTGCGCCCTCAGGGGCATCTTCATGCATTACCTCCTGTCCTGAGGCCGGTGCTGTCATCATCCCCATTTGCAGGTGGCAACATTGAGGCGCAGAGAAGTTGGGGGCTCTGCTGCTGCCGCTCACGCAGAAGAGAGGAACCTGGTTCATCCTCGGGCTGTGAGGACGCGGGCTTGGCTCACTAGGGGTATCCCAGGGCCCTGAACCGGGTCCTATCAGATGCGGCGGCAGCAGGACGCCGGACCTGCTGCAGAGCCCTCCGCCACCCCAGGGCGGGCGTCACGGTCCTGACTTCACAGGTAGCAGACTGCACCCCGAGGGACAACTGCCCACCCCCAGGAGGGGGCCTCCGGCATGGGGCTTCCCTTAGACACTCCGTGGCAGCCACCGCGATCCCCATGGGAGCGGAATGCTCAATGCTCATGTTGGAAGCCCTGCCTGTCAGGAGCGCCAGGGCCACACCCGCCTCCTGGGTGGCAGCGGCAGTTCCCTGGAGGAAACAGGAAACGGGCAGGCGGCTTCCACCCGTGCACCCATAGCCCTGGGTCAGAGGCTCCCAGGATCAAATGAAGAGATTCTGCAACGACGCTGATGATTATTGTTATTATTGGTGTAATAGTCAGCTCTGAGAGCAGTGCAATAGCTATAATGATAGATTCACAAATGTTGGTGAGACTTGCTTGCTGTATCCCCTTTCATCTCAGGATATCAAAGTTTCGTGCAAATATTAATTAAGTCCTGGGAAATAAATACCACTATCTCAGGGTCTGGAGGGGGAAACTGAGGTAGCATGAGGTCAGGTGCTTTTTGATGGACCACCCAGAGGCAGGAATCAATTGAAGAGGGAGGTTTTCCCCAAAACTCTTTTCTTCCAAACACTTGGGCTGGAATATTTGTGTTAAATTCCTGTAGGTGCCCACGGCCCATGGAGCAGTTCCCGAGGTGAGGGGAGCCGCCTGCTGCACTCAGAGAGGCGCTTCCTGCTGTCCTGAGGGGAGCGCGGACGATGCCTTCAATGTCTGGTCACTCAGCAAAGCGCCTGGCCCAGAGCAGCGGCGGCGGGGCCCGGGCCCGGGCCCTGAGCCAGCCCTCCCGGCGAGACCGGCGGCTCTGGGTCAGGAAGAGCAGAGCTCAGAGGGCGTTCCGGGGAAAGAAGTCAGAATGAGAGTGAGCAAGCTGGCGCTCCGGGCCACTCTGACGAGACCTCCAGATGTGAGCTAGGCATTGGGCTCGCTGGGACGGTCCGGGATCTTCCTTCAGCTCCGCGGTGCCGGAGCAGGGCGGGCTTGATGACGGACAGGCCGCCATCCCCTGCGGGTCCTGCAGGCGGTGGCTGTTCCTCCCCCTCCTTCCCCCTCAGCCCCAGGCCCCGGCCTCGGCGTCCAGCATTCCTGCCCGGGCGCTGCCTGCCCTCACGGGCGGAGCAAGTGAACCCGGAGCAGGCCTGGCACCGCGGGACGGCGACGGCACAGCCAGGGGCGGGCCGGGCCACTGCTTCTCCGCGAAAGCCCAGCAGCGGCTCGGCGGGCTCCCGCTGGGTCTTTTGTTTTTTCAGTGATTTTTTTTAGAGAGAGAGGAAGTGGGGAGAGAGGTCGATTTGCTGATCCAGTTTTCGATGCATTGATTGGTTGAGTTTTGCATGTGCCCTGACCAGGGGTCAAACTGCAGCCTTGCTCTACCAGGATGACGCTGTGACGTACTGACACCCGGCCAGGCGCCGGGTGGGGGGAGGCTCGAGAGGAGCCGAGTGCGTTTGGGGGAGGTGGGGTGAGGAATGGCGTGGTATCTTTAATGGGAAGAGGGCGTGGAAGTGGGACCCCCTGACCTCCCCCTGTGTGAGTGACCCCCACGTCCCTGCAGAAATGGTGTGGACGGTGCTGCTTTCCACCGAGCCTGGCCCACCCCGCCGGTGGGGCTGCCTGGCCACGGCCTCCTCCGGGGAGAGCGGCTGTGAGCACCCTCCACCCCGGCCTCTGAGGGCCGCTGCTCAGGACTCACAGCTGCTGCCACCCTCCCTGCTGGGCCTCCCTCCTGGGCCATGAACATCCATCCGACACGTGTCCATGCCCACGGTCTCTCCACGATCACTAGGAAATAAGGAAAGGAGACAGAAGACTGGCTCGGCTGGCAGCGATCCGCAGTTTGTAGATAAACATGAGCAGGCGGCACCCACAGCCCTGGGCCCACCCAGCTCAGGGCCCAGCAAAGCCCTTTGGGGACCCAGGGCCAAAACCTAAGGACCTGTGGCGGCCTCCCGCCGCAACTGGGTGACGAAGTAACCAATGTACAAACTAAGGTTCCAGAAGGTTCTCCCCAGGTTGGCGTGGGGCTGAGTCCTGATCCTCTGTCTCCCAACCTGCCCAGCCGCCCGCGGGCGCTCACAGGCAGCGTGGGACTTACGGTCGGATCTCTCAGGGAGCAGCGCTGGGGTGGGTGTGCAGACGGCTGACGGCAGGCCCTCTGGTCTCGCTGCGGACGAGGTGCTCATGCCTGCATGTCCAGCCCGGCCTCCTTTCCACTGACGGGACCGGCCCCTCTGGGACCCGAGTCGTGTGCTGGTGCCGCTACCGCCCCGCCGCGGCGACGGCAATGTGCTCCCCACGCCAGGCTGCGCCGTGGCTGGCAGGACCTGCTCACGCATTAGACACGCGTGACAATACTGCTGCGCTGGGGTTTGCAGATAACACCCTCTTCTTTAGTGACAGCCTGCCTCCGTGTGACTCCTGAAGCAGGCAGTCCCTCCGGAAAGTGCGCTTGAGGTGGCTGACCCGGGCTGTGCCGCTGGCTGTCCCGCTGCTGCCGAGGGGGGAGGTTATGGAGCCTTTGCCCACGGCTCACACTTGTGGGAGTGTGCCAAAGTGAACCTGGTGCCTCTCATGAGGACACCCACTCTCCTTCACCGGCCGCATCTTGGCTTGCGCGCCCAACTCAGCACCAGCGTCCTCACATTGCCGTCGTGGGCTTCCGGGGGGCCAGCCACCTGCACTCCATCCTGTTCCCCGACCTAAGCCAACTCTCCCGCCCGGGGCCTCCTCTCCCCAAGCCACAGCCTTGGACCGCGCTCGGCATCCTCCGAGTCCTCCAGCGGAGGTTCTGGGGGTGGCCGCCGCCCAGCACCTCTCCCCTGACTCGCTTCCTGAGCCACAGGCTGTGCCCTCTGTGTGCCTGCTCAGCAGCCGCTTCCGTGGGAGGCCCCGTGGAGGTCCCCTCTGCCGGGCCCAAGCACCTGCCTGCCCTCCGGCTTCCCAGGACACTACCCCACAGCCGAGACTCGGAGCCCTCACGTCGCCCCAGTCATCTGTTTCCTGCTGGCCCTTTACTAGCAACGTCTGCTGGCCTTCACCTCCACTTCGCAGCCGCGGCCACGTCGCTGGTGAGATGTGTTTGCTGCGGCCTTCACCGCACCTCCTCGCCTGACCCCTGAGCACGGGTCAGGCAGAGCGTGTCACTGTGGCCAGCAGGACCACCTGTCACCAGGCCACCCCTGCCACCTGGGACATGTCCAGGGCACACCCGGGCGTCTCCCTTCAGCACCTTGTAAATCCACGGCGTCTGGTGGGCAGTTTGCCTGGCCACAGCACCTCGCCATGGCGTATGGACGGGCAGGGACCAGGCGTCCCTGTGCCCCAGCCCCAGTGTATCGGAAAGTTCTCTCTGACCAGGGAGACCGTCCGCTCGGGAGTGGGGCGGGGGGAGCTCCGTGGGCCACATCAGCCAGGCAGGACTGACACAGTCACCCCAGCCTGACAGGGGCTCGGGGGGAAAGGGGCTGGGTTACTCCAGGTGTGTGGGGGGCGCTGCCCAGAAGGACTCACAGGGGCCCGCCGTGGGCATCGGGTCCCTGGGCCACGGGCCCAGCAAGGAGAGGACAGCCGCAGAGATGGCCGCCTGCCCCGGGGTGGCCAGACGCGCACACAGGCGCCTTGCTTGCGGGAGCCCGAATTCAGTGACACTAGAACCTCTCCTCTCAGGAAATCAGCTGATTTGCCCTCTGCTCCAATCAGAGACCCCCAAAGGCATCTGGGAGCGCTTCCGCATTTGGCTCCTGGCCCGCAATCACTCATCTGCACCCTCATCAGCAACTCGACCTTCGGCTCGAGTGGTGGGTTCAGATCTCGAGAGTTCTGTTTTCCTCACACACGTCCTTGCCAGCATGCCTCGGCCAGACCCCGCACACTCGGTGCCCATGGCCACCCCTACCCTCGCCGACAGCCGCAGGACCGCAGGAAGGCGCGGTGCTGAACAGAGGGGAGAGGGGCGGGGTAACCCCTTCTGTCTCTGTGGGAGCACTTCCCAGCCCTTCCCATGGGCAGGACGTGGTCTCCATTCCAATAGCTGCATGCCTATACTGTTCACACCTTACTGTGCACCCCTCACTGTGCACACCTCACTGTGCACACCTCACTATGCACACCTCACTGTCCACACCTCACTGTGCACACCTCACTATGCACAACTCACTGTCCACACCTCACAGTGCACACCTCACTGTGCACATCTCATTGTCCACACCTCACTGTGCACACCTCACTGTGCACCCCTCACTGTGCACACCTGCATGTATTTGCACTATCCATACCTGTTCTGTCCACACCTCACTGTGCACACCTCACTATGCACATCTCACTGTCCACACCTCACTGTGCACACCCCAATATGAACACCTCACTGTCCACACCTCACTGTGCACACCTCACTGTCCACACCTCACTGTGCACACCTCACTGTCCACACCTCACTGTGCACACCTCACTCTGCACACCTCACTGTCCACACCTCACTGTGCACACCTCACTGTGCACACCTCACTGTGCACACCTCACTGTCCACACCACACTATGCACACCTCACTGTGCACACCTCAATGTCCACACCTCACTGTGCACACCTCACTGTGCACACATCACTGTCCACACCTCACTGTCCACATCTCACTGTGCACACCTCACTGTGCACACCTCACTGTCCACACCACACTATCCACACCTCACTATGCACCCCTCACTGTGCACACCTCACTGTGCACACCTCACTGTCCATACCTGCTCTGTCCACACCTCACTGTGCACACCTCACTGTCCACACCTCACTGTCCACACCTGCATGTATTTGCACTGTCCACACATGCTCTGTCTACACCTCACTGTGCACACCTCACTGTGCACACCTCACTGTCCACACCTCACTGTGCACACCTCACTGTGCACACATTACTGTCCACACCTCACTGTCCACACCTCACTGTGTACACCTCACTGTGCACACCTCACTGTGCACACCTCACTATCCACACCTCAATGTGCACACCTCACTGTGCACACATTACTATCCACACCTCACTGTCCACACCTCACTGTCCACACCTGCTCTGTCCACACCTCACTGTGCACACCTCACTGTGCACCGCTCACTGTCCACACCAGACTGTGCACACCTCACTGTCCACACCTCACTGTGCACACCTCACTGTCCACACCTCACTGTGCACACCTCACTGTCCATACATCACTGTCCACACCTTACTGTGCACACCTCACTGTCCACACCTGCTCTGTCCACACCTCACTGTCCACACCTCACTGTGCACACCTCACTGTGCACAGCTCACTGTCCACACCTCAATGTGCACACCTCACTGTGCATCCCTCAATGTCCACACCTGCACTGTGCACACCTCACTGTGCACACCTCACTGTCCACACCTGCACTGTGCACACCTCACTGTGCACACCTCACTTTGCACACCTCACTGTGCACACCTCACTGTCCACACCTCACAGTGCACACCTCACTGTCCACACCTCACTGGGCACATCTCACTGTGCACACCTCACTGTCCACACCTCACTGTGCACACCTCACTGTCCACACCTCACTCTGCACACCTCACTGTGCACACCTCACTGTGCACCCCTCACTGTCCACACCTCACTGTCCACACCTCACTGTCCACACCTCACTGTGCACAGCTCACTGTCCACACCTCACTGTGCACACCTCACTGTGCACACCTCACTGTGCACCCCTCGCTGTCCACACCTCCCTGTGCACACCTCACTGTCCACACCTCACTCTGCACACCTCACTGTGCACACCTCACTGTGCACCCCTCACTGTCCACACCTCACTGTCCACCCCTCACTGTCCACACCTCAATGTGCACACCTCACTGTGAACCCCCCACAGTGCACCCCTCACTGTGCACACCTCACTGTGCACACCTCACTGTGCACCCCTCACTGGGCACATCTCACTGTGCACACCTCACTGTCCACACCTCACTGTGCACACCTCACTGTCCACACCTCACTCTGCACACCTCACTCTGCACACCTCACTGTGCACACCTCACTGTGCACCCCTCACTGTCCACACCTCACTGTCCACCCCTCACTGTCCACACCTCACTGTCCACATCTCACTGTGCACAGCTCACTGTGCACACCTCACTGTGCACCCCTCACTGTGCACACCTCACTGTGCACCCCTCACTGTCCACACCTCACTGTGCACACCTCACTGTCTACACCTCACTGTCCACACCTCACTGTGCACCCCTCACTGTCCACACCTCACTGTGCACCCCTCACTGTCCACACCTCCCTGTGCACACCTCACTGTCCACACCTCACTCTGCACACCTCACTGTGCACACCTCACTGTGCACCCCTCACTGTCCACACCTCACTGTCCACCCCTCACTGTCCACACCTCAATGTGCACACCTCACTGTGAACCCCCCACAGTGCACCCCTCACTGTGCACACCTCACTGTGCACACCTCACTGTGCACCCCTCACTGGGCACATCTCACTGTGCACACCTCACTGTCCACACCTCACTGTGCACACCTCACTGTGCACACCACACTGTCCACACGTCACTGTGCACACCTCAGTGTCCTCCCCTCATTGTCCACACCTCACTGTGCACCCCTCAATGTCCACACCTCACTGTGCACAGCTCACTGTCCACACCTCACTGTGCACACCTCACTGTGCACACCTCACTCTGCACACCTCACTCTGCACCCCTCACTGTCCACACCTCACTGTGCACACCTCACTGTCCACACCTCACTGTGCACACCTCACTGTCCATACCTCACTGTGCACACCTCACTGTGCACACCTCACTGTCCACACCTCACTGTGCACACTTCACTATGCACCCCTCACTGTCCACACCTCACAGTCCACCCCTCACTGTGCACACCTCACTGTCCATACCTCACTGTGCACACCTAACTGTGCACACCTCACTGTGCACACCTCACTGTGCACACCTAACTGTGCACACCTCACTGTGCACACCTCACTGTCCACACCTCACTGTGCACACCTCACTGTCCATACCTCACTGTGCACACCTCACTGTGCACACCTCACTGTCCACACCTCACTGTGCACATTTCACTGTGCACCCCTCACTGTCCACACCTCACAGTCCACCCCTCACTGTGCACACCTCACTGTCCATACCTCACTGTGCACACCTCACTGTGCACACCTCACTGTGCACCCCTCACTGTCCACACCTCCCTGTGCACACCTCACTGTCCACACCTCACTCTGCACACCTCACTGTGCACACCTCACTGTGCACACCTCACTGTCCACCCCTCACTGTCCACACCTCACTGTGCACACCTCACTGTGCACACCTCACTGTCCATACCTCACTGTGCACACCTCACTGTGCACACCTCACTGTCCACACCTCACTGTGCACACCTCACTGTGCACCGCTCACTGTCCACACCTCACTGTGCACACCTCACTGTGCACCCCTCACTATCCACACCTCACTGTCCACCCCTCACTGTCCACACCTCACTGTGCACACCTCACTGTCCACACCTCACTGTGCACCCCTCACTGTGCACCCCTCAGTGTGCACACCTCACTGTGCACACCTCACTGTGCACCCCTCACTGTCCACACCTCACTGTGCACAGCTCACTGTCCACACCTCACTGTGCACACCTCACTGTGCACACCTCACTGTGCACACCTCACTCTGCACACCTCACTCTGCACCCCTCACTGTCCACACCTCACTGTGCACACCTCACTGTCCACACCTCACTGTGCACACCTCACTGTCCACACCTCACTGTGCACACCTCACTGTCCACACCTCACTGTGCACACCTCACTGTCCACACCTCACTGTGCACACCTCACTGTCCACACCTCACTGTGCACACCTCACTGTCCACACCTCACTGTGCACACCTCACTGTGCACACCTCACTGTCCACACCTCACTGTGCACACCTCACTGTGCACACCTCACTGTCCACACCTCACTGTGCACACCTCCCTGTCCACCCCTCACTGTCCACACCTCACAGTCCACCCCTCACTGTGCACACCTCACTGTCCACACCTCACTGTGCACACCTCACTGTCCACACCTCACTGTGCACACTTCACTGTGCACCCCTCACTGTCCACACCTCACTGTCCACACCTCACTGTGCACACCTCACTGTCCATACCTCACTGTGCACACCTCATTGTGCACACCTCACTGTCCACACCTCACTGTGCACACCTCACTGTGCACTGCTCACTGTCCACACCTCACTGTGCACACCTAACTGTCCACACCTCACTGTTCACAGCTCACTGTGCACCCCTCACTGTCCACACCTCACTGTGCACACCTCACTGTCCACACCTCACTGTGCACACCTCACTGTGCACACCTCACTGTGCACACCTCACTGTGCACACCTCACTGTGCACCCCTCACTGTCCACACCTCACTGTGCACACCTCATTGTCCACACCTCACTGTGCACACCTCACTGTGCACCCCTCACTGTCCACACCTCACTGTCCACCCCTCACTGTGCACACCTCACTGTCCATACCTCACTGTGCACACCTCACTGTCCACACCTCACTGTGTACACTTCACTGTGCACCCCTCACTGTCCACACCTCACTGTCCACACCTCACTGTGCACACCTCACTGTCCATACCTCACTGTGCACACCTCACTGTGCACACCTCACTGTCCACACCTCACTGTGCACACCTCACTGTGCACACCTCACTGTGCACCCCTCACTATACACATCTCACTGTCCACCCCTCACTGTCCACACCTCACTGTGCACACCTAACTGTCCACACCTCACTGTTCACAGCTCACTGTGCACCCCTCACTATCCACACCTCACTGTGCACCACTCACTGTCCACACCTCACTGTGCACACCTCACTGTCTACACCTCACTGTCCACACCTTCCTGTGCACAACTCACTGTCCACACCTCACTCTGCACACCTCACTGTGCACACCTCACTGTGCACACCTCACTGTGCACCCCTCACTGTGCACCCCTACTGTCCACCCCTCACTGTCCACACCTCACTGTCCACACCTCACTGTCCACAGCTCACTGTGCACACCTCACTGTGCACACCTCAATGTATACACCTCACTGTCCACAGCTGCATTGTGCACACCTCACTGTGCACCCCTCACGGTCCACACCTCACTGTGCACCCCTCACTGTCCACACCTCACTGTCCACACCTCACTCTGCACACCTCACTGTGCACACCTCACTGTGCACCCCTCACTGTCCACACCTCACTGTCCACCCCTCACTGTCCACACCTCACTGTGCACACCTCACTGTGAACCCCTCACTGTGCACCCCTCACTGTGCACACCTCACTGTGCACACCTCACTGTGCACCCCTCAATGTGCACATCTCACTGTGCACACCTCACTGTCCACACCTCACTGTGCACACCTCACTGTGCACACCTCACTGTCCACACCTCACTGTACACACCTCACTGTCCACCCCTCACTGTCCACACCTCACTGTGCACCACTCAATGTCCACACCTCACTGTGCACACCTCACTGTGCACACCTCACTGTACACACCTCACTCTGCACACCTCACTCTGCACCCCTCACTGTCCACACCTCACTGTGCAGACCTCACTGTCCACACCTCACTGTGCACACCTCACTGTCCACACCTCACTGTGCACACTTCACTGTGCACCACTCACTGTCCACACCTCACAGTCCACCCCTCACTGTGCACACCTCACTGTCCATACCTCACTGTGCACACCTCACTGTCCACACCTCACTGTGCACACCTCACTGTCCACCCCTCACTCCCTCACTGTGCACACCTCACTGTGCACCCTCACTGTGCACACCTCACTGTGCACCCTCACTGTCCACACCTCACTGTGCACAGCTCACTGTCCACACCTCACTGTGCACCCCTCACTGTGCACACCTCACTGTCCACACCTCACTGTGCACACCTCACTGTTCACACCTCACTGTCCACAGCTCACTGTGCACACCTCACTGTGCACATCTCACTGTGCACACCTAACTGTGCACACCTCACTGTGCACACCTCACTGTCCACACCTCACTGTCCACACCTCACTGTGCACACCTCACTGTCCACACCTAACTGTGCACACCTCACTGTCTACACCTCACTGTGCACACCTCATTGTCCAACCTCACTGTGCACATCTCACTGTCTACACCTCACTGTGCACAACTCACTGTCCACACCTGCACTGTGCACCCCTCAATGTCCACACCTCACTGTGCACAGCTCACTGTCCACACCTCACTGTGCACCCCTCACTGTGCACCCCTCACTGTCCACACCTCACTGTGCACACCTCACTGTGCACCCCTCACTGTGCACACCTCACTGTGCACACCTCACTGTGCACCCCTCACTGTGCACATCTCACTGTGCACACCTCACTGTCCACACCTCACTGTGCACACCTCACTGTGCACACCACACTGTCCACACGTCACTGTGCACACCTCACTGTCCATACCTCACTGTGCACACCTCACTGTGCACACCTCACTGTCCACACCTCACTGTGCACACCTCACTGTGCACACCTCACTGTGCACACCTCACTGTGCACACACATTGTCCACACCTCACTGTGCACACCTCACTGTCCACACCTCACTGTCCACACCTCACTGTGCACACCTCACTGTGCACACCTCACTGTCCACACCTCACTGTGCACACCTCACTGTGCACACCTCACTGTGCACACCTCACTGTCCACACCTCACTGTGCACACCTCACTGTGCACCCCTCACTGTCCACACCTCACTGTGCACCCCTCACTGTCCACACCTCACTGTGCACACCTCACTGTCCACACCTCACTGTGCACACCTCACTGTGCACACCTCACTGTGCACACCTCACTGTGCACACCTCACTGTCCACACCTCACTGTGCACACCTCACTGTGCACACCTCACTGTCCACACCTCACTGTCCACACCTCACTGTGCACACCTCACTGTCCACACCTCACTGTGCACACCTCACCGTGCACACCTCACTGTGCACACCTCACTGTCCACACATCACTGTGCGCACCTCACTGTGCACCCCTCACTGTCCACACCTCACTGTGCACACCTCACCGTGCACACCTCACTGTGCACACCTCACTGTCCACACCTCACTGTGCACACCTCACTGTGCACACCTCACTGTGCACACCTCACTGTCCACACCTCTCTGTGCACACCTCACTGTGCACACCTCACTGTCCACACCTCACTGTGCACACCTCACTGTGCACACCTCACTGTGCACACCTCACTGTGCACACCTCACTGTGCACTCCTCACTGTGCACCTCACTGTCCACACTCACTGTGCACCCTCAGTGTCCACCCCTCACTGTGCACACCTCACTGTCTACACCTCACTGTGCACACCTCACTGTGCACACCTCACTGTGCACCCCTCACTGTCCACACCTCACTGTGCACACCTCACTGTCCACACCTCACTGTGCACACCTCACTGTGCACACCTCACTGTCCACACCTCACTCTGCACACCTCACTGTCCACACCTCACTGTGCACACCTCACTGTGCACACCTCACTGTGCACACCTCACTGTCCACACCTCACTGTGCACACCTCACTGTGCACACCTCACTGTGCACACCTCACTGTCCACACCTCACTGTCCACACCTCACTGTCCACACCTCACTGTGCACACCTCACTGTGCACACCTCAGTGTGCAAACCTCACTGTCCACACCTCACTGTGCACACCTCACTGTGCACACCTCACTGTCCACACCTCACTGTGCACACCTCACTGTCCACACCTCACTGTGCACACCTCACTGTCCACACCTCACTGTGCACACCTCACTGTGCACACCTCACTGTCCACACCTCACTGTGCACACCTCACTGTGCACACCTCACTGTCCACACCTCACTGTGCACACCTCACTGTGCACACCTCACTGTGCACACCTCACTGTCCACACCTCACTGTGCACACCTCACTGTGCACACCTCACTGTCCACACCTCACTGTGCACACCTCACTGTGCACCCCTCACTGTCCACACCTCACTGTCCACCCCTCACTGTGCACACCTCACTGTGCACATCTCACTGTGCACACCTCACTGTCCACACCTCACTGTGCACACCTCACTGTGCACACCTCACTGTCCACACCTCACTGTTCACACCTCACTGTCTACTCCTCACTGTCCACACCTCACTGTGCACACCTCACTGTGCACACCTCACTGTGCACACCCCACTGTGCACCCCTCACTGTCCACACCTCACTGTGCACACCTCATTGTCCAACCTCACTGTGCACACCTCATTGTCCAACCTCACTGTGCACATCTCACTGTCTACACCTCACTGTGCACAACTCACTGTCCACACCTGCACTGTCCACACCTCACTGTGCACACCTCACTGTGCACACCTGCACTGTCCACACCTGCTCTGTCCACACGTCACTGTGCACACCTCAATGTGCACCGCTCACTGTCCACACCTCACTGTCCACACCTCACTGTGCACACCTCACTGTGCACACACATTGTCCACACCTCACTGTGCACACCTCACTGTCCACACCTCACTGTCCACACCTCACTGTCCACACCTCACTGTGCACACCTCACTGTGCACACCTCACTGTCCACACCTCACTGTCTACACCTCACTGTCCACACCTCACTGTGCACACCTCACTGTCTACACCTCACTGTCCACACCTCACTGTGCACACCTCACTGTGCACACCTCACTATCCACACCTCACTGTGCACACCTCACTGTGCTCTCCTCACTGTCCACACCTCACTGTCCACCCCTCACTGTGTACACCTCACTGTGCACACCTCACTGTGCACACCTCACTGTGCACACACATTGTCCACACCTCACTGTGCACACCTCACTGTCCACACCTCACTGTCCACACCTCACTGTGCACACCTCACTGTGCACACCTCACTGTCCACACCTCACTGTCCACACCTCACTGTGCACACCTCATTGTCCACACCTCACTGTGCACACCTCACTGTTTACACCTCACTGTGCACACCTCACTGTCCACACCTGCACTGTCCACACCTCACTGTGCACACCTCACTGTGCACACCTGCACTGTCCACACCTGCTCTGTCCACACCTCACTGTGCACACCTCACTGTGCACACCTGCTCTGTCCACACCTCACTGTGCACACCTCACTGTGCACACCTGCTCTGTCCACACCTGCTCTGTCCACACCTCACTGTGCACACCTCACTGTCCACACCTGCACTGTGCACACCTCATTGTCTACACCTCACTGTCCACACCTCACTGTGCACACCTCACTGTCTACACCTCACTGTCCACTCCTCACTGTGCACACCTCACTGTCTACACCTCACTGTGCACACCTCATTGTCCAACCTCACTGTGCACATCTCACTGTCTACACCTCACTGTGCACAACTCACTGTCCACACCTGCACTGTCCACACCTCACTGTGCACACCTCACTGTGCACACCTGCACTGTGCACACCTCACTGTGCACACCTCACTGTACACCTCAGTGTGCACACCTCACTGTGCACCCCTCACTGTCCACACCTCACTGTGCACAACTCACTGTCCACACCTCACTCTGCACACCTCATTGTCCACACCTCACTGTGCACACCTCACTGTGCACCCCTCACTGTCCACACCTCACTGTGCAAACCTCACTGTCCACACCTGCACTGTCCACACCTGCATGTATTTGCACTGTCCTCACATGCTCTGTCTACACCTCACTGTGCACACCTCACTGTCCACACCTAACTGTGCACACCTCACTGTCTACACCTCACTGTGCACACCTCATTGGCCACACCTCACTGTGCACACCTGCACTGTCCACACCTCACTGTGCACACCTCACTGTGCACACCTGCACTGTCCACACCTGCTCTGTCCACACCTCACTGTGCACACCTCACTGTGCACACCTGCACTGTCCACACCTGCACTGTGCACACCTCACTGTGCACACCTGCACTGTCCACACCTGCACTGTCCACACCTCACTGTGCACACCTCACTGTGCACACCTGCACTGTCCACTCCTGCACTGTCCACACCTCACTGTGCACACCTCACTGTCCACACCTCACTGTGCACACCTCACTGTCTACACCTCACTGTCCACACCTCACTGTGCACACCTCACTGTCTACACCTCACTGTCCACACCTCACTGTGCACACCTCACTGTCTACACCTCACTGTCCACACCTGCACTGTCCACACCTGCTCTGTCCACACCTCACTGTGTACACCTCACTGTCTACACCTCACTGTCCACACCTCACTGTCTACACCTCACTGTCCACACCTCACTGTGCACACCTCACTGTGCATACCTCACTGTCCACACCTGCACTGTGCACACCTCACTGTCCACCTCACTGTGCACACCTCACTGTCTACACCTCACTGTCCACCTCACTGTCACACCTCACTGTCCACCTCACTGCACTGTCACACTCACTGTCCACACCTGCTCACTGTCCACACCTCACTGTGCACACCTCACTGTCCACACCTCACTGTCACACCTCACTGTCCACACCTCACTGTGCACACCTCACTGTGCACACCTCACTGTCCACACCTCACTGTCCACCTCACTACACCTCACTGTGCACACCTCACTGTGCACCCCTCACTGTACACACCTCACTGTGCACCCCTCACTGTCCACACCTCAGTGTGCACACCTCATTGTCCACACCTCAATGTGCACACCTCACTGTGCATACCTCACTGTCCACACCTGCACTGTCCACACCTCACTGTGCACACCTGCACTGTCCACACCTGCTCTGTCCACACCTCACTGTGCACACCTGCACTGTCCACACCTGCTCTGTCCACACCTCACTGTGCACACCTGCACTGTCCACACCTGCTCTGTCCACACCTCACTGTGCACACCTCACTGTGCACACCTCACTGTGGCACACCTCACTGTCCACCTCACTGTCCACACCTCACTGTGCACACCTCACTGTGCACCTCACTGTGCACACCTCACTGTCCACACCTCACTGTGCACCACCTCACTGTGCACACCTCACTGTCCACACCTCACTGTGCCCCCCTCACTGTCCACACCTCACTGACCACACCTCACTGCACACCCCTCACGGTCCACACCTCACTGTCTACACCTCACTGTCCACTCCTCACTGTGCACACCTCACTGTCTACACCTCACTGTCCACACCTCACTGTTCACACCTCACTGTCTACTCCTCACTGTCCACACCTCACTGTGCACACCTCACTGTGCACACCTCACTATCCACACCTCACTGTGCACACCTCACTGTGCACACCTGCATGTATTTGCACTGTCCACACATGCTCTGTCTACACCTCACTGTGCACACCTCACTGTCTACACCTCACTGTCCACACCTCACTGTGCACACCTCACTGTCTACACCTCACTGTCCACACCTCACTGTGCACACCTCACTGTCTACACCTCACTGTCCACACCTCACTGTGCACACCTCACTGTCCACACCTGCACTGTGCACACCTCACTGTCTACACCTCACTGTCCACACCTCACTGTGCACACCTCACTGTCTACACCTCACTGTCCACACCTCACTGTCCACACCTCACTGTGCACACCTCACTGTGCACACCTGCACTGTCCACACCTCACTGTGCACACCTCACTGTGCACACCTCACTGTCCACAGCTCACTGTGCACACCTCACTGTGCACACCTCACTGTCCACACCTGCACTGTCCACACCTCACTGTGCACACCTCACTGTGCACACCTCACTGTTCACACCTGCACTGTCCACACCTCACTGTGCACACCTCACTGTCCACACTTCACTGTCTGCACCTCACTGTCTGCCACTGCTCTGTCCACACCTCACTGTCCACACCTGCACTGTCCACACCTCACTGTGCACACCTCACTGTGCACACCTGCATGTATTTGCACTGTGCACACCTGCACTGTGCACACCTCACTGTGAACACCTGCATGTATTTGCATTGTGCGCACCTGCACAGTCCACACCTGCACTGTGCACATCTGCATATAGTTGCACTGTGCAGAGTGTCGAAGAGGCTGGAGGTGATGACATGTGGGACCCCATTGGGGCTCACATTCTTGGTGGGCATATTGAAGTGACACTGTTTAATCGGCCCCTGGAGTTCTGTGTTTTTCTTTTCATGGCACATACTTATTCACGTTTTTCTGAAGTTCACCCTCAGCTGGACTTCCTCCGTTTGCCTGGAACCCTACGGGAAGACACTTCAGAACCACACTGATGGAGGGCCTGCATTGCTCCCCTCAGAAAGGCCTGTGGCCGACGCCCAGTCACTGGAACGGGTCGTCCGTGCCCTCTAAGGGACCCTCTCCGCCCGCTGCGGAGGTGACCGCCCCGAGGCTGAGGGAGGCCTCCGGAGACGCTCTGCTGGCACACGGGACCCCGAGCGGGTCCATCGAAGCCGGAGTGCGCAGGCCTGACTGCCCAAGGCTGTGGAGGTGAATGCAACTCAGTTTTAGGTGTCACTTTTCTTCCTGAAGTTTATCACAACTTATCAATGAGGCCATAACATTTCTTGTTTCAGGTCTGTCTGGCCTGCACGCATTGCATCTTATGAGAATGTGTAAGTAAATTTGCTAAGCCTCTGTGAGCAAAGACCAGCTTGTTTTTTCTGTATTTGTGACTCAGAGAATGCTTTTGAAGACCCTGTTCTGTTTCTCCCTATGACAATGACACTTTCCTGTTCCCATTGTGGTTCTTACGGCCTCCTGATCAATCGGCAAAACACTTACATTTTTACTTATCTTTATCTGTATTGTTTCTAACGCGACTTTGGTCCCCCGGCGATGGGGCGGCGAGGCCAGCCTGCAGGACTCCCTCTGGTAATACATTACCTATTACATACCACTGAGGCCGCTCCTGCCGTAAGCCTGTGTCAACATTATCTCAGGCTTTCTATAAAGCACTGCAGTAAGACATTAAAAATGACAAAAATGCCTTTAATCTGCGAGGAAATGCAGCCACCCCGGCGGCGTTCGCCGCACAGTGAGATCGACGCTGCCTGGACCGGTCCCCACTGGCGGCTACTCCGTGGGCCGGAGGGACGTTCCCCCCGATAGGTCATCAATAATGGGGCGTTCTCGGGGTCTCCCACACAGGAGGGATATCACAGCATCGCCCCTCCTTTTAGGAAAAACAACCCGTTTTAGATGTGGAGAGACATCCATTCGTCAGTCAGCAATGCCTGCTTGGCTGACACAGAGAAGGAGGAGGCGGAGAAAGTGCTGTCCCCTGTCTGTCCAACAACAGCTGTGCAGTGGCCCTTGGAGCCGTCGCTGGCCTGTGATCCCAGGAGATGCGGACTCTGCAGGAAGCAGGCGGGGAGTCCGCGGCCCCACAGAAGTCTGCGGGTGGGAAGGCAGGTGCGGGGAGGAAGAGGCGCCCTGCCCCTAGTGGAGGGCGACGCCCGCTCTCCCCGCCTCCCCTGGACGGCGGGCGGCACAGGCAGAGGAGTCCCTTACGGTGACCTCAGTTCTAACGTGAACTGGGAGGCACTGGCAGCGAGCGGACCCCAGCGAGCAGCCAGTGGAGCCTCCGTTTGTTGGAAGAAGTTTCAGGAAGGACGGTGCGCTTAGCCCTGGGTCTCCCCGGACAGCTGATGCTCAGACACGCCCCCAAGCTACCAGGGCTCAGGTCAGCAAATGGTTAAAGTTTATCTTTCGTGTGGTTAAAACATATTTATCACAGAAACGGCTTCTGAGTGTGTGCTCCGTGGCACCGAGTGTACTCAGGCTGCTGGGAAGCGGATCTCCAGAACTTTCCATCTTGCAAATCTGCAACTCTGCCCACTAAACACAGCCTCCGTCCCGCCCGGCAGGTCCGCTGGCCAGCAGTGGCCCAGGAGGCCCCGGAAAGTGGCCTGGAAGAGCCTCCCCAGTGACTGCTCCACCTCCCGTCTTGAGGCGATGGATCCGCAGGCCCATTCCTATAAACCGAACCGGACGGAGAGGCCGCAAACGTCGGAGTCCCGGCTCGGTGAGCGCCAGCGGGGGAGGCCGCCCCCGCCCAGCAGCCCCTTCCTGGCAGCACCGCGGGCAGGCTCCCGGCTCCGGCGCCCAGTCGGCGCTCGGTAAAGGGCGGCCGGTCCGGCATCGCCCCGGGAACCCGGATCCAGTTCGGGTGGGTACCTTCTGGGTCACGTCTCAGCCATAAAGAGGCAGGTGGCTCACGTGTCATGCCCTCGCTCTGGTGCAGTGACTTTCATTCTGGGCCGCATATGAACTGCATCTGGAAAACTCTTCAAAAATGCTGAGGCCGGAGCCCCAGCCACCGGAACGCACGTGACCCTCCCACACAGTGTGCCTCCATGCACGTGCCAGAGCCGGCGTCCTCACCGCGGGGCTGGAGCCACAGGCCAGCGGGCGCCTCGGCCGCAGGGAGACAGCGGGCCGCGCAGCTGCTCCCGCAGGGTGCCCCTCGCCCCGGGCTCCTCCGGGCTCTGGCGACGGGGCTGGCACCGTCACTTCAGATCTCACATGACAGAATGTTCAGAAGCAACTTCCCAGTTTGTGAGAGCCCCAGAGGGGCACCTGAGGGACCTGCTCCGTCGGAGGAAGGCTGGGGGCGAGGCGGGAACTGTCCGGGCTGTCGCTGTGATGGCGCTTGAACACGAGATAAAGCAGTTGTTTCATCTCATGTTATTCCAAGTCCATATTTTGTCTGCAACGGATTCTCATTTCTCTCCGTTTGAATCGCGCCCGTGTGAAGAAGGTGGGCTTGCTCGCAGCCTGTTCCCTGCCACCATGGGGCTGCCGCAGGCTCCTGCCATTTGTTATTCATCTGAGAGGTTGCCTCTCAGGGATTTAGTCAGGTCCCCGTTGTCTTGCCGTCTTAGGAAAACATCCCTTTCTCTCCCTCCCGCGTGGCTAATGGGTCCTGAATCCTTCCCAGGATTCTGTTTGCATGTTATTCCCGGAGAAAATTCCCTGGCGCTGGCACAGCAGGCTCAGGCCCCACTGTACTGAGGCCTCAACATGCCAGAACTGTGTGGCTTCCTCATCTGCGGCCAGGGAACGAGGAGGGCATCTTTTTCTCCCCTTTCCCATTAGCCAATCTCCCCAAAGCAATAAGCCCGGCGTCACCGTCAGGGGGCCTCACACAAATCCTCCTCCTCGCAGGGCCTCTGCCGACCCCCTGCCCGGACTCGGGTGGCCGTGCGAACCCGGGCCCTGTGAGCAGCGGGAATGCATATATGCCCGTGCGTTGCCTAAGTCTTCTCATTTTATGGGAAATGCAGGGGTAATCCCTTTAGAGTTCTCCTTGGCTTACACTCAGCCCGTTCTGGCCCTTCCTCTCGAGAGCACTTCACGCCGCCTAAGCCCAATCCAGCAGCGGAAGCCCCTGAGCCCACAGACAAGGCTGGAGAGAGCGGGAAGCTCAGGAGTTCGGCTCCGGCCGAGTGGGCCTCCTCAGTCCGTCCAGCAGCTTTTCAGTGGGGAGAAAAGTGTGATTGGCAGGCCTGGCTGCATCGATCCCCACACTGCTGTTAAAGAGTGTTAACGCAATCAGGCAGGAAGGCCGCTGCCCGCCCACGTGCTGGGCGCAGCTTCGTCTCAGGATGGAGATCCTCTCATTAACCTGATTGGCAGGACTCAGGTCCGGGAGGAAAAGCATCCGCTGGTGACAATGAAGGGCCCATTTCTATGCTCCCGAGGAACCTGGGCCTGCCACACGGGTCCCCCGCGGACGCAGGAGAGGGGGGTACGGAGCAGGCGTGCTGGCCGGGGATGTCCTTGTGGCGGCTATGTCCCCCCAGTTCCTATTTGAATGTCACGACAAAAGCAGAGCGGGGCACGCCCAGCGGGCGACAGGTTTGCAAAGGGGCCCCCGAGCAGAGCTCCTGCCCCAGGAACTCTTTAAGAGGTTTAGACCACACCTCAGCCTTCAACACCCCGCTCCCCACTCTTCTCCTACCCTTCCCTCTCCGCTCCACCCACTCTCCTCATTCAGGCCTGCTTCCTCTCCCCCCAGCCCCTCAGCTCTCATTGACGGGGGTGGGAGGTGTGGGTGTGGGAGGTGTGGGTGTGGGTGTGGGGTGGGTGGATGTGGGTGCTATGGGAGGTGTGGGTGTGGGGGGGGTGGGTGTGGGTGCTGTGGGAGGTATGGGTGTGGGAGGTGTGGGAGGTGTGGGTGTGGGAGGGGTGGGAGGGGTGGAGGTGAGAGGGGTGGGAGGTGTAGGGTGGGAGGGGTGGGGGTGAGAGGGGTGGGAGGTGTGGGTGTGGGAGGTGTGGGTGTGGGTGGGTCGGTGTGGGAGGGGTGAGTGTGGGAGGGGTGTGGGGTGGGAGGGGTGGGCGTGGGGAGGTCTGGGCGTGGCGAGGACTGGGCATGGGGTGGCGTGTTTCTGCATAGTCAGCCTGTGGGAAGTCTGCTGGCCTGGAGTGACGGCTGACCTTGCCCTCCTCGGACTGTGACCGGAGGCCACCCCTTTCCTGTCTCTCCTTTCTCAGGGGTGATGGAGGACAAGGGCAGGAGCAGAACCTGTGTCCCCGGCCTCACGCCACCCGCCCCCTCGGCCGTCCGGACGTGGCCTGCGGCTGCAGGTGCACCACCTCCGGGGCCTGTGCCAGCGCCTCCACTGGCGGCTCAGCTGCCGCGTGTGCCCTGACGCCAAGACAGGTCCCCTTGCCTCCGTGCCACAGCCGCTCCGGGCACAGAGGCGCAGGGTGTGCAGGGTGGTGTCTCTGTTCTGAGAGCTCCGGGCGCCCACAGCCCCGCCGCGCCCTCGCACCAGGGCGTGGCAGCGCCAGGCTCACCAGCCAGGAAAGGGGTGGTCCCCATCTTCCCGAATCCCCTCCCGTCCCGCGGACAGGCCCTGCCATCCCGCTCCAGGACTGCGCAGGCGGTCCTGGGCGGCGCCGACGGGAGGCAGCTTTGCAGAAGCGCGCTGACAGGTCCGGTCCGCCACGCTGCCCACCTCAGTGCCATCTCCCTCCGCCAGGCCACGCCCTGCCCGGGACTTCTAAAGGCCACAGGGCCGGCCAGGCCGGAGCGGTGAGGAGGGCCAGACCCTCGGTGAGGGCTGTCCACCCACGGCCCCCGCCCGCAGCCCTGTCCGGCGGAGAGTGCCTCCTCGCACAGGCACACTGCCTGCCTGCCGCCCGCTGGGCCCTCCCCCGCACTGTATTTAGGATGGAGAAACCTAGCCCATTGTTTGGGCTCAGACTGCCTTCTCCCAGGCTATGTTTGCCTAAGTGCATAGCCAGGAATAAAGAGACCATCAGGCCCGGCTGGTGTGGCTCAGTGGTTGAGCATCGACCTCTGAACCAGGAGGTCGTGTTGGATTCCCTGTCAGGGCGCATGCCTGGGATGCAGGCTCATTCCCACTAGGGGGTGTGCAGGATGCAGCAGATCAATGATTCTCTTTCATCATTGATCAATGATTCTCTCCATCATTGATATTTCTATCTCTCTCTCCCTCTCCCTTCCCCTCTGAAATAAATAAAAAAAATATATATTTTTTTTAAAGAAAATGTGTGACCCCATGGTTTGCTCCCTGAACACTGCAGCACTCCCATGGGGGAGGGAGCAGAGGCGGGCGGGGGAGGGGGGGGTTTAGAGGTGGGCAGGGGAGGGAGCAGAGGTGGGGGGGGGGGAGCAGAGGCGGGGAGGGGAGGGAGCAGAGGCGGGGAGGGGAGGGGTTAGAGATGGGGAGGGGAGGGAGCAGAGGTGGGGAGGGGAGGGAGCAGAGGTGGGGAGGGGAGGGAGCAGAGGTGGGGAGGGAGGAGGGGGGAGGGAGCAGAGGTGGGGAGGGGAGGGAGCAGAGGTGGGGAGGGGAGGAAGCAGAGGCGGGGGGGGGGGGGGGAGGGAGCAGAGGCAGGGGAGGGAGCAGAGGTGGGGAGAGGAGGAAGCAGAGGCAGGTGGAGAGGGAGCAGAGGCGGGGAGGGGAGGGAGCAGAGGCAGGGGAGGGAGCAGAGGTGGGGAGAGGAGGAAGCAGAGGCAGGGGGAGAGGGAGCAGAGGCGGGGAGGGGAGGGAGCAGAGGCAGGGGGAGGGAGCAGAGGTGGGGAGGGGAGGGGTTAGAGGTGGGGAGGGGAAGGAGCAGAGGTGGGAAGGGGAGGAAGCAGAGGCGGGGGAGGGAGCAGAGGCCTGTAGGACCCGCTCCTGGCTGTGTCGCCTGTGCCCCACGGCCCTGCAGCCGCCTGCGGAGGCTGTTTGGTGGGCAGAGGGCTGGCTTAGGATGAGGTGCGCGGAACCGCAGGACCCACTGACGCTGCTCCTGGGCCGCAGGCCTCTCCGGGGAGCTCCAGCCCTGGGCCTGCGGCTTCCGTTGCCATGGCATCCAGGGCCCAGGGGGCTGGCTTGCTTGGCGTTTGTCTTCTCTCACATAAAGGCCTCTGAGGACCATCGCTGGGAGGCTGACAGCCAGCAGGGGACACGTAGGGGAGCCAGAGAGAGCCACCCGAGAGCCATACCTCCTTCCAGAATGTTCTCTGCAGCCTCCTCCCTCCCCTGCAAACCAGGTCTTCATGCAGCTGCCTGGGGACAAGCCGATGGGTGAAGCCAGGTCGATGAAACAGATGTGGGACAGGAAGTCCGGAGACGGGGAGGACGTGAGCGTTTCTCCTGAAGTCGCTGCTGACTTACTGCGGGCGCACACGGAGGCGCTGCAAACGGCCCGGGTGGACCAAAAAGAAGCCCCAGTGCAGACCCCCTGAGGCCGCTACACCAGCTGCCTCCACCCAGGTCCTTCAAGAGACTTTCTCCTGGACTCAGGCTCCTGGGACCCTGAAATGTCTCCTGCCCCCACCTCCACCTCCGGCCCCTCCGGCCGCCGCCTCTCTCCGGGAGTCTGCGCCATCACCAGCCCGGTCGCCAGGACCCGCTCCTGTTGGCGTGTGTCCAGGCCTGGGCACGGGAGGGGCAGAGCCTGGCATTTCCCACCCTCACTGCGCCTGTTGGGGGGCCCAGAGCCGCCCTCCCGGCTCGCTGCCTCTCGGCCTGTCTCCTCTCCAGCCTGCTGTCAGGCCTGAGCCCAAGGTCACTGGGCCAAGACGAGGTCGAGTTTTCCATCCAGGTGCTGACTCAGGAAGTGGGCGGGAAGACCTGGCTGCTGCCCTCCCCTCTGCAAAGCCCAGCGCTCCTGACCCATCACTCCCTCCCACCGAGTTTGCACACCCGCGTGCCCAAGTGGAGAGCAAGTCCTGGGGAGAAGCTAGGAGCACAGGGAGCCTCTTCCCTCAGCTCCTCTCACACCCCGGGGGCAGGTCCTTGGGCCGCTGGCTTCCTGCCCTGGCGCCCAGGGCCAGTGCAGACAGAGGGCTGGCAGCAGCCCCACCACACCACTCGGCCTCCTCCCCTCTCTCCTGGCGTGGCGCTGCCCCCACCCCACCTCCCGTGTCCTGAGTTCAGCGGAGCACATGCACTTCCTCCAGCACTGGGCCCTCGGCTACCACAGAGCAGCAGGCAGCGGGCAGCGGGCAGCAGGCAGCGGGCAGCAGGAAGCAGGCAGCAGGCAGCGGGCAGCGGGCAGCGGGCAGCGGGCAGCGGGGCAGCTGGCAGCGGGGCAGCAGGCAGCGGGCAGCGGGCAGCAGGGCAGCGGGCAGCGGGGCAGCGGGCAGGGGGCAGCAGGCAGCGGGCAGCGGGGCAGCTGGCAGCGGGGCAGCAGGCAGCGGGCAGCGGGCAGGGGGCAGCAGGCAGCGGGCAGCGGGGCAGCTGGCAGCGGGGCAGCAGGCAGCGGGCAGCGGGCAGGGGGCAGCAGGCAGCGGGCAGCGGGGCAGCTGGTAGCGGGGCAGCTGGCAGCGGGGCAGCAGGCAGCGGGCAGCGGGCAGGGGGCAGCAGGCAGCGGGGCAGCAGGCAGCGGGCAGCGGGCAGGGGGCAGCAGGCAGCGGGGCAGCAGGCAGCGGGCAGCGGGGCAGCGGGCAGCAGGCAGCGGGCAGCGGGCAGGGGGCAGCAGGCAGCGGGGCAGCAGGCAGCGGGCAGCGGGCAGGGGGCAGCAGGCAGCGGGCAGGGGGCGGCGGGGCAGCGGCCGGCGGGCAGCGGGCAGGGGGCAGCAGGCAGCGGGCAGCGGGCAGCGGGGCAGCTGGCAGCGGGGCAGCAGGCAGCGGGCAGCGGGCAGGGGGCAGCAGGCAGCGGGCAGCGGGGCAGCTGGTAGCGGGGCAGCTGGCAGCGGGCAGCGGGGCAGCAGGGTAGCGGGGCAGCTGGCAGCGGCCCGGGACGAGTGCCCGTTCACCTGGGCTCCTGTTAGTCAGGGGCCAGTGCCCAGCAGGTGGGCTCACGTGGTGGTGCCGAGCCTGCCCCCCCAACCCACTGTCCCCTTTGCCCTTCCCAAGGCTTCCCCGAGCCTCTGCTCCAGGCCTTCCTCAGGGCCCGCTCCCCGGGCCCAGGCGCAGGCACCTTCCTGTCGGCCAGGGACCCTCCGCCCGTGGCTCAGTGTCACAGGCCAGGGCCCACGTACACTGTTTTCAACCGTCCCGCTCGTGGGCTCCTGAGCCCAGATTGGAATTGCCTCAGAAGTGCCGCCTCTGGACTCTGCGGTGAGGGTTTGTGACCGGGCCCCGCCCTCCGTGTGGTGAACACGGCTGTGCACTTCCGACGGGGAGCGCGCCTCCTCGCTCAGAGCCCGGCCTGCTCCCAGAACAAGGCCCCCGGCCTCCGGCAGCGTCCACTTGCCCGGTCCACTGTCTGGAATCCAGCCTCACCCTGCTGGGGGAGGTCAGGTGGCGGAGCATTGTCCTGTGCCCCTGAGGGTTGCTGGTTTGATATCCAGTCAGAGCATATGCCTAGGTTTGGGGTTTTATCCCGTCAGGGAACGTACAGGAGGCAGCCAACGTTTCTTTCTCACATCAATGTTTGTCTCTCTCCTCCTTCCGCTCTCTAAGAATGTCCTTGGGTGATGCTTTCAAATAATCCTATATAATAAAAGACTAATGTGCAAATTGTCCCCTTGACTCGGGGTTCGACCAGGAGTTTGACCAAGAGCCCACAGTCTCTCCCCTGGCTAACCCCACTCCTGATCGCCCCCCTACCCCACCCTGATTGGGGGCAGTGCCAGCATCTCCTTCCCTTTCCCCCTCCTCCCCAGGGCTGGCCCAGATAGGGCCAGGCTGGCCAGACCTCACCCATGCACGAATTCGTGCACCAGGCCTCTAGTAATAATAATAATAACATTCAACCCTCACCAACCTTATTAGTTATTGCTTAGCATCTTATTCCATTTTAAGGGCATGGGAAATGATTATGTGTTTAGTTTTTTAGTAGTGATTTCATTTCAGGGTAATTTTTTTAAAGAAATTTAAATTATAGAACTATTACCATTTTTATTTTCATTTCCTTCTATTTTTTTCAATGCCACATCCAAATCCCCTTGACATCTCAAAAATAAGTAATAGGCTAATGGCTTCCCGAAGCAGGTTATTGGGTTATGGCTTCTAATAGGATATGCCTGTGATGGAGCCGTGCGTGGAGTCATGCTCACAGAGTTCGCTTTAGAATTCAAATGTATTTTGAGCTCATGACATGGGGTTTTGCCAAGAGGAATTTGAGAAGAAAGGGTTTGTGATGGCAGCCTGGTTGAATGTTTTCAAAATGCTCACATCCCAAGACCCTGGTGACAAGACCTAAAATGTTAAGAACATGAACTTATGTTCTGTCCCCCTTGGTGACTAGGATACTAGCTGTCTCGGACTTGAGGCTGGAAAAAAGATTCGGGCATTAGAGGTTTGGACATGGAGCCGTTGGTTTGCTTGTCTGTCAGTATTTGATTTGCATCACTTATTTAGAATTGGGTACAAGAAAAATGGGAAAACTTGGCTGATCCGTCGTTGCTTGAGTGTTTTGGTTTTCCATTCTTGGAAATTCTATTCTACACACAAGACATTAGCCTTCATGTTAAAGAATAAAGATAGGCTGGACTGGAGGCTACGTGATTAGAGCATTGGCCTGTGCACCAATGAGCTGCGGGTTCCATTCCGGTCAAAAGCCTGACCTGGGTTGCAGATTCGATTCCGGGTGTCCCTGTCAGGGCCCCTGTGGGAGGCAACTAGTCAATGTGTCTCCCTCATATCGATGTTTTTCTCTCTCCGCTCCCTCCCTTCCACTCTCTCTAAAACTCAATAGGGGGAAAATAAAAACATAAAATATAAAGATAGATGTCATAATCCATGCGTGTTGAAGGAGGACAGATAGTGATAGCCACTCCTGATCTGCACTCACACGCGTGTCGGGGAGTTCTGCGATCCTGGCTACCTCTGTCCAGCATGAACCACAGACACTGCTCTACCTTTTCCAGTTTTGTCTGGCCTCTCTTTGGCCCTTTCTCCTGTAGTAATGACTTCCACCCCGTGCCCTCCAGCCCAGAAAGACCTGGGCTCTGCGTAGGAAATCACGATGCCCCATGTTAGAGAATTCATAGAGGAGGCTGTTGTTTGTTTGGGGGCAAAGAAGCTCTGTTGGCAGAATCGGGCATCAGGGAAAGGAAGAAGACTCTGGCTCAGGAAGCCACGTGAGCCGGATGTCCCCACGCTCACGCTCTCTTTGACAAATCTGTTTCCACAGCGCCCTCGAAAGGCCGCCCCGGCATTCCAATGACATCCTCTGCTCCCGCTGGCCACATCCACCGCCAAGGTCAGGTCACTGGTTTGAAGTTGAGTCTCATCTGCTCTGACGAGTGGACGCAGCTGAGTGAGCAGGACGCTCTGTCCAAAACTGAAGGTAATATCTGTGGATGGCACTTGGAAAGGTTGACGCAGGCCCACCACAAGGGCATGGCGTTCGCTGGACTGTGGCTGGTTTGGTGCACGTTGGCGATTCCCATCTGTAAAGGCTTCATGAGATAATGCAGTTGTGCTAAATAAATAAATAAATAAATAAATAAAAAATAAAAAATCCCAGCTTTATAAATCGGAGAAATTGATCAAATTAAAATCGTCCTGAGAGAGCTCAGTGGACTCCATCCAAGCCGGGCTGCCTCAGGGGCTTGCTGAGAACACTGGCACTGCAGTAACGTTAACAATCCTCTATGGGTAAGCCCACGGTGAAAGGGCAACTGTGTGGGCATTAAATCATCTCCTGACAATGGGTTTGACCTTTAGAAACAGCCAGGAGTTGTAAGCCAAAGAACATAAAATATTTGTGTCCTACCAACATGATAGAAGAAAGGAGAAAGACACGTTCCTGCACTTCTTTGCTCGCTCGTGAGGTTTGGGATGTTTTGGCTTTTCCTGGCGGTGCGTGTTTCACGTGTGTGCATTGTCTTTTCCTGCCTTTTGACTCATTGATCATGGGCTTTTCACGGGGCAGGCTCTTAGCCTTCTGTAGGCTCGTTTCATTCACTTCATCAGACTTGTTTGTTGTGTATTTTGTTACCTGCACTTTTACTCACCGAAGTTTATATTACTGTCAGTACCGACAAACACAGGGATCATTTTGGGCTGCTTCCTCTATTCCAGTCTAAACGATGAAGCTCTATGTTACTTGCAATGCTTGACTGGGTCACAAACACAACTGGCCACACTGAAGCCATTTAGACAAACCCTATTCTGGTCCTCACTCTCCTGAAGAGATTCCGACACACCAACCGGGCATCTTCTCAGCAGAGTCTCCTGAGCAAGTTTGCACAGTTTCATTCAGACCCGAATACTCTCAATGTTTTGGTTCTCTTCCAAAGTGAGGAAACCAACACACTGCACTGTCTGATCGTCTGGGGTCAGAAGTCCTAGCATCGCGGTGTTGGTGGGGCCCTGGTCCCAACGGGGCTCTGTGCACTCTCCAGAGGGGCGTCTGTGTTCCATTCCTTGTCACATCTTCCTCCATCATCAACAAAACAGCCAGGCGTTTTCTCTCTCCCATCTCTGCTTCCACTGTTACATCTCTTTTCCCCTTCCTGATGCTTACAAAGACCCTTGTGACTACACTGGACTCGCCCAGGTAATCCAGAATAATCCCCATCTCAAAATCCTCCACAGCGACTCTGCCATAGAAGGCAACACAGCACAGGTGTCGGGACTGGGGCGTCTCATTATTCTGCCTCCCACGCTGGGCAAGACCCTTAACGTGACCCCTTGGTCTTTGAGCTGCCTTGTCTATTTTCATAAACTGGTTGTTCTAGATCAGTGTTTTCCAAACTTTTGACATATGTGTACCCCTTCTATAATTTTCGTAATGCTGAGTATGTCTTGTACTCATGAGAACGTAGAATTAGGCGCAGCTAAGCACGGTGCAGTGCATATCTCCACCAAATTCCGGTGCAAGGCGTACCCCCACCAAACTCTTCTCATACCCCTGGGGGTACGCATACCACACTTTGGGAAACACTGTTCTAGATGAAACATTTTTAAGGATTTAAAAGCAACATCGAAAATGCCTATAGGGTTAGGGTTTGACTGGACTGTGTACATGTGTTGGTAATCCTCACCCAAGGATACTTTTTCCATTGATTTTTAGAGAGTGAAAGTGAGGGGTGAGGAGAGAGAAACATTGATGTGAGAGAGACACACATTAATTGGTTGCTTTCCATACTCTCCCAAACCAGGAACAGGAATTGAGCCTGTAACTCAGGTACATGCTATTGACCAGAAATCAAATCCGCAACTCTTTGGTGAATGGGCCGATGCTCTAACCACTTAGCTATTGCAAGCTGGGTTGGACTGCGTACATTTTAAAAGAAATGTGCTATTGTTCCTATCTCAGTCACATCCTTCACCTGGTCTCTTGCTTTGTTTATTCAGGCAGCTATTTCATTTTGCCCCACTTCCCATTCTCTGGAAGAGATGAGTGCTGCCATGTGTATCTTTTGCCTCCATGAAAAAGGGAACTGTTTCTGTATGTGTGTGTGTAAATGTGTCAAATGTTGCCATGGATCTCAGTCCTTATTCTTTTCACATGCACTATATTTTATTTTATTGATTTGAGAGAAACATTGATTTCATGTCTCACTTATTGATGTTCTTTTTTTTAAAAAAAATCTTTATTGTTCAGATTATTACTAGTGTTTCTCTTTTCCCCCCCACCATAGCTTCCCTCCACCTGATTCTCCACTCCACCCCATGCCCCTTACCCCCCGCCACTGTCTTCATCCATAGGTGTAAGATTTTTGTCCAATCTCTTCCCACACCCGTCAGATCTCCTTCCCCCTGAGAATTGTCAGTCCACTCCCTTTCTATGTCCCTGATTCTATTATATGCACCAGTCCATTATGTTCTTCAGATTTTTTATTCACTTGATTTTTGAATTTACTTGTTGGTAGGTAAGTATTTGATGTCTTTCTGTTGTTCATAATTTTTATCTTTACCTTTTTCTTCTTCTTCCTCTTATTAAAGAATACCCTTCAGCATTTCATGTAATCCTAGTGGTGATGAACTCCTTTGGCTTTTTCTTGTCTGTGAAGCTCTTTATCTGACCTTCAATTCTGAATGATAGCTTTGCTGGGTAGAGTAATCTTGGTTATAGATTCTTGCTGTTCATCACTTTGAATATTTCTTGCCACTCCCTTTTGGCCTACATAGTTTCTGTTGAGAAATCAGCTGACAGTCTTATGGTACTCCTTTGTAGGTAACTAACTGTTTTTCTCCTGCTGCTTTCAAGATTCCCTCATTGTCTTTTGTCCTTGGCATTTTAATTTTGATGTATCTTGGTGTGGTCCTCTTTGGATTCCTCCTGTTTGGTGTTCTATGCGCTTCCTGAACTTGTAAGCCTATTTCTTTCACCAGGTAGGGAAAGTTTCCTGTCATTATTTCTTCTAATAGGTTTTCAATATTTTGCTCTCTCTCTTCCTCTGGCACCCCAAAAATTCGAATGTTGGTACACTTAAAGTTGTCCCAGAAGCTACTTACACTATTTTCATATTTGTGGATTCTTTTTTCTGGTTGGGTGCTTTTTGTTTCCTCATATTTCAGATCTTTGGTTTGATTCTTGGGGTACGTTGATCTACAGTTGAGTTTCTGTATATTATTTATTTCAGACAGTGTATGCTTAATTTCTGACTGGTCCTTTTCCATTTTTTTTTTTTTTGGCATTCTAATTAAGGTCCTTGAAGATTTCTTCAAGTTTCTCAGTGGTTTTTAGGTTTTTAGAAGATTCTTGAGTAACCTTATAAACGTTGTTTTGAACTCTGTGTCATCCAGTAGTTTGCTTTCCTCCATTTCTTTTATTCATGACATGTTTCTGTGTCTCTGCATTTTGGCTGCTTCTCTGTGTTGATAGAGTGGCTTTGTGTGGTAGGTGACCTATAGGGCCCAGTAGCTCAGCCTTCCCAATGACCTGAGGTGGGTGCTCTTGGTACATCCCTTTGTGGACTGAGTGCAAAGTCTTGGTGTAGGTAAGCTTTGATTGCTGTTGGTACACTGGGAGGAATTGACCTTCAGGCCAATTGGCTGTGAGGACCCACTGTGTCTATAATGGAAGAACTGCTGTGCTGGATACATGCTTATGGTGCAAGCCTTGTTTCAGTGGGGCTTTGGTGCTCACTGAGTCTGCCTCCCGAATGTGTCACTTATGGATGTGAGGAGTTGAAGTCTGCTGTCTCACACTGACCACTAGGTACACTGGCTTCTGGATCTCCAATGGGGTACAGGTCAGCTACTGTCTGAGGCCACCCTGCAGGAGCTACAGCGAGAACCACAGTCCTCTCTTCCCTGCTTGGATCTTGGAGGCTTTGGAGCTGTCTCCACCAGGTTGCAAGTTTGCTAGGTTAAACTGCAATAGAGAAGGCCATTCATATGCTTGGAGCTTGGGTGGGCTTGTAGGTTGAGTGGGGTGTGGTCTCAGGGCATCACCAGGTGAGGGCGTGGCAAACAGCAATGGTCGACCCTGCACTTCTGACCACATCTCTGTGTCCCTTGCTCCAGCACAGCAAGTAATTATTCCGGCAAGCGGCTCTGCAAGCAAGCCACCCTCACTTTCCGACCCAATGCAGACATTCCAGCTTCTCCCTATAGGAGTTTGGGTCCCCCACATCTCCCCAGAAACTGAATTTCAGAGAAATAGGGAGCTTGTCTCCCTTTGGGTTGAAGAAAGCAATGCCCGCTGCCAACCCAAATAGTGTGCTCCTTTGTTACCTCAGCTTTTCAGAGCTTGTGCCCTGAATGCTCTTTTCTCTTTCCTTCTAGTTGTAGAACTTCCACTCAGCCAGCTTTCCCATGGTTCTGGGTGACAGATGTTTTGTTTTTTAGCTGTAGTTTTGAAATTGTTGTTCAAGGCAGCAATTTAGGTGTTTTCTTAGGTCACCATCTTGGATCTCTCTAATTGGTTGATTCTTGTATGTGCCTTGACCAGAAATCAAAGCTGAAACCTTCAGCTGAGCTACCTGGCCAAGACTCAGAGATAATATATTTTAAGACCTATTTTTGTTGTCTACATATTCAATATTCTAACAAAAAAGTATTTCATGTCATACATCTATCACACAACCCATTGAAGGACAACCAGGCATTTTGTTTATATTTTATATTTTTACTACTGAAAATTAGATCCTTTTCCCATTACATTTTAAATTTGTTCTTTGTATCCTATATGTAAGCCCTCATATTTGTATATTTATTTTATACCTAACAATCTCAGTTACTTCATTCATTAGTTCTAATATATTGTTTTTACCTGATTACTTAAGTTTTTAGAAAATATTTGGTTCATTTATAAGTGATTGAATTTCTTTCATTGTGTGCTCATTTGATGAGGTTGTCATAACAATGCACCACAGCTGGGGCTGCCAAAGCAACACACCACAAGCTAGGGCTGCCATGAGAACACACCACAAGCTGGGGCTGCCATAACAACACACCGCAATTTGGGGCTGCCATAACAACGTACCACAATCTGGGGTTGCCATAGCAATGCACCACAACCTGGTGCTGCTATGACAATGCACCATAACCTGGGGCTGCCATGACAATGCACCACAAGCTGGGGTGCATTTTACCCGTTGTAAAGGACATTTGTCATATTGAATTAGGGTCCATCCCAATGGTCTATATAAACTTGATCATCTTCAAAGACCCCATTTTCAAATAAAGTCACGTCTGGGTATAGGAGTTGGGATATGAATTTTGGGGTGACATAGTTAAACCCATAATGCTTTGCAATATTTATAACTACAATTCATTTTCTTATTTTATTGCTTTGTTTTGGACTTTAAGAGTAATGTGGGCAACAGTCATTATAGCAGCCGACTCCGTGTTGTATTCTGAAGATAGATGGGCCAGTCTGCCGTAAAGCACAAAGGCTGGCTGTGCTTTCGGTGAGTCTGTCCCGACATCAGAGATATATTCCTCGTTTATTAAGAGGGCTCTCCTCTTATTTTAATCAGGAATGGGTGTTTTTCATCAGAGCATTTAAAACATCAGCTGAGTTTATGATTCATATTTTTGAAGTACCTGCATGTTGAATTATATTCACATTTAACCTAAAATAGAACCAATCTTGCATAAAAAGCTTAAAATGCAATTTGTTCTTTATGTGCTATTCTTCCAATATCATCCCAAGTTCATCTTTATAATATTTTACTTAAGATGTTTGCATTTGCACTGATTAAAAGATTGGTTTGTAGGATTTGGCATGTGTTCTTTCTTGAAGTTAATTTTTGAGCATTTACAATATACCAAGAAATAGGCTAAGTGATATTGCATGCATCATATGACTCAACACTCACGTTTTCTCTCATTTTATAGATTCAAGGAAAGGTTAAATTTCTTGCTTAAGAATACAGCTAAGTTAACAGAACATTTTTCTTATTTTGATTTACCATGTCTTTTTTCTTTCTTTTCTTCCTTTATGCCTATTTCCTTCTCTTTCTTTTTCTTTTTGTCTTTTCCTCTCTTTCCTCCTCTTACTATCTTATTATGTCTTAATCCCTCCTCCCTTCCCCTTCCTTCCTTTCCTTTTTATGTGTATGTTGTGGTCCTACCATACAACTGAATACATTCTCCTTTTGCCAAATTAGAGATTTTATTTATGGCATAATATTTTATGCATTTTAGCAAATTTTCCATGGATGTTGAGAAAAGTATATTTCCTGTAGGATATTAATTTCTATATTAAATTATTAAACCATTCTTAATTTCTTTACTCGTCCTTTCTATTTTTTTCTTCAAAATTTGCTTCATCTGCCCTGGCCTGTGTTCTCAGTGGTTAGAGTATTATCCTGCACACTGAAGGATTTGGGCTTTGATTTCCAGTCAAGGGCACATACTTGGGTTAAAGGTTCGATCCCCAACCCTGGTAAGGGTGCATGTGGGAAGCAACTAAATGATGAATCTCTCTCTCATTGATGTTTCTCTCTCTCTCCCTCCCCTTCCACTCTCTAAAAATCAATGGAAAAAATATCCTCAGGTGAGGATTAACAAAAACAACAAAAATTTTGCTTCATCTGCTGAAGGTGGGCAGAAATACTGAAATATGGAGTCTTCTATTACATTTTGTTTCTGTCCTGTCTCTTGAATTGACAGCATTGATGTATCAACCTGCAGACAATGTAATGCTTAAAAATTTATACCAATGTGTATCTTTCTTCTGATAGTATCTTAATGTAAAATATCATCTCTGACCTTTGGTGCCTTTACTGTATAGTCTACAGCCAGCGCGTTAATTCCATGGCCTCTCTTTTCTAGGAGCATGTCACTTCATCCACTGCTTTCTAGAAGCATGCGGTTGGGCCTGGACAGTCACCAGGACAGTCATAGGACAGTCACCATGGCAGTCACCAAGGCAGTCACCAGGACAGTCACAGGACAGTCACCAAGACAGTCACAAGACAGTCACCATGGCAGTCACCAAGGCAGTCACCAGGACAGTCACAGGACAGTCACAGGACAGTCACCAGGACAGTCACCAGGATAGTCTTCATGGCAGTCACCATGGCAGTCACCAGGGCAGTACCAAGACAATCACCAGGACAGTCACCAGGACAGTCACCAGGACAGTCACAGGACAGTCACCAGGATAGTCTTCATGGCAGTCACCATGGCAGTCACCAGGACAGTCACCAAGACAGTCACCAGGACAGTCACCAGGACAGTCACAGGACAGTCACCAGGATAATCACCATAGCAGTCACCAGGACAGTCTTCATGGCAGTCACCAGGACAGTCACCAGGACAGTCACCAAGACAGTCACCAGGACAGTCACCAGGATAGTCTTCATGGCAGTCACCAGGATAATCACCATAGCAGTCACCAGGACAGTCTTCATGGCAGTCACCAGGACAGTCACCAGGACAGTCACCAAGACAGTCACCAGGACAGTCACCAGGATAGTCTTCATGGCAGTCACCAGGGCAGTACCAAGACAATCACCAGGACAGTCACCAGGACAGTCACAGGACAGTCACAGGACAGTCACCAGGACAGTCACCAGGATAGTCTTCATGGCAGTCACCAGGACAGTCTCCATGGCAGTTACCAGGACAGTCACAGGACAGTACCATGGCAATCACCAGGGCAGTCACCAAAACAGTCTTCATGGCAGTCACCAGGACAGTCTCCATGGCAGTCACAGGACAGTCACCAACGCAGTCACAGGATAGTCTCCATGGCAGTCACCAGGACAGTCTCCATGGCAGTCACCAGGACAATCACAGGACAGTCACAGGACAGTCACCATGGCAGTCACCACGGCAGTCATCAGGACAGTCACTATGACAATAGTGACAACAGTGACCAACCTGGCCTGCTGCCCTCTTCCTGGCTGGGCACGCCCTCCTGGTTCTTGGGATATCTTCCTTGAGGATGTCCTTCAGCCCAAAGACGTAGGACACGTGGGAGGTTGAGGGCACCAGCAGGGCTGAGAGCAGTCTGGGTGCAGAGATAGGAAAGCCACTGTATGTGAGGAGCAGCCAGTGCTGAGACCGAGGTGCCACAGGGGGCTGGGATTGACAGGAACCCCACCCTCCCGCCTGCACCTTCTTGTCCTGCCACACCCGCTGGGCACCGAGAGGGCTGCTAGTAGCTCGGGTCCCTGTGGCTGGCCCTGGGGACCCAGCAGGCGATGGCCGGAGCCTATGTGTGTCCCCTGGTCTATCTTTCTGAGTCCTGGAGGCTGTCTACCTCCCACCACTTGCTGGCTCCTGGACAGCTCTGTGTGCCCTGAGGTGCCTAACGGCCACACACAACTACTGCCATGGGTCCTGGCCCTCGGCTGGCTCCACTTGGACTCCACACTCCATACCTGTTGCCACCGCACCTGGCACTTCACCGCTCGCCTCCCTGCTGAGTGGCATCGGTGACACTCAGGAAGCAAGGTGGCACTTAGCAGCCACCAAGCACAGCCGTGTGCACGGCCAGCCGTTTGGTGAATGGGGCTGCGAGGCAGGTGGGGACCACAGACGGGTTGCTCTCCATCAGGAGAGGAGAGAGGCTGCTGGCGGGTCACAGTCCAGAGAACCTCAGTGTCGCTGTGTCCTGGTCAGTGTGACAAGAGCACAGGCCACCTGAGGGGCCAGGGTCCCCCACAGCATCCAGACCACCATGAGGGTTACTCACTGGGGATGTGGGAGATTACTTTTAAAAATAACACAAACTCTAAATGCAAAACTAGCTATGAAAGTGAATCTTCATTTAGAATGAGAAAAGACTCAGTGGATTCCACAGTTTTAGACATTAGCAGACACCACAAAATGGGAGAGCAACGTATTTTGTTACTGTTGTTAATCCTCACCCACGGGTATTTTTTCCATTGATTTTTAGAGAGAGTAGAAGGGAGAGAGAAACATCAAGGTCAGAGAGAGACATCAATTGGTTACCTCCCACACATGCCCTGGTGAGGGCCAGGAATCGAACCTGCAATCCAGGTGCATGCCCTTGACCAGGATTGAACCCGAGACACTTCAGTGCGAGAGCTGACTGGCACTCTAACCACTGAGCAAATGGCTGGGGCCAAAAGCAACATACATCTTTATGAACTCAACACTCACCTTTGTAGCACTGTTTTCTACAAAGTTCCAGTCTTTGTCTGCTTATGAGTACCTCCCCCTGGGAGCCTCGCTTCCTATTACATCTCCATTTTATTACAGTTGATGCAAAAAATAAATAAATAAATACAGAATTTACAGAAATGTCAGGCATACACAGAGGGGTTCAAATGCATTTTAGAATCACTGCTATGCTCAGCCAGCATGGCTCAGTGGTTGGGCATTGACTTATGAACCAAGAGGTCAGGGTTCAATTCCTAGTCAGGGCACATGCCTGGGTTGCAGGCTCAAACCCCAGCAGATTAATGATTCTCTCTCATAATTGATGTTTCTATCTTTCTCTCCCTCTCCCTTCTTCTCTAAAATCAATTAAAAAAATATATATATTTTTTTAATTTTAAAGAGAACATCTGCCGTGCTCTGTGGGGCTATTTAATGGAATGATTAAACTTTTTATTGACATATTTTTTAAAAATATATTTTATTGATTTTTTACAGAGAGAAAGGGAGAGAGATAGAGAGCTAGAAATGTCGATGAGAGAGAAACATCGACCAGCTGCCTCTTGCACACCCCCTACCGGGGATGTGCCTGCAACCCAGGTACATGCCCTTGACCGGAATCGAACCCGGGACTTTTCAGTCTGCAGACCGACGCTCTACCACTGAGCCAAACCAGCTTTGGCTTATTGACATATTTATAAGGGCCCAGACCCATATTTCTGTAAGCTGTCGCACTGTGACAGGGCAGTTTTGCGTGCCACTCATGGAAATCAGAACCACCGGGGTGGGACACGCCAATTGCACAGGATGTGCTACGATATGCTGCAATGCCAAAGTGTGCAGCACCACGTGGCCGCCCCAGTTTATTCTGTTTCACACCGTTTGTAGCCAAGTAGTCAAAAGAATGCAAACTCATGTAAGTTTGTGCGAGCCTTATTGGAAAGTATCTACACTAATAAAAGCCTAGGTGGCTATCATGCCCCTGTGCCCTCGTGCCCTTGTACAATGCCCTCACATCATCACAAGATGGCCACCACAAGATGGCCACCACAAGATGGCCACCACAAGATGGCCACCACAAGATGGCCACCACAAGAAGGCTGGCAGGGGAGGGCAGTTGGGGGCAATAAGGCTGACAGGGGAGCAGTTAGGGGGGATCAGGCTGGGGGGCAGAAGTAGTCAGGGGCAATCAGGTAGGCAGGCAGGTGAGTGGTTAGGAGCCAGCAGTCCCAGATTGTGAGAGGGATGTTTGACTACCAGTTTAGGCTTGATCCTGAGGGGTCCCAGATTTGAGAGGGTGAAAGCTGGGCTGAGGGACACCCCCCATGCACGAATTTCGTGTACCAAGCCTCTAGTCTCTCTCTCTCTCTCTCTCTCTATATATATATATATATATATATTTGAAAGCCTAAGTGACAATTACAACCGAATGACCAGAATAACCAGTGACCAGTCACTATGACACACACTGACTACCAGAGGACAGACACTCAATGCAGGGGCTTCCTCCTAGTGGTCAGTGTGCTCTCACAGCTAACCTCCCGCAGCTGGCCAACCTCCCTCGATCCCTCCCCCACTTAATCCCCTCAACCCCGTCGGTCAGCTCCAATAGGCAGCCAGGCTGAGGGACCCCGCCCGTGCACGAATTGGTGCACCAGGCCTCTACTACTCTTATCAAGAGAAGTCCCATCCTGACCAGCCTCACTGATCACCATGCTGCGAGGCCTGGGGTCGCAGACTCTCATGGACAGGCCCTGGCTCTATGTGTTCTGAGTCTTTTCCTCCTCCAGTTCCTCTGGCACAGACATCGGGGACCCTGGTGGAGCTGGGGACTTATTTTCATAATAAATGTTTAAGCTCCACTGTGTATTTTGTACTGCGAGCACACCTCCATCAGACAGACCACAGCCCAAGTGCGCTCAGTGGCCTCCTGGCTGGCAGCTGTGGAAACGGACGGAGCAGCTGGGACCCTCCACAGGACACACACATGACGTGCTACCCCAGGATACCAGCTCACATGGTTGTAGAACAGTGGGCAGATACCAACAGATGTCACCACAGCTCATGCATCCAAAACGTGGGGGCAGGGGCCCTCTCGTGCTCTTCTACCCACTCTGGACTTACTGAAGGTCAAGAGTGAAAGCTCTGGCCTGTCTGCACCGGGTATAAAAATAGGGTTGGCCCGGGTGTTTTGGACATCCAACCATCTTTTGGGGCCCTGAAGTGTTAACTCGAGTGATATTTTAGTGATACTGAGTGACTGCCATCTCAGTTTAGTTTCGAGAGATACTCACAAGCGAGGAAGCCCCTGAGCTCTGTGATTATGAGCCCTGGGCAAGTTAAAATTCAATGTCATTTATCTTGTAATTGGGCTCCCGGAAGCTCTTCTTTTCTTAACTTAGCACAGATTAATTTCCATACTCTGCTGGAGACCTTTGACAGAAGGCCTCTGACGTTAGCTATGAGCTTACTGTTGACCTGGGTCCCCCGGATGGGCCTACGCTCCCTGCTTGTGGCAAAAACAACGATTTGCCACAAGCAGGGAGCTGATTTTCTGGCTCGCCTTGACAGCCATGCACGGCGTTTGGGGACGTTTGGTGTGTTAATTTCACCGCCGATGTCCTCTGAGCTTCCTCCCGCATTCATCTTCATCTTTCCTCTGATTTCACATTATGTCCATGTCACACAGCGGCCTCCCGGCCTCTCCGGAATGAGTCGGTATTTTAATTAATTGATTCCATTTTGGTATCATCCAAAAAGTGAAGCTGAGTGCTTATTAAGCATGCCAAATTATAATGCGGTTCATAAATTTATTCTGAGAATTGGCAGTTACCCATTAGCCCTGAGCACTCGCTAAGTGACTCACTAGTAAGAGAAAGACGACGGGTTCTCGTGTCGCCCGGCAGGTGAGGGCAGCCAGCGGATGACACACACATTTGCTGTCGCGGGGCTGTCTCCATTCTTGCTAGACATCCCACGGCTAAAAGTGTGTGTTTTCCACGTGTGGCCGCTCTGCCGGTTGGGAGAGAGCCTTGCCTCCTGTGGACTCTGCACACACGTGCCTGTGCCTCCGGCCTGGGCAGTCTGCCCACCGCCAGGAGGCCACAGGGGTTGATGGAAATGGTTTCTTTTTCCCCAAACGTGGGCACGTGCACACACACAGCGCACGCAGGTACACACTAACCGGGCTTCACACGTGGGAGGTCCTCTAATACACATACCGGCCCTCTTTCCTTCCTCTACCCAACCTCCTGGGCTGCACACAGATGACCTCCGGTGACCTGCAGGCCGCCTGGGCCCAGGCCTCAGCTCTCCACACCCAGGCCCTCCCTCCGCTCCTGTGGAGAGAGGCTCAGAGTTCTTCAGCCCCATGGCCACTCAGTGTTTTCATCTCCTCCTATGCCACCTCACAACACACACACACACACACACACACACACGAGTGTAAAGGTTGTAAGGAGCCTGGGCCGTGCTACTCAGCATTTACAGTGTGGGCCTCGCACCAAAGGGCTGAAGGTTCGATTCCCTGTCAAGGCCATGTACCTGGGTTCGATCCCCTGGCCCCAGTTGGGGTGTGTGCAGGAGCAACCAATGGATGTTTCTCTCTCACCTCAATGTTTCTCCCCTTCTCCCCCTCCCCCCGCCCCATTTCCTCCCACACTCCAGCTCTCTCTAAAAATCAGTGGAAAAAAGATCCTCCAGTGAGGATTAACAATAACAAAAAGAAGTTTTAAGGAGCCTAATAATGATGAAATTCAGGTTAAAACACCATGGCACACCTGTGCTGGGGGCAGCCGAGGTCACTCCAGGGCCTTCAATGTACAAGGGGGATGCATCCCTGCCACCGAGGCTTCTGGCCTCCTGGTGCGGTGGGTCAGACAGACAGCTCAGGGCGCCAGGGGGCTGGGTCTTCATCCAGATGTCAGCACCACCGGGCTGGAGTGAGGGGTGTCTGCCCAGCGGGGGTGAGGAGGCTGCGCCACAGGCAGGGGCGGGGCTGCTGTCTGGAGCAGGGGCCCCCTCACTGCTGTTGGGGAGCTCCCTGGCAATGTCTACCCTTTCCAAACCCTCCCAGTCCCCACAGACACGGCCCCTCTGGCCTCTCAGAGCCACCCATTTCCAGCAGCAAAGTCGGACCACGCCGGGCCGGGTCCACGTTCCACACGGCCACGGGGCAGGCTGCACTGGCTGTCGCCACCGCACGGCCTGAGGGACGGGGAGCAGGTCCCTGCGGTTCCAGCTGCCATCACATTCCACACAAACGAGGCCAGGACACCACAGGATGGAGAGCGAGCCTCGGACCCAGGGATAGGAGGTCAGACGCTGGCACCCAGGCCAGAAGGGGCTCCTGCCAGTGCTGGGGCACGGGGCGGCCGAGCCTGGAAAAGGCGGAAGAGATGGCAGTGATGCGAGCAAAACTGTCAACCTTGATCGGCAGCTCCAGGGCACGGACCGGACGGGCATGTCCTATTCTACTTAGGGGCACCGTCCCCTGCAGTGCAAGTTTTACCCCTCCCCAACTCGCTGTGACAGAGCACGGCACACAGCTGCCCTGCTTTCAGAGGCAGGAGCTGGCCTGGGAGCAGCGCCACGCCTACGTCCCGCCCCAGGCTGACCACATGCACACGCACACACACATCACATACATACACACGTACACATACAAGCATGCACTACACAAACACACATGTACATACATACATGCATGCATGCACGTACGCGAACACATACATACACATACGCACGCACACACACACACACACACACACACACGGTTGTCTCTGGCCCGGGAGCAGCTCTCTCTGGACCTCACCATCAGAGGAGCTCTGGCAGGAAGAAAGAGGTTATTTTTTAAGAAACAAATATTATTTTCTTATCCAGTTTCTCCATCATAAACCTAAACTGCTTGGTTTTTTAGCAGGAAAGTGGCCTTGGAATGTACCAGGGCGCAGCACTGTTCGGGAGCACTGCGCACGCCGCGGTCAGCAGTCCCAGGTGGCGCGGACGGAGCCCTGCCCGAGGCTGAAGGAGGACGGTGAGCACTGCCCACACGGTGAACAGCGTGGGGCCAGCCGGTGCACTCCCAACAGCTCAGAGGCGGAACTTCAGAGCGAAGATGCGCTTTCTTCTCGCCTTCTCCAAACGGTGGCTCGAGTTGGCATGGCAACAGGGCAGGAGTGGTCCCCTCCCTGAGGTGGCGGCAGGGCCCCGGATGCACCAGCTGCCCTGGGCATCCAGCTCCCTTCCCAGGGGTGCCAACTGCAGGCCTCGCCGCCTCTGCCCACCCCGGGCTGCTCTTCCTGTGCGAGCAGTGAGCCTCTGAACTCGGCCTCCTCCCCGCAGGAACACGCTGCCTCCCCCTCTGGCTCTCTTGTCCTGGTTATTGTTAACCCTCACCTGAGACCATTTCCTCCATTGCTTTTCTAAAGACAATGGCAAGGAAGAAAGGGGGAGAAAGAGAGCAAGAGAGAATCAGACCTGCCACCCAGGGAGGTGGCCTTGACTGGGAATCGAACCCAAGACCTTTGGATGTGCAGGTGGATGCTCTGATCACTGAGCAACACAGGCCAGGGCTCTCGTCCGTCCTGGGAGCTGCCTTAGAGAAAATGCATCTGACCTGCGAGTCCCACCAAAACGTTCATCAGCGACTTGTCTCCTGGACTGCCCTCGCCGTGTGAGCAAGGTGAGCACTGTGACCCGTCAGGCTCAGTGTGGCCGTGCTCACCTTGCTCACACGGCGAGGGCAGTCCAGGAGACAAGTTGCTGATGAACGTTTTGGTGGGACTCACACGTCAGATGCATTTTCTCTAAGGCAGCTCCCAGGATGGACGAGCCGCAGAGCTGGCAAAACAGGAGCTCCCCCCTGGGTCCGCCCAGGGCCAGCAGCTCCCAGCCCTGCCCTGCCCTGCCTTACACAGTGCTGCCCAGCAGGGGTGCCGACTTAATCTCCCCGGGGGCTCCTCTCAGTGAGTAAAGCCTGCCAGTGGCTGAGGCGACAAGCACAGGTCAATGGTTAGTGGCTGTGTTGCCGTGGTGGCCGTGGCGGACAAATATCGAATGTTTCATCATCGCAGAGATCCTATCGGATGGAGAGGGAGTTCTGACTCTAGAAACTGATGAATGGGAGGCTATCTCTCTTTAATAAAAAAAAAACATTAAAACTTTTTTTATTGATTTCAGGGAGGAAGGGAGAGGGAGAGAGATAGTAACATCAATGATGAGAATCAGTGGTAGGCTGACTCCTGCACGCCCCCTACTGAGGATGGAGCCCGCAACTCAGGCATGCCCTTGACCAGAAATCGGACCCGAGACCCTTCAGTCTGCAGGCGGACACTCCATCCACTGAGCCACCCGGTGAGGGCTGGGAGGCCGTTTCTCGTGTGGCTGTAACAGGTGGCCTGCACTGGTCTACCAGGCACGCGTGTCCCGCCTCCGTGTGGACAGGGCATCGGCCGTGTGTGCCAGGTGGGCATCCGTTAGGAGGCGGAGCCTGGCCCACGAGCCATCACCTCCAGGCCATAGGGTCCCAGAGCACCGAGGCCTGGCCCTTTGTGGATGCTCGGCCCAAGGCCTCACGCTGGGCGAGGGCTGTGGGGGAGAGCCGACCTCCAGGCCGGCCTGCTGGGGGGTTGTCGGCGGCGGGGGTGGGCAGGGTATTGGGCTCTGACGGGCCTGCCGAGACGGCCGGGCTCCAGCCCATCTGCCCGGCAGGATCCGGTGCTTCAGCCGGGAGGGAAGGGCTCAGGGCCGAGAGCGGCCAACAAGCCGGAGGGTCCCTGCCGGCGGCCGGGGGGCGGCTCGGGCTGAGCCTGTGCGAGGCTCCGGAGAGTGAGTGCCGAGGTCAGGGTGGCCCTGTCTCTGTGACCTGGGACCAGGAAGACCAGACTCTTCGTGCGTTTAGATGTGTTTCAGTGGCAGCTGGGGCTCCAAGAACCCCCGACCCAGCCCTTCCCAAGCTCGAAGATCAGGGATGGAGGTGCCTGGGACGCGAGGCTGGGACGTCGCAGGGACCTGCTCCGCGGTCTGGGGCGCACAGCTCTGAGGGGGGACGGGCCTGCCCCGCTGCAGAGACACTGCGCTGCCCGCACCCTGTGCCACCGGTGGGCCAGGCTCCGCCTCCTAACGGATGCCCACCTGGCACACACGGCCGATGCCCTGTCCACACTCACGCTGAGTTAGATGAAGAGGAAACACACACAGAAGATATGACACCACAGGCTCCGCTGTGAGCCAGAACTTGCCGACAGCCCGGGTACCGGAAGCGCAGCACCAGCCGCCGAGGGGCCGGCGGGGCCCGTGAGGCGCCCGAGGTGACGCGTGCCCCCACCGGAGCCACGGGAGCCGCACGGAGAGCCGCACACAGAGCCGCACACAGAGCCGCACACAGAGCTGCCGGAGCCGCACACAGAGCCGCACACAGAGCCGCACGCAGAGCCGCACACAGAGCCGCACGCAGAGCCACCAGAGCCGCACACAGAGCCGCACGCAGAGCCGCACGCAGAGCCGCACGCAGAGCCACCAGAGCCGCACACAGAGCCGCACGCAGAGCCACCAGAGCCGCACACAGAGCCGCACGCAGAGCCACCAGAGCCGCACGCAGAGCCGCACGCAGAGCCGCACACAGAGCCGCACGCAGAGCCACCAGAGCCGCACACAGAGCCGCACACAGAGCCGCACGCAGAGCCGCACGCAGAGCCACCAGAGCCGCACACAGAGCCGCACACAGAGCCGCACGCAGAGCCGCACACAGAGCCACCAGAGCCTCACACAGAGCCTCACACAGAGCCGCACACAGAGCCGCACGCAGAGCCGCACACAGAGCCGCACGCAGAGCCACCAGAGCCGCACGCAGAGCCGCACGCAGAGCCGCACGCAGAGCCGCACGCAGAGCCACCAGAGCCGCACGCAGAGCCGCACACAGAGCCGCACACAGAGCCGCACGCAGAGCCGCACGCAGAGCTGCACACAGAGCCGCACGCAGAGCCGCACACAGAGCTGCACGCAGAGCCACCAGAGCCGCACGCAGAGCCACCAGAGCCGCACACAGAGCCGCACGCAGAGCCGCACGCAGAGCCGCACGCAGAGCCGCACGCAGAGCCACCAGAGCCGCACGCAGAGCCGCACACAGAGCCGCACGCAGAGCCGCACGCAGAGCCGCACGCAGAGCCACCAGAGCCGCACGCAGAGCCGCACACAGAGCCGCACGCAGAGCCGCACGCAGAGCCGCACGCAGAGCCACCAGAGCCGCACGCAGAGCCGCACGCAGAGCTGCACGCAGAGCCGCACGCAGAGCCGCACGCAGAGCCACCAGAGCCGCACGCAGAGCCACCAGAGCCGCACACAGAGCCGCACGCAGAGCCACCAGAGCCACACACAGAACCGCACGCAGAGCCACCAGAGCCGCACACAGAGCCGCACACAGAGCCGCACGCAGAGCCGCACGCAGAGCCACCAGAGCCGCACACAGAGCCGCACACAGAGCCGCACGCAGAGCCGCACACAGAGCCACCAGAGCCTCACACAGAGCCGCACACAGAGCCACACACAGAGCCGCACGCAGAGCCGCACACAGAGCCGCACGCAGAGCCACCAGAGCCGCACGCAGAGCCGCACGCAGAGCCGCACGCAGAGCCACCAGAGCCGCACGCAGAGCCGCACACAGAGCCGCACGCAGAGCCGCACGCAGAGCCGCACGCAGAGCCGCACACAGAGCTGCCGGAGCCGCACACAGAGCCGCACACAGAGCCGCACGCAGAGCCGCACACAGAGCCACCAGAGCCACACGCAGAGCCGCACGCAGAGCCGCACACAGAGCCGCACGCAGAGCCACCAGAGCCGCACACAGAGCCGCACGCAGAGCCGCACGCAGAGCCGCACGCAGAGCCACCAGAGCCGCACACAGAGCCGCACGCAGAGCCACCAGAGCCACACACAGAGCCGCACGCAGAGCCACCAGAGCCGCACGCAGAGCCGCACGCAGAGCCGCACGCAGAGCCGCACACAGAGCCGCACGCAGAGCCACCAGAGCCGCACACAGAGCCGCACACAGAGCCGCACGCAGAGCCGCACGCAGAGCCACCAGAGCCGCACGCAGAGCCACCAGAGCCGCACACAGAGCCGCACGCAGAGCCGCACGCAGAGCCGCACGCAGAGCCACCAGAGCCGCACGCAGAGCCACCAGAGCCGCACACAGAGCCGCACGCAGAGCCACCAGAGCCGCACGCAGAGCCGCACGCAGAGCCGCACGCAGAGCCACCAGAGCCGCACGCAGAGCCGCACACAGAGCCGCACGCAGAGCCGCACGCAGAGCCGCACGCAGAGCCGCACACAGAGCTGCCGGAGCCGCACACAGAGCCGCACACAGAGCCGCACGCAGAGCCGCACACAGAGCCACCAGAGCCACACGCAGAGCCGCACGCAGAGCCGCACACAGAGCCGCACGCAGAGCCACCAGAGCCGCACACAGAGCCGCACGCAGAGCCGCACGCAGAGCCGCACGCAGAGCCACCAGAGCCGCACACAGAGCCGCACGCAGAGCCACCAGAGCCACACACAGAGCCGCACGCAGAGCCACCAGAGCCGCACGCAGAGCCGCACGCAGAGCCGCACGCAGAGCCGCACACAGAGCCGCACGCAGAGCCACCAGAGCCGCACACAGAGCCGCACACAGAGCCGCACGCAGAGCCGCACGCAGAGCCACCAGAGCCGCACGCAGAGCCACCAGAGCCGCACACAGAGCCGCACGCAGAGCCGCACGCAGAGCCACCAGAGCCGCACACAGAGCCGCACACAGAGCCGCACGCAGAGCCGCACACAGAGCCACCAGAGCCTCACACAGAGCCGCACGCAGAGCCGCACACAGAGCCGCACGCAGAGCCACCAGAGCCGCACGCAGAGCCACCAGAGCCGCACACAGAGCCGCACGCAGAGCCGCACGCAGAGCCGCACGCAGAGCCGCACGCAGAGCCACCAGAGCCGCACACAGAGCCGCACACAGAGCCGCACGCAGAGCCGCACGCAGAGCCGCACGCAGAGCCACCAGAGCCGCACGCAGAGCCGCACGCAGAGCCGCACGCAGAGCCGCACGCAGAGCTGCACACAGAGCCGCACGCAGAGCCGCACGCAGAGCCACCAGAGCCGCACGCAGAGCCACCAGAGCCGCACACAGAGCCGCACGCAGAGCCACCAGAGCCACACACAGAACCGCACGCAGAGCCACCAGAGCCGCACACAGAGCCGCACACAGAGCCGCACGCAGAGCCGCACGCAGAGCCACCAGAGCCGCACACAGAGCCGCACACAGAGCCGCACGCAGAGCCGCACACAGAGCCACCAGAGCCTCACACAGAGCCGCACACAGAGCCGCACACAGAGCCGCACGCAGAGCCGCACACAGAGCCGCACGCAGAGCCACCAGAGCCGCACGCAGAGCCGCACGCAGAGCCGCACGCAGAGCCACCAGAGCCGCACGCAGAGCCGCACGCAGAGCCGCACGCAGAGCCGCACACAGAGCCGCACGCAGAGCCGCACGCAGAGCCGCACACAGAGCCGCACGCAGAGCCACCAGAGCCGCACGCAGAGCCGCACACAGAGCCGCACACAGAGCCGCACGCAGAGCCGCACGCAGAGCCGCACACAGAGCCGCACACAGAGCCGCACGCAGAGCCACCAGAGCCGCACGCAGAGCCGCACACAGAGCCGCACGCAGAGCCGCACGCAGAGCCACCAGAGCCGCACGCAGAGCCGCACACAGAGCCGCACGCAGAGCCGCACGCAGAGCCGCACGCAGAGCCGCACGCAGAGCCACCAGAGCCGCACGCAGAGCCGCACGCAGAGCTGCACACAGAGCCGCACGCAGAGCCGCACGCAGAGCCACCAGAGCCGCACACAGAGCCACCAGAGCCGCACACAGAGCCGCACGCAGAGCCACCAGAGCTGCACACAGAGCCGCACGCAGAGCCGCACGCAGAGCCGCACACAGAGCCGCACACAGAGCCGCACGCAGAGCCGCACGCAGAGCCACCAGAGCCGCACACAGAGCCGCACGCAGAGCCGCACACAGAGCCGCACGCAGAGCCGCACGCAGAGCCGCACGCAGAGCCACCAGAGCCGCACACAGAGCCGCACACAGAGCCGCACGCAGAGCCGCACGCAGAGCCACCAGAGCCGCACACAGAGCCGCCGAAGCCGCACGCAGAGCCGCACACAGAGCCGCACGCAGAGCCGCACGCAGAGCCACCAGAGCCGCACGCAGAGCCACCAGAGCCGCACACAGAGCCGCACACAGAGCCGCACACAGAGCCGCACGCAGAGCCACAGCTTTACTCATTATTCCACGCGGCTGTTAACCGGCTTCTGTGACTGCTACGTCCAAACCGAACGCCGGTCTCTGCCCGACGCCCCGGCCTGAGCCGTCTCCGGCCTCGGTGGCACACAGCCCTCCCGTCTCCTTCTAGCCGCCTGAGGTCTGTTCCCAGACGTCGCAGGGTCCTGAGAGCCAGGCGCACCGAGGACCCTGCCCAGCTCTTCCCAGTTCTCTCTGGAGAAGCCTCAGGCTCCCCGGCCCACGTGGCCCGCACCCCTCACCTTCCCCTGTGTCCTCACCGCCACCTGCCACAGCCTCTCCGCTCTGCCCTTCTCTGCCTGGGACACTCCGCCCCCCAAGGCCGGCCTGCCAGGGGGCGAGCTCCCTCACTTCCTGCCGCCCTGGGCTCCCTGCCCTTCTCGGCAAGACCTCGCGCCTGGGCCTTGCGCTGCATCCACCCTCCCGTCTCCTTTCAGCACCACCACCGCCTGCCCCAGGCCGAACCACTAGTTCCTTTCTCGGTGCCTGTCCCCTCCCCCACAGAACCGCAGCTCCTGGGGAGCTGGGCCTTGCCCAGCAGACCCGGAGTTCCTGGACACTGACTGGCACACTGCAGCACCCACAAAGAACTTTGGGCAAATAAATGAGGTCTCGCTGGCGTCCGTGGGTCAGGGGCGGGAAAGGGCCTTGGCCCGGGTGAGGATGGGGCCTCAGCCCCACTGTCGGCGCCCGGAAGCAGTCTGCTGAGGCAGAGGGCACTCAGCAAGCATCAAGCACCAAGTGCGTGTCTGCAGCGTGGCGCCAGCAGCCCCTGCGTGGGGCGTTTGCGTGTGTCTGTGCTTTCACACCCAGGTACACGTCTGGAAGAATCCATCGGAGCTGTCACGAAGCCCCTCTGGGCATGGGATTAGGAAAAACCAGGTGGCAAGCCTCTCGACTCTGGTGGTTTGTGTGGTGATAAGGAATTACACCTAAAATAATCTGTTTTTAAAGTATGTCTGTGCAGGAGGGCTGAGGCCTCGGATCCCAGCGGAATCTGCCCGTTTCCGCCTCCGGAGGGGGCGGCCCGTCGGCCAGGGGGCGCAGCGCTGGCCCGCCCCGCCCGGGGTAAGTTAACGCACGAACTGAAGCTCCGACAGAGGCACTTCCCGCCCAGCCCGGCGGATGCGCCAGGCCTCGAGAGGGGACTGGTCTTTCCAGGAGCACTGCGGCGTGGGGGCTCCGGGCCCAGGAGCGGCGAGGGCTGGACGGAGGCCACGCTCTGGCGGCAGCTGCGCCCCCTCCGCCCGCCTTCATCCCGCTGGTTCCAGGCCGTCTCCCAGCCCTGCCAGTCCCGCATTCCGACTTCAGGCCTTCCGTTCAGAGAGCAGCCGGCTTGCTAATCTCCTCCGTAAACATGTATTACAGTCTTGGGATTTTATCAAACCGTGTCCACAGAGTAATTACAGAAAGAATAGTGCATTATTTGCATATCTCGTATGGAAAGGGTTACTTATGTAATTATCGAATGTAACTCAGAATAAGCTGTTTGGCTGCCTTTCATCGTGAGCCAAGCACCGGCTTTGAAAGGAATGCTTTAAACTCGCTAATATAAAGGCACATGTAACGTGGAGTGCACTCCAGCTTAGTGAGTCAGACATGAAAGCATTCGGCCTGGGATTCTAGCGCAGGTTACCTTCAGCCCCTTTTAAAGAAGCAGGTATCCCTGCCCGGCAGACAGGGACATTATCTCCGTCAGGAATCCGTGCGCGCCAGCTTTTAGCAGCGTCCACTCCAGCGCACTTTTGTTGTTTTAAGCTCCCGGCATAACAAACCCGTGCCTGCCGCCGGCACCTGGAACAGGTAAAAGGAGGCCTTGATCATCACCCCTCCAGACGTTTGCTCTCCGAGGCTTCCTACAGAGAGGGAGGGGGAGGAAAGGAAAAACACTGAGGCGTGAGAGCCCCCACAAGAAAGAGAGCAAAGCACCGAGTGTTGTTTATCCTGATGGGAGAGCAGACTGGGGCTCAGCCTCCCCAGACCAGGCCCAGGTGAGCAGACAGGCTGTCAAAGCAACTTCCAGGACGATGCAGCTGTGCTGGGGCTGTCCGCCGCGGGCGCCTGGCCGTCCCTCAGAGGACATGGGTGGGAGCCAAGTGAGTCCAGAGGCACCTCCACTGTCCGTTCCACGTAGAGCGGGGGCTCGGTCCACGGCTAAAATCTACACACATGTGTGCATATGTGCACACAGGCACTTATACACATGCACGTCCATACGGGCACATGCACACAGATATGTGTGTGCGTTCTGAAAATTCACATGTGTGTATGCACATGCATGCATACACATGAACTTATAAGCATGTGTGTCTGTAAGCATGTGAACATGTGTCTGTAAGCATGTGGAGCTGTGTGTATGTACAGAGACATATGTGCATGCAGAGATATGCACACACACTTACACACACACACACACACACACACACACAAGCACACTGCCCTATTTAAGTTTCAACAAGAACTTAAATATAAGCACCAAAGAGAGGAGCAAGGTTGAAAGGGACTGAACCTCAACTTTGATGTCAACACCCCACTTTTTGGAGAGCAGCCATATCTTTGATCCTACACACACTGTGAGGAGTCAAGTGTCTTGAATCCTGATCAGTTGAAGTATAACAAATTGTGCAGTTATTTCCAGTGTAAGGTAGCTGGCAGGTGACTCACGTGGGATAGAATGACAAGCAGCACCGTCTCCAGAATTCCGCCCGCGAACAGACAGTTAAATAAATTACATTAGTCCCGGCGTGTTGAAAAACTGGAGCGATTTCCATGACATTCATTTGACATCTGGTACCAGCCTTTCATATGTTCAAAGCATCTTCCCTTCCTTCCCGGTTTGCCAGGAGCATCCCTGCCCGGGGCTGCGCGGCTGCATGGGAGTGCTTCCCCCGACAAGGGCGAAGTCAGGTGTTAGGGCAGAGCGCGGGGCAGACGAGGCTGTGCTCCAGGCTCCCTCCGCCGGCTCCGGCAGGCCGCTCTGCCCGGGAAGGGAAGGGGACGCTGGGCGGTTCTATGCATCCTCATAGCCGGGAACGTTTCATTCCTTCTTGCCAGCTGCCTGCATGTCCAGGTGGATTCCAGTCCGACCGCCCTCCCCACTGCAGCAACCTTGGAAAAGAACCCTGGTTCCTCACAGACGTGCTGGAGGCCATTGAAAGCTGCTCAGGAGATGCCCTGACTGAGCACTGGTCTACAGGAAGTGAGATGTTGTTATTTCCGGTATTAGAGTTACGGTGCCAAGAAACTGATCAAGTCAGGATGTGGTCGCTGGGAGCCAGCAAGGCTGACGGGGAGATGAGGGGTGAGCTGGGGAGCTGGGTCAAGTGGACGCCGCTGCCGCGGCCGCTCCTCAGCTTCCCACTGTGCGGTCAGGCCGAGGGGCGAGCGCTGGCCCGGGACAGCCCGCCTGGCTCCTCACTCCCCGGACACAGGATGGACTGGCTGGAGGGCCAGGGATTACAGCATATGGCTGGCCTGGCCGGTGGCTCAGGTTGAATGTCATCCTGAGCACCAAAAGGTTGCGGTTCAATTCCCCGTCAGGGCGCACGCCTGCGTGGCGGCTTCAGTTCCTGGTTAGGGTGCATATGAGAGGCAACCGATCAATGATTCTCGCTCACATTGATGTTTCTCTCCCTCTCTCCCCCTTTTTCTCTCTAAAATTGATAAACATGCCCTTGGGTGAGGGTATTTTTAAGCTTTGTCTTCGGTGAGAGGTGCTCTCTCCCCCTCAGTGTCTCAATGAAGACTGGCTGAGCTTGGCAAGGTTTCCCACCAGAAGGAGAATGCCAGCTGCCGGGCAGAGCTCGCAGGGACCTGTGAACCCCTGGTGCTGACTGCGGCAGCCCTGTTCAGCTGCCTGAGGCCTCACCCGGAAGCCAGGAGCTCCGCGGCAGGGACGAGGGATGACAGGGAATATGGTGAGACCCACCCTGGAGGCGGCACGGCCTGTGGGTGCCGGGGGAGGTCAGAGAGAAGGAAGGTGTCCTGGGGAGGGCTCGGAGGCCCTGTGGGGAGGACATGCTTCTCCCGCGGGCGCTGTGCTCAGGGCCTCGGGACACCCTCCCTCCCCAGGTCTTTCAGCTTCCTGCCCCCGGCCTGAGCACCCAGCGCCCGGCACCCGGTCAGAGTGGGCGTGCTAGTGCTGGAAGGCTCTGAGGCCGGAGGGAGGCGCCTGAATGAGAGGCCACGAGGGACAAAAGGCCTGGGAGGCGCCATAGGCCGTGACTCACAGTCACGTTGGAGAGAGGGCGCTTGCTAGGCAGTGAGGAGAAAGTCACCCCAATGAGGAGAAAGTCACCGGAGCTGAGCAAGTCAGGCCTGGGGCCCGGCCCTGCTGCACCCGCGCCGTCCCAGCGTGGCGGGGCTGGGCAGTGACGCGGGCTCAGTTCCCCAGGATTCCTGCCGGTGCCTGCACTCGGAGCCTGGCCCGAGGCTTGCCCGGAGAACCAGAAAGGCCTACAGCAAAGCCTGTGACCATCACTCCAAGGGGAGAGAAAGGCGCCGTCCAGGTGGGAAAGCAGCACAGATGGTGGCCAGAACTGGGCTGCCTTTGGGGAACCTGGAGACTCGGGTCCGAGAGGAGGGGTGGAGTGGCGGCGGCACCTGTGCTGGGTCCCTGCGCCGATCGTGAGAACCAGCTGCCTCCTGCCAGGACAGAGAGTGGGGGCGAGCCAGGCCGCACGCGTCCATGCAGCCGCTCCCGCACAGCGTGGTGGGCTGAGGCACACGCTGCGCCCGCCTGCTGGAGGCGGCAGCTCTGGCTGCTGGGCCTGTTCCCACTTGGCCCGAGTTAACGAGGTTCCGGCCCACGAGCAGCCCGCACACAGCAGGGCACCATCACGTGGGAGGAGGCAGAGCAGGAGGATCCGGGATGGGACCGTGAGGGTGGGGCCGAGCTGGGGCCAGGATGGCAGGGAGGCTGCCTGAGCCTGGGAAGTCACGTGTCTAGGGTCCTAGGTGCCCTGACCAGCCAGAGCATGGGACTCGGCTGCTACGGAGCAGGGGGGGAGGTGCGGGTGGCTTGGGCTGGGGCGGCACCAGATGAGGAGCCTGTGTGGGTGCAGGAGGGAGTGTGGGCCTGGCCGACGAGACGGAATGGCAACGTCTCAGCACTGGGACAGGTGCTGGGAGCCGAGCACCCATCAGCCCCATGCCCACAGAGAGCTGGGAGGGGCTGTGGGGTCTGGTCCAGGAGACCAGCCTGTACTGGCCATGCTGGCCCTATAGTAAGGCCACACCAGACGCCAATGCTCACATCCTGCCTCGTTCCTATGCCTGCCCTGCACCCGCCCAGCGTCCTTCTCTTTCCCGCCACGGGACAGTATACAGTGCGGGATGGGAGGAAATGTCCCCTTTGTCACAGAGCAAGCACATGCCAGGTCTCTACCCATTCCATCCTCTTCACCCAAACACACAGAGATACACAGGACCCATGCATGCACACATACACAGGCACCAGCATGGACACAGACACACATATATGGGCACACCAACATGTACATGCAGATATACACACATATTTACAGGGAGACACATGTGTATGTGTGTGCACCCACATACATATAGACACACACCCTATGCATGCAAAGAGACACACAGAGAAACGTGCACTCTCGTGTGCACATGCATAAGCTCGGGTGTGTGCACACTCACAAACACATGCATACACTGTCACATACATGCACAGACGCATACATACGCACTCTCACACACATGTGCGCACACAGGCACATGTGTGCACACCCCCAGGCAGTAGAGGAAGAGGCAGCGGCCAGCCAACCTCTGGGAGCACCACCAGCGCCCGGGGCAGGTGAGGCTTCCCCGAGGCAACGCGGTCGCATCAGCCGGGGCTGGAACCATGGTCATGGGCTCGACGGGCCTGTGGGCCGGTGAGATTTCGTGTGTTTACGGAGAGAAGACCGTGTCCGTGGGCGGAGCGAGGTCCCTGGCGTTGGATGTGCTGGACTAAGACGCCAGGAGACACCCTTCCCATGGGCAGTGCCCGGCACCTTCCTTGTTTCATCTGGGGAACCCCCTCCAGGAGCTGCCTGCACAGGCAGCAGGAAGTGTCCCTGTAGGACAGAGGGGAGATGCAAAGAACCAGATGCTGACACTGAACAGGACAAGTCTGGTTCATGGTCACCTGGGGGGCTCGTTGACATGTCCATTTCCCAGTGGACGTGGGGGACAGTGACCTCATGGGAGGGGCGGCCATGGCTGGGCGTCTGGCTCCTTCTGTCTGCCCAGGGCTCCCAGACCCAGCGTCAGCGCGGCCAGAAGCAAAGCACCCAGGCCCCGTGTCTGGTGACACGTCTGTGGAGAACGTTGTCAGTCACAGGACGTTCACGGCCGCAGGCTGCAGAGCCGCATGAGCAATTTCTGAGTCTACTTCAACCTTGAACCCAGGCTCCTGCTACCGCTCCTGAGGCTGCCAGTGACCGACGCCTGGCACGAGGCAGTCACCACCGGGCATGATGGGAAAAGGCAGCCGTCTGGCTTCAGGCCCAGCTGGGTCTGGTTGCTCAAATTTTGGTGAGGTCTCCAGTGCCGGGGACCAGGAACCACACCCACCCTCCGGCTCTGGGCGCCCCTCCCAGCGCCCCAATGCCCCGCCTCCCCCACGCCGTCCTCAGCTCCCTCGCAGTGAGGGCGGCCTCTCTTCAGCCTCTCAGGCAGAAACGGAGGGTTTCCCACAGCGGCAGCTCTCAGGGCGTCTTCGGTGAGCGCTTAGGTCCAGCTGCATGGTCCTTGCTGGTTTGGTGAGAACCTCTGGTGGAGGCAGCTGGTGCTGAATGGACCAGGCCCCTGGCATCTCCATAAGGCGCTCTATGTGGCAGTGAGGCCAGCAGCACCACCCACTCATCTGCAACCCGGGGCTGAAGGGAGGAACCTCAGAAGCCAGCAGTACACCCCACGAGGGGGCCAGGGGATTAGGGGGGCTGCGTTTCCGGGAGGAGGCTGCAGGGAGGAGGCGAGGCAGCACCTGGGAAGGGAGCTGGGAGGTGCTGTGGTTCCAGAAGCAGGGCCTTTAGAACAGGCAGAGGCTCTGAGCGGCGGCTCCACCATGGGCCTGCGGCCTGGGAGTCGGGCCTCCTTTCTGTCAAGGACTTAGCTGGTCTCTCTCTACTGTGCCTGGGGGTGGGGGTGACTGAGGCTGCCACTCCTCCCACAGGCAAGTCAGGACAGCGGGGTAGTAGGAAGGCCATCTCTGGTCCTCCTGCCACCATGCCCAGCAGACTACCTACCGGGCCAGTAGCCACCGGGTCCGAGCAGGTGTGCACTCAGGGCTGCTCCAGCCGCAGTGCCCTGGGGCTTCACCTGGACCCCGACAGCTCATGGACTGAATGGAGGAGGGAGACCCAGCCCTAGAGGCGGCGCTGGGATGATCACAGGTCACAGGTGTCCTCCATCCGCAGGTCTGTCCTCCAGCTCTGTCAGCCAGGACAACACGGAGCTGTCTTTCTGGGTAGAGCCAAGTGCATGGGGTTATGTGTTCAGGGCGGATCTTAAGTGAATTCCCTCCATCATTCCTGTGTGTGATGCCGTTTTAGCCCAGCAAGTAGGCCGCTGACTTTATCCCGTGAACCTTAGGTGCCACTGAGGCAGGATTGACCCTAAGACATTCACCCAAAGGCCTTGTGCCAGCAGACATACCACCTACTGGCTCTGGAATCAGAGCATCAAGAAATAACAATTATCCTGAGACTTCACCAGTTGAGCTCAGAGGTATTTGCAGAGTCACTGCTGTCCTGTTTGAAGGTTAAAGGAGAGAGCAGCATGGCTCCATGATGTGAGCTGAGTAAGGCAGAGAGGCCTCAAAGCTGGGAAAGCTGAAGCCCAGTCTTCAGAGGAGATCTGGGTGGGATGCCAGGACATCTAGGTTTATTCCTAGGAAATAATATTTTTAATACTACAAGTGGGGATGGGATCTCTGCAAGAAAGAAAAGCAAACCCTCCTTTGTTTGCCTCTGAAACAGGGATGATAAACTTACTGTTGCTCCCAACCAGCATCAGACAGAGTGTGCTAAATGGAAGGAAGGAAGAAGGAAGAAGGAAGGAAGGCAGGAAGGAAGGAAGGAAGGAAGGAAGGAAGGAAGGAAGGAAGGAAGGAAAGGAGAGAGGAAAGGTTGGAAGGAAGGTTGGATGGAGGGTTGGAGGGAGGGTTGGAGGGAGGGTTGATGGAGGGTTGGAGGGAGGGTTGGAGGGAGGGTGGGAGGGGGGGTTGGAGGGAGGGTTGGAGGGAGGGTTGATGGAGGGTTGGAGGGAGGGTTGGAGGGAGGGTTGATGGAGGGTTGGAGGGAGGGTGGGAGGGAGGGTGGGAGGGAGGGTTGGAGGGAGGGTTGATGGAGGGTTGGACGGAGGGTTGGACGGAGGGTTGGAGGGAGGGTTGATGGAGGGTTGGAGGGAGGGTTGGAGGGAGGGTTGATGGAGGGTTGGAGGGAGGGTTGATGGAGGGTTGATGGAGGGTTGGAGGGAGGGTTGGAGGGAGGGTTGGAGGGAGGGTTGATGGAGGGTTGGAGGGAGGGTTGAGGGAGGGTTGGAGGGAGGGTTGAGGGAGGGTTGGAGGGAGGGTTGATGGAGGGTTGGAGGGAGGGTTGATGGAGGGTTGGAGGGAGGGTTGGAGGGAGGGTTGGAGGGAGGGTTGATGGAGGGTTGGAGGGAGGGTTGGAGGGAGGGTTGGAGGGAGGGTTGGAGGGAGGGTTGGAGGGAGGGTTGATGGAGGGTTGGAGGGAGGGTTGAGGGAGGGTTGGAGGGAGGGTTGGAGGGAGGGTTGGAGGGAGGGTTGATGGAGGGTTGGAGGGAGGGTGGGAGGGGGGGTTGGAGGGAGGGTTGGAGGGAGGGTTGGAGGGAGGATTGGAGGGAGGGTTGGAGGGAGGGTTGGAGGGAAGGTTGGAGGGAGGGTTGATGGAGGGTTGGAGGGAGGTTGGAGGGAGGGTTGATGGAGGGTTGGAGGGAGGGTTGGAGGGAGGGTTGGAGGGAGGGTTGATGGAGGGTTGGAGGGAGGGTTGATGGAGGGTTGGAGGGAGGTTGGAGGGAGGGTTGATGGAGGGTTGGAGGGAGGGTTGATGGAGGGTTGGAGGGAGGGTTGGAGGGAGGGTTGGAGGGAGGGTTGATGGAGGGTTGGAGGGAGGGTTGGAGGGAGGGTTGGAGGGAGGGTTGGAGGGAAGGTTGGAGGGAGGGTTGATGGAGGGTTGGAGGGAGGGTTGATGGAGGGTTGGAGGGAGGGTTGGAGGGAAGGTTGGAGGGAAGGTTGGAGGGAGGGTTGGAGGGAGGGTTGGAGGGAGGGTTGGAGGGAAGGTTGGAGGGAGGGTTGGAGGGAGGGTTGGAGGGAGGGTTGGAGGGAAGGTTGGAGGAAGGGTTGGAGGGAAGGAGGGAGGGAGGGTTGATGGAGGGAGGGTTGGAGGGAGGGTTGGAGGGAGGGTTGGAGGGAAGGTTGGAGGGAAGGTTGATGGTGGGTTGGAGGGAGGGTTGGAGGGAGGGTTGGAGGGAGGGTTGGAGGGAGGGTTGGAGGGAAGGTTGAGGGAGGGTTGGAGGGAGGGTTGGAGGGAGGGTTGGAGGGAGGGTTGAGGGAGGGTTGGAGGGAGGGTTGGGGGGAGGGTTGGGGGGAGGGTTGAGGGAAGGTTGGAGGGAAGGTTGGAGGGAGGGTTGGAGGGAGGGTTGGAGGGAGGGTTGGAGGGAGGGTTGATGGAGTGCTGGAGGGAGGGTTGGAGGGAGGGTTGGAGGGAGGGTTGAGGGAAGGAGGGAGGGAAGGTTGGAGGGAGGGTTGAGGGAAGGAGGGAGGGAGGGTTGGAGGGAAGGTTGAGGGAAGGAGGGAGGGAGGGTTGGAGGGAAGGTTGGAGGGAGGGTTGATGGAGGTTTGGAGGGAGGGTTGAGGGAGGGTTGAGGGAAGGAGGGAGGGAGTGTTGAGGGAAGGAGGAGGGAAGGTTGGAGGGATGGAAGGAAGGATGGGAGGAAATAATCCCATCATCCCTGCAGAAGCCAGCCTCCTAAGTCAACAGGACACCAATTCAATCTGCACAAACGGAGGACGGCTCTCCGTGTGATATCATCTGAAAGCCAGTGCTCTGGCCTTCCCCTTCCCTCTGAGCACAGCGGCCATGACGACGGCCGCAGGGAGCTGTCCGCTGGGCACCGGTGCCTACACCAAAGAAGGGTTCCCCGTCGGTGGGTGTTTGCTGTTTTCTCTCTATTTCATCTCCTTAGCACCTCTGGTCATGACCGGCCAGTGGGTGTCCACACCACTTGTGGTTCACAGTACCCTGGGGCCTCACCTGGCCCCCCGACAGCTGAGCTCATGGACTGAGCTCATGGACTGCAATGCTGCAGAGGAGCACTGAGCACAGCTGCTCCTCAAGGATAGCGGGTGGCCAGATACACCCAGCGTGCCCTCTGCTCATGTCCATCTCTCCTCTGGCTCAAGCAGCCATTCCTGAAGCTCAGGGACCAGAAGGGACGTGGGGACAGCCTGCTACCCCTGGGCCGGCTGTGACCCTGCACAAGCTCAGGACGGGGTGTGGCACCTCCTGAGTGGTCATCGATGGCACACCCTGCCCTCACTCCGCGTCAGGGGCCAGCAGACCAGACGGGAGCTGCTGCTGCACACCTAGGCTGCAGGGTCCCGTTGCCCGGAGGACAGGTGTCGTTCACACGTGACAGGAGGAAAGCTGAGGCTCAAGTGAGCTGCTGACTCCCTGGAGGTGCCTGCTGTGTGGCCATTCGGCCCAGCCCCGCAGGCCCAGGAAGCAGGAGCTGAGATGGTCAAGGAGGCGGGAGACAGAGAAGGATGTGCCAGACGGGAGAGCCAGATGCCTGTGGAGGGAGAGGTCATGGCTCCTGGCGCAGAGCAGATACTCACTGACCGCTGAGCAGCAGGGTCTCTGGTTCAGTGAGGAAGAGCTGGCTCTCTCCGCTGCACAGGCTGGAGGCGCTGGGGAGCTGGGTCCCTAGCCCCGCAGCCACACCCCCTCCCCGGGCTGATCTCAGGCCTTTGAAGCTGAGGCTGGGGGCCGGGGCTCCGCCTTCAAAGGCCAGGCACCGGGATTTCCCGGACGGAGGGGCCTCGAGGCGGGGGGTGTGGCTGGGGAACTCCAGGGGAGCCCAAGCGCCTGAGAGCTGGGGGTTCCCCCAGCACCAGCTTCCACAGCAGGGCCAGAGACCCAAAGATGCCCGGAGATGCCCTCTGGGAGGCGAGGCTGGAGGTGAGGAAGGCCACTGTCCTCACCTCCAGCATCCGGTCACTCGCTCAGGCTGCGCCCAACACCTGAGCTGCAGCCCTCACCTCCTGTGGCCACAGCGCCTCCAGGAACAGTTTTGGGGCCACAGTCCCTGTCCAGTGCCACGGACGCCAGGCACTGTGCTGTCACAGGGACACCCCCGCGTGGGCTGCTTCTCTCAGAAGAAAAGGTTTGAAACCTGCAGAGGGTGCTAACACAGGGAGGCCCGGGCACTGCTCCACAGCTGAGGGCAGGGTCTGTGCTACCTTCTGCCCAGCCCCCAGCCCAGCCTGTCTTCGCCTGCGCAGCCTCCACACTCCTCACTCCTGGGACTTAGCATCTGTCTGTCTGTCCGGCTGTCCTAACGACCTCCGTCCAAAGCCCTTCACCCCTAGCCACTGCCCCTCCTTTCTGCCGCCACATTGTGGAGGGGCCACCAGGTCCACACGATAACCTGCGCCGCACACTCACAGCAGCTCAGAAGCAGAGCGTGGAGGTGGCGCGGGCGCTCAGTCACTTCTAGAACTGGAGCCTCCCTCACTCAGGCGTCTCGTCATGGCGGTGCTGTCACCACATTACAGCGGGATGGGCAGGCCACCTCGGCCCGGCTCCTGCAGCCATCGAGCTGTCCGGTTAGGAGGTGGCAGCATTTCGGTACAGGTTGTCCCAAACGTTCAAGGGCATAAGAGGAGAAAAGCAACGGCAGTTTCCCTTATGTATCATGAAGTAGGACATGGCCACAGTATCATTTCAAAAGTAAAACCCCTCCCAGCCAGCGTGGCTCCATGACTGAGCGTTAAACTGGACCAGGAGGACACGGTTCCATTCCTGGTCAGGGCACAGGCCTGGGTTGCAGGCTCAGTCTCCAGTGGGGGGCGTGCAGGAGGCAGCGGATCAAGGATTCTCTCTCCTTGACGTTTGTATCTCTCTCTCCCTCTCCCTTCCTCTCTGAAATCAATAAAAATATTTTTTTAATTAAAAAGTATTTTTAACCCAATGTTGGGAACGATAGGAAGTTGGAAGTAAACTACCTTCCACAGTCTGGAAGCCAACTGACAATGTGGGCAAAATACTCAAAATATTCATGGACAGCAGCTTCCCAACCCCACCTCCAGGAACTTACCCAGCGGCCTGAAGAATGGTCTGTTACCATGACAACGGCACTCACAGGGCATTGCTGATAACAGTGGACTCTGGAACGCCTTGAAAAATCTATAGTACAAAACCAGACAGGCAAATCACCAGCCATGTGGGCAACACACATTAGGAAGATGTTAAATTGACCTAGAACACCAGATCATATGAAAAACGCAAGTCATAAAATGAAATTTGAAAACAAGATAACGCTAGGCTCTCATTTGCAAATAAAATTCCTACAGTGCATGTAAGCCAAAGGAAAGATGGAAACACGTTAAAGGTATTGTTCCTTAGTCGTGGATTACACGCTGAATTTATGGTTTTCTTATTTGATTGCTGTAATTTACATTTAATTTTAAATTTCTAACTTTTCTACAGTGAAACTGTTTTTGCTTTTATCCACCCATCTATTCACTCGTTTATCCACCCCCCCATCCACCCATCCATCATCCATCCATCCTCCATTTTTCCATCCATTCTTCATCCATGCATCTATTCATTCATCATTCATTTATCCATCATACATCCACTCATCATCCATTCATCCATCCACCCATCCATTCATCATCAATCCATCCGTCCATCTATCTATTCATCTATGATCCTCTGTCCATCCACCCATCCATCCATTTATCTATTTATGCTAGTGATTTTCAACCCTTTTCATCTCAAGGCACATAAACTGATTAATAAACCTCTGTGGTGTACCAAGAATATAATATTTTTGCCAGTATGACAAAAAATAGGTATAATTTGAATTCATTCATACCAGACGGCTATTGTGATGTTGTCTGTTGTCATTTTTTATTTGACCATCTAAGGGAAAAGAGGTCAGTGCCCCTGACGACAGTCAGTGTTGCGTCTTTTAAAACTTCCTGTGGTGCAAAATCCCTGCTCCATGCCGTACATCTGCCCCCGGGGGGGCGGGGGGGCGGGAGGGGGGCGGCGGGGTGCACGGTCCTCAAGGGGCACAGAGCCTCAGGTCTGGCAGGAGTGCTTTCGGGTGCAGTGTGGCGGTGTGGGTGCTGTCTGAGTGAGAATGTCGGATGTGTACATCTACTCAGAGCGCAGTCTCCCTATCATCACCCAAAACAACTGTAATCAAACGAGATGTCGGGTGTGCTAATTAGCTTGAGGTGGGAGCATCTCACATGTATCTGTCTATAAGTCATCAAGGTGTGACCTCATACACTTTGTCAATCATCCTCAATGAATCTGGGATCATCATTAGTTCCCCTTGTGCCGAGCCCTGGGGGTCCACTCGCTGGCTGGTGGTGTCCAACCAGGTGCACAGGCCACAGGCCCAGGATGCGGGCCGGGCATGCCCTATGTGACCCTCTAAACCTTGTCCAGTCAGAGGTAAGACCCCAACCTCAGAGTTACCATGAACACAGGGCAGAATGACCCGCCCAGCCCAGCCCCTAGCAGCCTGTTTGCCTGTTAGTGTGGGAGTGAGACCGGGGGAGGTAAGGCAGGTGCTAGTCACAGGCTGTGCCAGGAGCAGAGGGGCTTCCCGGGAAGCCAGCTGTGCACCTTCTGGGGGACGTGTCAGTCACACCTGCTGGCCCTCCGCTCGCTCCAGAGGCTTCCTCTTAACTGTGGAGAGAGGGCGGCCATTCCCTGAGAAACGTATGAACTGTCCCACTTGTTATTACATGCAAGTGCAGCCCAACCGTTTTCTCAAAACTGTTAGCCACCTGAGGGGCACTGTCCTGCTGAGTAATTCTGACTCTGGGCACCAGCCTGGCATGGACGCGACAAAGTTAATCCCAGCGCATCTGAAAGCCACTGAGACCCCCGGGCATTGGAACAGGTCACGTGGGGACAAACGGACTCTCGCCTCCAGCCGTCCTCATGCAGGCCTGCCCCTGACGGACTCAGGTTGTGAAACTCAGGGCCAGCGAGGGCAGTGTGCGTCCCCTCCTGCGGCACAGAGGGACCCACACTCCCTCTCGAGGAGGGAGTAAAATAAGCGTCCAGGAGGGTGCAGTCCTCAGAAGCACACACTCCTGTGGGCCAGTCGTCCTGGTTCCATAGAGACACGGGAGCGGCCGCGGGAGCCCGGCTCCAGCACCGGGCGGCTCCCGGGCCCAGGGCCTGCAGTGGCTCTGCATTCAGTCAGCCACTTCGGGGACAGCACCTTCTTCCAACCACTGAGACACAGGCTTGTGGAACGTCAGTGTCCCCTTGTTTCAACCCTGAGGCCTTGTTTCAACCCGGAGCCACACCCAACCCAGTGGCTGCCGCCGGAGAAGAAAATGCTGGAGACCCAGACGCTAATTTCCAAAAATGAATGGAGTGAACTGAAGGTAGAATAGGAAAACTTTTGCCCTCCTCCCCCTCCTCCTCCTCCTCTTCCTCCTCCTCCTTCTCTTCCTCCTCTTCTTCCTCCTCCTCCCTTCTTCCTCCTCCTCCTCGGGGGGCCGATCACCTCCCTCCTCTCGCAGACCGGACGGGCCCGCCGGTGAGACCGGCACACTTTTCTGGGTTTGTTTTCTGGTTTTTAAAGTCTACCAGCACCCACTCATTAGTCACTTGTGCCAGTGAATTGCAGTCTTAAGAAACTATTTAATCTCACTCTGATTTGTTGTAAGAAATGGCACCCCTTGCAGACAAATGTGCCCGGTTGTGGGGGTGGGGACGCGGGGGGGGGGGGGGGCAGGAGGGAGGGTTGGGCGGCCTGGCTCCCACGAGCGGAGGGCTCTCCTCCTCCGCCGCGCGTCCAGGCGCTTCTGCGAAGGGTGTAAATGGATTGTGTCTCCAGGCATTTATGCGTCCATTGCTCACGCGTTGTCAGAAGAAAGCCATTTTCGCATAAAGCTGAGACAGATGTGTAACTACCATCTGCATAATAGAAAGTCTGCTGTGCGGAGTCTGCTCCTCAAGGTGACACTGGAGCGTCTCAAAGTCTGGGCTCCAATAGTTGCCCTTCGCGCCAGGAGGTGACGACAGTGACGGTGAGATGCAGCCACACCTGGCATTCGACAGGCCCCGGCGGCACCGTGGGACCCAGGTGACCTCAGACCTCGAGAAGTTGGAGAAAGTGCCGAAGGGCCCTGCGGGCAGACCCTGCCCCGGCGCCACCCTCGGTCCCCAGAGCCGGAAGGAGGGGCCCCTGGCCGGGAGGGCTGGGCACTGGTGCCGACCAGACGCTGTGCCCGCGGGGGGGGGGGGGGGGGCGGGCAGCTGAGGTGTTTGGGGCAGTTTCATTCCGGATGGAGAAGTCGTTTGCTCCCGGAGCCACCACGTGCGGGGAGCAGGGAGATAAAAACGAAAGGCGGAAGAACCTGCTTCCCCGGATGAAGGGACTCAGGAAGGTGGCGCCTCGGCCAGGTGAGCATGGCAGACTGACCGAGGGAAGAGGCCAGCTCTGCCCGGAAGCCCGACATGTGGCTGTGACTTGAAGTGCTATTTATTGAAATTTTCTCTAATCTAGAGGGTGGATTTATGGATTTTCTTCCATCTGCATTTTTTCTGTGTTCTCACAATTAGTACTGAGCCTGCATTAAGTATATAATTTTAAAAATTTACTTCAAGCCAAAACCGGTTTGTGGATAGAGCGTCAGTCTGCGGACTGAAAGGTCCCGGGTTCGATTCTGGTCAGGGGCATGTACCTTGGTTGCGGGCATATACTCAGCAGGGTGTGTGCAGGAGGCAGCTGATCGATGTTTCTCTCTCATCAATGTTTCTAGCTCTCTAGTTCTCTTCCTTCCTCTCTATGGAAAATCAATAAAATATATATTTTTTTAAAAAAGTTTTACCTTAAAATCATGTCATTCACCCAGGGCCTCGGGTTGGAAGCTGGGATAAGATGCGCTGGGGAGATTACCCCCGGCACGGACAGCCACAGCACAGACAGCCCCTCTGTGCACAGGGCCCTGAGCCGTCAGTGTCCGGGCGGCGGCCCGGCCCTCCCGGCACACAGGCCATGGACTGCTCCGGGTGGGGGCCGCTTCGAAATGAGCCACCGGGACACAGCGTGCTGTGCCCTCTGAGGGGCTAGGGCCCTCCTGGCCAGTCTGCGCTGATGCGGGGGCAAGGATGGCAGCGAACCAGGCCCGAGACCAGAGCTCCCTGCCCACCGAGAAGTGTCCGGCAAACACTCTACCCCCCCTCCCCACCCCGCAATCACTCGGGGCCCCTGGAGAGCAGCAGCTCCCCTCCCAGCTCTGTCTGTCCCACCACCTGCCCCTCCACCTGCCACTCGGCAGATACCCTGGAGGTCACCAACTCACCTTCCACGGGCACGGGTCATCCCCACAGAGAGACGGTGAGCAGCCCCACAGCTCCCCTTCGTGGGGACACGTGCCGCTGGGCTGAGGGGCTCTGCACCACCATGCTCGCTCACGGTCGGCTGCTAACAGAACTGTGAGGAACAGCAGGAGGACCTGCTTCCAAAGGGCCTGTGCTCATGTGCCGGCTGCCACAGGAGGAATGTCTGCCTCCCCTGGGGCGCTTGCTGGGAAAGTGAGGAACAACCGGCAGGGTCATTAGCTAATCGTCAGTAACAGTGGCCTCAGCCTGCAAACACTCTGCTAGAGGCCATATAAATACAGGTGTACACACGTACAGAACACACACATGTAAACATGTGTGCACATATAAGCATGCATGCATATACACATATAGGCATTCAGATACACAGGCATCCATAAAAGTGTGCACATATGGACACATGCACACAAACATATATTAATATGCACAGGTATAAACATGCATACACACATATATATGTGCATGTGTATGTATATGTGGATTCCAGAAGAACCCACACGTGTGTAGGCCTACACACCTGCACACACACCAGCTCTGCCTGCAGCCTTTCCTGAGTGTTAAGGATCTGACCCTACACCTGACACTGGCCGTTTCCCTAAACCTAAAGACTTCTGTGCAAACCAACACATTAGCCTCGAACATGGCACACCAAGGCCCCGAGCACAAACTCTGCCGCCGTGCCAGGTGGGCGACGACCCGGAATCCTCGCTGTGAGCTTCCTCGGACGCGGAGAGAAGCAGGAGGCAGAGTCCACGCAGCCACTCACAGGCGGAGGGGAGCACCACCCGGGCACCTGAGTGCCACCCCGTCGCCGAGTACTTGTTGTCCTATTGCCAGTGCGGGGTGCCCGAGGGGAGCTAGCTGCTTTAGTCTGAGGCTGCTCAGGACCAAACACTTGTGAGTAAGAACCACCCTGTGAGCAGGCTGCTCAGAGCCGGTTAAATGAGGAGTGAAATCAATGCCCCAAAGCAGGAGGGGTGAGCGGAGCCACTGTCCACTCGCCGGCTCCCTGTACTGCCAGCCGGGCCCTCCGAGCCCTGCCGGTCCGAGCCCTGCCAGGAGGCCCCAGACCCGGGGTTGGGTGGCCATCTGGGGTGCATCTCACATTCCAGTCACCCCATCACTCCCTGTTGCACAGCCCCCAGTTACCAGTCAACAAGCAAAGGCTGTCCCGGGAAGGTGCAGCTCGCTAGTGAGCCAGCCAGTCTGCAGACACCACGTGGTCCGTCACATGGTGGTTAGTCTCCGGGCCAAATAGAAGTTCCTGAAAGACCACCGGGCACCTGTGACCTACGATGGAACCAGGTGTGACTCCAGCATGGCTGGGGTCACCCCCCCGCCCCGGGCCCTGGGCGCACAGCGGCCCTCGCTGCTGAAGGATGAAGCTCTAATTCCCTCACCAGGAAGTCAGTGGACAAGCCAGGCTGCCTCTGAGGAAGCACCCGCACAGTGACAGCCACGGGGGCGTGCGGCAGCCCCCTTCTTCCTCTGCCCTCGGCCAGCGTCTGCCCCCAGTGACATCTGGCACGTGGGGTCCCGAGCACCCGCGTGGCCTCACCTGGACATGGAGCCTCCCTCCGCCAGGAAGTTCAGCCGCTCAGTACCGCCAGCCGCACCGGGGAAGAGGGAGGAGCCGATGGGTTGGACGCCAAGGTCAGTGTGAGAGCTGTCTCCATGTTACTTGTGGTGAACACATCATTCGTCCAGTCTGATGGAATATGAAGTGGCACGGCTAAGAGAATCGAGCACCAGCGGGTGCTGGAGCCTCCTTAGAACCCAGGGCTCCACACATGATCCCCACCACCACCCCCGGGCCCTGGTCCTGGGTCACTGTTCCTCCCAGAGAGTCTACGTCAGCCCTGGCTCTGACCTGTCATGCCTGGGGGTCTCAGTGTGAGGGTTTGAATGGAGACGCTCAGGTCAGGGGCGCAGCCTGTTCCTGGTCTGTGCTTCTTGGGAACCGTGCCACCAGATGACGGAGCTGGAGCCCCTGGCCAGACGCCAGGCGACAGCTTCGTCCTCTCCTTGCGGCTCTCGGGGACATGCTGATTCACAGCGCTGCCCGGAAGACACTCTCGAAGGTCGTCTTTGTGCGGTGGCCAGACCCGGACAGCCCCCCTGACTGACGGACGGGTGTGACCTTGGCTCCTCCTCCAGGCAGGAGGGGGGTGCTCAGGCCGACTGTCAGAGCAGCTGGGCCCTTGGGCAAATCTCTTCTCATCTCTAGGATCCGGTTTTAATGCCACTTCTTCAAAATAGACTCGCCCAGGCAGAAAACTGACTTTTGCACATGGGCCACAAAGTTTCAATTGCACCAGACGTGCTTTTGTGGAAGAGCCACACTCAAGGGGCCAAAGAGCCGCATGTGGCTCATGAGCTACAATTTGCCAACCACTGCTTAAGATATATGGGAAGCTCTGTCAAATAAGTAAATAATAATTATATTCTATTTATATATGCATATTAAATAGATTCTAATATTATAACTAATATAACTTTGCAGAAAGGAAAAGATTCCATGTCATTTGCATTATAATTAAATCAATAACCATGTCACTTTAAATTTCTTACCATTTGGAGGCAATATAAAAATTATTAGAACTCAATAGAGTATCTGGATTTATAGAAATACTGGCAAGAAAAATCAGGAGAAAAGAATTTTATTATAGGACTAGTGAACTAAAAATAATTATAGTTTTAGTAATTATTATTCTCATGGCAATGTGTTTGTTTGCATGAATCTGATAAGAATCTGATTTCTTTGTAACAGGACATAAGTCAGTTTCCAATTATAGTTTTATTAACCAAAACTTTGCTGGAATGTCATGTCTGAGAGACCTGCCAGGACTCTGGATGCCAGCAGAAAGCTCTGAGGAGTGAAGAGTGACCTCGAAGCTGACAAGCCCCTTCGATAACAGCCTGGGCCCTTGCTTGGTCACGTGGCTCATGGCAGTCTTTCCAGGTAGGGAGCGAAGGTTGTTCTCCTGGGAGATGGCATGAAAGAAATCTAAGACACCTGCGGGGACCTCACCGGGAGGAATGCACCCCATTCTGTTGGTATTGCAGGCGAAGCCAGATGGCAACTGTGTAGTGTGGCTTCTTTGTCTTGGGAGTAAACTTTCTCACGAAATTCCAGCAAAGCACATTTTTAAAAAACAGCCCATGTAATCAACCATTATTCTTGTGTTCAATCAGGCCAAATTATAACTAGACGTAATACAGTAAGTAAATTAGTCTTTAATAAAAATGAGGGCATTTTAGGGAGAAAAATTGTTTCAATAGAAAATTATTAGAAACTGTTCTAACTTTTGCCCAATAAAACTAAATTTTATAACACAGTTTGTCTCCACCAGACTACAAGCCCTACTTGCACCTAGGGAATACCACCTCTAGGCACATTGCCTCCTCCTTCTGTGCCCAGGCCTCATTGTCCCTCAGTCAGAAAACTCCGACCCTCATCAGCATGAAGCAGCTTCAGAAGAAACCCAGCATTCCCTTTCTCTGAAAGAATCCAGAGCCAAGATCCTTGAGGGGGAGGTGGGATGCAGACAGACAGACATGAGCAGAGCAAGGACAACAGGACAACTAGAGGAGAGAGAGGCTCTGAGACATACTTCTCACCACTCCAACTGCTCTGAAGTGAGGCTTAGAGGAACTTGTGTAGAACTAACCTTTAATCATAACTAATTAGAAGGAATTTATGTAGTAGAAGGTATAGAGGTACAGGAAAAAGAAAGTGAAGTAAACCAACTGAAGGGGTATGTATAAGTTACAGAAGGTATATGTAAACTGTGAAAGGTATGTGTAACCTGTAAAAGGTGTTTATAAGTTACAGAGAGTCTGTACAAGTAAAAAAGCACTAGAGTTAAGAAAGTAAAAATTGTGAGAAGGGATATAAAGAAAGGAATATAACAGGAAGAAAGGAAATTAGAGTAGGAATACTTAAGAATAATTGTGAAAGTAATAAGAATGTTTATAAAGATCATAGAAGGTTTATAAAGAAAAATCTTAAAAGGAATTATAAGTATACTGAATAATAAATCTAATAGAGTACTGAATTAATCTGGAAAGTAGTCATATTATTCTAAATTTTAGAACACATAGACTTACATGTAAATAAAGGGTTACGTTTTTCTTAGTTTTCTTTTCAAGGCTTGTGCGAAGTACTTAAAATCAGCTGTGACTCCTGCGAGCAGAACCAATAAGCACTGTCAGACCGACCCACCAAGAGTCAACATCATGTCCTCAGCATAATCTCATCATCTGACAATAGCTGATGTCTACAGACCCTTGGCCTGCACGTAGCTACATCCCTCACCCTAGCCCCTTCCCTTTATAATCCTGTCCCCTACACCTTGCTTGAAGACAAGACTTAATGCTTGTAAGCACCTGTCTTCTTAATTAGACTAACCATTGCTGTCATTGTGATTCTCTTTGTTTTCTTATAGTCTACAAAATCAGAATTTGAGCAGTGAATGTCCTTCATGGACCCTGACCTTCCAAAGCAGAAAGTTCACCGTCTCCCTCTGTCTCCTGCAGCCAGCAAGACAAAAAGGGGGGAGGTGTGCGGAGGTATCTTGGTTGGAAGGCCTGTAAGGAGCAATCTCTGAGAGGTGGGGAGCCTCGGGGGACCTTGCCAAGGCGGCAACCCCTGCCTTGACTTTTCCAAGCAAGTCTGACCCCCTCCCTCCCTGGATGTTTTACTAGAATCTTTATGCTTAGACTTCAGTATGTGCTTGTTTGAAAGACACTACAGATGTAGGTTCTTTCTCAAGGATGCTTACCTGCTGATTGTGTCTAGAGGTTAATTTTAGTTCAAGCTGTTGTGACAATAAAAGCCTAAGGAGGCAGGCAAACAGGGCCGTTTGCTCCTAAACTTAGCAGCCCCTTAGCCTCTTTCACAGAAACGTGTGTCAGAGGAATCATTCACCGTCCCTCAGGGTCTGCAGGTCAGCCCCACAGGGCACCAGACACTTCGGCATTCACCGAACCTCAGGGTCACTTCAGAAACCCAAGGCTCCGTGTGTCTTTGTGTCCTCACCTCCTTGGGGACATTTGAGCCCAAATTAGAAGTCCTGGGTTGTCACTTAAGTATTCCCGAGACCTCCAGCCCCACTGGGTGTCGGCCAGCCCTCCTGAGAGTTCAGGGACCTACAGGCACAGAACAAGTCTACTATTTGTCCAGGCTTGTGCCAAGGGAGGGCCCTGGCCCAGGAGAATGTCGGTGAGCTTGCTTTGTTGGTTGTGGCTGTTAAAGGTGTGATAGGGTTAACAAGCAGCTGACCTGTCCTGAAAACAGGACATTATTCTCTCAAAGCTCCAGTGGCTATTTCAGAACCTGCTGCATGTCCAGCACTACACGGCCACCACTACTACCGCTGCAAGTCCTGGTAGCCTGTGTTACAAGAAACACCCAGAAGCCATTGAGATACAGGTCTCATGCCCAGGATTGTCGGATACGATACAGGGCAGCCACTTATCTTTGAATTTCAGGTTAAGAAAGGGTATGTCTTTAATCTTTCCCAAATATTGCATGGGTTGCTTATTAAAAAACAACAACAGTATTCCTTATGCCTCTAAAATCCAAATTTAACTGGTAGCACATACTTTTTATTTTCTAAATTACATGATTACATGCCAGGCCACTCCCACTCCCTTCCAACTCTGCCCAAGGACCCTCCATGCTCCTGTGTCTGTGGTGACATGAGAAGGCGAAGCCACAGTGAGCCCGCAGTGGGAGCACCAGAGCAGCGAGGAGATCTGACTCGAAGCGTCTGCTCGGCATGTGCACATATGTCTGTTTGGAAGTACTGAGAAACCTTAAAGTGTAAACATCTTTATTTAACCACTCACTTCTCAGACATTGGAGAAAAACAGTGATCTAAAAATAGACACAAATTGCTCTTATGGAAATTGAAAATACTATTCACTTTGCAGACAAGAGCGTAGACGTAGATTTTAAGCCACACTTTCTGCTGTCCGCCAGCCCGTCCTGCGTGTCTGCCTGATCCGTCCAGGCCGCCAAGCCTGAGCCCTGGGTGGAATCAGGACACTGCCTGCCCGCTCAGCCCACGGGCAGGAATCCTGTTCTCTTACATCTCCCAGGCTCACCAAGTCCCCCTCCGCACGCCCTGCCATTGCCTCTGCGCAGGGTTAAGCCTCAGCAAGGCTGGCCTAGATTCTGGCTCCAACACACCAATTTCCCTCTGCTCTCTCTTTCCTCCTCGCTTCACCTGTGATTGCCAAGTGACTTCCCCAAACACAAACCTGGCCTTATCCCTACCCAGCTCCGTCTTTCCTTGACGTGAGCAAAGTTGGCCTTTCCCATGTCTTTGCCTGCTGTCCCCGCATGTGCCTCTCAGCTTGCTCACAGCACACACCTGCAGTTCCCTGCACACACCATGCTCTCAGAGATTGCGTGCTTCGTGCCCCGACCATTCCTGAGGCACCTTCCCTTTCAACTCTGCCCAAGTAATTCATGTCAGTCCTCCAGGTCTTAGTGAGCCCCACATCACCCTAGCTGTGTCTCCTCCAGGCCGCTGTGGAAACCCAGCCACGGCCCCTCAACACATGATGCTGGCTCTTCTCTTGTCCTCCTAGACACTGAGCTCCTGAGGATGGATCTAGGACTAATCCATGGCCTTATACCTGGTACCACACTGAGTACATTGGAAGCTAAATAAATGTGTTAAATTTATATATAAAGAGAGAGTGATAGCCTGCATCCTCCAACATGGCCTGATTCACACCTCCAAGGACTGGTGTTGGTGGAGTCTCCTCCCCTTTGAATCAGAACTGGCCCTGCCTGATCAGTAGAATGTGGTTCAGGTGATAGACAATCAAAGATGGGTTATAAAAGCACTGCTGCTCCTCCCCAGGCAGGGGCAGGGGCAGGGGCAGGGGCAGCCACATGCAGTGAGGATACTCAGCCAGCCCCAGGGGGAGGCAGTGCAGAGAGGATCTGAGCCACCACGCACAACGGCTTTCCCTTCATGTGACTGAGCTGCCTTAGAAGCGGGTCCTCCAGTCCCAGTCTAGTCTTCAGATAAGACTGCAGCCCCAACCAAAATCTACCTGCAAGCTCCTGAGGGATTTCAAGTGAAAACTCCCCAGCCAGACCAACAGATAAAAGATGACAATTGTTTTAATCCATCAAGCTTTTGTGACCTTTGCAGCATTAGATAGCAAGGAAAAACACACACATACAGACACACATAGACACATATACACACATGCACATAGATACACACATGCACACACAGACACATACTAGTAGACACACAGATATAATCACATGTACATATATGTGTACACACCGAGACACAGATGACACCTATATGCACACATAGACCACATGCAGGTACACATACAGAGACACACACAATAGACACACAGACCAACATACTGCTATAAAATATTATACTGATTTTGTATAATGTTTCCCTGGTCACTTATTCATTCATTATTGAGAAATCTTTCTTGGACTCTGAGTCCATTTCTATGTCCCTGGAGGGTTAGTAAGACCCCTGTCCCTAAGTACGAGGAATCACATACAAATTCAGGTTTAGGTGGTCTGTGAGGCCCAGGACTTAACCATATAGTCAGCCACTATTTCTTTTCCTTTAAGAAATAATATATGAAGCACATTGGAAAATTTAGTTAATTACTTGAGAGGTGTTTAATTTTGATTGTTTGTCTATAAATTCAAAAATAGCATTATCTAGCTAAATTATTAATCTTTTCATAAGAGTTGGCTCCAAATTACACGGCAATTTCCAAATCCAAGCACACCTTCGAATGGCAGTCGGCCGGTCTTGAGGCAGGTCCAGTGCGCCGCTGCTGGCTCCCGGGCTGTCCCCCCTCCCGCTGGCTGCAGGGGGCTGAGCACGTGGCTGACCCGGGAGCTTCCGGTCAAAGACAGCGTCCCTCAGGTAAATCAGCACTCAGACATTACGTACCACCTCTGGAATATTCTAGAAGTGCACAGCCATCTGACTCATAGAGCATTCATCCCATTCTACTCATCTCAGCTCACTAAGCATCTTGTCTCCTCATGCGGGGAGCTAGCACTGGATCTCAGAAGCCAGCGAGGAGGCCGTGCACCCCAGCCAGGCACCTCCTCGGAGAGCTGAGGGACACACGTGGAAACAACTTAGGCCAAGGCAGGCCCTGCAGAGACGGCGGGCTGGGGATGCCACTCTGTGTTAGACTGAGAACCAAACGCCCCGGACAGAGTGACAGCTGGCCAGGCTGTGACCCCAGGTCCCCGGCTCTGTGGCTGGCTGCCAGGACGCCTCCCCAGGACACCAATACGGCTTCACCGGGCCCAGAAACCACGTGGCGAGTGGAGCAGGCACTGGGTCCTGCCCGTTTGCTGCCAGCGTTGGGCAGGCTGCGGACGTCCAGCAAGACGAAAGATGGGAAACGCTGTCAAGCTTAGCATGTCCAAGTTCAGTGTAGGAGGGACCGCCCTCAGCACCGTATCCCAGAGGAGCCCACACGCAGGCGAGGAGGCCGGCTCATGAGGACTGAGACAGGCAGCTGGGAGCCAGGGCGGCAGCTCAGAGGGCTTCAGTCAGCACTCTGGGGAAAGGGGAAGGAGTGAGACGAGCGGGTTTTAGGGTTCCCGGTGGGGGGGTGAGGGGTGGTCTGGAGAGAGTTCCTGACTATGCTCCCCAGCAGCAGGTTCTGCCCAGGCCATACTGGACCATTCTGTGTCCAGCTAGCTGGCCAGGACCCAGAAGAACGGGCTGTCATGAGGATCCCAGACCACGTCAGTAGGAGATCTTAGTAAGGCACCTGCCCCTGCCCCTGACCTCCCACCTTCGATTGCTGGGAAGCCAGGTGCCTCAGGGGCCGCCGTCACCGGGGCCCTTTGTCCTCACAGGTCAAAGATCTCACCCTCCACCTGGCTCTGGCGAGGCGGGTGAAGCAGGGGCACAGTGATGTGCCATGCAGCCCCTGAGCCATGAGGTCTGCCGCCAGCCTGCCTCCATCTCCCCCAGGGCACCCTCCTCTCGGAGGCAGGGTCCTCAGCTTCTCTCTGTCCCTCCTCCTCCTGCACCCACACCTTCCGTATCTAACCAGTTCACATCACGACCCATGTGACAGGTGACGACCGGATAAATTCCATCTCCCAGAGGTATGCAAGGAAGGCCTGATCCCTCTGTCCATAAAACAGATGCAAGGAGGAAATTCTCAGACACTCGCAGGCCGGTAAAGGATTGCTCTAAAGACAGGGTCCCCTCTCCCTCCCCTGCGGGCACGCTCGCTCCCTTACCGGGCACAGCGGGAGCAGCTCCTGCCCAGGTAACCCGCATCTAAGGCCCTAGGACAGAAGGGGAGGGAGCCGCACATCTGAATTACCTTGGGGACATGAGGACAGACTAGGGACATGAGGACAGACTCGGACCCAGCCTTCAGGAAGGGCCAAACTCTCCCTCTTCTTCCTGCTCAGTTTCTGCATCTCACGTGTGAGGACATCAGGGTCCCAGAGAGAGATGTGTCCCCTCCTGCAGGAAAGAGCAAGAGCCACCCTCTCAGCCCAGCCCACTGGCCCACTCTCAGCTCACAGGTTCATCCACACTCGCCCTGCGAAGGGAGCGGTTCTGAGCATCTTCATTCCGTCACCACTCACAGGAGCCAGCTGGGGCCTAAGGAGAGTGTCACCTCCGAGGCCGGCCTGGCCCAGCTCTGGCTGCGTCTGTCCCCAAGGATCCAGCCCGGAGGCCTCAGGGGGACCCCAGAGCCCCACCATGGAGGCCGAGGTCCTGTGTGCACCCCACCGCCTGGTCCATCCCGGGCCCTGATGGGAGAAGAGACTGTATTTGCTTTACTTTACCTTTAAGAGGGTCTTTCAGCCATGACATCTGTTTAAATAAGCACTCTGATTTGGAAGACTTTCAGATTTGTAGAAAAAGTTCAAAGGTTGTGCAGAAAGTTCCTGGTACCCCGCCCAGCATCTCCCACGGTGCCCCACGGCCCTGGTCAGCAGGAGGCAGGAGCAGGGGCACAGATTCACGTATCTGCCCACATGCAGCCTCTTCCTGTCCGGACCCCACAGCCATTCCAGGTCAGTATTCCAAAATCCACACAGAGCCCTGCCTACCCAAAGCCTCTCACACCATTGATTGGGATCCAAGATACTCTTAGTAATCGTGGCCACCACTCGTCTCACAAGGCCACTCTCACCTCCTCAGCGCCTGGTCCTGGGAGCTGGCAAGTTTGGGTTCCATCTGCCCTGCCTGTTGCATCGTGGGCCACAGTCAGTGCTCCTGGATGTGACACTCAACCAAGGCAAGAGGTCTAACAGGACACAGCGACGATGCTGCACAGCAAAACCCTGACAGAGCCCTCAGGTGCGGAGCATGGCACGTTGAGATGGTTTGTTGGCCTCAGTCACTCTCTCTGGTGCTCCGTAGGCCACGGTTAGAACAGCTGAGACGATCCTTGAAGATCTCGAGTCTATGACGATGTGAAGTCTGAGAAAAACAACATAAAAACATAAAAATACATTTGCAAATTCAAATGTAATTTTTGCTCATTTTGTTAATCCTCACCCAAGGATATGGATATGTTTTTATTGAGAGAGAGAGAGAGAGAGAGAGAGAGAGAGAGAGAAACATTGATGAGAGAGAGAAACATAAATCAGTTGCCTCCTGTATGCATCGCAACCAGGGATCAAATCTGAAACTTAGTCTATGCCCTGACCAGATGTCAAACTCCTAAGCTCTTGGTGTATGGAGCAGCACTTCAGCCAACTTGGCCACCCAGCAAAGGCATTTTAGTTCCTTTTTTTGTTGGAAACCAATTCAGTTTTTCTTATACATTTCACCACGAATGAGAGAGTGATTCTCAAAGTGTGGTCCACGGAGCCTTGGGTTCTTTGAGACTCTTCTGGGGGGTCCAGAAGATCAACACTATTTTCAAAACCTGATGAAGATATCAGATTCTTCTTTCTTATTCCCGCACAGCGCCCGGCGGGGAGCTGCACTGGGAGGTCACAGAGACGGAGACTGCCTTCTGGAGCATGCAGAGCCCCCAGACCCTGATCTCAGGGGACGGCCACAGTGCAGAAATCCTGTTTCAAATGTTCAAAGGGCAGTGGCAAATAGAGAGCATTTATCCAAGAAAACCTGCCAAACCGCGGTGAGAGGAGGAAGGGTTTGAGGACTAGAGGCAGCCGCACTTCCGCCGCCTCAGTGCTGAGGGAGGCTCCACCGGGAGTGTGCAGCCCGAGCACCCGGCCCCTCCGGCATCAGGCCCGGCTGGGGTCTCCCGGGAGGTCTCCCTGGGAGGGACAGCCCACGCCCCTCTCACGTCCTCCGGCTCTGGGCTACAGAAGCTGCATTCCACTCCAGAGCAGCTGAGAGGACCAGCCCCACGCGCAGCACAGAAAGCGGCTCAGTGAGCACACGGGCCACGGGCCCCATCCCCTCCCGGCGAGGGCACAGCGAGGGACAGCACCGCCTGACGCCGTGCTGGGAGAGCCGGAGGGCCACTGAGAGAGGCCGCCGCCCTCCCCGGCCCTGAGGGGCTGCACTGGTAAGAAGGGTTTCCCAGGAGGAAGAGGGAAACCGGCTTTCCTTGGAACAGAGAATGAGGGAGTTGGGTGCTATCGGACACAATGGCGATTTTTGTGGTTAAAAATAAATAAATAAGAGGAGGCGGTAGCCCCATGAACACAACAAGCTGACCTGGAGGCAGGCGGGCAGTTTCCCAGAGAGAACAGCACAAAGACAGCAAGAGCCTCCCGAGGTCGGATGGGGCTCCAAGTCCCGCCCCACACGCAAAGGGGCCCGTATTCAATTGGACCTGACCATGGGCATTGTCAAAACAATGGGCAACGAGCCAGCATCAGTGAGGCTGACGCCGAGTGTGACACCAACCGAAGACGCGATGGAACCGCGATCGGGGAGAGAGACGGCCGGCAAGGGTCCTGCCCAACTACCGTCCTCTCGGGGTGACTAACACACGCCCAAGGCTGTGCCCTGTGGTGTGACATCAGAGGCTGCGCACGCAGAGAGACAGCCAAACTGACGCAGGAGCAGACCACAGTGAGCCCTGACGATGGAGCCCAGCACCAGGCCTGCGACGACTCATTTCTAGTGTGTCCAGTTCTTAACAAAAAAGAAACGGGAGAGTGTGGCCCAAATACAAGGGAAAAATCAAGCAACAGAAACTGCTTTTGAAAGGGCTCAGATGTCAGACTTAACAAAGACTTCAAAGCAGCTACAGTAAGTATATTCAAAGAACTGAAAGAAGCCATGTTGAAATAAAGGAAGGTATAATTAAACTATCTTATTGAATAGAGAATATCAATAAAGAAATAATTATTTTAAAAATCAAATGGAAAATCTGGAATGGAAAAGTACAATGGACAAAATAAAATAAAATAAAACAAAATAAAGCCCTAAATCTGATCTGACAGAGGAAAGAACTTAAAGGTAGATTGATAGATATTTATGTACTCTAAAGAGAAAGGAGCAAAGAAAATGGATGACACCTGAGAAATGTAGGACATATGCAATCTACCAACATATGCATAATGGGAGTACAAGGAGAAGAGTGAGAGGAAGGAACAGAAAATGACTTTTAAAATGACTTCGAACTTCCCAAAGTCAACAGAAAAAATTAACCTACACATATAAGAACTTTGCAATCTCAGTGATCTCCAAATAAATTACACGCAAAGAGATTCACAGACACATCATAGTAAAAATATTGGAAGACAGGAAATCTAGAAATCATCAAAAGAAAAAAAGTTTATCACATACAAGGAAACTCCAATGATATATTCAAAGTCTTATAAGAAAATACCTCCCAATGAGACACTTACATCTAGTAAAATTATCTATGAAAGAAAGATAAAATAGACATTTCCAGAAAAACAAAAACAGAAATTTCTTGCCGATAGACCCATCTTATGAGAAATGCTAAAGAAAGTTCTTCAGATTGGAAGCAAGTAACACCAGATGGTAATTCAATCACTTTTTTTAAAAAGAGTTTGTAAAGGTAATTATCTAAGTAATTATAAAAAACAGTATAATTATATATATTTTCTCCTTTCTTCTCTGATGCAATTTAAAAAGCAATTATATAAAATAATGTGTATATAATTGCAACGTTGAGTCTATAACAAATAGATATGTAATATACTTGACAATAATAGCATAGAAAAGGTGAATGGTAGTGAATTTGTATTGGAGTAAGAAAATAATACCATATATTACCTTGAATCTACAGGAATAAATTAAGAGAATGAGAAATGGAAAATAAGATTAATGTAATTAACATCAAAACTATATGCTTGTCTTGTTTTTCAATCAATTTCTTTAAAAGATATGCAATTATATAAAGTAATAATTATAACAATGTATTGTTGGGTTTGTAACATAGATAGGTAAGTGTATATAATAACAATAACAGCACACAAAGGGGAGCAACATCTCGATAAACATTAGGTATGACTCTGAAGTAGATTCTAAATTAATATGTATATGGTAAGCCTGCCCTAGGGCATCCACTAAGATAATAGTCTAGAAATATATGATGAAAAAAAATCACTACAAAAAGTACGGTATTATACTAGAAAACATCTGCTTAATGCAAAAGAAAGCATTAAAGGGGAAACAGAGGAACTAAAAGGACATAGGCATATGGGGGCAGGGGGAATCTAACCATATCAACCCTAACACTAAATGTGAATGGATTGACAATCTAATCAAAAGGCAGAGACTGTCAAACTGAATTTTTTTTTAAATCTAACTATCCTGGCTATAGTATATTTGCTTATGTTATATTCCAAGATAGAAATAGGCTAAAAGTAAGAGTGAAAAAATATATACCCTGCAAATAACAATCATTTACTAACATCAGATCAAATTAACAAGAACTGCAGGAAATTTCATAATGATGGGGAAGTGAAAACATTCTAACACTGGCTGCGGGAATGGTTACAAATTCTGAATACACTAAAAACCATAGATTGTTTCATTTAAATTGGTGCGCTGTATGGCATGTGAATAATACCCAAAAAGTTTATTCTTATTCAAAAAAGAAAACGACGACATACAGAAGCCACTGTGAGACGCCAGCGACAGTTTAAGCCAGACACCAATCAATAGAAATAAATCCCCGCTCTCGTTAACGCCTGCTGTTTGGGAGAGTATTGCTGTTTCTATTAACAACGTGTTCTTGGTGTGATGGATTTCTTACTGTTATTTCAGACACACCCCTTCTCCCACCTGGGGATCCATCCCCCCAGAGACGCCCCTCTCCCACCCGGCATCCCGGTGCCCTCTGCGTTGAGCCTCGGACAGCTGGGCCTGGGCCGGGGGCTGTCATCCGCGCCGCTTGGTGACAGGAGGGCCGCCCAGCACCGTCTCCACCACCACCGGAAGGGGCTTCGGGTCACCCCTCAGGTCTCTGTCAGACACGAACAGGTTCCCCCACTCCCCCAGGCTTGTTTCGGGTGTCCAAGGAGCCGGGCCACCCCAGGGTCCTCCCCACCCGACCCCAATGAGGGCTGAATGAGGGCAGCACCGTCGTGGGCCAGGGCCAGGCCGCGCAGGCCGGAGGATGCCCTTCCTCCAGCCCACGTCCGCTCCCCCTCCAGGCGGAGGGCCACCCCGCCCGGGCAGCAGCCGGCCACGCCTTGGCCCCATGGCAGCGGCTGGGCCGAGGTCAGGGTCCCTCGTGCCCACCTGGCCCCTGTGCCCTGAAGGCTGCTTGCTGCCGACGTTTGCAAACTTCCTAGAAAAGAGCCTGAAACTGGGAAGTCGGTGCAGCTGTGGTGCCTCCGTCTCCCGGGCCCCGGGGGGTCCGTGGCGGCCAGGTCTCGGCCTCTTGCAGGAGCAGCCCAGGCTGGCCCGGCCTCCCGGCACCTCAGGGCCTGGGGCCCGAAGGAGCAGCGCAGCTCCAGGCCCAGAGTGGCCCTGGGAGGGCTCTGGGACCTATGCCCTGGCCGCCTCCAAGCCCCGCCCTCTGCTCAGGGACTTGCCACGGAGCCTGGACCTTCCTCCATCTGCCCATCTCTCCCGCCTGTGGCCTGGGCAAGACAGGGGCGGGGGCGGGTGCAGGGGGAGGGACGGGGCAGGATGAGGTCTGGGCAGGCTTTGCTCATTCACCAGGTCTTCCCCCCAGCCCTCCCCCCGCCCCCAGCACATGAGCCCTAAGGGCTTGGCGCTGGGTGTGTTTCTTATAAATCTAAGTGATACATTTGGGTTTGAATGAACCATAAAAACGGGTTGTTCTCCTCACCCCCCCCCCATCCTCCCCACCCTCGCTGGGAGTGGCCGATTTAGGAAGAAGGAAACACTGGCTCGTGAAGCTGGTGAATGGGAAGGGCTCCTTGATAAGAACACCCATAAAATGAGTAAGGACACGTTTTACAGGGTGGGAACCTGGTCCCCCAGGTCACCCGGGGGCGGCAGGGTGGGAGGGTCACAGCCATGGAGCAGGAAGACACAGGGGGCGGAGAGGAGAGGAGAAATGGCCAAGCGGGTGTGAGGGCACCGCATCCCCACCCACCCACCCCCACCCCCGCAGCACTGGGTCCCGTGGGGGGAGGAGCAGAGGCGCTGATCACAGACAGCCTGCCAGGCACCTGCCATTAGTGCTGTGCCATTTCTCAGATGAGAACACCAAGGCCCGTGCAGCTGGCTCACTTGTTCACAATCAGGAAGCAGCCAGAGGAGACTCGAACCCAGGTCCGCAGGACCCCAGGGAGCACAGGCTCCCCACGGAGCCTGCTGGTTCCGCAGAGACTGTCCGTGTGACCGTGGTTTCCTCAGGATGCGCTTAGCGTTTTGTGCGTCTGAAAACCACACGCATGGATCTGGACACAGTGCTCGTCACAGCTTCACTGGCCACAGCAAGACTGGGACACGCCAGGACGGCCTTCGATGGGTGCGGGTGACACCCGGGCCGGCCACACCGATTCCTCCGCCTGGGGGAGGCTGCGGCCTGGGCCGCCCGGACAATAACCCCCTCACGGGCCGCCTGCGAGTCCCAGCGGACAGCCCGCTCAGCGTGACGAGGCCCAGACACGAGGCTGGTGGCGCTGGCGCTGTGAGGGCGGTAGCCAGTGGGCTCGTGGGGCTGCACGGGAACACGTGGGTTCCTGTGAACACACAGGGAGCGGGAGCTGCTGGACGGAGCAAGGCGGGAGCTGTCGGGGACGATTTCCCACTGCGACGTGCGCTGTGGTGGGGAAATGCTCGCTGGGGGACACTGTGAGGGGCCCTGAGGCCTCTGGTTTGTCGCTATAACTCAGTGCTCAGCCACGGTCACTGCAGAGAGCTCCGAGGCCTGTGCTCGTACCTGCTGCTGTCGTCCTCCGGGGCACGGGGCACAGGGCACGGGGGCGGGCACGGGCGAGGGGCCAGGTGAGACATCACCCCTTTCACACTTTATTTCAAACCTGGACTTCCTTCTGCCTGGGAGCTCGGGGAGCATCCTCCCAGGGACGCCAGGCAGCAGGGCGTGAGCGGCCGGGCACACGCGGGCGGGAACCGGAGTGGCCTTCCTGCCATGTTCCACATTGAAACCTGCCTCTGGGAAAAGAGGGGATTCACCTACACCGGGGCAGATGGCACTGGCTGGGCATGGCCTTCATACCGGCCGGAGCTGAGCTTGTCTTCCTGCGGGGGGGCAGTGCGTGGGGCTGGGGGCCTCCGTTCAGGGACTCTCTCCATCCTCCACGCTGGCTCCGAGCGGCCGGGACTCTCTCCATCCTCCACGCTGGCTCCGAGTCAGAGACAGAAATGAGCCCCGGGGCAGAGAAGGAGGGCCTCCCTCACAGCGGGGAGCGGGGAGCCGGACTCAGCTGATCTGCAGGCTGGCGTAGAGTCTGGGGCCAGCCTGGGGTAAACTGCTGCAGGGCACCCAAACCCTGGGCCCCCCCACACCTTCCCGGCCCTTCTTCCTGGCACAGGGCTGGCTCCAACGGGGGACAGCAGTGGGACAGCCCAAGTGTCCCAGACGGGGGCGGAGCTCCTCTCTCCATTGGGGGCAGAGGCAGTAGGAGCAAGTGCTCAGCGAAGCAGGTTCCCCTCGTGGCCTCGCCACCAGGGCCCGGGCACACTTCTACGCAGAGCCAGTCCCGAGCTCCCCACTCCTCTCAGCCCCCGACGGTGCTCACCGACCTCACGGCCAGGTGTCCCTGCGTGTCATTGTTCCTGTCCCAGAGCCAGGCCTGCAGCCACACCCCAGCACCGCCCGGCTCAGACGTGACTCCACCGCTTTGATTTCAGACCGGGCTGCTGCTGCAGAGCCCGCCTGACCTCCCACAGAGCAGAGTCCAAACCCAGTCCCGCACACACACCATACACATGCGCACACATGCATGCATGTGACACCAACGTACTTGTATGCATATGTGTATGCACACACCACACATGTGCACATCTTGTGGGCAGGCACTTGCACACACAGTTGCATGCATGTGCACAACCTCACACATGAACACATGCACACTCACATACATGTGTGCACACACGCACGCATTGCACACACATACACGTCTTGCATGCACATATATTGGACATGACATACGTGCACACATGTGTGCATACACCGTACACACATGCACGCACGCACACATGGTGGGTTAGCTGGGCTTGCTCTGGGAGAAGACAGAGGGAGGCCTGGGGAGCCACCTTGGGAAACAGTGGCCTCCACTTGGGCTGCCGGGGCTGACAGGCCAGGCCAGGAGCCCGCCCAGCCCACGGGCATCGCAAGCAGCCTGGCTTGGCAGCAAATGCCAGCACCCAGTAAGAGGCTCGGTGCATTGAGGCAAAGAGGCATTCTAACGAATGCCTGAGAGAGGCATTGATCCCAGCACAGTGCTTTACCTGCAAGGATCTGAAAGCCAGTTTGGGGACCAACCAGCTCAGCTGCCCTGGCCAGCAATCACAGCGGGGATCCAGCCACAAAGACGCTGACCAAGGTGGGCATGGGGGCACTGGCCTCAGGGCCAGCGCTGAGACCTGCGGAGGAGGCAGGCCCTCCGGTTCTCAGGGGAGCCGCGGGGGGCGGGGTGTCTCCAGCTGAACAGAGAGAAAGCAGGGCGGAGAGCAGCAGACAGAGGTGGCAGTGCCGAGTGGAGGGCGGGAGAGGCGCCCACCCCTTCCGCCATCCAGACGAAACCCAGACCAGAGGCTGGCATGCTGGGACCCGACTGCAGGCCAGTGGCTGCGTGTCCAGTCCCTGTCCCCGCTCCGCACGGGCACCTTGCCCAGTCTTCCCTCTCAAACCACTCCCACCGAGCGGGCCCCTTCCGGTGATCTGAGGGCGAGGGCGCCGGGGTAAGCCAGCATGTCCTGTGCCCTGGGCAGGCCGCCAGGACGCAGGCTGGGGACACGTCGGTCATGTCCTGGGTGTGGGGCTGTGCGGGCTCCAGGCAGAGGCGGCCTCCGCATCGATTCCACCGAGCTCACAGATACCTTCGCTCTTCCGTGTGCATGTTTGCCCAAAGCTCAGGAGCCTGGCTATAAAAACGACAGGAGCTCGGCGGGCCCCCTGTGGCCGCACTCAGGCTGTCTCCAGGGTAGCAGTCCTCCAGCCCCGGCCTCGGGGCTGCATCGTGGCTGGTGGCGTGGCCAGGATGGTCACTTTATGTGCGATGATGAGCCAGGCCCAGGCTCTGCCTAGAGATGGGCCGGGGGAGGAGGGGAGGGTTACAGGATTGGAAACAGAGAGAGGAATCTGTCTAAGCGGGGTCCCTACACAGGCCCGGGGAGAGGTGGGTGGGTCGCAGGTTCCAGGCTATACTGGTGGCAGGAATGGAGCCAGGAATCCACACGAAGAGATGAGACGCTGAGGGAAAGGCCAGGATCGGAGGACGGGCGGCAGGCCCCCACTTGGAAGCAATCCGGTGGGGAAGGGTTAACGATGCCTGAATGCTTGCAGGGCTCAGCTTGGCAGGTGGGGAACCTGAGCGAGAGCAGGGCCTGAGTCAGGGGAGGGGACAGCCTGCTGGGAGGTGAGTCTCACCCTGATTCCAGGACGCCGTGGGGCACCTGGCACGTGTCTGATGGGCACTCGTGGCCGGCGCTCTGGCTGGGAGAGGCACGGGGTCACTGACACGAAGGTACACGGATATGGACGGCGGCCACAGCCCCAGTGAGACTGGAGCCAGCGGCCTTCGGGGCCAGGAGAGACGGGAGCCGAGCTCATGGGGCATCAGCCACAGAGCAGTGCCCTCAGCGGAGGCCAGGCCCCAGGAGCCCTCGGTGGCAGGTGTAGCCCAGAGATGGCGGCGCCCAAACAAGATCATGGGAGAGAAACGGGTAAAGCGGCCTGGCCTGCAGCGAGGCCTCTCGTGGGCCACGGTGACCAGGACACCCCCTGCCAGCTATTCCTGCCGCCGGGACGGGAGACGGTGGCTCCGTCTGTGAGGGTGGAAGGCCACCCACGGAGAGCCACGCCAAGGGCAGCCCAGCACCTCGTTCTTAAGTGCACCCATCACCCATGCGATGGATGGGACAGGAGCTGCCCGTGAAGACCCCAGTCCCGCTGAGAAGGGCCAATCACAGCAAATAACCAGATGGCACACAGCCCCGGCCAGCCCGGCTCGGTGCCCCGGGCTGCTGTCTCTCGAGGGAGCCCCTGTGACAGTCTGGCCCCAGGGTGATCCCCGCCCCGCGGCCCAGCGTGAGTGAGCCGGACAGGCCACGGTGGCTCATGCACAACCCCTGTCTGGCTGCCATATGCCAGCCCTGGCAATTCCCACCGAGCGCCGGCGCTCGGTGTCACCGGGAGGACCGAGGGCTGGGACCGGCAACTCCAAGGGGTCTGCACGCTCCAGCTGCCTCCCCACCACCATCATGCAGCCGGGCCCGGTGACCTTGGCGAGGGCCTGTGGGCTGCTCCGCAGATACCCACGCCATAGGCCGCGCCACCGAGCGGCCACATCGGAGGCTCTCTGCGGTGCTGTGATACGTGTCCGCTCTAGAAGAGATCCTTTCCTGTGTTTACTGTCTGCGTTCCGTTTGGAAGGAGGGAATCCTGGTGCCCAGGCCCGGGGAACAAGGCAGGGCTTGCCCTCCAGTGGCCTCAGGCGCAGCTCCAGAACCTTCCAGGCCCCTCCCCCTGCCCGGGCTTTCCCAGGCGTCTTCCCCTCCCCGCAAGACCCACCCACATCCATGTCCACTTGTGCACCCAGAAGCCCCGCCAGGGTCCCGGGACCACAGGCCAGGGGGGCCAAACGCCGGCACTGCCCACCGGCTTCGAGGCTCGGCCCCACCCACCGCTGAGTCAAGTTCAAACCGCCCCTCCGCCCCACGCGCCTTTCATGTGGTTTCCGTCTAATCTGGAACGCCTCCTCCCCACGGCCTTTGTACTCGCGACGGTTTCTCCAGTCGCCTTTTGAAAAGCCTGGTGCCTCGCAAGCACTGGTTTCACCTGTGCAGTCAGCATGTCTGCCCCGGGCCCCCCACGGGGAGAGGCGGCGGTGCGGGCCGGCCCAGCGTCCGCCGAGGGAGATGCCGGCACCTTCCCGGCCCGGCCTCTGCCCCCACCGCCCGGGCCGCGGCTCAGGACCTCAGAGCAGCTCTGTCCTCCCCCAGGGAGCAGGCGGAGGATGGGCACAGCCTGCCCGCTCCCCGGGAGATGCCGGGAGGCGGTCTCAGGCAGAGGGCAGGGGAGGGGGGACAGCCACACGCCTCCCTCACGCACAGCCCTGCCCTCCCCGCGCGGACCTCACAGCCGCTCAGAATGTGCCCGTGACCGATGTCGGCGATGCTGAAGGTTTGACAAGCTCCACTTGTGGTTTTCAAAAGAAATCATTTTTAGTGTTTTTGTGCGTGAAGAACTTCCTTTCTTGGCATAAAGTAATTGGAAAGTACCATGGATATCTCAATAAACACATCAAAAGTAACTTCCCGGCTTGCTGCGACACGCCGGCCTGTGGTTTCTGTCAGCTGGAGCTAAACCTCGGGTTTTCTCAGACAGAACAAGCCATTAAAATATCCAACAGAAAAAGCAAATAGATGTAACTCCTCTTCTGTTTGCCGGTTTTCAATAAAAGGCCATTCTGAGAGGAGCAGCCGCTCACCCGGAGCACGTTTCTCTGATGTCATGTTGCGTGCTGTTTGCATGGGACCCGTGTCCAGCTGGTGGCGCTATGCCCACTGCCTGTGCCCTCTACCTGTGCCTGCTCCTGTGCCCGCTGCTGTGCCCTCTGCCTGTGCCCTCTGCCTGTGCCCTCTACCTGTGCCTGCTCCTGTGCCCGCTGCTGTGCCCTCTGCCTGTGCCCGCTGCTGTGCCCGCTGTTGTGCCCTCTGCCTGTGCCCGCTGCTGTGCCCGCTCCTGTGCCCACTGCCTGTGCCCGCTGTTGTGCCCTCTGCCTGTGCCCGCTGTTGTGCCCGCTCCTGTGCCCACTGCCTGTGCCCTCTGCCTGTGCCCGCTGTTGTGCCCGCTGCCTGTGCCCGCTCCTGTGCCCGCTGCCTGTGCCCTCTGCCTGTGCCCGCTGTTGTGCCCGCTCCTGTGCCCACTGCCTGTGCCCTCTACCTGTGCCCGCTGTTGTGCCCGCTGCCTGTGCCCGCTCCTGTGCCCGCTGCCTGTGCCCTCTGCCTGTGCCCGCTGTTGTGCCCGCTCCTGTGCCCACTGCCTGTGCCCTCTACCTGTGCCCGCTGTTGTGCCCACTGCCTGTGCCCGCTCCTGTGCCCACTGCCTGTGCCCTCTGCCTGTGCCCGCTGTTGTGCCCGCTGCCTGTGCCCGCTCCTGTGCCCGCTGCCTGTGCCCTCTGCCTGTGCCCGCTGTTGTGCCCGCTCCTGTGCCCACTGCCTGTGCCCTCTACCTGTGCCCGCTGTTGTGCCCGCTGCCTGTGCCCGCTCCTGTGCCCGCTGCCTGTGCCCTCTACCTGTGCCCGCTGTTGTGCCCGCTGCCTGTGCCCGCTCCTGTGCCCGCTGCCTGTGCCCTCTGCCTGTGCCCTCTGCCTGTGCCCGCTGTTGTGCCCGCTCCTGTGCCCACTGCCTGTGCCCTCTGCCTGTGCCCGCTGCCTGTGCCCTCTACCTGTGCCCGCTGTTGTGCCCGCTGCCTGTGCCCTCTACCTGTGCCCGCTGTTGTGCCCGCTCCTGTGCCCACTGCCTGTGCCCTCTGCCTGTGCCCTCTGCCTGTGCCCGCTGTTGTGCCCGCTGCCTGTGCCCGCTCCTGTGCCCGCTGCCTGTGCCCTCTGCCTGTGCCCTCTGCCTGTGCCCGCTGTTGTGCCCGCTCCTGTGCCCACTGCCTGTGCCCTCTGCCTGTGCCCGCTGTTGTGCCCGCTGCCTGTGCCCGCTCCTGTGCCCGCTGCCTGTGCCCTCTGCCTGTGCCCTCTGCCTGTGCCCGCTGTTGTGCCCGCTCCTGTGCCCACTGCCTGTGCCCTCTACCTGTGCCCGCTGCTGTGCCGCCCGGAGCCAGGCCGCGCACAGACGCTGCCCCTGCTGCGGGGTCTGAGAAAAGCTCACAGAAACTTGAGGCTTGAGGTTAAAATGTCAGGGGGTCAGGCAACCTCTTCCTGGGGAGTTGGCCGAGGCAGCCCAGGCCATTCCCTCCCCGCGGAACGTGGGCCCTGGGTCCCACGCGTGGCTCCGGGGCTGGGGGGCCCGCGGGACCCGGCAGCTGAAGCAAACCAGCACCCCGTGCAGGAGGCATGATGTCACCTTCTAGCAAAAGGGGACATCTCACATCACAAAGGACACTTTCCGGAGGTGTGGCAGGCTCTCAGCCACGGCGGGTCCTCAGGGGAGGTCTGAGACAGGCAGGGCGGGCGGTGAGCAGGAAGGCAGGTCTGTGGGGACCACGTCCAGGGCTCAGGGTGCCCCTGCCGATGCCCGGGCCTCACCGAAGGTCCTCTTCCCGCCTCCCTCCCGAGCGAGGCTCTCCTCGGCTCCGGGCCTGCCAACCCTTGGTGCAAAAGCTGGGGAAGGCGAGAGAGAAAGAGAGGGGCAGAGGCAGACGATGCAAGGAAGAGTGGCCGCCCCACGGCCCACGCCAGGCACACGCTGTCGTGCAGACTGACCGGCCACACGGAGGTCCGCCTGCGCCCGCACACCATCCACTGCGGGCGGCTGGGAGCAGAGCTCGTTCACGGACACGGCCGGAGCCCGGGCCTGGCATGGAGTCTGCGGGGCCGGTGTGCTGGGCGGAGTCTGCGGGGCCGGTGCGGGCTGGGTCTGGGCCCCGTCCTGACGGAGAATCTGGAATTGTTCCCAACAAGGGCTTGGGTCCTGCTCTCCAGCCGTTAGGGTAAGTCTGGGGCCCGGATCCAGTAGGTCTGGTCTCGCCCTCAGAGTCAGGCCCTGTCCCCCACCTCCCACTCTGGGGTGCAAATCAGGAGGCCTGTGAAACAAGGAGACTCAGCTCTGGGGGGGGGCGGGAGGCTCAGAGGAACACATGCAGGAGAGATGATGGGGAGATGCGCATTCAACAAGCTCTGTCTGCATTGGGGGTGAAGGTGGACTGTGGACAGAGAGGGCAAGATTGTGGTGACACTGACAATGGTAACAGGGACTGTGGTGACTGACAGGGACCATGGTGACTGACAGGGACCGTGGTGACAGGGACCGTGGTGACAGGGACCGTGGTGACAGGGACTGTGGTGACTGACAGGTTCCGTGGTGACTGACAGGGACCATGGTAACAGGGACTGTGGTGACTGACAGGGACCGTGGTGACAGGGACCATGGTGACAGGGACCGTGGTGACTGACAGGGACCGTGGTGACAGGGACCGTGGTGACTGACAGGGACCATGGTGACAGGGACTGTGGTGACTGACAGGGACCGTGGTGACTGACAGGGACCGTGGTGACTGACAGGGACTATGGTGACAGGGACCGTGGTGACTGACAGGGACTGTGGTGACTGACAGGGACCGTGGTGACTGACAGGGACTATGGTGACAGGGACCGTGGTGACTGACAGGGACTGTGGTGACTGACAGGGACCGTGGTGACAGGGGCAGTGGTAACAGGGACCGTGGTGACAGGGGCAGTGGTGACAGGGACCGTGGTGACAGACACCGTGGCCACAATGACTGAAACCCGGGTGGGGTTGACAAAGGACATGGTGGACAACGAACTCTAAAAGGATGGACTCCAGCGATTTGGTGATTGGATGAATGTGGGGAAGAGAGACAGTGAGAGACAGAGAGGGAGATGGAGAGGGAGAGAGAGACAGAGAGGGAGAGACAGAGAGGGAGAGGGAGACAGAGACAGAGACGGGACAGGAGGGGTGGATGAGGGTTCAGGACCGTGGAGGAGGGGGTGGTTGCTGTTGGTCCCCACGCCGGCAGAGAGGTGTGGCCGGGAAGTCAGGGCCGGGCTAAGGCACTGAAATCGCCACATTGGGAGGTAAAGTTCCAGTCAGGCTGCCAAGCACCCAGCCATCACTGGGACGTGGGGACGTGCTCTCTGCCAACACCTCGCTCCGTCTTGGGGTCTGTTCCCAAATGTGCAGACCCCAGCCCTGACCCTCAGAGCTCAGGGTGTGCCCGTCTGGAGCCAGGGAGGTTGGTCAGGGGAGGTCACCAGGGTGTTACACAGCAGACATGCAGACAGACACAGACACGGGGCGGAGAAGCCCTCGGAGAAGCCCAGCTCGAGGTCGCCTGGGTCTCGGAGCCCTGCCTGGTCTGCGGTGGGAGCCCCTCCATCGGAGAAGCTATGTGACCCAGCCCCGAGCACCTCATCCGGGCCCAGCACCGCTCTGAGTGCCCTGCGAGTGTGCTGTCCTGTGGCGGTGAGGGAGGTGACAGAGGCATCCACTCAGGAGGCCATGGCGACCGTCACCATGGAAACCAGACTCCTGACTCCAGTAGAGAATGGCTTGGGGTCCAACGCAGAGGGGTTTCCAGGCCCCCGCCCTGGGTCCCTCCTCCCCCGCTTCCAGCACTGGCCAGGACTTCCCAGTGCATATGTGCCAGTCGCCTGGGGACCAGCACCTCAGATACTTGGGGAGCGCAGGTGAGAGACCTGTTCAGAACAGCCCCTAGAGGGTGGCGATACCTTCCAGCTACACAGATGCCCTCTGCCATGTCACTGATGTCCCTCTGGCCAAACGCTGGTGGCAGCACCTGTGGCAGTGATGTCACAGGAGCCACACCCATGGGTGGTCCCAGTGAAGGCTGAGGCTGCAGGTCCTGAGGGCATCAAGCAGCATGGCAGCCCTGGCCAGTCTGGCTCAGTGGAGAGAGCATCAGCCTGCAGACTGAAGGGCCCTGGGTTCAATTCTAATCAAGAGTCTGTACTCCGGTTACAGGCTTGATCCCTGGCTCTGGCTGGGGCATGTGCAGGAGGCAACAATCCTTGTGTCTTCTTACAGGACGTTTCTCCCGGCCTCTCTCCTCCTTTCTCCTCTCTCTAAAAACCAATGGGAAGACATCCTCAGGTGAGGATTAACACAACGAAACAGAGCGAACAGTGTGGCAGAGGCTGGTGGGTCCTGTGGGCTCCCGCTGTGAGATGGTGGAAGGATCGATTGTCCACGGGTGCCTGCATGCAGGAGTCTGGGCAGGAGGCTGCCAGGGTGGGCGGCACTGTGGCCATCGTTTCCCTGTCCTGCACACCAGCAGGTGCAGGCGTTTCCATGGCAGCACCGAGGCTGACCTCCAAGGCCAATGAGAGCCAGGTCCCTGCCGAGTGAAAGCACTTCTGCTGGCGGGTCCACAAGTGCCACGCACGGCCGTCAGCGGATCTCCGGGGCTTTCTGACTAGGCAGACACAGTGCCACAGTCGGGAGGTGTGCCAGCTCCTCCCGGACAGGGATCTGGTACCCCGAGATAGGCCCCAGTGCTCCAGGCCCCTCACAGAGGCACTGTCCCAGGCTGCGCAGGCCCCTCAGCGGCTCTGGCCCCGCCCGCTCCCCCCAGGACATGGAGTCTAAGCTATTAGGGAGCATACTAATTGTTTTGTGGGCACAGGCATCTTCTCCTGACGAATGTGGGACAGGGATGGTGACCACCCCCCAGCCCAGCACATGGCAGGTGCTGGGTGGCGTGGGACGAGCCCACAGGACCAAGGTTCCTGACACAACCACAGTCAGTAACTCACACTGAGCCCAGACGTGGGTGTGCCTGGAGGAGCTGAAGGGCGGCTGTGTGCAGGGAGGGCTCAGTGCTGTCCCTCTGCTGTGTTCACTCTTCTGCTTCAAACTCTACGTAAACACGTGATTTCAGTTTTGTCCTTTCTGTTGGGCTGTGTGTGGAATGGATGTGTTAGCTTAGGAATTGTCACCATAACAAACAACGTGCTAGAAGAAAGACGGGGGGATAGCTAAGCCAAGGCAAGGCTAAGAATAGAACCTAATTTATGCCAGTTGATTATACTTGTGGCAAGAGTGATAATGAGATATTTTGAAGGGAAAAAAGAAGAGCTTGAAAGTGAAAATAATTGGAAGATTTATTTCTCCTAGGCGAGGAGATGGAGAAGAATGAGATCTTTAATTACATGAATAAGGAAATAATTATTGATAGTCACAAATAATGTCTCTATTGGCTCAGCGGCGCTCACAGTCTGTCTAATCAGTTTAAAACCTGACGAGGGTGCTTGGTGGTGGCTGAGGGAGCGAGCCAGCGGCGCAGTCAGAGAGCTGTTCGCGGGTCAGGTTTGGAGCAGGGCGTCCTCACGGGAGAGCCAGGAGCTGATGTAGACGAGGGTCTCGGGCACGGGGGGCGCAGACACCACAATGCTGAGCCCTCGAGGGCGGGACCCTTCTGACTGACGCCCTCTGCTCTGGGTCCCAGGCTCTGCATCCTTCCCAGCACCCAGTCCGCCAAAGCCACTCCCTCCGGGCGAGGCACCTTGTATTGGGGGCTACTTCCCACCCTTGGCTTTTGGAATTGCTCGTGGCACACTGTCTGAGGCCGCTCAGTACAGAGTCCCTCCACGGGCCGAGTCCCTCCCCCCGGGGCGGACAGAGCTGCCTGAGGAGCCTGATGGTGCCCCTGGCACGTGGGAACGCACCAGCCTCCCTCCTCAGCAGCTCCCAGTCTCGGGGCTCCTGCCGCCCTGGCTGCTCGGGAGCATGGCGGCCCGGGAGGCCTCCCTGCCCGCTCTCAGGGTCCCAAGCACAGACCCCCCCGGAGAGAGCTCCTGCCTTTGAGGAGAGGAGAGCTGGGTGGGTGGCGGTGGTGGTGGTGGTTACTGACTGGAAGAGGGACGTGGGCTTCACCGAGAAGCTCTCAGCGGCTCAGGCGGCGGCCAGGCCGTTTTCCAGAGGAAGGTGCCCTCTGCGGAAGCATGAGTCAGAATTAATCAGGAGAGCAGCGAGTCCCGCCAGGGCACAGGCCGTCCCCAGTGTCCTTGACAGAACCCCCGCCCCCTGGCTGGGTGAGGGAGTCTTGGTCCTCAGAACTAACAGCCACCAGAGCCAGCCTGCCGTCCCCCCCCCCCACCTCCCCAGAGGAGGCACAGATGTGGCATGGTGGGGAGCTGGCCACCCCCCCAGGTGCCCACGAGACTCTGCAGCTCCCACCCCCTCCTGCCCCTCGGCCAGTGGCCTGTCCTGAGTGATGGGGTGATGCAGTGGGAACCCTGAGAGTGGTCCTGTCCCAGGTCCCTCGGTCCGCAGGCCCCAGCTCTGGTATTCTCTGTGCCAGACGGTCTCAGCGTCTCCCCGTCGCTGTCCTCTGCCTGTTCACCAGGTGACAGAGCCCCTCTCCCCCTCCCCCGCTGGCTCAGGAGAGGTTGTTCTTGTAGGACAGCCCCCCGGGCACCCCTGATGGAACACCACTGACACCACTGAGTGCTCGCAGGCGGCTGAGGGGGAGGGTGGGAGGAGTGGGTTCCTCTCCAGGTTCGGGACAGAGGCCGCCACCGGAAGCCTGGACCATGCGGTCCCCACCTCCTGAGGCCAACGGGGTGCCTGGTGTGCGGAGACCAGCCATTTCCCCAGAATGGGGGCGCCCAGCCACCTTGGGGTGCTGAGGATGCTGCAGAGCCAGAAACGGGTCCAGGGGAGCAGGGGCTCAGACAGGGGACCGAGCAGCGCGGCACAGCCAGCCTCAGGCTGAGCAGGTGCTCACAGCCCAGCCCCAGCTCCGGCTCGTCCTCGCCTGGGACCTGTGCCAGGACGCCGAGTCGGAGACCCAGGCCCAGGAACGTCCCCATCGGGGAGCCTTCACAGCGAGTTAAGGGAAGAAGCCGTGGCTCACGCAGAGGCACCTTCGTCCCAGAAGCCATCCATTGTCCGTCGGAGCCCACGTGGCTGCACTCCCCGGCCAAGTGGCTGTGCGGGAGCGACGCTGGGGAGGGTCTCTGTGCTGATGTCACTGGACACGGCCCGAGTGGAACAACCTGAAAGAACTCGGGACACTTGTGGGTGACCCCCTGCGGGGAGCCCCTGCCGCGGCCGGCCACCCAGGGCCGCTTCGAGCTTCGGAGCAGGCGCCCTGTGTCAGAGTCCACGAATGGCTCCGGGACATCAGCTCTGCTGTGCATGAGCCAAAGAGCCATCGTGCTCACCCGGGACAGCGTGCTCACCTGTCCATAGCAACAGGTTGACCCTGGAGGTCACTCGGGGTGCTCAGATGCCAGAGTGAGACAGGCAGGGCCAGTCCTGCTTCCCGACCCACACAGCGGGGCTCAGAGTCAGTAGCCCCCTTCTCCCTGCGGGGTAGCACAGGACCCGGAGTGTTCTTAAAGCCTGCGCGCCCAGCTCCCCGGGCGGGCAGTGCCACCCACAGCCCTGCAGTGGACTGGTCCGAGCAAAGTCAGGGGCAGTTCCGGGAAGCGCTGCCGCTCCTGGACCAGGTGATCCCTCTTCTTCCTCTTGCTTTCTCCCCAACCCCTTCTCCACGCCTCCCCTCCTCCTGGAGAGAGTGGGTGTGGGCATGAGCTTTTTGTGGCCAGAGGCCTTCATGAGACAGGCACTGAGAGTGGGCTCTGAGCGTGGTGCCCTCCCAGGACTCTGCCCAGCCCTCTGCCCACCCCCACGGCCCACCCTCCAAACAGGAGGGCACCTACTCCCGGGTTTTACTGAAACTCAATAGCCTTCTTCTCAGCCCCTATTCAGGCCCAGAACAGAATGAATTCCGAGAAGGAATAAACTTTGCTGGATGATCCATCCCACACAAGACATTCAGGGCAGTACCCAGCGGCAGGACCGGCACCCATAGGAACACAGTTAAACTGCCAAGAGGGTCCGAGGCAGAGGTGTGGGTCCACACAGAGCAGCGGTGGTTTGTGAGGTGAGATAGACAGCCTCGCTGGAGAAGATAAACTGTAAGGAGGCATTTTTAACTGGAATGACTGATAGAATTTAACTGAAACCACTGCCAGTAAGAGACAGCACACCCGTGCTGCTCACTCCCGGGTGCAGGCAGCTCGATGGACCCCAAATCCCAGCAAACATTAGCTCTGAGAAAGACTATTTTCAACCACAGCTGCAGCCGAGGCCAGGCTAACTGGTGTTTAAAACGTCTTTGGGGAAACAAGAAAGCCTCGAAGGACCTATTACCCCGAAGCCGGTCACTTCCAGCTGTCTGGACGTTAACGGTAAGTTAATGGCTCGTCAGCTCCCGCCAGTGCCGGGTTTGAGGTGAACAGAGGCGCACCGTGTGCGTTCAGCAGGGATTATGGTCCCAGAAATGTAACCGTGCAAACACCTGCAACTAGACCGTAATTTGCTTAAATTCCGTCTGCATATTAAATGATCATCTGCTTTTTTCTCTTTGTTTTTGTTTTATTGCCTTTTTTCCTTATTTATATTCAGTCGCTGCCTCCAGCCTGCTAAGACACAGAAAGTCACTGTAATTAATTTCTCATGAGAAACAAGATGGACACAGATGTCACGTAGGAAGCAAATCCTTTCAGCCTCGTCTTGGGGAGTCCTCAGGAGCCTCGTCTGTCATCGCCCAGCAGGCCCTCAGCCACGCCACTCGCTGCCCGCGGAGAGGGCCAGGCGGGCTCTTCAGACCCCGGCGAAGGACAGCGGCTCAGAGCGGCGGCTCACCCAGGCCTGTTGTTCAGAGCTTCCGAGAACCAGACATCACGGACACGGTGTGAGGGCCGATCACGGGGTGTGACGCACGCCGGGTCAGCTGCGGTCTCCACTCCTCCCACTGTCCACCGGGCCTGGCCTCTGCCGGGCAGAGAAGAGTCAAACCCAAAGGGGTGACGCCACCATGACGAAGCATCTCTGCTTTGACACAGCAGACCGGCCTCTGCTCACTCGGTGTTCATTTCCACCCAGGCAGGTCAGCATCGAGCCCTTGTGAATTCCATCTGTTCAGCTTAGCAGTTTGTGCCTATTCCGTCATGTGTTAGTTATTTCTGCGGAGTTCTCTGGCACCACGGGTAAGAGGAATTCTGAGAAATGGAAGCACGTTCTGGCCATGGACTTGGGACAGTTGGGATGAACACTGAGCAACTACACGTGAGATTCCAATGCTTTCAAAGCTTAGCCAGACCATGTGAGCCCTGGTGCACACTCACACATGTTCAGCCCTGGTGTGTGCTCACACGTGCTACTGCTGCTGTGAGCTCACATATTATCAATGCCGCTGTGTGCTCACACGTGATCAATGCTGCTGTGAGCTCACATGTGATCAATGCTGCTGTGTGCCCACACGTGATCACTGCTGCTGTGTGCCCACACGTGATCACTGCTGCTGTGAGCTCACATGTGATCAATGCTACTGTGTGCTCACACGTGATCAATGCTGCTGTGAGCTCACACGTGATCAATGCTGCTGTGAGCTCACACGTGATCAATGCTGCTGTGAGCTCACATGTGATCAATGCTGCTGTGTGCTCACCGTGCTCACTACTGCTGTGAGCTCACACGTGATCAATGCTGCCATGTGCTCACTACTGCTGTGAGCTCACACGTGATCAATGCTGCCGTGTGCTCACTACTGCTGTGAGCTCACACGTGATCAATGCTGCTGTGTGCTCACATGTGATCAATGCTGCTGTGTGCCCACATGTGAGCACTGATGCTGTGTGCTCACCGTGCTCACTAATGCTGTGAGCTCACACGTAATCAATGCTGCTGTGTGCTCACATGTGATCACTGCTGCTGTGTGCTCACACGTGATCACTGCTGCTGTGTGCTCACATGTGATCACTGCTGCTGTGTGCTCACATGTGATCACTGCTGCTGTGTGCTCACCATGCTCACTAATGCTGTGAGCTCACACGTGATCAATGCTGCCGTGTACTCACTAATGCTGTGAGCTCACACGTGATCAATGCTGCTGTGTGCTCACATGTGATCAATGCTGCTGTGTGCCCACATGTGATCACTGCTGCTGTGTGCTCACCGTGCTCACTAATGCTGTGAGCTCACACGTGATCAATGCTGCTGTGTGCTCACCATGCTCACTAATGCTGTGAGCTCACACATGATCACTGCTGCTGTGAGCTCACATGTGATCACTGCTGCTGTGCGCTCACACGTGATCAATGCTGCTGTGTGCTCACACGTGATCAATGCTGCTGTGTGCTCACACATGACCAATGCTGCTGTGAGCTCACATGTGCTCAATCCTGGTGTGTGCTCACAAGTCATCAGGGCTGGCTCCTCCCACAGCCTCTGCTTGGTGTGCAGACAGCTGTCTTCTGTGTCCTCACGTGGACATCCTCTGTGTGTGTGTCCTCATCTCTTCCTCTAAAGACAGCAGCCTACAGGATTAGGGCTGCCTAATTAAGGCCTCACTTTACCCGTCACCTCCTCAGTGCCCTTCCTTCCACTCCACCACGTGCAGAGGTCCTCGTGACTGCGTGGGGACAGAGTCAGCCCACAGCAGCGATCCTGCTCGCCGGCCCTCCGGAGACTGCACCCTGTCCTCTCACACTGACCTGGGTAACCCTACAGCGACATTGACCTATTTTTCTCCATAATACGTCCATTTGTTCAAACCTGTTTTCTAAGAGAATTGGGAAGGTCCAGGCACCATCATCCTCAACCTGCTAAGCAACCCTCTCCTTAACCCACGAGGCGGAGGCAGAGTGCATACCACTGCACTCTTACTGCAGCAGGGCCTGCGGAGGAGGCCGAGGCCACCTGACCTGCCTGGAGAGGGCAGTACGGGCATTTCCGCAGACGCAGGTGCCGGCATCACATGGGCTCCGGGATGAATGGCGCTCACCACGGGCACATTCCTGTGCGGCCCCTGGACAGTGCTGACACGTGTTCCTCTGAACCCAGGTCCGGGTTAGGATTGACAGTGGGCCGAATGCGGGTGACGTAGGCAGGGTTCCTCATAAAGACTTAAACACGAAGCCCAGCAGAGCTGCCTAAGGCAGAGGAGCGTGCACAGGGATGCGGTTTCAGGAAATTCGAGGATCATCTCCTTGCCCTGGGTCACCCACCACCGGCATCTTCCCTGGGCTGGCAGCCCTGCTCCTCAGGCTCCGGAGAGAAGTAGGGGACACAGTGGCCTGGGACCCGGACAGGCCTCTGGAGTCCACTGGCACCACGGAGCAGAGCACGCCTCCCTGCCGCCATTGGCTCGGAGACCCCACACTCCCATCCTGGAGAGGACCCGATGGCTGAGGAGGAGCAGAAGGAAGAAATGAAAGTGTCAGGCTGGGAAAAGAAAAGAAAAGGGAGGTGAACTCTCAGCAGAAGCAGCAGAAGCTCATACCTCCCAGTCATCCGTTGCAGGTATGAGCGCCGGGAGTTCTGGGATAGCTCATGTGTGTGCTGCCCCCAGACATGGAGCGGCACCTGTCCTTGCATCCGCACAGAGAATGGCTAGACGGGGCCGGCAGGGCAAGCAGAACCGCGGGGCCAGGCCCAGGGCCTGGAAGATGCCCGCAGTCACCCAACATCCTCCTGTGCTGGAATCACAGCCCGCCCAGCTCTGCAGAGCTCACCGGGGGCAGGGAGACGGGTAAAGCTGGGTTTCACTTGTGGCTTGGGGTGATGGTCACACTCAGTGGAGAAGGGCGTAGGGGACACAGGGCCAGAGAGCAGGTGGATTAATGGCAAGACCTGGCCAATGAGAGCTGGTCAGTGTCTTCATGTTCCCCCAATGGTCTCAACACAGCGAGTGCCGAAGGCTGTGTCCCAGCCAGATCGCACAAGGGCCACCTGCAGACATGGCCAACGCATCAGAGGCCTTCTTCCACCTGTCCCTCAAGAGTCAGCACATGTGACGGTCATTGGGAACAGGCATGGGTCCCCCCAGAGACGTGGCCAACAGGGAGCGGTGACATCAGCCTAAGGGCTAGTGACTCCTACACCAGTGGTCAGCAAACTCATTAATCAAGAGAGCCAAACATCAACAGGACAACGATTGAAATTTCTTTTGAAAGCCACGTTTTTTAAACTTAAACTTCTAACACCACTTCTTCAAAATAGACTCACCCGGCCGTGGTATTTTGTGGAAGAGCCACACTCAAGGGGCCAAAGAGCCACATGTGGCTCGTGAACCGCAGTTTGCCAACCAAGGTCACTTCCACACTGAGCCTGTGTCACCTCCACACTGAGCCCGTGTCATCTCCTACACACTGAGCCTGTGTCACCTCCTACACACCACTGAGCCTGCGTCACCTCCACACTGAGCCGTGTCACCTCCACACTGAGCCTGTGTCATCTCCTACACACTGAGCCTGTGTCATCTCCACACTGAGCCCGCATCACCTCCACACTGAGCTGTGTCACCTCCACACTGAGCCTGTGTCACCTCCTACACACTGAGCCTGTGTCATCTCCACACTGAGCCCGCATCACCTCCACACTGAGCCGTGTCACCTCCACACTGAGCCCGTGTCACCTCCACACTGAGCCCGTGTCATCTCCTACACACTGAGCCTGTGTCACCTCCACACTGAGCCGTGTCACCTCCACACTGAGCCGTGTCACCTCCACACTGAGCCTGTGTCACCTCCTACACACTGAGCCCGTGTCATCTCCACACTGAGCCCGTGTCATCTCCACACTGAGCCCGTGTCACCTCCACACTGAGCCGTGTCACCTCCACACTGAGCCCGTGTCACCTCCACACTGAGCCGTGTCACCTCCACACTGAGCCCGTGTCACCTCCTACACACTGAGCCCATGTCATCTCCACACTGAGCCCGTGTCACCTTCACACTGAGCCCGTGTCATCTCCACACTGAGCCCGTGTCATCTCCACACTGAGCCGTGTCACCTCCACACTGAGCCCGTGTCATCTCCACACTGAGCCGTGTCACATTCACACTGAGCCCGTGTCATCTCCACACTGAGCCCGTGTCATCTCCACACTGAGCCCGTGTCACCTCCACACTGAGCCGTGTCACCTCCACACTGAGCCGTGTCACCTCCACACTGAGCCCGTGTCACCTCCACACTGAGCCGTGTCACCTCCTACACACTGAGCCCGTGTCATCTCCACACTGAGCCGTGTCACCTTCACACTGAGCCCGTGTCATCACCACACTGAGCCGTGTCACCTCCACACTGAGCCGTGTCACCTCCACACTGAGCCCGCATCACCTCCACACTGAGCCGTGTCACCTTCACACTGAGCCCGTGTCATCTCCACACTGAGCCGTGTCACCTCCACACTGAGCCGTGTCACCTTCACACTGAGCCGTGTCATCTCCACACTGAGCCCGTGTCACCTCCTACACACTGAGCCCGTGTCATCTCCACACTGAGCCCGTGTCACGTACACACTGAGCCCGTGTCATCTCCACACTGAGCCCGTGTCACCTCCTACACACTGAGCCCTTGTCATCTCCACACTGAGCCCGTGTCATCTCCACACTGAGCCCGTGTCACCTCCACACTGAGCCCGTGTCATCTCCACACTGAGCCCGTGTCACCTCCTACACACTGAGCCCGTGTCACCTCCTACACACTGAGCCCGTGTCATCTCCACACTGAGCCCGTGTCACCTCCTACACACTGAGCCCGTGTCATCTCCACACTGAGCCTGTGTCATCTCCACACTGAGCCGTGTCACCTTCACACTGAGCCCGTGTCATCTCCACACTGAGCCCGTGTCATCTCCACACTGAGCCGTGTCACTTCCACACTGAGCCCGTGTCACCTCCTACACACTGAGCCCGTGTCATCTCCACACTGAGCCGTGTCACCTCCACACTGAGCCGTGTCACCTTCACACTGAGCCCGTGTCATCTCCACACTCAGCCCGTGTCACCTCCTACACACTGAGCCCATGTCATCTCCACACTGAGCCGTGTCACCTTCACACTGAGCCCGTGTCATCTCCACACTGAGCCGTGTCACCTCCACACTGAGCCGTGTCACCTCCACACTGAGCCCGCATCACCTCCACACTGAGCCGTGTCACCTCCACACTGAGCGGTGTCACCTCCACACTGAGCCCGTGTCACCTCCACACTGAGCCCGTGTCATCTCCACACTGAGCCGTGTCACCTCCACACTGAGCCGTGTCACCTTCACACTGAGCCCGTGTTATCTCCACTCTGAGCCCGTGTCACCTCCTACACACTGAGCCCGTGTCACCTCCTACACACTGAGCCCGTGTCATCTCCACACTGAGCCCGTGTCACCTACACACTGAGCCCGTGTCATCTCCACACTGAGCCCGTGTCACCTCCTACACACTGAGCCCGTGTCATCTCCACACTGAGCCCGTGTCACCTCCTACACACTGAGCCCGTGTCACCTCCTACACACTGAGCCCGTGTCAGCTCCACACTTAGCCCGTGTCATCTCCACACTGAGCCCATGTCACCTCCACACTGAGCCCGTGTCATCTCCACACTGAGCCCGTGTCACCTCCTACACACTGAGCCCGTGTCACCTCCTACACACTGAGCCCGTGTCATCTCCACACTGAGCCCGTGTCACCTCCACACTGAGCCGTGTCACCTTCACACTGAGCCCGTGTCATCTCCACACTGAGCCCGTGTCATCTCCACACTGAGCCCGTGTCATCTCCACACTGAGCCCCTGTCACCTCCACACTGAGCCCGTGTCATCTCCACACTGAGCCCGTGTCACGTCCTACACACTGAGCCCATGTCATCTCCACACTGAGCTTGTGTCACCTCCACGCTGAGCCCGTGTCATCTCCACACTGAGCCCGTGTCACCTCCTACACACTGAGCCCGTGTCATCTCCACACTGAGCCTGTGTCATCTCCACACTGAGCCGTGTCACCTTCACACTGAGCCCGTGTCATCTCCACACTGAGCCCGTGTCATCTCCACACTGAGCCGTGTCATCTCCACACTGAGCCCGTGTCATCTCCACACTGAGCTCGTGTCACCTCCACGCTGAGCCCGTGTCATCTCCACCCTGAGCCCTTGTCACCTCCTACACACTGAGCCCCTGTCATCTCCACACTGAGCCCGTGTCATCTCCACACTGAGCCTGTGTCACCTCCACACTGAGCCGTGTCACCTTCACACTGAGCCCGTGTCATCTCCACACTGAGCCCGTGTCATCTCCACACTGAGCCCGTGTCACCTCCTACACACTGAGCCCGTGTCACCTCCTACACACTGAGCCCGTGTCACCTCCTACACACTGAGCCCGTGTCACCTCCTACACACTGAGCCCGTGTCATCTCCACACTGAGCCCGTGTCACCTCCACACTGAGCCGTGTCACCTCCACAGTGAGCCCGTGTCATCTCCACACTGAGCCCGTGTCATCTCCACACTGAGCCTGTGTCACCTCCACACTGAGCCGTGTCACCTTCACACTGAGCCCATGTCATCTCCACACTGAGCCCGTGTCATCTCCACACTGAGCCCGTGTCACCTCCTACACACTGAGCCCGTGTCACCTCCTACACACTGAGCCCGTGTCACCTCCTACACACTGAGCCCGTGTTATCTCCACACTGAGCCCGTGTCACCTCCACACTGAGCCGTGTCACCTCCACACTGAGCCCGTGTCATCTCCACACTGAGCCCGTGTCACCTCCACACTGAGCCCGTGTCATCTCCACACTGAGCCCGTGTCACCTCCTACACACTGAGCCTGTGTCATCTCCACACTGAGCTCGTGTCACCTCCACGCTGAGCCCGTGTCATCTCCACACTGAGCCCGTGTCACCTCCTACACACTGAGCCCTTGTCATCTCCACACTGAGCCCGTGTCATCTCCACACTGAGCCCGTGTCACCTCCACACTGAGCCCGTGTCATCTCCACACTGAGCCCGTGTCATCTCCACACTGAGCCTGTGTCACCTCCACACTGAGCCGTGTCACCTTCACACTGAGCCCGTGTCATCTCCACACTGAGCCCGTGTCATCTCCACACTGAGCCCGTGTCACCTCCTACACACTGAGCCCGTGTCACCTCCTCCACACTGAGCCCTTGTCACCTCCTACACACTGAGCCCGTGTCATCTCCACACTGAGCCCGTGTCATCTCCACACTGAGCCTGTGTCACCTCCACACTGAGCCGTGTCACCTTCACACTGAGCCCGTGTCATCTCCACACTGAGCCCGTGTCATCTCCACACTGAGCCCGTGTCACCTCCACACTGAGCCCGTGTCATCTCCACACTGAGCCCGTGTCACCTCCTACACACTGAGCCCATGTCATCTCCACACTGAGCCCGTGTCACCTTCACACTGAGCCCGTGTCATGTCCACACTGAGCCGTGTCACCTCCACACTGAGCCCGTGTCATCTCCACACTGAGCCGTGTCACCTCCATACTGAGCCGTGTCACCTCCACACTGAGCCCGTGTCACCTCCACACTGAGCCCGTGTCACCTCCACACTGAGCCCGTGTCATCTCCACACTGAGCCCGTGTCACCTCCTACACACTGAGCCCGTGTCACCTCCTACACACTGAGCCCGTGTCACCTCCTACACACTGAGCCCGTGTTATCTCCACACTGAGCCCGTGTCACCTCCACACTGAGCCGTGTCACCTCCACACTGAGCCCGTGTCATCTCCACACTGAGCCCGTGTCACCTCCACACTGAGCCCGTGTCATCTCCACACTGAGCCCGTGTCACCTCCTACACACTGAGCCTGTGTCATCTCCACACTGAGCTCGTGTCACCTCCACGCTGAGCCCGTGTCATCTCCACACTGAGCCCGTGTCACCTCCTACACACTGAGCCCTTGTCATCTCCACACTGAGCCCGTGTCATCTCCACACTGAGCCCGTGTCACCTCCACACTGAGCCCGTGTCATCTCCACACTGAGCCCGTGTCATCTCCACACTGAGCCTGTGTCACCTCCACACTGAGCCGTGTCACCTTCACACTGAGCCCGTGTCATCTCCACACTGAGCCCGTGTCATCTCCACACTGAGCCCGTGTCACCTCCTACACACTGAGCCCGTGTCACCTCCTACACACTGAGCCCTTGTCACCTCCTACACACTGAGCCCGTGTCATCTCCACACTGAGCCCGTGTCATCTCCACACTGAGCCTGTGTCACCTCCACACTGAGCCGTGTCACCTTCACACTGAGCCCGTGTCATCTCCACACTGAGCCCGTGTCATCTCCACACTGAGCCCGTGTCACCTCCTACACACTGAGCCCGTGTCACCTCCTACACACTGAGCCCGTGTCACCTCCTACACACTGAGCCCGTGTCACCTCCTACACACTGAGCCCGTGTTATCTCCACACTGAGCCCGTGTCACCTCCACACTGAGCCGTGTCACCTCCACAGTGAGCCCGTGTCATCTCCACACTGAGCCCGTGTCATCTCCACACTGAGCCTGTGTCACCTCCACACTGAGCCGTGTCACCTTCACACTGAGCCCATGTCATCTCCACACTGAGCCCGTGTCATCTCCACACTGAGCCCGTGTCACCTCCTACACACTGAGCCCGTGTCACCTCCTACACACTGAGCCCGTGTCACCTCCTACACACTGAGCCCGTGTTATCTCCACACTGAGCCCGTGTCACCTCCACACTGAGCCGTGTCACCTCCACACTGAGCCCGTGTCATCTCCACACTGAGCCCGTGTCACCTCCACACTGAGCCCGTGTCATCTCCACACTGAGCCCGTGTCACCTCCTACACACTGAGCCCGTGTCATCTCCACACTGAGCTCATGTCACCTCCACGCTGAGCCCGTGTCATCTCCACACTGAGCCCGTGTCACCTCCTACACACTGAGCCCGTGTCATCTCCACACTGAGCCCGTGTCATCTCCACACTGAGCCCGTGTCACCTCCACACTGAGCCCGTGTCATCTCCACACTGAGCCCGTGTCATCTCCACACTGAGCTCGTGTCACCTCCACGCTGAGCCCGCGTTGCCTCCACACTGAGTCCAGGGTCCTGCCCAAACTGCAGGAGTTCAAGGCACCCCCCCACTGTCTCCTGCTCAGAGGAAAGCATGAGCTCATTGCTGCTCGCCCCCACTCTGCCTCAGCCCATTCCCGCTGTGCCTTGTGTCCTCACCTATGAATGGGGTGAGAAGAGGACCCTCCATCTGGGGGCTGTGTCTGAGGACTAATGCCAATCTGCGGACGCTTAGCTGGGAGCTGCAGGCACATGCTGGTGCGTAGGGGCTCCTCTCACTGTTACTATTAGTCACAGGAAGATGGGCAGCCCGGGTGGGGGGAAGGGGGAGGAGGGGGACCAGGCAGCACTGAGTAGGATCGCTGGGGACAATGTCAAGGCCACGGGTGTTCGATGGAAAGAGGCTTGGGCTGCAGCAGAGAGGATCCAGAAGGGAGAAAGGCAGGAGGAACCCTGAAAAGCTGCAGTCTGGTGGACTCTCTTGGGCCTGGATGGCCCCGAGAAGCTGCCAGCGCCACCAGGACCCCGCTCCTCCTCCTCCTCTCAGGAGCTGAGCCACCTGAGCAAGCCGTTCTCTGAGCCCGGTCCCCATGACGGCCTGGCCAACACAGCGCTGCCCGGAAGGATGTCGGAGAGTCGATGTGGCCTGTTTGCTGGCAGCACTTGCAGCAGGTGAGTACAGGGCCAGGCCAGCCCACACCGTGGCCACCTGTGACCTGTGTGTGAGAGCAGCCAGCCTTTCCGTGATGGAGCCGAGTCATCCACCGCCTTCACACCCCACCATCACGGCGTCATTCCTTGCCTCCTCAGTCCCTGTTCCACAGGAGTTTATACGGGCAGCTACTAACCCACCGCTGACGGCACAGCCTCCCAGCCCCGCCTCCTACCTGCCCAGCCTTTTCCTGGTTGGACACCACCATCACCCTGGGTCAAGCTGGCCACCCATGCCTCCCACTTCGCCCGGCCTCCTAAAGCCTCCTCCTCTCCCTCCTGCCCACCCACCCCCATCTGGACACCACAGGCCACGCTTATCTCTGAGCCAGGCTCCCGGCTCCTGGCAGCCTCATGATGTCCTCTCATCTGCCCTCTGCAAAGACCCCCAGTGACCTGTCCGCTGGGCCCATGCCACACTGACATTCGGGTGGCCCCCCAAAGGCTGTCGACGGGAATCCCATTTGGGGGGCTCTAAAAGGCTGAGAGGACTATATGTTCCCTGCAGCACCTGCTCCTCTCTCCGCCCTTCTCTCCTCCCATCACCTCCTCCAGAGAGCACCTCCTGGCCAGCCCTGCTCCCACTAAGCAGTGCCCATGCTCCTAACACCACCTCGGGAATAATGCCATTTACCGCCTTGACCTCTGACTGCTTCCTTTCCCGTCGCTGGCTCTCAGCCTAAAGCTCACAGGGCAGGAATGAAGTCTTCGTCTCCCAGACCTGGAGCCCAGCCGCCCTCAGTTAATATTTACTGAATGAATCGGGGGACACGTTAGCTGGAGCTCATTCACACTAGCATGTAAATGGCTGATATTCATCTTTTCTTGAGAACAACTCCTGGTAGGGGAGCCAGAGGGGAATCCCCAGAGCCAGAGCAGGTGGAGAGAAGGCAGCAGCCCCGCTGAAGGGGGCAGGGGAAGGGAGGGTTTCAGCTTTGCACACTTCCCTTCCAAAGGCCGGTTTCCTCACACGCTGAGCAGCGTGCTTGGAGGGGAGTCCTGGTTCCTGTTGGAACAAGTCAGAGGCACTTGTGACACTTTCCAGGGGAAGGAGGAGCTGGGCAGCCGGAGAAGTCAGACCGTGTAAGGTTGAATCCCAGATGCAAAGGGATGTTCTGACTGCAGCTCTTTGGGGCCGCGGCCCGGACCCGGTGTGGCTGCCCCGCTCTGGAGGGACACAGACGACTGAGATGCCACGGGGCTGTTCCTCACGGGGCCGTGGCTGTGGCCGTGGCTGTGGCCGTAGCGTGGACTCAGAGGGCTACCTGAGGCCTGAGATCAGTGCTGCTGACCACACTGGGAAGGACCCCCAGAGCCGCCACCATGACTCACCCCACAGAGACCAGGCCCTCAGGAGGCGAGCAGGCAGGGCAGGTCTCTGGTTTCCTGCTGTCCAGTGCCAGGACCTGCCCCAGACACACCACTGGAGCTCACACTCCGCTGCCCCTGGGTCCCTACTGACCCCTCCGTCCTTGCTGCCACGAGGCTGCGCAGGCACCAGCCAGCCCTGCTCCCCACCCGCTCAGGAGGCTCTCCCAGGCCACACCTCGTCACCGGAGGCTGCTCTCCTGCCAGCCAGCTCCCCTCCCGCCGGGTGCCCGCCCCTCCTCTCCAGGCAGCCCATGCCCCTGCCCCTCCTCTCCGGGGAGCACGCAGAGGGCCCGTGCCCCTGCCCCTCCTCTCCGGGGAGCACGCAGAGGGCCCGTGCCGCTGCCCCTCCTCTCCGAGGAGCACACAGCGGGCCCGTGCCCCTGCCCCTCCTCTCCGAGGAGCACGCAGAGGGCCCGTGCCCCTGCCCCTCCTCTCCGGGGAGCACGCAGAGGGCCCGTGCCCCTGCCCCTCCTCTCCGGGGAGCACGCAGAGGGCCCGTGCCCCTGCCCCTCCTCTCCGGGGAGCACACAGCGGGCCCGTGCCCCTGCCCCTCCTCTCCGGGGAGCACACAGCGGGCCCGTGCCCCTGCCCCTCCTCTCCGGGGAGCACACAGCGGGACCCTGCCCCTGCCCCTCCTCTCCGGGGAGCACACAGCGGGACCCTGCCCCTGCCCCTCCTCTCCGGGGAGCACACAGCGGGCCCGTGCCCCTGCCCCTCCTCTCCGGGGAGCACACAGCGGGCCCGTGCCCCTGCCCCTCCTCTCCGGGGAGCACACAGCGGGCCCGTGCCCCTGCCCCTCCTCTCCGGGGAGCACACAGCGGGACCCTGCCCCTGCCCCTCCTCTCCGGGGAGCACACAGCGGGCCCGTGCCCCTGCCCCTCCTCTCCGGGGAGCACACAGCGGGACCCTGCCCCTGCCCCTCCTCTCCGGGGAGCACACAGCGGGACCCTGCCCACACCGTGAGCTCAGAGGTCTCCCCGACGGTCCAGGCAAAACAGGTCCCGCTTCCTCCCGACACTCGGCAGGTCCTTGCAGAGGCAGGTCCTCTGGAGTTTTCAGAATGACCGAGGAGCCGTGAGCACGTGGCTCCTGGAAGCTGGGTTGTCACTGTGAGCTGGAACCCCAGGGCAACGGGGGCCAGGGCACCACAGACAGATGATACACCTTGATGGGGACCGAGACGCCGCGGGCACTGCAAGGTGCGGAGACTGCTTGTCACAGCCATGCTCCTGCTCATCTTTCATCCTTCATCTTTCATGTCAGAGTCACCCCCGCCCCCTCCACTCAGCCACAGGCGGGGTCTGCTCACGATGGTTTGTAACAAATCAGACTGATGCGTGTCACACCGGCTGCAGTTTGGCAAAAATCAGTCAAGACCAGGGAAGGTTCCAATGAGGGGGCGGACAGCGATGCCGGAAACGTGACCGGATCGGTGAGGCCGAGCCGGTGCCGCCCCAGAGAGGGGAGAAGCCTGGGGAAAGGGCTCTGGCAGGGCACGCCCATCACTCCACGCTGCCATGGAGACTGACGCCAAAACACTGCTCTGGATAGGGCAAGGCCTGCAGACTTAAGGGTTCCAGGTTCAATTCCCAGTCAAGGGCACACGCCCGGTTGGGGCGTACAACAGGCAACCGATCAATGATTATCTCTCATCATTGATGTTTCTCTTTCCCCCTCTCCTTTCCTCTCTGAAATCAATAAAAATATATTTTTTAAAAAGAAAACACTGCCCTCCGATGATGAGTTCCCACTTCTCTCCCCGGCCTCCCAAATTCACCTTCTCCCAGCAGAGCAGTGAGCCTCGCCGGTACTTATCCACCAACACGAGCTTCCTGTGTCAGCGGCGTCGCCAGAGCCTGTGCGGTTTCCTCCAGGGACAGGGACAGGTGAGGGCCGTCTCGGGGTGGCGTGGGGGTGGGTTTGTGGCGAGCAGGTAAGAGCTGCCTCCAGAGGTATCGGTGCAGGCAAAGAGGCGGCGAACCGCTGCCGGCTCATTTCTGCTGGAATCGCCCAGGCAGCTGCGGCCAGCTCACGCCGTGGAGCGGGCTCCGGCACCGGCAAGGACACAGGCTGCCTCCGTGTTAGAGCCCGGGTGCAGCAAGAACCGGCCATCCTGGTCCCGCTCCTGCTGGCAGAGCTCAGAGTGCTGCCCCCAAGGACACTGGGCCCACAGCCACAGGGAGAAGGCGTCCCGCGCTGTCAAGGCTGGAGCCTCGGGGGGCGCTGCTGCGCGGGGCCTCCTCTCTGGGGCCTGTCTGTCTGTCTGGGGAGGCGCCTGTCTTTCCTCCCGGAGGGCAGGTGGTGCTGGTCTCCCTTCCTGTGGAAGGTCCGCCTCCACACGGCACTCAGGCCTGGCGACCCGGAGCCAAGCACACTTGCTCTTCTCTCGGGCGGTCCTCCTGGGACGCGGAGAGCTGGCCTGGCCCTGCTGGCATGGCTCAGTGGTTAGAGCACCAGCCTGTGCAAAAAAAAGGTCTTGGGTTCAATTCTGCTCAAGGGCATGTACCTGGGTTGCAGTTTGGTCCCTGGATCCAGTCTCTCTCACATCAATGTTTCTCTCTTTCTCTCTTTACCTCTCTCCCTCCTTCTCTCCCTCTCTCACTCCCTCTGTTCCACTCTCTCTAAAAAAAATTAAGTAATAAAATAAAACAATGGAAAATATCTTTGGGTGAGGATTAACCAAAAAAAAAGAAAAGAGGCAGGAGCTGGCGAGCTGTGGGAGGCGCCCCCTCCCTCTGTGTCACCTCTTCCTCCGGGGCCAGGCCGGGCCAGAGACGGGGGACGAGCAGGGGGGGTGTGCGTCCGGACTCGGGAGGACCACAGGCCCCTCAGGGAGCAGGGCCGTGGGCGGCACCGGGGAGTGGAGGCCCTGGCTCTGAGGTGCCTCTCCCTTCCTCTCTGACCACGCACCCCGGCGGGTGAATCCCGTTGTAAGGCGGCTCAGAGGCAGCAATGATGTCTGCACCCTGTGCCCGGCATGGGCCTGTGGTGTCCCCCCAGACAGGGGTCAGCAGCTGGGCCCTCACCCGTCCCAGGCCTCTGAGCAGTACTTGGTGTCTTTGTTATCCGACAAGTGACCGGGAGGAGGCAGATGCGTGCGAGGGACCAAGGGCTACGAAACCGCAGTGGAGGCAAATATTTATTCCAGGCACACTTGTCATGCGCCTGCAGAGCAGATGAGATTAGCCCGGCATGTTGCAGATAAAGAAAGTCAAATGGTACCTTTTGCCTCTGGCCCGTCTCCACACGGCCTGCCATCCCAGGTCGCAAGCTGGTCCGGCCTCCTCCCTGCCCCAAACCGGAACCGACCCTCCCTAGTTTGCTGGGCTTTGGCCTGGAGGCCTCTCCTCCTGTCCCCTCACCTCTCTCCATTCCCTGTGTCCTGGAGTCACCCCCTACCCGCCCCCAGCCCCCGCCCCTGGCCCTGGGCAGGCCCACAGCCTCCGGATCTGAGTGGGATGCAGAAAGGCCGCCTGTCCGAGGACAGGATTCCAGGCTGGGCAGCTGGAGCCCTCAGGCAGGGGTGACACCTGAGGGGGGTGGCCTTGAAGACACAGATGTCCCTGCCTCATGCCTCCACCCGCCAGGGGCCCGACGGGCTCCAAGCACCCCGCCCCACAGGGCCTTCACCTGCGCCCCAAGAATGGGGGGCCAGGAGGTGCAGACAAGAGCACAGCCCCGGGCACAGGAAAGCAGAATGTCCTGGGAGGAGGATCCTGCCAACACCTCGTTCCGTTACCTTTCGTGAAGAAGCAGTTCAGAAAAAAACACCAGTAGCGGGAAATCTAAGATGGCTGCACAGGTAAACACCTAGCCGCAGCCCCACAAAACAATTTCAATAAAATACAACTAAAATATAAAATGGACATTACCCAGAACTACAGGAAAGTTGACTGACTGGAAATTCTACAATGAGAAGCAAGGAGAAAAACCAGAAGGAAGAGCAGAGGAGCTGTAAAAGCCTAAGGTACAGAGACTAGCGGCACGCAGAAAGGACGGAGCCAGAGAGGAGGGGCGGCTGAGTGCCTGGCTGGCATTCCCTAACGGGAAGGAGATAAAAACTCCGACTGTGCTGAACCCCAGACCTGACAGCGCTGAACCCCAGTTCTAGGCCAGACCCTGGGGACCCAGGCTCAAACAGAGGGAGCTGGGCTGTAAGGCAAAACCTCGGGAGAGCTGCGAAAGGCAGAGCCCCCGGAGGCACGCACATTGCGTGCAGAGAAGGGACGGTTGGCTGTGCCATGGGATTGCCCTGGAGGGAAGGAGACAAAAGCTCAAGACTGCTCTGAACGCCACCTCCAACTCCACTTCCAACAGAACTGAACCCCAGTTCCGGGCTCATTTTGGGAGAGCCTAGACTGTTTGGTAGCAGGTGAAAATCGAGGGCACCTTTTTCTCAGAGGTGCTTGCAGCGAGTACTGAGGGACCCTAAGGAATACTGAGATTCAGGAGCCGCATAGGGCGGGGCTGACGGAAGCCAAGGCTGTAGGCTCCACCCTGAAACCCCGCCCCATCCAAGCAGAACACAGTGACTTTTAAAGCTACCAACTCAGGGAAGCTGCGAAAATGCCGAGACAAGAAAATAGATCACAAATGAAAGAAATGGAGGACAAAAAGCGACTGGATATAGAGTTCAAATCTACGCTTATAAGGTTTTTCAAGAATTTCCTAGAAAAGGACGATAAGACCTATGAGGATATGAAAAGGGATCAACTAGAATTAATAAGGAATCAACAAGAAATAATAAGGGATCAATAAGAAATAATAAGGGATCAACAAGAAATAAAGAATACATTTTTTGAAATAAAAAATATTATACAGAGTCCTAAAAACAGAATGGAAGATCGCAAGAATCAAGTCAAAGATTTGGAAAATAAAGAGCCAGAAGACACTCCTCCACAGAAGCAAGAAGGCAAGAGAATCCAGAAAATTGAAGATAATGTAAGAAACCTCTGGGACAACTTTAAGCGAACCAACATCAGAATTATGGGGGTCCCAGAAGATGAGAGAGAGCAAGATATTGAAAACATACTGAAAGAAATAGTGACAGAAAACTTCCCCCACCTGGTGAAAGAATTAGACTTACAAGTCCAGGAAGTGCACAGAACTCCAAACAAAAGGAATCCAAAGAAGACCACATCAAGACAAATCATAATTAAAATTCCAAGAGCAAAAGACAGAGAATATTAAAAGCAGCAAGAGCAAAGCAGGTAGTTACCTATAAAGGAGCACCTATATGATTGTCAGATGACTTCTCAACAGAAACCATGCAGGCCAGACAGGATTGGCAAGAAATATTCAAGGTGATGAATAGCAAGAACCTACAGCCAAAAATAATCTACCCAGCAAAGCTATCACTCAGAATCGAAGGCCAGATAAAGAGCTTCACTAATTTAAAAAAAACTAAAGGAGTTCATCACCACCAAACCAGAATTATATGAATTCTGAAGGGGGTTCTTTCAAAAAAGAAAGTAAATAAAGATAAAAATTATGAACAACAAATATGTAACTATCAACAAGTGAAATTAAAACCAAGGAAATTAAAAAAAAACTGATGAACAATATTAACTGTTGAATATATTAGAATCAGAGGTATGGAAGGGGAGTGAACTGACGATTCTTGGGGAAAAGGGAAGAGGGGGATGTGGGAAAAGACTGAACATAAACTGTGCACCTATGGATGAGGACAATGGGGGGTGGGGAAAGGGCAGAGGGTGGGATGGGAACCTGGTGGAGGAGAGCAATGAAGTGGGGAGGGGGGGCGGGGAGAGGAACATTTGTAATAATATGAACAATAAAGATTTATTAAAAAGAAAAAGAAGAAGAAGAAGAAGAAGAAGAAGAAGAAGAAGAAGAAGAAGCAGAGATTCAGGCCAGTCCTCTCAGCAGGACGCATGGTGGCGGCGGCGGTGGCGGTGGCGGCGGTGGAGGTGGGGGGAGGGAGGTGGGGGGGGAGGTGGAGGGGGTGTTGGTGGTGGTGGTGATGAGGGGTGGTGGAGGGGTATTGATGTTGATGGTGTTGATGTTGGTGGAGGTGGTGGTGATAGTGGTAGTGTTGGTGATGGGAGGTGGTGTTGTGGTAGTGGTGGTGGAAGTGGTGGAAGTGGGGGTGGTGGTGGTGGTAGTGGTGGTGGTGGAGGTGGGGGTGGTGATGGTGGTGGTGTTAATGGTGGTGGTGATGAGGGATGGTGGAGGGGTGTTGGTGGTGTTGATGGTGTTGATGTTGGTGGAGGTGGTAGTGGTAGTGGTAGTGTTGGTGACACGGGGTGGTGTTGTGGTAGTGGTGGTGGTGGTGGTGGTGGAGGTGGAGGTGGAGGTGGTGGTGGGGTGGTGGTGGTGGTGGGGGGTGGAGGTGGAGGTGGTGGGGTGGGGGTGGAGGTGGGGGTGGTGGTGGTGGAGGTGGGTGGGGTGGTGATGGAGGTGGGAGGTGGGGATGGTGAGGTGGGGGTGGGGGGGATGGTGGAGGTGGAGGGGGGTGGTGGGTGGGTGGTGGAGGTGGAGGTGGAGATGGGGGTGGTGGAGGGGAGGTGGAGGTGGTGGGGGGTGGAGGTGGTGGAGGTGGAGGTGGTGGGGGTGGTGATGGTGGAGGTGGAGGTGGGGGTGGTGATGGAGGTGGAGGTGGAGGTGGGGGTGGTGGTGGAGGTGGAGGTGGGGGTGGTGGAGGTGGTGGTGGTGGGAGTGGAGGTGGAGGTGGAGGTGGTGATGGTGGAGGTGGAGGTGGTGGAGGTGGAGGTGGAGGTGGTGATAGAGGAGGTGGAGGTGATGGAGTGGAGGTGGTGGAAGTGGAGGTGGTGGTGGTGGAGGTGGAGGTGGTGGAGGTGGAGGTGGAGGTGGTGGGGGTGGGGGTGGTGGTGGTGGAGGTGGGAGGTGGGTGGTGGGTGGGGGTGGTGGTGGGGTGGAGGTGGGGTGGAGGGAGGTGGAGGTGGAGGTGGAGGTGGAGGTGGAGGTGGAGGTGGAGGTGGAGTTGGAGGTGGTGGAGGTGGAGATGGTGGAGGTGGAGGTGGTGATGGTGGAGTGGAGGTGGTGGAGGTGGAGGTGGAGGTGGATGTGGAGGTGGAGGTGGACGTGGAGGTGGTGGAGGTGGAGGTGGAGGTGGTGGAGGTGGAGGTGGTGGTGGTGGAGGTGGTTGTGGAGGTGGGGATGGTGGAGGTGGAGGTGGTGGTGGAGTTGGTTGTGGAGGTGGGGACAGTGGAGATGGTGATGGTGGAGGTGGGGGTGGTGGTGGTGGTAGAGGTGGAGGTGGTGGGTGGGGGAGTGGGGTGGTGGGGGGTGGAGGTGGGGAGGTGGTGGAGGTGGTGGGGTGGTAGAGGTGGAGGTGGAGGTCGTGGTGGAGTTGGTTGTGGAGGTGGTGATGGTGGAGGTGGTGATGGTGGAGGTGGAGGTGGTGGTGGAGTTGGTTGTGGAGGTGGGGACGGTGGAGATGGTGATGGTGGAGGTGGGGGTGGAGGTGGTGACGGTGGAGGTGGAGGTGGTGGTGGAGTTGGTTGTGGAGGTGGTGATGGTGGAGGTGGGGGTGGAGGTGGTGGTGGTAGAGGTGGAGGTGGAGGTGGTGGTGGAGTTGGTTGTGGAGGTGGTGATGGTGGAGGTGGGGGTGGTGCTGGTGGTGGTGGAGGTGGGGGTGGAGGTGGTGATGGTGGAGGTGGAGGTGGTGGTGGAGTTGGTTGTGGAGGTGGTGATGGTGGTATATTGGACTGACAGCAGGCGCCACAGGAATGCCTCGGGGGCCGAGGCCACTGTTCTGGGACATCCCAGGGGGTCTGGGCCTGGGGTGAATGATGCGGATTCGTCTGTGGATGAGCGTTGGCGATGGACCTTGTTCCCGGGGTGCGTGGCGCGGTGTGTGGGGTGAGCTCACTGTACTCCACGGGGCTGTTTGCAGCAGGTGCTCAGCTTCCTCTCACAGTTAGTTCTCCTGTGAGGATGCGCTGTGTTGTATGTCTAACCAATAAAGCAAAGGTTATGCCCAGAATTACACAGGTGTCCCTGCCTTGTCTGAGAAAGAGCCGCTGCCTGAGGGACCGAGGGGCCGAGCGTGAACTCAGACCATTCAGGGGAAACAAGCTTCCACGCTCGGCTCTCCCCGCTGAGCACACACGGGACCACGAGTGCTCACACCTGTCCGTCACCAGCGGCCTGGGCCAGGGCGGCTGCTGGGTCTGCGGGCGGCCTCCGGTCCTGACACAGGGCGGCTGATGGCCTGCGGGCGGCCTCCGGTCCTGACACAGGCAGCTGGGTGGGGACGGGTGATACCCCCACATGGCACTGGGCCCTGGCCCGGGGCTGCCCGGGCTCACAGACAAGGCCATCCAGGCCTCGGTCCGAGCAGCTGTAGGGCCGCCACACCCAAAATGTGCCTGAGTCAGAGAGGGGCGCCGAGGGGCTGCAGGTGCATCTGAAACCCTTCCTTTAGCCTGGGAGGAGCCCGGCGCGTTCTTAGCCCTCGTGCCTCAAGGATTCTCCGCTTACATCTCCTCGGGAAGTAGCGTTGGCAGACCCATCAGACGGGAAGCAGTGCAGGGCGTGGAGCAGAGGGGCAGCGTGTGGGCAGGGACCGCGACGCCGAGGCCGGGAGGCTGGCACAGCAGAGGTGCAGGTAGGCGATGCTGCGAGTGTCCATGCCTCGGAGCTGCGCTTACAAACGGTTAATGATGAGCGCCGTGCTCCGTACACTCACCACACACAAAGGACACAGCTGTGAGCGCACTGGCTGCCAGCCAGGAGGCCCAGCGGGACGCAGCCCCCCACTCGAGATGGAAAGCAGCTCTGAGACCCACTCCCCTCCAGCAGCATCTTCCAAGGGGAACACAGCCAGAGCCCCGCAGGGCGCCGACGGGCACAGGAGGCAGAGGCGCCATGAAGGTCACGCCCAGGAAGGCGCCGCAGCACCGGCTCCCGGACGGCAGGGAGCACAGTGAGCCGCCACCGGGGCTGCATGGACGGGCCGCTGGGGCTGCCAGACCGCCGAGGCCACCGTGGCCTCCCACGTGCTCCCGGCAGGCCGGGGAGGGCGCAGAGGACGGAGCAGCGGCAGGGACGGGCGTGGGAGAAGCACACGGAGCGGCCAGCCACTCTCCCCCTCCCCGGGGGCACTGAGGCGGCCGCCGGTGGGTCAGCGGGCAGATTGCACACGGCCGTCCCCACTCGGTGCCAGGAAGCTGCCACCCGAAGGTCAATCATCCCTCCTCTCAGCCACGGCTCCACTGGCCGCACACACTGCCCGCCGGCCATGGCAGCCTGGCTCCCAGGCTGCGCTCCGCCTTTGCGGTGCACCTCGCTCAGCCCCACGAGAGCTCGGCCAGTGGAGTTAGATCCCCCCGTGATCCAGACAGGAAGCTGAAGTCACACCTGAGTGGGGCGTGGGCACGTGGACCACAAAGCTCTGCCGGAGCCAGCCGGGCTGGCTCAACGAGCGCCACGTGGCCCGGCGGAGGCCCTCCTCCAGCCCCTCTTCCTGTAACCACGGCCCGTCCCACCGCGCAGGTGTGCGAGGCCCCCGCAAGGTCCTGGGGCCACCACTGGGGCGGGAAGGGGTCGATGTAAAGCCGTGGCCACAGCGCGTCTCAGAACAGTGCCGGCGCGGAGGGGCCTGCGGGGACCACGCCAGTCAGAGGAGGACGAGGCCCAGGAGCCGCTCAGGTGTGGGATCCAGTGAACAAAACCAACTGACAGCAGCACAGAGCCAGAGGCGTGGAGCGGGAGCAGACGGACAGCTGGGGAGGGGGGCGGGGGGGCGGGGCTGGATGGAAGGTGAAGGGATCCGCCAAAGAACATCTGTGTGTGGCCACGGGCACAGACCAGCGTGGAGAGGCGGGGTGCGGGGGCCTGGGGTGCAGGGGGACGGCGGGAAATGGGGGGAGACGCGGGCGACGGGCACACGACGCAGTGTACACAGCACGTTTTACTTTGGATCGAGTTGTACACTTGAAACCTGTCCCCCAGTAATTCAATAAATAAACAGAAATAAATGTTAAAAGACAGAAACGAGTGTCAGTCGGAGGACCACTATCAGTGGGCGCGGAGTCCGCCCGGCAGCCCCTCCGGGGAGGCGCTCACAGGCGGGACGGTGGGGACGGATGTTTGGAAGTTTATATCCAGGATCTGAGCGCTCCCTCCGTGGGAAACACAGCCTTCTCAGCTACTAACCAGCGGGGGGGTGGGGGGTCCAGTGCATCCAGTCCGGGCTCTGCAGCGGCCAGCTGTGGCCCTGACCAGTGTCGCCGCTCCGGTGGTTCCTGTTGGAGTCCGGGCAGTGGCTGGTCTGCCCTGAGCTTGGCCTTCCTGTGAGTCATGGGGCCCCTGGCAGGGGCAGGGGCAGGGGCAGGGACGCAGGGACGCAGAGAGAACAGTGGGTGGCGGAGGGCAATCGGGCGTGGGGTTCCCCACCGCTCCCCGGGCAGGGCAGGCCCGGGGCCCTCAGAGCCCTGACCCCAGGGCCAGTGCCCATGTTTGAGCCGCAGCGTCCGCGGCCCACAGCACCTGCATTGAGACGGGTTTCTGTGATGTCGTGGGGCGCAGATCCCCCAACATGAAGACAAACACATTCCTGCTCGGCCGCAGGTCATGCCCGGTCCTGCCGAGAAGAAAGGCCGCCTGTGACTGGCTCTGAGTCACCAGCTCGGCGTGAGTCAGCGCCGTCCTTCAGGGGAAGAGTCGCCAGGCCATCGGAGCGCACCCTCCTCCTGTCGCCTCCGGCTGCCCTGCGGGAGCCTTTGTTTCCAGAACAACAGGGACCTCGGACCCTCACAGTGTGTCCACGTTCGGTCTGGGGGCTCAGAGGCAGCACACCACAGGACGGGCTCGGGGCGCTCCCATTCGGGCCCAGCTCTGACCTGGGGGGCACCATCGTGTTTGTAGGGCCTCCCCAGGGTCAGGCCAGACCCTTAGGGCCCCCAGCAGGTCTGCTCCCAAAGGCTGGGCAGGAGGCTGCCCAGCAAATGCTCCCCTTGGCCCTGAACTGACCCACTCCTTCCCAGGCCTGTTTGGGGAGACTGCTCTGCAGTGAGGACCGGGGCCAGCCTCCTGCCCCCCGGCCTGTGCCCTGGGCCTGGGCAGCTGCTGCTCACCCAGTGCGGGCGCAGCCACGTCCCACGCCTCTCTTCATGTCAGAGTGAGCGTGGCCCCACAGCAACACGCTGACATTTTGAAGGACTGTCCGTCCCCACCGCAGCAGCGCGGGCCGGGCCGGATCAGCCCGAGGTCATGCCACGAGCTTCCGCAAAGAGCCGTGGGTGAATGGGGTGGAAGGCCGTCTCCGGCCTACAGGCGCCTGTTCCGGGGAACCGTGCACAGATGGAAACAGAGGGAGGAGCCGAGGAGGGAGGAGCCTGATGCTGAGATCTCCGTCCGTCCAAGGAAACCTGGATCTGTCCCCGCCCTAGCCTCGGGGAGCCACCTCCTCGCCCCCTGGTGTTCTGGGCGAATGGGTGAAGAGAGGGGCCCCAGCCAGCTGTCACCCACATTGTAAACATTAGTCGTATTTGGGGCGGGGGGGGCGAAACGAGGGAACCCTGACGACCGAGCAGCTCTGCTCATCGGATGGATGAATCGAAAGGCCTGCCTACCTGGCCTGGAGCCGACCGCACAGACAGGAAGCCCTGAGCCTCCCACAGGTCCGAGCCGCTGGCCCGGGGAGCCATCGCTAGCACCCCACGGAGGCAGGGTGCAGTCCAGCCGTCCAACCCCCTGACGGCGCGTTCACCAAATTCAGGTTTCCAGGAAGTCCAGAGCGTCGGTGCCCCATCTACCACCACCGCTCCGTCGTTTCCTGTCACAGTGGGTTTCTTCTTAGAAACAGAGACAAGGCTCAGCACACAAACACCAAGTTTCTGCACTTCCAAACGAAACAAAAATGATGGGAAATGTAGGCACAGGGTCCGCCACTCACACTTTACACCTGCTCTATGCTGTGGGACGCAGACCCGCAGCCGCCGGGACACAGCGAACACAGCGTGGCGCTTCCCAAAGATCCGGGCGCATTGCATCCCGGCAGCTCAGGAGGCAAGAAGAGAAAGGCGAGGGCTTCGCCTGTCGGCTTATTGGTCTAGGAGAGGTACGAGCAACGGGCAAGCTCCGGTTAGCGAGGAACCTCCGGGCTGGCGGTCAGCAGAGCAGCCTGTTGGGAAAGCCTGTAGAAACGCCCGACGTCGTCATTAATGGCTTTGCTTGGTGCCAAGGAAAGAACAGAACTGAGCAGACAGACGGTAAGAGTTCACGGGGAGCTGAGGCCTGGACCAGGCCGTTCTCGCTGACCACCGGACGACAAGGGGAGAGCACGGGCGGAACACGTGGCATGCCTTTGGCACAGGAAACTAGGAGCTGCTGACCCTGCCCCTCCCACATGTCCACGGTCTGGCCAAGGATGCCAGGCCCTCAGCCCAGCTCCGTTCCAAAGCCCGGAGCCAGGGCCGCCCAGGCGGTCCTCCCAGGGCTTCCGCTCGCTTCTGCAGAAGCAGCCCGAGCCCCAAGCCGCCCGCACAGCACCTGGTCCTCCAGCACATCGGGACCTCAGCACACGCAGCAGACGTGGGGGCACCCTCCTGCCTCAGTCCTCAGACCCTCAAGCCCACCCACAGATGGAAGGTGGAATAGCCAGGGAGCCACAGCGGGTCATCCTGCCTGCGGGGGAGGAGCAGACACGCCGCCCGGGCCCCGCCTGTGTCTGGGCCCCAGGCCCTCAGTTCCCCACGATCCCGCATGTCCTCACAAAACACCTACCGGGTCCCGGAACTGTGCCTGGTGCTGGGCCCAGCCCGCCCTGCGCTGACCGTGCTCTGGAACAAAACTGCCTGAAATACTTTTGTGCAAAGATAAAGGTGGGGAAGAGACAGACCAGGCAGAGTGCCGGGGTCTGCGCATCTCCCGGGGTCCCCAATATGCCCCGGGGACAGCCAGGGCAGTTAGGCTGGGACCGCAGGTGCCCGTTCCCTGAGGCCACCATGGGGTGGCTTTCCTCATTAAGGAGCCCACCCCCAACAGCAGGTGCACCCAGGTGGGGCCGTCCACTGTTAACCCAGAAAGAACAGGCCCCGCCCGGCCCCACCCCACCCGCCCCCTTTAATAGGCCCACAGTCCTCCCAGGCCTGGCTAATGGCACTGATGCGCGAACAAAGCTACGATCACTTAACCACAGCAATTACGCGGGGCTGCTCCTATTATTAGAAGAGATTGGCTGGTGGTCATTTATTTTCCCGACGCAACTGACAAGGAAAAGGTGACAGGCACACCCAGCATCGGGCCCAGTCTGTCCTCTACGCCTCGGGAATGAGATGCTCCTGTAGCACAGACTCGCATGGAGTGGCGAGGCCGTCCCAGGACCCGGTGCTGCGGGGGCACAGGATTCTCCTGGGCAGCAAGCTCCGCCAAGCTTCTCAGTCACGTGGAGAACACCAGCACGAGATGGACACACTGCCCCAGCCCCCACTGCCCAGAGCCGCCCAACCCGACGGCTGCCTCCTGAGGACGTTGGGGCGCAGTGCCCCCCCCTCCCGGGAGACAAGCAGTGCTCTGCCTGGAAGGACACCTTCCTGAGTTGGAGTCATCAGATCATGGTTAAAAGACAGATTGAAGTAATTTTAAATAAAGTCAACACAAAATGTCAAATTAAAATCAATATTTTAATATATAAGTATACCCGCTGTCCCCCAAAAAGGGTGGCTCACGTGTACTCCACTCTGCCACACGCCCTCCAGAGGAGGTGGAGCAGCCAGTGCGTTTGCCGGAGTGACCCGCAGAGTTGCTTTAATCGCTGTTCCTGCTTACGGTACAGCTGAGCTGTCATGAGGCACCGAGGTGTTGTTCCACACGATGGCTGTCCTCCCTCTGTGCTGAGTGACCGCAGCGCTTCAGGCCAAGAGGTCAGTGTCACCACGGGTTGCACAGCCTCAGTTGCTCTGGAGCCCACCTTTGTGACTCTGGGGCCTGTTGAATGAACTTGAACTTGAGCCGCCCTTGCTGCCCGAGACAAGCCACCTGAGATTCCTAGTTCATCTGGAACGCCCTGTTCCCATCGGTTCTCTGGGGGCTTTGTCAGCTGAGACACGGGCTGACCTGGAGACCTTGCTCTCCCTGCATCCACCGGCGCCCCACCTCCTTCCCATCCCCACCCCACCCTGCATTGCTATTTTCCACAGCGCTAGGCCGTCACTGCTATTTAATCATTAACATCCCAAGCACCCCCTGCATTTGGGAATGGCCCAGGGCTCCGGGGCTCAGCGTACGTCGGCCCACTCCCATATTTATGCCATAATTGTTTTCTCAGTTTGATGGGCGTTCGTCTGGAAACCAGCAATAGTCACAAGAGGCCCCTCCCGTTGCCCTGCCCTGAGCCTGCTCCCCTGTGATCCGCCTCCAGCTGCCAGTGGTCCTCTGACAACCTGCGGCGAGCTCCTCAGGCCAGGCCCCATGGTCTCTGACCTGCCAGCACCCGCTCTCACACTTCTCGGCAGAATGCTGAGACACAGGGAATCCGTGTGGTTCTGACCACTCATGGGCGCGAGCTCACGGCACACCCGCCAGTCACTGAGAGTGCTCCTGGAACGCACGAAGCCCCATGGTCCCCCAGAGACTGGGATGAGCTGTGGGTGACCACACCTCCCCCACCCCCCAGCAGCCTGGTGAGTCAATCAGCCGATCATCTAACGAGGGTCTGCAGCCGGGAGGAGGGGGGGGAACCAGCATCCCTTGAGCATCCATTACATGTCAGGCACTACACTCAGACGCAACATTCACGGCCCATTTGCTGACGTCGCCAAATGAGAACGGAGAGCCAGGAGCAGCCGGCCAGCTCGTGTGCCAGGCCTGGGTCTTGCCCCGGGACTGCACGGCACAGCGACTGTGCTCGCTCAGTCGTGAGTCACGGTCACTGCCGGGGTGGGGGGCGGGGATGCCCACCTTGCTGGAAGGCAGGCCAACATGCAAAGCAATGCCCTGCACGGACCAGCTGCAACTCCCTAGGCAAAGCCTGAGCCTCCCCGGGGGCGGCCCCTGCAGTCCCCTCCCTCCCCACTCTCCTGGCTCTGAGCTCCAGCAATGCTTCTCCGCGTGAAAGCCGCCAGCGGTCCCCTGGGCCAGCAGAGGTGGGGATGGTGTCAGAGGACCTGGCCTGAGCTTCCCAAAGCCTGGCCATGGCACCGTGTGCCACAGCGGGTGGGCAGCCAGGGTCTGGGCATCGCAGACCATGGCCAGCCAGCTCAGGTCTGTGTGATGTGTGGGTAGCGCTGTTTTCTATGGATTCCATGATGTGGACGAGTGAGGAGGCATCAGAGCGGCAGCATTAAGCATCCCAGGCTTGGCTATCCGGGCTTGTGCTCCAGGACCCGATGGATGGCTCACCTGCAGGGTCCACGGCAAGAGAGAGCCCAGCGGGGACAGCAAGCGTGTCTCAGCTCATTCCGTCTCCAGACAAGCATGAGGAGCTCTCTGACGCCAGCACTGACCCCTCCCCCACTATTTCCTGTGGCCACAGCTCACCTCCTCGCTGCCCGGGCTCCGTTTTACTCACCCAGCACCCTGTGTCTGCATGCTTCATCGTCTATGCCCCCAGACCAAGGCTCCCATCAAAACATGCCTGCCCGGCTCCTCTCTGCCTCCTGGCCTTGCCCACCATCCGAGTGGAGGGACAGCAGGTAGCACCTGCAGTCCCAGTGGGGGCTTCATGCCCTGGGCCAGGCAGGGCCTGTGGTGGGGTCTTCAGGCCCTTCCCCAGCCTGGCCTCCTGGAGCCCTGTCTGTGGGACAGTTCACCTGGCTGTGGATCCTCCCGAGTCCAGCAGCCTTCGCTCCTATAGGCCCCTTCCCCCTGCTTCAGACACGGTGATCACAGACCCCTGCCCAGTGTTAGTCCTCCAGGCCTCCGACCGCATCTGCACGCAAGCCCCCCACCTTCTTACTGGTGAGGACACAGAGGATCAGAGTGGTCCGTGGCTGAGGGCAGCCTGGTGGTCAGGGCAGGACTGACTCTCCGCACCGTCACTTCCAGTGCAGGGAAGGTGCTCACCCTCCAGTGCTCTGGCCTCTCCTGCAGCGTGCGGGGCTGGTAACCGGCTGCTGAGGGGACATTTGCCTGCTGTTTCGGACAGTGGCTGGCACACACTGACACTACACAACTGATGGCGATGATGGTGATTGTGATGGTGACTGTGATGTGATGGTGATGGTGATGGTGATGATGATGATAATGATGACGGTGATAGTGATGATGGTGACAGTAATGGTGATGATGACAGTGATGATCATAGTGATGGTGGTGGTGATGATGGTGACGGTGATGGTGATGGTGACAGTGATGATCATGGTGATGGTGGTGGTGATGATGATGGTGATGTGATGGTGATGGTGACCATGATGGTGATGGTAATGGTGATGATGGTGACGGTGATGGTAATTATGATGGTGATGTGACAGTGACGATCATGGTGATGGTGATGGTAATGGTGATGGTGATAATAATAATGGTGATGGTGACTGTGATGTGATGGTGATGGTGATGGTGATGGTTATGATGATGTTGATGGTGATGATGGTGATGGTGATGGTGATGATGACAGTGATGGTGACAGTGATGATCATGGTGATGGTGGTGGTGATGATGATGGTGATGTGATGGTGATGGTGACCATGATGGTGATGGCAATGATGATGATGGTGATGGTGATGGTAATTATGATGGTGACGTGACAGTGATGATCATGGTGATGGTGATGGTAATGGTGATGGTGATAATGATAATGGTGATGGTGACTGTGATGTGATGGTGATGGTGACCATGATGGTGATGGTAATGGTGATGGTGATGGTGATGGTGGTGATGGTAACGGTGATGATAGTGATGGCAATGGTAATGATGATGACGGTGATGGTGATGGTGATGATGTCACTACACAAGCAAATGTGATGATCATCACCATCATCTTCCTGGCTCTCAGTAGGACCAGGAGTTTAACCAACGTCATAGGGAGAGCTATCAGAGAAGCCTGATGAAATGAAACAGCCTGTGTTTTTTTTTGGTGTGGTGTGTTTCTAATATGCTGGGAGTATAAAGGAAGATGCTTCAAGGCCGTGGACCAATTCATTTGGCCTCGTGTTCTGGGATACACCTGCATTTGTAGCCTCGTTTCCAGTAAGTTGACCTGAAAGAGCAAAGCAAGCAACACCCAAATGCAAATGATTGAAATCCACGTATAGAAAAGCTCCTCTTTGTGGAAATCTTGTTTCTTTTTTCTCCCCAACCCTAACAAGTCATCTCCCCAGTGTCAGGGAAGTTCAGCGGCTGTCTTACTGGAGGACTTCCAGAGAACCGGGGAGGGCCCCACACTCCTGAGAAAGGACAGCTCTCTAGCACCACCCTGAAGAGGAGCAACTAAGACACAAATCCAGTACACCACACACACGTGTGTTCATACACACACATGAATATATATACATATATATGCACAGGCATGTGTGCACGTGTGTATACTCACATGCATGCATGATCGTGTGTGTGCACACATGCACACACCCGTGTGTACATTCTTCCTGAGTATCCTGAACCTGGGTCCCAGGCTTCCTCAGAGCAGGTGGGGGTGGGGAGCACACATTGAGGACACGAGCGCGGAGGCGTAGAAAGGGGGCTTAGGGCACCACACCGGCCCGCGTGCCTCCCAGGCTGCCCACGTGCTCACCGCGCTGAGGAAGACACTCTGCGACGCGGGAGGCCTCCGCGGCGGGGCACGTTCCTGCCCGAGCTGAGAGAAGAAACTGGCAGCCACGCGCAGCGCCGGCACAACCCGCGTCCTCTGGCCCGCCCCGCCTTCCTGGGGGTGAGACCAGCCCACACTTGGGCCCTGGCCGCAGAGCTCAGAGCCCAGAGCCCAGAGGCCGCACCACAGACGGCCGCCTCGCAGAGAGGGAGCAGCGCGGGGCCGGACGCCTGGCTGTCCCCACGGCGGGCCCGCGAGGAACGCCTCAGGCTGCAGTGTGTCCAGTGGGCGCTCGGCTCAGCAGGCGGCCTGGTCAGCACATGGAGAGGAGGCAGAGGAGCCGGCGAGCGTGGGAAGAAAGACCCTGCGGGAGCGGGGGAGGGGGGGACTTCACGCCACGGCCGCTCTGCCTGGTGTGTTTGGTGACTTTGGGCTTGACAGCCTTTCGTGGCCTCAGTGAGTCAGGGGCCCAGTGCCACGGGAGAGGAGCCATGCCCACGTGGCAGAAACAACATCGCCACGGTCTGCTGGACACCTGGACACATGGACACCTGGTCACATGGACACCTGGTCACATGGACACATGGACACATGGACACATGGACACCTGGTCACATGGACACATGGACACATGGACACCTGGTCACATGGACACATGGACACATGGACACATGGATACCTGGTCACATGAACACATGGATACATGGATACATGGACACATGGACACATGGATACATGAACACATGGACAAATGGATACCTGGACACATGGACACATGGATACCTGGACACATGGACACATAGACACATGGATACCTGGACACATGGACACATGGACACTTGGACACATGGACACATGGACACATGGATACCTGGACACATGGATACCTGGACACATGGACACATGGATACCTGGACACATGGATACCTGGACACATAGACACATGGACACATGGATACCTGGACACACAGACACATGGACACATGGATACCTGGACACATTGACAGATGGATACCTGGTAACATGGACACATGAACACATGGACACATGAACACATGGATACCTGGACACATGGATACCTGTACACATGGATACATGGACACATGGACACATGGACACACGGATACCTGGACACTCGGACACATGGACACATGGACACTTGGACACATGGACACATGGACACATGGATACCTGGACAATGGGATTCCTGGACACATGGACACATGGATACCTGGACACATAGACACATGGACACATGGATACCTGGACACACAGACACATGGACACATGGGTACCTGGACACATGGACACATGGATACCTGGACAATGGATACCTGGACTCATGGACACATGGATACATGGACACATGGATACCTGGACACATGGATACCTGGACAATGGATACCTGGACTCATGGACACATGGATACATGGACACATGGATACCTGGACACATAGACACATGGACACATGGATACCTGGACACATGGACACCTGGTCACATGGACACATGGACACATGGATACCTGGACACATGGACACTTGTACACATGGACATCTGGACATTTGGACACCTGGTCACATGGCCTAGGGGTTAGGATGGCTGCCAGAGCCCTTCATGGAACAACGTGTTTCATCAGCATCACTGCGAGCCTTAAGGGACCAGAGAGCACCAAATGGCCGCTCACGCCCCAGCAGGCTTCCCACTGCCACGAGTCCAGAGGGGTACCAGTGGCACCCTGACACCCCAGCTAGCACTACCCGCTCCCTCTGCTCCAGAGTGACATGGCAGGCGATGAGGTGCTGCTGGAGAGGAGCGCCCCGGCCCGAGGGGAGGGGCTTACTGTCAGAAGCAGCGTGGCCAGGGCCGCCCTCAAATGACCACCAGAGCAGGCCCTCTGGGGGCTGCCGAGGGACCTGCAGGACCCGGGTCCATGGTTCCAAATGCTGGTCCTCCGCCATGAGAAGCCCGACCGGGAGGTGAGAACAACGGGGACAAGAAGAGAGAAATGGAAGTGACATCGAAATGGATTCCTATAAAGGACTGCCTTTGTTCTGGAGTTTGTCTTTTGGGTGTTAAAATGTTTTGTCATCCACAGAAGGGTGGCGCTAATTCATGGTAGGGCTTTAAAGTTTTTGATAAGGGAGGGAGGGAAGGAGGAAGAGAGGGAGGGAGGGAGGGAAGGAGGGAGGGAGGGAGAGAGGGAGGGAGGGAGAGAGGGAGGAAGGGAGAGAGGGAGGAAGGGAGAAGGGAGAAGAAGGAAGGAGGGAGAGAGGGAGGGAAGAAAGGAAGAGGGAGGAAGGAAGGAGGAAGGGAGGAGGGAGAGAGGGGGAGAGAAAGGAAGGAAGGGGAGATGGAAGGAGGGAGGAGTGGAGGGAGGGAGGAGGAGAGGGAGGGGAGAGGAAAGGAGGGAGGAAAGAAAGGAAGAAAGGAAAAGGGAGGAGGAAGGGAAAGAGGTGGAAGAAGGGAGGAGGGGGAGGGAGGGAGGGAGAGAGGGAGGAAGAGAGGGAGGGAAGGAAGAAGGAAAGAAAGGAAGAGGAGGAAAGAGGAAGGAAAAAGGATGGAGGAAGGGAGGAGGGAGATGGAGGGAGGAGCCAGCTCAGACTGGTCCTGAGGTGGGCCCATTGGTTTTGACTTCTCAATGTTGGCAGGCAGGCCACCCGCCCACTGTCCAGAGGAAGTCCAAACCCGAAGACTGAGAGCCGCCCAAGGTCACACGGCCCGCCTGTCCTCCCACAGGCCCTGCCTCGCCAGGGCTCACAGGCCTCGCCGCCACTTGGTCCTCGTGGCGCAGGGCGCCCTGCGGGTGAGGTGCCGGCGCCGCCTGTCCCCACCCCTCTTCCCACCTGCTTGGGGAGTTTCAGTCAGCCGCAGCCTTGTCAGTGCTATTAAAGGCAACTGTAATAGTTTTCAAAGCCAAGTGGTCACATTTCCGCAAATTAATTAGGTAATTTGTTTCTTCAAGAGCGCCCACCATGCCTTACCCATTAAGCAAAGCTCTAATGCATTTAATGTGCTCAGCACCATCAAGCTGCAATGGTAAATTAGTGATAATTACACATAAATACACTGCAGCCCCGGCTAGCCTTACTCCCAGGATCTGACATCACTGACAAGCCCGCTGAGGTGAGCTCAGTCACACGAGGCTGCCACCCATTTTCCTGATGGTAAAGCTGAGAGAAATAGACAGGATGACCTGGGTGAGAAAGATGGCTTTTGGGCTGCTGTTATCCCCGTGGCGTGTTACTCACATAAAACACTAACGCCCACCACGTGCCTGGGGGCCCGCCAGCAGCGCGGGCCGCGGCGCACGGCAGGCTGGCGCTCCGGGCCGCGTGCGTGTGCACCTCCTGCGGGGAGGGCGGGCTGGTCCGGAGAGGAACCAGCGGGAACGCCCTCTGGCCCGCGGCCTTCCTCCTCGTCCCGGTGAGCCGCACCAAGCGCCGCTGGGCTGGAGGGGCTCACAGGAGAGGAGAGCGGGTCGTCCTGCGGCCAGCTGCCGTGCTTCATGAAAGAAACACGTTCGGCACCAACCCCAGCTCTGTGCCGAGGGGAAATGCTCCACCCTCTCAGGGGAGGCTCCGTGCGCTTCCCGGTGCGCAGGCCTCGCTGGTAACTGGGCGTTTGGGGCCCTTCTCCGCAGAGCTGCCGTGGATATGGGCTCGGTCACCGTTCCAGGCCCTCATGGTCTGTGGCCAGCGTGGCCTTGGTGAACCGTCTGTGAAGTGTGGGGGCAATAGCAGCTACCCTACAGGGTGTGACCTTCAGCCAAGGTCACCAACATGGAGCACACAGACCCTCAAGAACAGATGCCCAAACCGCCCCTTTAAATTCACCTCCACACAGCGGGCCACACGGCCACACAGCTCCACCTTCTGTGGGATCACCCACAGGTATGAGTAACAATCATGTGCGTCCAGTGCCCTCCCATCACTTGACTGACATGGGCGTGTGCATGTAAGTTACATGTGTACGCATTTAATGTGCTCAGCACCATCTTGACCTTGGACACAGCATCATCTTGACCTTGGACACAGGGGAAGGCCTGGGACAGCCAGAAGCTGGCCCAGGACCGAGGGCCACGGTGCACACCTCATCGCCACTATTTCCTGGGAACCTGGATATGGCTCTTTGAACTTCGTTCTCCTTTCATCAACAGACGACCCTTCCAGGAGTCCGGACCCTCCAGGCGCTCTGTCTGGGAAGGAGGCGTGTGGGGCGGTCCCCGGTTGCCTGATCGCGGCGGGCTGTGGGCTTGCAGTCTGTGAGCAGGGACACTCACGAACCTGGTGCAGAGGATTGATGAGGTGATACTTGTAACGTGATTGAAGATGATCTGATGGGCAGCACCTGTGATCGAGAGCGTTCCTCCGGCCTCCGAGGGTGCTGGGGTGATGACAGGCCTGCAGGGAGCTGCACCTAATTACGTAATTGTCTCACGCCCAGAGCGTGCTCAGCGGGGGCGGCGGCCGCACCATGCGGCACCCGCTCCCTCAGGTCACTGGTCATTAACGCTCCGTCTCGTCCATTAAAAGCGGAGACTTCCGTTTCACTCTCCCAGTGACCACCAGTGATCACAGGAACGGAGTCACACCGACCATTTAGAGGGCGGCTCGCAGGGACTTACTCAGCCCTCCTGCCCACTCCTGCGCACAACTGCCCGCCATGCGGAGCCGAGGCCGGCTGGCCAGGCTGGGACTGTGGCTGGGCAGAGGGCGGCCATGGGGGATGTTCGGCGGCTGGATCAGCTGCCACATCGAGGGCTGGCTTCCCCAAGCTGGGCCTGGGCAGCCACAGTAGCTGCGGGAGGTCAGATACCTCGTCTCAGGTCCTCACACGGACAGTTTGGCATCCGTGGCCATGTCTGGACGAATAAACTGAAGAATGAATGAATGCATGAATGAATGAGTGAATGAATGAATGAGGTCTAGATAAACCAAACAATACCTCACGGGTCAGAGCAGGGCTTTTGGGAGGGGAGGAGTTGATGGCACATCCCCACCTGTGAGGCCCAGAGGTGCTCTCTGAGTGAGAAAACTGGTTTGGCGGCTTCCGGACCAGGGGCAGATAAGCGGAGAGGCAGGTCAGCAGGCCTCAGAGCCGGTTCTGAGCTCCAATGCCTCTCATGTCCTTTGTCCCAAATTTCAGACCCAAGAAAGACCAAAGTGCACAGAAACCCGTGTGATCAGACCTGCAGCTCCGGCTGCCTGCTCACAGGCCCAGGCCCCAAAGTCTCCGGGTCCCCGAGGGCGATAGGGTGCTCCTGGCCCACAGGCAGGGGGCAGGGGCGGGGCTGCGCGTCACCGAGAGGCAAACAGTCAGCACGAGGCCTCCCTGAGGGGGAGTCTGGCACAGGGTTTCTCCAGGGCCGGCTGCGGCCTCCCCAGATGGCAGGAAGCCCTCGGGCGAGCCGTGAGCCCCCCACTCCCTCCGCTCCCTCCGTCTCAGACGAAGCAAATACCGGCCCCGTCTCCCCCAGCCTCTGCCGCGCCCACATGCAGCGGGCGGGATGTGAGCCGGGGTGTGAGGGAGCCGCACGGACATGGTTTGTTGGGCAACTTTAGGCAAATCGTTCACTCTCCCCAGCCCAGGGCTCCTGGCCCACAGGTGAGATGCCCGGTGCGTGGCCCTCCAGGTGCCTCAAGTTCACCAAGGCTCTGGATTCGATCACTGGTGCACACGTGGACCCCGCGTCTGTTCTGCATGGCGGGCGCTCTTCTCTGCCATGGACAGGCTCAGGGTACGCCGCCCCGGCTCCACGGGGGCGGAGGCACAGGCTCCCTCCCACCCTGCATCCGCGTGCCCTCGGTGCCCCCTAACACCACACCCTGGCCCCACAGGCTCTGTGGCTTCTGCTCAGGCTGAAGTTCACAGGATCCCTCAGGAGCCGCAGGGCCAGCGGGGCCCCGGGACCATGCTCCTTCAGGTTTAGAAAGAAGTGCTGGGCTCCCCCCCCCCCCCGCCCCAGCCCCACCCCCCAAGCCCCTGCTCCCAAAAGCAATTCCTGTTGTCATGCCCTCGTCTACTTCAGTTTGGGCTCCACGAGTGGCCTCTCCTGTCCTCGCCCACCTTCTCCCGCATCCCTGCACCGGGGGCAGGTGGGAAGGGGCGGGTGGCAGGTCCTGGCTGCCAGGGCAGGTTACGGGCGCTGAACTGAGGTCTGGCACCGCCGCCTCCTCCTGAGGTGCCCTCTGCACCGCGGCCAGGCCTCGGCTCCCCTCACGGCGCCCCTCCCCCCTCACAGCCTCGTGCCCAGCAGCGCCCTCCTGTGGCCCCAGACTTGTCAGTGACCAAGTGGGCCTGGGCCTCACGTCCACTGGCGCCCTCGGAGACACTCGCAGAGGTCCACAGCACACTCCGCCAGCCTCACCGCCCGCCGCCCTCCCTGCCCCTCTGGAGGAAGAGGCTCTGGCCAGCGAGGCAGGGAAGCAGGGCACTGGACACTGGTCTGCCGCCCCTCCCTCCTTCCTCACTCGCTCCCGCCCAGCCCAAGCCCCAGCCTCAGCCCAGCCCCGATCTGCTATGAAGGGCTCGACCCAGGCCTGGGTACCCCCATGGGTCCCTCCCCAGCACTCGGTCACAGGCACCCATCCCGAAAGGCAGCGGCTCTTCCTCCCCTCCCCCCCCCCTCGAGGCCCCGCTCGCACAGGAGCCCTGGCTGAGCCGCACAGGGGCTGTGGCTGCCCCGCCAGGCTGAGTGGCTCAGGGGCCGTCTCAGCATCCTCCCTGGGAAGATGGGGAGACCCCTGTCCCCCCGCGGGGTGATGCTAAGGAGCAAGTGACACCTGCCTGCCCTGCCTGGGGATGCCCTCCTCCTGGGAAGTCTGCTAACCAGGCCCAGATCCTGGCGGACAATCCGGGCGCCGCGGCCGAGGACCGCCGAGAGCACGGAGCTCATGAGACCCTGAGGACCCCGGGGGCAGGCACCAGGCGCCGCTTCACAGGCCAGGACGCAGTCTGTGCCCGGAGCAGCGGCAGGGCAGGGGCTTAGGCCGGGGTTTGCGTGCTGCTCTAACCTGCCCTGACAGCAGTCACCGCGGTTACTGATGGTGAAGGCCCTGCCCCCGCCTGCCTTGGTCACTCGGGAGCCATGTGGGAAATGCCCCCGTAGGGAACTTGCAGGTGAGGAAATGCATTCCTTCCAGCTCAGCCCTGCCCTCTGTCCCCCACAATGCTTCATTCTGTGTGCCCGGGCACCTGTCATAGTCTTCACCTCGTGACATTCCGTGGCCCCACGTGCGCGGGTGAGATTTCACTCCCTCTCCTGGCGCTGACTTGGAGCGGCTGCGGCCAGAAAGGTCACCCAGGCCAGCGCAGGTCCATGGCGGCTTCCGGAAACCACACTCACCCGCCGGTGTCCCTGAGCTGGGTCTCTCCCCCGCCCAAGCCCTCCAGCACGTCTGAGTGAGGAAGCCGGCGTGACCGGGAGGGTCAGCAGCCTCAGGCCCGGGCCTGTGCCCACTGTGGACGGTGCCGCTCGCCGCCCTCCGTGCTCTCTCACCCGCTGAGGCCGGCCTGTTCCGATGCTGTCGGTTCCAGACTCCCACAGGTTCTGAATGGACCGCGAGTACAGCTGGGCATTGAGAGGATCTGGCACTTGTGGGCCCATTGTCCCAGTGAGAGTGGCTCCCATGCCCAGACCTTCCGGGCAGTCCACGCCTGAAGGTCACCGCAGTGTGACCGGGCAGCGCGGGCAGGGCTGGGCAAGTCTCCGGAAATGAAGATCCCTTTGTGCCCAGCCTGGAAGGGCAGAGACTGCCATTTGAGATTTGCCTCAACAGCAGGAAGCCCGCCCCCTCAAAGGTGGCGGACCCTGGGCGCTGTGGGCACCGAGCAGGACCAGAGTGCGGCGCTCAGCAAAGGCCATCGTCCCGTCACAGACAAAGGCCGCTGTGGTCCAGAGACAGTTGGCAATAAAGAGGTGCTTGTCTGAAAGGCCAGCGACTCAGTGGGCAGGAAGGAGATGGCACCCCGAGCACCCGCCCTGCCCCGCATCTCCAGGGAGGGGCGGTCCCACCGCCCTCGCTGTTCCTGCTTGCTGGTCCCATAGCGTTGTGACAGGGCCCCACGACAACTGGATGGGGAAAGAATGGCGTTTTTAACAGATGGTGCTGAGAAAACCAGAAATCGACACAAAAGAATGAATTTGGACCCCCTACCTCACGCCATCTATAAAATGAACTCGAAACGTTAGAGCTAAAATGACACACACTTAGGGTGAACCTCCATGACCCGTGGCTGGACAATGGTTCCTCAGATGCTGACACCAGAGCCCCAGGCACTGAATAAGTAACAGATACGTGACTGCATCCAAATGAAAATGTTTCCGCATCCAAAGACATCCTGAGGAAAGTGAAACACAGCCCACTTTCTTCCTCACTGGAGTGCGAGCATGGACAGAAATATTTGCAAACCACATATCTGATGCGGTCCGATAGCCAGAATAGGTAAGAGCTCCTGCACCACAACAACAAAAAGGCAAAGAGCCCAATTTCAAAATAAGGGGGATTGAACAGACATTTTTCCAAAGAGGATAGGGCAATGTCTAATGACACAAACACGTGTCCCTGAATGGCCGCAGCAGCACTACTCACAGTGATCAAAAAGTACAAGCAGCCCGCCTGTCCATCACCTGGCGCATGGCAAACACATGTGGTGTGTCCCTCCCCCGAGGGTTACCCAGCCGTGAAGAGGAATGGAGCTCTGGTGCATGACCCGGACGAGCTAAGAAAGCATATGTCTGCGAAGAAAGCTGGCACAGATGCCCACGTATGTGCGGCCCCATCTATATCCAGGACTGGCAATTCCAGAGGCAGAAATGAGACGTGTGGCCGTGGCCGGAGGGGAGGGCATGTGGTGGGCGGGCACAGGGTTCTCTCGGGGATGGCGTGTTTGGGAATTAGCAATGATGATGGTTTCTCCACTCCAGGAATACAAAAACACCCTGACTTGCACTTTGAAATGGTGAATTTTATAGTTAAGTATATCACATTTCAATTTAAAAATTCAATAGCCCAGCGGAGGTGGCTACAAGCCAGGAGGGCACATGTGTGAGTTGTGGGCCCAATCTCCAGTAGGGGGCGTGCAGGAGGCAGCTGATCAATGATTCGCTCTCATCACTGATGTTTCTCTCTCTCTCCCTCTCCCTTCCTCTCTGAAATCAATAAAATAAAAATAAAATCAGCCGGAGCCAAAGGAGGCAGCCCTGGAAGGACGAGGGGAGGTGGCCTGGCCCCCTGGGCCTCGAGGGCCCTGCTCTCCAAGAGGAAGGCTGCAACGCCGACGCGAGCCCCGCCCTGGCTGTCGTGCTCCCTGCGCCTCTGCCACCACCCAGGCTTTCCTCCCGGCCACGTCTCCAGCCCACAGTGCAAGCTCTGTCAGACCAGAGGGAGGGATGCGCCATCTGAGCGGCTGCCGAGGGAAGGCGGCGGCGAGGAGAGGTGGGCAGAGCAAGTGCCCCCAGCACCCGGGCCGCCTCTCCGGGGAGGGGCGAGGGCGTTGGCAGCCTCGGAGTGGAGCGGGCAGGTCTGAGGCTCCTGTGTCTTCGGAAATCAAGGGCTGCTGGGTCCAGGTGTGCGGCCCACACGTTCAGCGGCGCCCTCCCTCCCTGCCGAGCTCCGGTGAGTCCTTCAGATCCCGAGAGTACAGCCAGAGTGCAGGGGGAGAAACTGAGGCACCGAGAATCAGGGAGACCCCCGCTACCCGCCGGGTGGGCCACACTGCCATGGCGGCGCATGCGCGCCGTGGGAGACGGGGCTCCGTGAGGCGCGGCCTCTGTGGTGCCGAGGGCGTGCGGAGGAGGTGGCTCACCGGCGGCTTCGGTTGGGAAGTCAGAGGAAGCGGCTCTCCCCCAGGCACCTCGGCCCTGCACCTGTGCCCGGGCCCAGCTCGCGCCTCCTTGTCCCCAGGCCCAGAGCGGGCGTGGACCCCTGAGCCTGCAAACCGCGGTGCTCTCCGGAGGCTCAGCAGGGAAGGGACTCTGAGATCCCCGTCTAGTCCCTGCCCAGAACCAAAGCCCCCGGTGCCGCCCAGCTGCTCCCCTGAGCTGCCAGTGTGCCCGGGAGCCGGGAGCCGGGAGCCGGGCAGTCCTGGCCGCCTCTCAGAACGGCCCTCTCTCCTGCCCAAGGCCCTCCGACAGGCCTCCACTTCTTGTCAGCTCCCTCTTCGGTCACTTCCCTGCAGCACGCGGGCGGGGTTGGGGGGGCAGAGGGAGGGGAGAATCAAAAGGGAAACACACATTTCAGCAGCCAGAGAGCCTGGACACAGGGACAGGGGCTGGAGGGGGTGGGCTGCCTGGTCATCAGTGACTTGGCTGCCCTTTGCCCTCATCCGCATGGTGGGCAGTGCCCGGGCTCCAGCAGAACAGCGAGGCTCTGGGCAGCACCGAGGGCAGAGCGGGGGAGTGAGCCTCAGAAAAGCCCCCGTGGGCTGGGGACTGGGAGGGCGGTGCCCCTTCCGTCTTCCCGAAGGCAGACCCGTGCCCGAGGTGGCTGACCACAGAGGAGGGGACACAGTGACAGGGAAGGGGCCTGAGCCAGGGCCAGCCCGTGACCCCTTCACCCAGGGCCTCTGACCTCACCTGGCTGGGGCCTGTCTTGGTGACCGTCCTCTCCCCCGGGACAGGGGGCACCCAGAGAAGGGGGAGGGGATTGGGGGAGAGCAGATGGAGAGCCTTTCTCAGGGTGGCGGCAGGCAGAGCCTTGCAGAGGGAGAGCCCAGAGCTGGGTTCTGAGGCCCCTCAAAAGCCCCTCCCCGGCTCTCAGCCAACTGGCTGGCTCATTCCCTGAGCATCACTCACATCTCTGCCTTCACCTTAATCTGACCAATTGGGACCATCCTAGGGGGGAGGGGGAACTCTGAGAAGCTGTAGGCAAGTGGGGCCCCAGAAGAGCCTTGTGAGGAGACCTGGCACCTGCAGGGAATTCAGCCTGGACGCCACATCGCTCTCATGACTGGGAGGCCGGGAGGCCGGGGGTGGGGGGTGGTGTGCAGCATGTGCAGCAGCATTCCCCTGAGCACTTCTAACGCAATCAGCAGAATTCCAACATACACTTTGCCAGTGAGCTGATAAACTTAAATACACGTGAGACATCGCTACAGAACGAGGGTGGCTTCGGTGTGGCCTCCAGGCCCCGTCTGATGGTCCCGCAGGCCAGCCAGGGCCTCCGGTGGTGAGAGGCACAGACTGGGCTGAGCGCGTCCCATCTCGCCATGGAGAACCAGGCGGAGCAGGCTGCACGGAGGCCCTGCCACCTACTTGGGTGTCCCCCCTAGGACCTCGCACGTCTGGGCGGGCCGGCAGAGGCGGAGGGCACCACATGAGAGGGGCAAAGGCTGGCAGGCCGCGGAGGCCCAGAGTGGGGACAGGAGCCCCAAGCCCCTTGGGAAGACCTTGGGTTCGGATTTCTGCGGCCACAGCCTCCCTGAGCAGGATGGACACACTCCTGTGTTCATCTTACCGTGATGAGAAGCTGGGAAATGTCACTGACTCAGACGGCAGGTGCTTTCAATATCTGCGCTCCCGGACAGCCACAGCCACAGCCTGGCTCATACTCCAGGGGAGGGGAGGGACGGGACTGAGCTGGAGGGGAGAGGATGGCTGGCGATGCAGGGTGGTGCGGGCGCCTCAGGGGAGACCTCTGTGCTCACTGTGCCCGTCAGAGATGATGGGCACGGCTGGTGAGGGGGAGGTTCACAAGCTTTAAGATGCGTGGCCCAGTGGGTGAGCATCGACCTATGAACCAGGAGGTCACGGTTCAATTCTGGTCAAGGGCACATGCCAAGATTGCAGGATCAATCCCCAAAGGAGGCATGCAAGAGGCAGCCAATCAATTATTCTCTCTCATCATTGATGTTTTTCTCTCTCTCTCTTTCTCTCTCCCCCTCTCTCTCTGAAATCAATAAAAATATTTCTTTTAAAGTTACACTAGCCAAAGCTGGTTTGGCTAAGTGGTAGAGAGTCAGTCTGCGGACTGAAAGGTCCCAGGTTTGATTCTGGTTAGGGGCATGTGCATTGGTTGCAGGCATATCCCTGGTGGGGGGTGTGCAGGAGGCAACTGGTCGATGGTTCTCTCTCATCGACGTTTCTGGCTCTTTATCCCTCTCTGTAAAAAATCAACAAAATATATATATTTTTAAAAAGTTACACTAATATTCAAATGACTGGATTAGAACTTAAAAAAATATATAAAGAGTCTAGATAATAACAAAAACTAATAAGATGGGATTTATCCAGCCTGATTACAAAATCCTAACCCCAAGTTTGACGTGTGTGGTCAGCTGGGAAAGTCACAGAGACAACCCAGGGATGTGTGGCCAAGGAGGCCGGGCTGAAAATGCTGAAAATGCACACAATAAAAATCGCGCAAGTGTGGGCACTGCTGGTTGAAGCAAATCTAGCCTATTGGGTCCAGACCTGGCACTTTGGAGACCGACTCTTAAGCAAGCTAGTCTAGATCCCAAGGAGAACACCAAGAACAGCCCAGGAAAGCTAGGCACACCCTGGGACGTGTTGCAGCCCACTGGTCAGGAAGGTCAGCTCTGTAAGCCACTCCAAATCTACCATTGATTCGCTGTGTGACTTTCAACAGCTACTTAACCTTTCTGAAGCTCTGTTTTCTTATCTTAAAAAAAAAAAAAAGGCATAGTTTAGAAACTACTCTAAATGAGACAATTACTGAAATCATTAAGCCTGTTTCAAAGTACTTGGACAAGTCCTGAAATAATAATTATGATTATTATTGTCACTAGAGGCCCTGTGCATGAAATTTGTGCACAGAGGGGGATTCCCTCAGCCCAGCCTGGACCCTCTCCCCTTGGAGTCAGGCTTAGACCAGCAGTCAGACATCCCTCTTGGATTCTGGGACCACTGGCTCCTAACTACTCACCTGCCTGCCTGCTTGATCATCCCTAACTTCCTCTGCCTGCCAGCCTGATCACCCCTAACTGCCCTTCCTTGCTGGCCTGGTTTCCCCCAACTGCCCTCCTCTGCTGGCCAATTTGGTTCTGATTGGTTGGTTTCTATGCCAGTCAGCGTCAAAAGCTCCACCTCCTAGGCAGCCATTGGCTCCCCACAGCACCCAGACTTGGTTCTGATTGGTCAGTTGCTATACCAGTCAGCATCAAAAGCTCCGCCTCCTAGGCAGCCATTGGCTCCCCACAGCACCCAGATTCAGTTCTGAGTGGTCGGTTTCTATGCCAGTCAGCATCAGAAGCTCCACCTCCAGCCAAGCATTGGTTCTTTACAGCACCCACATTGGTTCTGATTGGTCAGTTCCTATGCCAATCAGCATCTCTGGGCCTATCAATGGGGCCTGATCATAAAGTCAGGCTAATCAGAAGCCTCTGTAGAGACCTGAAGAGAAATGGAAGCTTGGCTTTTGGCCAGACTGGGAGAGGCAAGTGCTGATCAAAAGCTGCCACAGAGGCAATGGATCAGTCCCTGCTTCTCTCTTCAGGCCTCTTTCTGGCCCTGATTTGCAGCCCCCTCAGCAGTAGGTGCTGGGTTGCCATCTGACTACAGGACTGACTTCTGATTGGTTGAGCCTGGTTATTACTGGTCATTACGACCCAGGGTTTTTATATATTAGGATCATCATCATCATCATCACCATCATCATCATTGTGCTGAAAAAGATGTCCAGACAGAATGAGCACAATAGCCGTCTTCCAATGCTCATCACTCAAGAAACAGAGGAGGACCTCTGGGGTGTCCAGAGATAAGGAGACACACCACTGAACAGTGACTCCCTTCCAGGTTCTGATTCTGATGCCAAAGTGCTGAACCTCTGCTCGGAGGGTCTGACCGCAGAGACCAATCCAGGTGTCACAGGCCAGTTCCTGCAGTGACAGCCTTGGAGACTCCCACCCGCCTGTGACTAACACCTGCTCTTTCTCTTCCTCCTCCTGCAGCTTCGGTATTGAATGGCATATGCAGGGTGCCATGCTTTCCCGGTGCCCAAGATGCACTGTCCCCTGAGGAAGCCCCTCCTCTGGAGAACCAGCTTCCCCAAGCCCCAGGCTGGTCCATACCCACCAGGTGTTGTGCATCTTTCAGCCTGCACAACACCTGCAGCGACTCCAGGCCCACACACACCGGGTCCCGTCTGCCAGCGAATACCACCCTCCCAGAACTCAGCAGAGGGGCTGAGCGGCACCTGTCCAGCATCGCCCCGGCGGGGTGTGCTTCACACAAGCCTGATCACCGAATCATTTCAGTGGAAACAAATTTCTCACAGAATTTCCCTGCTCCACTTCAGTCTTCAAAGCCCTTCTTTTAGCCCAAAACATTCCCTTTTCACAGGATCATAAAAGCAATGCATGCTCATTGTACAGAATTTGGAAGCTACAGAAAGGTAGCTTTTAATATCGCTAGTTCCACCAAAAGAAGCTATGCAGTTACTATTTCATGGAACATGTTATGAAGTGACCTTCATTTTACATTGGTGTATAAGTCTCCCAAGTATTGGCATCCTTTCTGTCATTTATCGTTACATCATGCAAATTTTCCAACTCATTAGATATGCTATAAAATTATGATTGGTATTCCACCACATGAATAGAGCTTATATCATTGGACAATCCCCTATTTTAGCTATTTATGTGGTTTCTAAATTTTTGGTATTATATAGAACATTGAAATAAAAATGCTTAATGTAACTTTTTATTATTTCTTTAGGATGAATTCCTAGGAGACACTTATTGGTGGGCCAAATGGTTAAAGCATTAAGAAACTTGATAAAAGTAATAAAATTGTCTCCAGAAAATAATACCAAGTTACTCAGAGCTAGATGTGAAAATTCTGGACTGGATGTTAATTTCATTATTGTTTCTCACAGAGTGCAATCATTGAAAAAATTTATTTTACTATGACTTATTTTATTACTAATGGGATTGAGCACTGTACTTATTTTTATTGGCCATTTGTCTTACTTCTGAGAATTGTCAATGGATGCCATCTGCTCAATTATCTCCTTGGATATTCAACTTTTTCTTATTGATCCTTAAGAGCATTCTATATTTAAGAACTTTAACTATTCGTCATATGTATTTTTCCCAGTAGATTTTGTTTGCCTTTTAACTTGAAACACTATTTTTAATTTACAGATATTTTAAATACAATATAATCAAACCTATTGATCTTTGTTTTTATGGGGTCTTCTCCATTCTAAGATTACCATATTTTCCGGTGTATAAGACGACCCCCTAATTTTACAGTTGCCTCAGAAGTGGGGGGTAGTCTTATACAGCGAATAGAGGCCTAAACCTATGTTTTAACTGTAAAATTATGGGATCGTCTTATACACCAGAAAATACGGTAGGTAAGTATGGCTCTCTTTCTCCCCTCTGATTCTTTTATGGGTCCTTTTCCACAGGGAGTTATTTAATCAACATGAAATTTATTTTGGTGCCTGAGGGGAAGCAGAATTCTAAGTCTTCTTTTCCAAACAGGAACTTCACTGTGACCTGTTCTCCCAGCACCACTCATTGAAAACCCACTTCCCCCTAATATGGAATGGTCACATCATCACATACGTATTGGAACTGTTTCTTGGTTTCAAGTTTTGTTTGTTGCTCCAGCTTTTCCATGCTACTTGATTTACTATTTCTTGAAAGCACATTTATTTTGGTAGACAAATAGACCATTAATCTTATTTTCTAAAAATTTTTGTCTGTTTCTACCTTCTTGCTATATCTTGAAGAATCACTTGATTCTTGATTAAGTTCCAAAAATATCTTGGCAAGGTTTAGGTTAAAACTACTATCCACATAATAAAGAGCTAGAGTTGTAACCACTGTTACATCCGAAGGCTCAAGTAGAGGGGAAGTCAGTGCTGGGTTGCCCTGGCGACCCAGCACTGACTGGGGCTGCTGCCAGCGCCAGACACAGTACTGACTGCCTAGGGGGCTGCAGATCAGGCCTAGAGAAAGGCCTGCAGAGAAAGAGGCAGGGTCTGATCTGAGGTCTCTGTGGCAGCCATTGATCAGAACTTGCCTCTCTTTCTCTCCAGGCCTGGACAACAGCCACACCTCCATTTCCCTCCAAGTCTACACCAGGACTGCTGATCAGCCCTCCCTTTCTGATCAGGCCCGGTTGATAGGCCCAGAGATGCTGACTGGCATAAAAACTGACCAATCAGAACCAAATTGGCCAGCAGAGGAGAGCAGTTGTGGGGGAGATCAGGTTGGCAGGGGAAGGCAGTTAGGTGTGATCAGACAGGCAGGCAGAGGCAGTTAGGGGCAATCAGGCAGGCAGGAAGGTGACTGGTTAGGAGCCAGCCATCCCAGATTGTGAGAGGGATGTCTGATTGGAATGGGTGCAGGCTAGGCTAAGGGAAAAAACCCCTCTCCATGCATGGATTTTGTGCACTGGGCCTCTAATATTTTTATAATATTAGGTCTTTACACGGGAATATGGCATAGCTCTCCATTTAGTTAAATGGGGGGGGGGGGGGTGGAGGGGATTGGTTGTCATATGAGTACTGTATTTTTCTTAGATATATTCCAAGGTATTTCATCTACTGTAGTGAATACAATATTCCCTCTCTTAAGGTCTTAAAACTAGTTATTGCCAACATCTGAAATACTTATTTCCTAATGGTTTTATGCTGTAACTAGCCATTTTAGTACAAACTGTCTCAATAGTTCCAATAATACTTTCAATTTACTCTCTTGAGGTTTTTTAGGTGGACAATGAAAACATCTATAGATTATGGGGGTTTTTTCCTCTACTTTCTGGAGTCAAATATTATTTATGTTTTTCTTAACTTATTGCATTGGTCAGTGTTACAGCAGGGAAATCCTAAGTTTAATAGGGATCTTTAGACTATGTACCCTGATGTCTGACATTAGGTTTTAGATTAAAAGTCAGAATATTTACCAAGTTAAGAAAGAATTATCCTACTCCTAACCTGCTAAAACTTCTTTATTCATCAAAAGCAGAGTCTCAGAAAATTATCAAAATGAACAATTTGTTTCTATCCTTAGGCCTGCTGATGTGATAAGTTATATCAATAGTCCTCTATATTAAACCATCCTCTCATCTGGACATAAATATTTTTTGAAATCAGGATGTATTATTCTTTCAATATTCTGCTGGATTTGATTAAGTAGTATTTTATTTACAATTCAATACATAAGTGAGAGTAGTCTGTAATTTTTCATACAGTTTGTCAAGATTTATATAAGAATTATGCTAACAATAAAGTGATTCATGGGGGACTTTTCATTTCCTATCTGAGTGAACAAACATGAAACAACATGAAAGTTCTATTTTCCACATCAACAATGAGACACCAACAAACACCTGTCAGAATGGCCAAAATCCAGGACACTGACAACACCAAGTGCTAGCGAGGACGCGGAGTGATCGGAGCTGTCAATCACTGCTGGTGGGAACGCACATGGTCCGCACTGTGAATGGCACTCCTGCAGCTCCTCACGAACGAACACTCACACCTGCCCAGCGATCATGCCCCTTGGTATTTACCCAAAGGCCCTGAAAACTCTGACCACACTAACACATGCACACAGATGTTTGCAGAAGTTTTGTTCTCAAGTGCCAAAACCTCAAAGCAACCGAACGGGAGGGCCTTCAGGAGAAATGGGTAAATGAACTGTGGTCCATCCGACATGGAACATCAGCACGAAAGATAAACGAGCTATCAAGCCGTGAAAAGACATGGTGGAACTTTTGAGGTCATGGTTTACTTCCCGATCAGGTCACATGTCCAGGTTGTGGGCTCAATCCCCAGTAGGGGGCATACAGGAGGCAGCCAATCAATGATTCTCGCTCATCATTGATATTTCTCTCTCTCCCTCTCACTTCCTCTCTGAAATCAATAAAAATATATTTTAAAATATTTTACACAGGAGGCAAGAACACAATGGGGTAAATGTAGTCTATTCAATCAATGGTGTTGGGAAAATTAGACAAATACATGAAACTGGACCACATTCTTACATCACACACAAGAATAAACTCAAAATGGATTAAAGACTTAATTAAGTGTTTAACTCAAAACCATAAAAATCCTAGAAGAAAACATAGGCAGTAAAATCTCAGACATTCTTCATAGATCTCCAACAAGGGAAACAAAAGAAAAAATAGACAAATGGGACTACTTCAAACTAAAAACCTTTTGCACACCAAAAGAAACCATCAACAAAACGAAAAGATAACCCACTGTGGGGGACAATGATACATCTGGTAAGGGGTTAATATCCAAAAATTATAAAGAACTGATAAAACTCAACACCAAAAAACAACAACAAACAACCTAATTTTAAAAATGGGCAAAGGGCCAGACTAGGCACTTCCCCAAAGACGGCCTACAGGTGGCCAATAGACATATAAAAAGATGGTCAACATCACTACTCATCAGAGAGACACAAACAAAATATCACCTCACACTTGTCAGAATGGCCATCATCAGTAAATCAGCAAACAAAAAGTGCTGGGGGGCACGTGGAGAAAGACACCCAGCACTGCTGGTGGGATGCAGCGGGCAGCCCCTGGGAAGACAGTTTGAAGGGTCCTCAAAAAATTAAAGAATGGAACTGCCTTATGACCAGTGATCCCACTTCTGGGAATACATCTGAAGAAACCGGAAACACTGATTCAAAAGAACACATGCGTCCCTGTGCTCACTGCAGCGTTACTTACAACAGCCACGATCCGGAAGCAGCTCAGGCCCATCAGCAGACGAGCGGATAAAAAGCTGTGGGCCATTTACACATGGAATGCTACTCGGCCGTAAAAAGGAGATTTTTCCCTTTGAGACAGCATGGAGGGACCTGGAGGCATGTGCTGAGTAAAATAAGCCATTAGAGAAAGACAAGTACCATTTGATTTCACTCATCTGCAGAATCTAATGAACAAAATTAACTAGCAAACAAACTAGAACCAGGCTCACACACAGAGAACAGACCAACAGCTGTCAGAAAGGTGTAGGGGACTGTGTGAAAAAGATTAAGAGATTAAGCAAGACCCCAAACCTCATAGACACAGACAGCAGTGTGGTGATTGGTGGGTGGGTAGAAGAGGTTATGGAGGAAGATGGTGATGGAGGGAGACCACTTGGAGTGGCCACCACAACGCATACACAGAAGAGATAGGCAGCATTGCACACCTGGAACCTATGTAATTTTATCAACCATTGTTGCTCGAACGAATTCAGTAACACAAAAATTTTAAGGGAAAAAGCACTTTTTTAAAAACTTAAAGCTCTCATATCATGGAGATTCCCAATAAAAATCTCACCACCATTCACACACAGAGACGGACATGGGCAACTCAAGCCACTTTCTTTGCCCACGCAAGGCGACTCGGGTTGCGGGCCAGGCTCAGGGATGGCTCAGCATCAGGACCAGCCTCCGCGCTGCCAGCTGCCCTCCCCAATCCCCCCAACCCCTCCTGCCATCGCCGTCCCCTCACAGCTGTGCTCCTGCCCCTGGCCCCCACCAGCACCCTGGCTGGGACACAGGCCCAGATGTGAGTTTCCCCATGGTCACATGGTCACATGGCCACATGGCCACATGGTCACATGGTCACATGGAGGTGTGCACTGCAGGCGCACTGTCCCAGGCATCCTGTCCCAGGGTTTAATCATTGCTGGGAAACAATGGAAATGGAAAACAAAGTTCTTTGGACCCACTCAGAGGCTGAAAGGCCTTGGCTCTCTGAGGCAGACAATGGAAGAAAGACACAAACAGTGAGGAAAGAAAGCGGGTGAGGCACAGAGAGGATACAAAATCAATGGGGCCAGCCGGTGGATACTCCTTCGCTCTGGGCTGCGGGAGCTCCCACTTGTGTTCAGATTGCCCCGGTTGCTTCCTGTTTGCACTGGACAGAGAGGGACTTCAGGGGCCAGAGTGGCCTGCCCTTTCCCAGCATGCCTCACCGAGTCCTTCAGGGTGGCTACAGGTCTGCACCTCGGTTCAAGGTGGAGCTGGTCAGCCCAGCCCTGTGCACAGAGGAGACCCAGTGCCCACACCAGCACAGACGCTGGGCCACACCTGGGCCACAGTGGCTGAATGCCCTCCAGGAAAATCCAGGCGCTGCCATCGCTGCCCCTGGGACGGGAGACCCAGGCCTCCCACGTGGGGCTCTCCATGGCGGAGCATGGGCCCGGCCCGACCACAGAGCAACTCCACGTGCAGGCCAGCCAGTGGCATAGCTGGCTCCACAACGCAGCAGCAGGGGGAACCTACAGCGCAGCAGCCGGGGACCCCCCACGAGGAGAGGCCTGGCTTCCAGCAGTGACTCTGCGGCCCTCAGCCGAGACCGTGGCTTCTTAGCTCCTGACTTGTCCTTTCCTCTCCTCAGCACGGCTGCGGTCCCGGGACCCACACCTTTTCTCACCGCTGGACCCGCACCCAATGAAACTAGACGGAAATGCCCGGAGTGTTTGCACATGGCGGTGGCCAAAGCGGAGATGGAGGGGGGTGTTGGGACATTTTTCATACCCTTCCGTCAAACCCCACCTGAGCAGTTGGGGACTCACCTGAGCAGTGGGGATCACATCTGAGCAGTGGGGGGGACACCTGAGCAGTGGGGGAGACACTTGAGCAGGGGGGGCGACACCGGAGCAGTGGGGGAGACACCTGAGCAGTGGGGGACACACCTGAACAGTGGGGAACACTCCTGAGCAGTGGGGGGGACACCTGAGCAGTGGGGGAGACACTTGAGCAGGGGGGGGGACACCTGAGCAGTGGGGGAGACACCTGAGCAGTGGGGGACACACCTGAACAGTGGGGAACACTCCTGAGCAGTGGGGGACTCACCTGAGCAGTGGGGGACACACCTGAGCAGTGGGGGACTCACCTGAGCAGTGGGGGGTGGGGGGGAAACACCTGAGCAGTGGGGATCACACCTGAGCAGTGGGAGCGACACCTGAGCAATGGGGGACACCTGAGCAGTGGGGATCACACCTGAGCATTGGGGGGCACACCTGAGCAGTGGGGGAGACACTTGAGCAGTGGGGGGGGACACCTGAGCAGTGGGGGAGACACCTGAGCAGTGGGGGACACACCTGAGCAGTGGGGAACACTCCTGAGCAGTGGGGGACTCAGCTGAGCAGTGGGGGAGACACCTGAGCAGTGGGGGGGACACCTGAGCAGTGGGGATCACACCTGAGCAGTGGGGGGGGGACACTTGAACAGTGGGGGGGGGACACCTGAGCAATGGGGGACACCTGAGCAGTGGGGATCACACCTGAGCAGTGGGGATCACACCTGAGCAGTGGGGGGTACACACTTGAGCAGTGGGGGGGGGACACACCTGAGCAGTGGGGGACACACCTGAGCAGTGAGGGGGACACACATGAGCAGTGAGGGGGACACACCTGAGCAGTGTGGACACACCTGAGCAGTGGGGGGGACACTTGAACAGTGCGGGGGGACACCTGAGCAATGGGGGACACCTGAGCAGTGGGGATCTCACCTGAGCAGTGGGGGTCACACCTGAGCAGTGGGGGTCACACCTCAGTGGGGGTCACACCTGAGCAGTGGGGATCACACCTGAGCAGTGGGGGGGGGGGACACTTGAACAGTGGGGGGGAGACACCTGAGCAATGGGGGACACCTGAGCAGTGGGGATCACACCTGAGCAGTGGGGATCACACCTGAGCAGTGGGGGTCACACCTGAGCAGTGGGGATCACACCTGAGCAGTGGGGATCACACCTGAGCAGTGGGGGTCACACCTGAGCAGTGGGGATCACACCTGAGCAGTGGGGATCACACCTGAGCAGTGGGGGTCACACTTGAGCAGTGGGGATCACACCTGAGCAGTGGGGGGGACACCTGAGCAATGGGGACTCACCTGAACAGTGGGGATCACACCTGAGCAGTGTGGACACACCTGAGCAGTGGAGGACTCACCTGAGTGGTGGGGGAGACACAGCCAGCATGAGCTACATGTCTCCTGCCATTGACAGCACAGCGCAGGCGGCAGGAGATGTTACAGGAGTAGAGTCACGTGGACTTGCCATGGGCCTGTGCCTGGGGCCCCAGGAAGGCAAGGGCAGCTTCACCCCATCCTGGCAGGAGGCGGCCGAGGGCAGGCGGCCGGTCCCACAGACCGTCCCGCTATGCAGATGGTAGCGGGCTGCGCCTCAGAGCCCCTCTCCTCCCGGGGACAGCTCACCTGCTCCCGGAAGCCAGAGGCCAGAGCACCCCACACCCCACAGGGGCTGGCCGGTCACAGCCCACAGCAGCCAGCCTCCAGCAGCTCTTGCTCCCATTCTTGTCTTTGTTTCATTCTGGACCAAGAAGCCCTGAGCACCTGTGTTTGCGTTCTGTATTTCCAACCATTCTCCATAAGGTGTTATTTGGGGAAGAGTGAGGTGCTGAGTATCCACCTGACCGTTTTGTTTTTGTTTTTTGTTTTTTGATTATTGCCTTAAGGATGTTTCTTCAAGGAATAGTCTGGATTTCAATTTGCTCTGCTCAGTGTGCACGGACTGTATGTTGGGATCCTAACCCTAGCACGTAGCACGAGTCTGTCCTGGGAGACAGACTTCAAAGAGGTTTTAAGGTAAAGAGAGGTCATAGGGCGCCTGACCCGACGCCACCGGGTCCTCACAGGCAGAGAGCATGGCCCAGCCAAGCTGCCCGTGTCTCCCCCACTGCTCAGGTGTGATCCCCACTGCCCAGACAGACACGGCCGTGAGGAGGCACAGAGAGGCTGGCCGTCTACACACCAGGAGAGAGGCCTCAGCCCGGGGCCAGGTGAAGAGGGAGGAGACAGTGCGCAGGGCCGGGACAGCTGCCCTGGGCGTCGCAGAGGGTGGGAGGGAGAAGTCCATCAGGGGGTGGTGGACACTGGCTGAGACCTGAGCCCTGGGCCGGCCAGGCCTTCGGAGCCTCGCTGGCCATGGAAACGTCACACAGCAAGGCTGCCTCTCCACGGCTGTGTGCTCCCTCCTTCACCCCAAAGCAGTTTGTATTGGTCTAAAAGATGCAAAGGGACCCTCAGGTTCTTCAGGGGAAAGAGTAACGAGGACACCCAGCCTGCCCACGTGACCTCTGGCCGTGTGCTGAGGTGGGATGTGACTGCCTGGAGGGAACACGGTTTTGGAGCCGCCTCGGAGTGGCCCTCATTGCAGGGTGGGCGGCTGGGTGTGAGCTCGCACCCCTCCCTCCCAGCCCCTGAGTGGGTGCTCAGCAGCCCGATGGGATGGAAGCCTTCGGGAACTTTCTTGCAAAATCAGATTAGTTAGCCCTGGGCCCAGCAACAGGTGGACAATGGCGTCTCTTCTCCGCAGCAGAGCGTGAAGAGGCTGTGGGCCATTTGTACGATGTCATGAGGACCAGGCACCAGCTCTCTGCTGCCCCGTCCATGTGCGTGGGGCCTCACATGACAGGAGAGGCCTGGGACCCACGAGGTGCCCGCCCCATGCACCCAGGGCCTCCCAGGTCTTCAGACAGAACCTTGACCCACTCTACCTCTTAGGAGGAAGGCCCAATTGGAAAAAGAGAGAGGTCTGATATCAAACTGAGTTCACTCTCTACCTCAAAATGGACAGCCTTGGGCTCCTGGCCGTGACAAGGGAGGCAGTGGGGGGACTGCAGAAGGAACCCCAACCTTGAGTCCTGGGGCTCGAATGTCTACTTCATCCTCTGTCCCAGAGGGCAGGACCTGTCTTCCTTACCTCTGCTCCCTGACAGTCCCTGGAGGTTGTTCTCCCCAAGTGGGTGCTCATTAAAGGTTTGCTGGCCCTGGCCAGTTTGCTCAGTGGATAGAGCTTCGGCCCACAAACTGAAGGAGTTTGACTCCCAGTCAAGGACCAGTACCTCAGTTGCAGGTTGATATCCGGTAATGGTGGGGGTGCAGGTGTAAGGCAACCGATCAATGTCTCTCTCTCACATTGATGTTCCTGAGGATGCTGAGGTTGTTTGTTATGCATCATAATCTTGCCTCACTGTGGATATGACCTGGTTTCCATGTTCCAGTTTTAGCAATTATCTCTCGATGCAAATTCAGAAGCAAGGCTGTCCTCCCTGCCCCGCCTCTCGCTGCCCCTACACCACGGGACAACCACGTTACCATTTTGAGTTTTTCTTACCCTTGTAGATGTGGAAGATACACTTCTACCAGCTTTACAGGTACCTCTTGATTTTTCCACTCTGTAAATCAGGGTGGCAGCTCCTGCTCTCTCTACAACTTTTGCCAATTATAATTTTACTAGAAGCTCAGTGCACAAATTTGTGGATAGAAAGGAAATTAATCAGAAGAAATATTTTAATATCACTATTCGCCCTTTTTCTATAATAGAAGTGTCAACCAAATTCACAATCAACAATGACAGATGGAAACACATGTGTGCAACTGGCACCAGCAAGAGCTTTATATGTATCACACATGAGCAAGTCAACTTAGCCTTTTATAGACATAGAATTAACTTGCTTAATTAGACCTGCTTTCTAATTTAGTTGAAGTTTTTCCAGCCCAGTGAAGCACCCCAACTTCCTTTTCAGGTAATTGTCAGAAACACAACAGTAATTATCAACACAAAGCAGATTACTATTGTAGATCACTCAGGGAGAACAAAGGGTAAAATATTTAACTGCAGCAGTGTTTGACTATATTCTGTGTAGTGAAAAAACCTGAAGTCATTGTCAAGGTCCACCATTTCTTACTTCTTTTCAGTCAGATCAAGTTTTTGAGCTTTCTAAATCTCCGTTTTCTAGCTAAGGAAAAGAAAATGGGATTCTACTGAGCCTCCTATCTACCTACTCTAGGACTTCTGTGAGGATCAAATGAGATGAGGCACATGAAAACGCTTTACAGACATTTGGTTAAAGTGTAAAATGTTTGCACCTGGCTATAAAGCAAGTCATGTTCCTGGGCTGAAGAAACTGCAAGGAGGCTAGTTGCTAGGGAGAAGAAGCCAGGTGTTGCTATGTGATGTCATTACCAGGACAGACACCTAGCATATTAACCTTTTATATGGAGAGATTTTTACACTGTCAGGAAGACTAGTATCAGCATTTAATCTTGACACTGGCATGAAGTATTCTGGGCTTTATTCCATTCAATAAGATAAATAAACGTTTTTAAAACATTGAGTGCATTTCCATGATTATGGCTGCATGGAGATTGTTCCTTCAAACAAGTGATCTGGTCCCCCTGAATTATCTGTGGGTCCCATGCCAGGGTCCCCTGGCAGCCGGGTGACTCTCCAGCATGAAAAAGGCATTCTTCCCAGGTTCCACCAGGATCCATGGCATTACAGACTCCTGTTCTCGTCAGCCAGCTGTTGACGGGGAGCTGGGATAGTGCTGGAGGGGGGGGAGCGGGAGGGGGGGAACAGGTGAGGGGCAGAGTCCTGAGAGCCCGGACAGACAGACACCATGGCTGTCTGTCTCCAGCCTCAGCTCCGCAGTCTGCCTGGCCACTCAGACCCGCTCCACCAGGACAGAGGCTCCCCAGCACCCTGCATGGCGGCTCTGGCCACCTTCTCTTGCAGGTTTTGTGGAAACATCTTCTGTGCTGTCACCCCCTTAGGATCCACAGGTGTGGGCTCATTCCTTTGTTGTTGTCACTGTCCCTTCAGCGGAAGAAGCCCACCAGGACTGGCAACTTGTAAGAATCATCGCCATCTCCCATGAACCCCCAAGCCAGGCTCCAGTGAGCACGTTGCATGCACGGGAGGGAGAGGGGGTGTGTGTGTGAAGTGGGCCTGTGGGAGCAGAGCGGGCAGAGTCGGTGGTGCACTCACTGTGCACCAGTGAGCAGGAGGCAGCTCTGGCCGCTCGGCCTCCCCAGCAGTCTGGGCATCCCCTGATTCACACGGCCAGGAAGGGGCATTCCCCGCCCGGGAGCAACCCTCGTGCACAGGGAGGCAGCTGTGGGCATGTGCCCCCTGCTGAGGGCAACCGGGAGTCCTGTCTGTCCTAAGAGAAGCCTGTGGCTACCATGGAACCACAGCAACACCTGCCCTCCCTTACTCGGTCTCACATGCTCCTTCTCTCTCCTGGTTCCTGGGACCACCCCAGAGGGAACCCTCTCCCAGGCCGCCCAGGCTCTGCACAGGGTGAGCCGTGCCCTCTGGGTCCTTGGGCCGCTGACACCGCTGGGTGGGGAGGAGCGCGCAGGGGTCACGGGAGCCGGGTCTGGTAGCAGGTCCAAGTGCAGGTGGTCAGGATGTGAGGATGTCTGGTCCTGGGGCTGGGGAGGGCAGTGAGCAGCGAGCTGGGCTCCATTGGGTGGGAGCCCTGTCCCTGCGGCTCGGGAGGGACCATCTGTGAGCCCTGAGGTGGGACCTGCTCAGATGGTGGATAAGCCCGGCCCCTATGGAGCCAGCCTGGCCGGCCAGCGCGGTGGGCCATTCCCACGAACCACGTTAGCATCTTACAAAATCCGAGTCATTTTCAAGTTGAAGGTTTGAAGGTCGCATTTAGCTTTTGCTTCATTGTAAATGAGTCTGGGGCCCGGCACGGGTAACCCTGCAAGTCACCCCCGCTGGCCTCTCGTGTGAAACAGTGGCGAGAACCGCAATCGATGGGCATACATCAAGAGTGAGAGGTTTATGCGGGGCGAGACAATGGCTCAGCAAAGCAAATGTTTGCCTTCTTTAAGAATAGCATTCTCATGTATAAAGTATGAGTAATAAAATCAATGCCGCTGGCATCGAGCGGCCGCGGGGGAGGGGGGCTCTGACAGGTGACTAGATAAGAAGGGCCCTCAGCCCTCTGCTCGGTAAACATGTGCCCGGGGTCTCGGTTGCTCGCGGACGGCGGGTGGAGGTTCCCCAGAGTTGCCAGAGGAAGAGGAGATACAATGCATTTACATGAGAAGCTGCCCCCACCACCGATTAGCCCACTGTCTTACCTACTCAACATTCAAGACATGTTTGTCATCTCAACGATGATTGTCCTTCCTGTCAGAACACCGGGACCGCAATAGGAGACATGGAACCCTGGGGCCCATGCCTATTATGGGGTGCACTGAAGAGAAAGGTGGAAAGGGTCCCCCCCACACACACTGAGGTGGGAAGTGGGGTGTCTCCAATCAACCTGACATGATGTCACTGGCGTGGCGATGGCATGCAGCGGCAATGGTGGACTTTGGGGACCTGGACAGTGTGTGCAGACCCCTCTCCCACAGGCAATGGGGGCGCTGGGGCAGATGGCGTGGCTAACAGCCCACCATTTGCAGGGCTTGCCGAGGGCTGCTCGGAGGTGCCAACCGGAAAGACAGACGCATCAAAACCGGAGTCACTGCTCCCACAGAACGCAACCGCGTGTGACTGTCATCGCACCTGGCGGCCCTGGCTGCCGGCCGGTGGCCTCGCCTTCCCCCGGGAAGGTGCAGACCCCCCGTCCGCACCGGGGCTGCCTCCCCTCCCCCCTCCCCGTGGCCACGCAGGGCCTACCTGCTCCGCTTCCTGGCGAGGGCAGCCCAGCAGGGCCGGCGCCCGGGCGGCTGGAGGGACCTGGGGCTGAGAAGCAGCCTCGGCCCTGCTTTTGGGGCCGAAGCTGGAGAAGAGGCCTCCCAGGCACCGACCCAGCAGGTCACCCTGGGGTGGCACACGCGGGGACACCCTCTCCCTGTCCCAGGCGTGACTGGGAAGCGTTCTCCGATGAGCTGGGCCTTGGCAAGCCCGTGCAGGGCTGGCTGCCAAGTGCTGTCCCAGCAGAAGGGCCGTTTTGCAGGAAAGAGGAAAAATGATTGCAAATATGAGCTGACGTCAGCTCTGTCTTTGGAGACTAAAAGTTGGTGGCAGGATGAGGTCATTGAAACAGGCTCTCTCCTCCTTCTGGAGTCTTCCCGTTCCCTGAACGCGGCCCTCGCCCCGGGCTCCTGTGTCCAGAGCTCCCGGAGCAGGAAGCAACAGCAGCTCCGAAGGCAGGGCTCTGCCGCCCCTGCAGAGCTGACTGTGCCAGCCCGCAGCCGGCGCACCTTCCAAACACCGGTGCTCCCGGGCCTGCGAGGGGACGCCGAGCCTGTCACACTCTCCAGCGCGGCCTCAACCCTGCCCCTACCCTTAGCCGATGACATCCCACAGTTTGCCCAAATCAGACCACGGATGGGTCATCCCCGGGGAGAGGGCAGGGGCTCCTGTCAGGGAGGGAGGGGCAGGGGCGAGCTTTCTGCTGCGTGTCCCAGGAGCAGCCAGCATCGAGCTGGGTCCTTGTCCGCCAAGCAGCATGGAAAGAACTCAGAGAGGTTAAGTGCAGCACTCGAGGTCACACAGCTGAATGAGGAGGAGCAGGACTTGAACTTGGCTCTCTCTGGCTGTGATGCTGTGGGCATGGGCACAGCCCCCCAAAGAAAATAGAGACAGTTCCTGTTGTGGAAGCCCCGAATCTCACCTCATCCTTTCTGCCCAAGGTTCTGGTCAGCCCATGTCACCCCAACAAGCCTCCTTGGGGGTAGACAGAGAGGAGCAAAGAGGAGGGGACCAATGGGACCAAGGCTGGGACCGGAGTGAGGGCCCAGGAGGAGAGAGAAGTCAGTGGCTTAGAGGCGGCAACGTGACCTCACCTGGAAAGCATCTCACCTGGAGATGCCCCGGAGGCGGAGTCTGGGGGTACTGGGTGTAAATAGTGTACAGCCTCTCCAGGTCTCTAGGGCCTTGCCCAGGCACCCCTCCATTGGGATGAGGACCCCAGAAATAGGTCATGTTGGGAGACTTATTAATAACTTCTTTCAGAGGCTCTTGAACCTCCAAGTGGAGAACCTGGAGCCCATCCCGCTGTTCGAAGCAGGGCACGGGGGATCTGGCAGGCCATGGAGTGGGACTGGGGGGGCTGTCAGGCCCCGGAGTGGGGCATGAGACACCCAGAGCAGCCGTGGCTGATCACTGATGGGAATGCGAAGCCCTGGGCTCTCAGGGCGGTGGCAGCGGGCGGCAGCAGCCAAGGGCGGGACGCGCAGGCACTCGGGAACCTCTCGTACCCCCTCTGGGGCACCAGCGCCCGCTCCTCTCCTGCTACGCTGAGCTGGGGGATCAGAAGCAGAGGGCCGGAGGGTGGGACTGTGAGGTGAGGGTGAGAATGGGGCGCACCAGGAGCCCAGCCACCGCCAGCAGCAAGGGCCAGCACGTCTTCCAGGGCACGTCCTCGAGTCACCACTGTGTGGCCCATGCCCACGCCAGGAGCGTAGGGTCCATCCCAAAGCTGGGTTCTCCCCCATTTTCCTGAGCTCAGGGGTGAGTGAGGCCGGGAATGGGCAATGGGCAGAAGCTGGCTGGGCACCAACTGCCTCTCACTGTCCCCGCATGTGCCACCCCAGGCTGTGACTCCCGGCTCTTGCTCCTGGGAGTGGGACCATGCTCAGAGGCTGGGCTGTGGCCTTGCTGCACGGCCTGTCAGATGCCCAGCAGGTGGGACAGTCCCCAATGGCCCCCAAATCACAGACTGTCTCATCCGGTGCATGATTGCTCAGCGCCCACCAAGGCCGGGGTCTGGGGACTAGGGCCTGGCACAGGAGGTCCTGTCCTGTCCTGAGCATAGCCCCTTCACCCCCTCCCCCTCCCCCCTTCCCCTCCCCCTCCCCCCCGCCACTCCCAGCGGTGACCTGGACACACAGGCGCGCCTGCACCTTCCTGGGGGCAGAGGTCACCAGGGTGGGTTGGGTCATCTGCCTGGCCCAGCCGCCAGGGAGAGGCTCCGCATGTGCCTCCTGCACCCGGGCCGCAGTCCTCCCTCCGCTCCGCCCGCTCAGCACTGACCCTCCTTCCAGCGAGACTCCTTGCCACCACCCGCCTAGACCCCCAGCCCGGGGGACACGACTCCTGACCCAGGAGGGGGCAGAGGTACGGGGTGAGGGGGCTAATTGTGACCTGGGCAGCACGCTGCTGCCGGCGGTGGCTGGAGCGCACCGGTCACTGTCCCGGTGGAGTCCTCAGGGAGTAAACGTCAATGTTTTCTCCACAGCGAAGGGCGGGTCAGGGAGTGCCTGTGTGCTGGAGCCACCGTCCCACGGGGCCTGGGGAGGCTGTGCCCGGGACCCCCTGTCAGCGGCCAGGATGCCGGCGATGAAAGGCAGCAGCTTTAGAGACGAAGACGGGGAAACCGATAGTTGAACTTCTTGTCCAAACGCACACAGGCCGTTGTGATGGCCAAGAGGCCTCAGTCCTTACCGCGCAGCCCCGGCCCACCAGCAGCTGCGCCGCGGGAGGGGAGGCCGGTGTGCACCGAGCCCAGGCCTCCTGCCGCCCTCCCGCCACCCTGGAAGCAGGTGGCCCCTCAGGGACCTCGCAGGGAGGGCAGGGCTTGGGCCCCAGGCCAGGAATAGCTCCAGAAGGAAGCCAGGCCAAGCGGGCACACACCCAAAGCAGTGTCACCCAGAGGCCAGCCTGCCAGGCGTGACACGGAAAGCACGAATGGGAGTGGCACGAAGGGCAGAAAGCTTCCCCGTCAGAGGAGCGCAGAGACCAGGAGTTGTTCTGGGGCCACAAGAGGCAGTGTGACCGCCCGCCCACAGTCCGGCCTTCCACATCAGGTAATGGCGGCACCACAGGCTGACTGCCACCCACACGAGGCCCACGCTCACACTCAGCCTCCCGAAGAGCCCGGGAATCAGGAGTGCGCGAGTTCCAGATGTTCTCAAAAACGGCCAGTACTTGTTCTTCAAGGGTGGATGCCTTTTTCAGAAAAACCAGGAATGTCAGGAGCCACAACCAGGGGCGACCGGTCCCACCAGGTCAGACAGCAGCGAGGTGAGCAGCAGGGAGGGCGGCCACTGAGCGCCTGATCACATAAGCTGGCTTCCTTACTGGGATCGCATTCGCATGTGTGCACTGTGTGTGCATGTGTGTGTGTGTGTGTGTATACGTGTGTGTGCCTGTACACTGGCGTTGTGTGTGTGCATGCACATGAGTGTCACACTTGTTTTGAGGTCCTTGTGGCGTGACCACACCCACAGTGCACGCCTACGAGTGTCCGGGGGCAGCACTCCTCCCTCCTTTGGAAGAGCCAGCGAGTCTCCCAGTGGACGCCTGGTGTCGATCTGGATGGTCTCGGCCTGCAGAGGCCAGAACCTTCCTGAGCTGGGCAGAAATGCACACACGTGTAACATACATTTAAAGAGTCTGTGACTGAGAGGGGGAAGCGGGTCACAAATTCTGCAAACTTCTGGGTTTCTGGGCCACCAGGGACAGAGGCACCAGAACTTTCCAGAGGGGAAGGTGGGGTGCCGCCTCCCGGGGAAGAGGCTCCCGAAGACCCCAGGCTGCCTGCGCTCGGACCCCCAGCCCCGAGCACAGTCCTGAGCCTCACAGGTCCGGGGCCTGCTCACTGGGAAGAGCTGCCAGGCCTTTGTGAGGCAGGAGAGCCCTCGGGGAGGCAGCACCGGCCGGCGGAAGCAGCCTTCTGTGCAGTGAGTGAGGGCAGTAAGACTTCCTTGTGGGTAACGTCCTGATGCAACCGTGAAGCCAACCGGCAGGCAATGGCGCCTTGAGAACAGGCCCAAGGCCACAGCTCAGCCCCACGTGCTCCGTCTCCCTGACACAGACCAGCGGGTCCCAGCCCGTGGCTCTGAGACTGCCGAGCGCACGGAGAGAGCACGCGGAGAGAGCACCGCGTGACTTGGTGCAGCAGTCTGCGCACCGCACACCGCTTCCCGCGTCTACACGGCGAGCAGGGCCCGCGGCTGCGGAGGACGCTCTCCCACACGTGTCTTCACGGTGCCTGCATAGCTCTGGCTGCCAGGGAAGTCAGCCTGTGGGTCGGACCTGAAACCTTCGCCACAGGGCACAGGGGATGCTCTGCTTCTTGGTGGCACTGAGATTCAAGGCCCAGTCCGTGGCCGCCCACGGAAGAGGTGCCAGGTCCGAAGCCTTTTTCTGTAAAGATGCAGCCGACCGTTCACCAGGATTGAAATGGTTTCGTCCGTGAAAATGTGGACAAAATCACAGCTAAGCCCACGGGCCCACCAAAAACAAGTCACCAAATGAAACCTAATTATTCTGATGTTTATTAATCCTCACCTGAGGATATGTTTCCCATTGATTTATAGAGTGAATGGGAGGAGAGAGAGCGAGAGAGCGAGAGAGCGAGAGAGCGAGAGAGAGAGAGAGAGAGAGAGAGAGAAACATTGATGTAAGAGAGACACATTGATTGGTTGCCTCCCGCTTATAACCAGGCCAGGGATGGAACCGGGTCCACGCCCTGGACGGGAAATCGAGCCCACAGCCCTCGGTGCTCCGGCTGACGCTCTCAGCCCATCATCATTCTCCAAAAGGCTCTCTCGTCGTACTTCGGTCTCCGGGATCCAGTGTCTGCACCACCTGATGGGGTGCCCGACGTTTAGGAAATTTCATTAACCCCGAGGGAGCGACACCCGCTAACTCATTTTTTTTGTACTTCAGTTCAGCAACGTTAGCCCTTTACCTAGGTGACAGTCCAGAAAGCACCCAGAGTTCCTCACACGTGAACCCGGGGTCCTCCGTCCAGGTCACACACACATTGCCCACAAGTGTAGTCTGAGCTTCTCCAACGACTGTGCTGCCCACCTCCCGACCTGGGAGGCCTTGACCCTGACTTTGAATGAAGTCCGCTCCCTAGTGGGCAACAAGGGTGAGCAGGGCAGCTTCCATCAGACACACCCGGCCGGGCACGTGTGTCCAGTTTGCTCCTCTGGTCAGACCTCCATGTGCATTTCTAACTACCCCCACTCACTGGGCCACACAGATGCCTGGACAGTACAGGCCCCTTTTTCTGCTCTCCCGTGCAGAAAACAGCTCAGAGAAGTGACCGTCCCATCCCCTCTCCCACCCAAAGGGAGAGACAGCAGGCCACAAGACTCAGGGCTCCATAAGAAGGTGAGTGGGGGCCCAAGCTGGGCAGGAGACATCGGGACAACTATAGGCACCTGGCTTTCCACCTCTGCCCTCGCTTCACTGCTGTTGGCCCCCCATGGGGACAATCTCAGCCACAGACATCTGGTCCCCCACGGGGACAGTCCCACTGGGGCTGGCAGCGGGGACATCGGGAGCCAGAAATCGCCAAGAGAGTGAACGGCAGATAAGGGTCCAGAGCTACTTTCTCTGTGGAGCTGAACAGGGACTGGGACACTCCCCGGGACCCAGGATTCTTTGGCACACTTCTTCTGTTCCTACATGTGACCTGCCCCATGAAGCCGCCGTGTAGACAGACTCTCCGGGCAGACGGTCTGCGTGTGTCTGGAAAGCCTTGCAGGGGGTTTCCCCTGAGGACCTGGTGGTGCGAAAGCCCATCTCAGTCCCTAAGGAAAGAGGAGGTTAGGCAGCGTCGACATGGCCTGTGAGCTACAACAGGCCGTATAGCTGTTCCGGTGCCCGAGTCTCTGGCGTCGGTGGCAGGAGCCATGAGAGCAGCAGGAGAGGGGCCTGGGATCTTCTAACCCGATGGAAGATCCCTGGGTGCAGGCTGTGAGGTCTGGGGCACGGGGCGGGACCTCGTGGGGTCACTCGGAAGCTCAGGGTTATGAGACGGGTGACACACCAGTGCGGGTGGGACAGCCCTCCACGCCTGGCATCACAGGACAACACCTCCTCCACTCTGTGCGCCTTGACGCTGGCTGCCAGCGGGCACTGGGAGGAGTGGGTCTGGGCGCGGGGCAGGGATGCCTGCGGCCTCTCTCCGGAGCAGCCAGGGCTCAGCTGGCTCCCCTGGGACAGACAAGGGCTGTGCCCTCCCCTTGGCATTGCCAGGAAGGCTCATTGGAACGAAGGAGCAGCTCAGGAGCAACAAGCCCCCGCGGCCAGAGAGGCTCCGCCTCGTGGGCTGGTTCAGCCATGCCCTGCTCCCCACAGCTTCCCAACTCAGTGCCACAGGCAGGTCCCAGGCCTGAGAGCTCTCCACTGTGCACTCCCATCACCCTGACACGGGAGCGAGGGGGCTGGGCTGCAGAACCATGGACAGCGGCCATGGCATGGGCGCCAGGGAGCACTCAGCCCTCACTCACCCTGGCCATCCTGGCCTGGGGTGGAAGGGGGAGCGAGGGCCTAGGCTCTGGGCCAGCTGGAGGGTTGCCGGCTGAGACGGTGCCTGGACCCCTCCATGCATGACATTTCTGATGCCTCTGGGCTGAGCACCCAGGAAGGGTGCCGGGTGCCTCCGCTGACCATGACAGAAGGTTCTGGACAGCGTCCATCTGCAAGGCCCCACCCAGGTCACCGTGAACAGTGGAGGGCCTGGGCCCGCTGACCCGCACGGACACAGCACCTTTGGGAACGAGGGCTGAGTCAGAACAGAGGCATCAGGGCGACAGGAAAGGGACCCCTGGGTGCCAGGTACCGAGAAGGGTCCTTGAGGTGTGGTCAGGAGGTTCCGGAGGGTAAGACAGGCCCAGAGCTTACGGCTCCTGGGGCACTGCCTTCAGTTCTTCTCCGATCACAGCTCTTCCCACACTGAACACTCGGAGGCCAGGCTCGGGGCACACGCTGGCTCCGGAGGACACACTAGATGGTCTCTGCACAGAGATCTTTGTGAAATAAATGGGCTGGTGCAGGACCACCAGCCAAGACATCATGGGGTTGTGTCCCTGACCCGGGGCTGGTCAGGCGGGCCTTGGACCTGAGGTTGCAGGTGTGTGTGCTAGTCTGGCTTTGCCGATTTCAACCCTTGGACGTGAGCACTCAAGTGAGGCAAGCCTCAGTTTCCCCATCTGTAACGCCAGGGCTGGGCAGATGTCCCAACTTTCCCCTAAAATTCTCAACTTCAACGGTGCATGCTGAGATGACATCAAATGAGCTGTTGTTTGTTTGTTTGCTTGTTTGCTCGTTTGATGAGTCAGAAGCACGGAGGGCTCTGCCTGCACGGCCGGGGCGAGTCCGAGTCCCAGACTGCATTCCCCCCCTCCCTGGCCACCCTCTGAGCGCTCCGTGTGTTTTGACTTTTTGTCTTTGCTCCCTGAACGATGATTTATCTGGCTTTCAGATTAGAAGGCTGAAAGGCCTAAGTGTGTGTGTGGCTTCTGGGGTTGTTTCGATTTATAAATATTTTAATAGGACTTTTATTCCTTCATAACAAATACCTTAGAAATCTTTGTACCAGGAACAGTTTCCTTGTTGTTGTTTTTTAACAAAGCCCATCTCAAGAGAGAGAAGAAAAGGGTTCAAGAAAATCGTCACCATTTTAAAAGTCCCTAAAGAGCATGTGAGGGTCACACCTGGCTTACACCTGTCACTAATGCTCTGCCCATCGTCCATCATTCTTTCAGTGCTCTGCCCACCAACACCCACAGGACAGTCAGGGCCATGGGCCTCCGTGTCATGAGGCATCGTAGGGCTGTGTCACTGAGGACGTGGGACGTACTGGGCCCTTCAGTCTCAGCTGGAGAAGCTCTAAGGCCGTGTGAGACAACAGAAGAGCCCAAACCTAACAGTGGAGCCCAGCACCCCCGAGGGGACAGCCCAGCTCCACGGCCACGGGGGCCATGGAGGCCGCGGGAAGTGGGCAGGGCCGCTCGGGGGCTGAGGTCCTCCCATTGCCCTGCAGGATTGACCGCAGGGATAAGGGTCCAGGTGCGAATGCTCTGCGGCTAGATTCTCGCACTTCACCTCTGACCCACGTCCAGCTCTCTCCCTCCCTCCTTCCTCCCGAGAACCTTCCCAGGAGAGTGGCTGTGATACCCCAGGCGGGGTCCCTGGCCCCGACAGGCAGCGGTCTGCCTTTCTGGAGACACGTGTCTGTGCAGCAGGACTCGGAGCAGAGCTCGGATCACGCGGACGGCGCCGCGGGGGAAGGCGGCTGGCCTGGAATACCTATGGGCCTTCTCCGGCCTGCGCGCCGCTGATCTGACGGTGCTGGGAGCCAAAGGATGACAGCAGGGTTGAACGCCTGCCCAAAAGCAATTACTGATTGGAATTGATTATTTCTACAAAGAAAGGTGACCGATGGATTAGTTGTCACATTACAGGGGATCTGGGCAGAACATCCGTGCTTGTTAAAGGGACACAGCTTCCTGACACAGATGGGGCGGAGGGTGCTCCCCGCTCCCGGAGGCTGAAGGAACGGCCGGGCTGCTGGTCGGGCGCTCCCTTCCCTCCGGAGACGCTGCACCACGCCCGTGGGAGCCGGAGAGCGAGGCAGGGCGTTCGGAAGCAGCGCGGGCTCGGCCACGGCGGCGTTTAACACGATTATAAAACGCAGACCTCGCTTAGACACACAGCGAAGTAATGGGAAATGATATGTGACTAAATAGCTGAGATCTGTGGCCCTGCCTTATTCGATTTGCCTAATTACACCTTTTACTGCCTCCTTTATGGAGTCATTGCCCAAGGTGCCTGTCTCCTTTATACCCACGCCTTCATTAATAGCCGGATCGAAGTGCCACGTGAGCATGTTGGCATGCAGCTTCACAACCGCTTCCATGCCGCTGCCCTGTGCACCCGGGGAGGGTGGCATTTTAAGAACCAGCCTCCCACCCCAGCCCTCCGTCACCTACAAGGCTCGAGGAGACGTGTACTAGGAAGAACATTGGGACGGCGAGAAGGAGCACACGGAGGAGCCCACGGACACGCCGCCGGGGCGGCCCGCGACGGAGACGCGCAGGGAAACCCGGCAGCTCGCACTTGGGGGCCTGCCGGCTGGCCCGGGCAGCCCTCGGTGTCCATGGCAGGAGGGTGGAGGGATGAGCTTGAGGAGTAGCTTAGTGTGGGCACCACTTAGAGGGCAGGTCCGGCTGCTGGGCTGCTGGGCTGTGCACTCTGGGTAGCCATCCTCACATCCTCACTCCGAAAGCCAAGAGGAGGCATGGAGGTGGCGCTCACACACACCTTTGGGTATGTCTGCACATTCCTCCGCCCCCACCTCTCCGTGCTCCCCACCTCCACCCACACCGCCCATGGTGGAAGCAAATGCCTCGGAGCTCTGCCAAGGAAGACA